>OZ018339.1:32868825-33465463 GCA_963969495.1 Ceratothoa steindachneri | reverse complement strand
TCTCTCTCAAACCTCAATGTCGGCTATCTACTTTGTCATACGTGTGGGATTCTAGATAATTATAGGAATCCCGTATCCTACACAGCGGGGTCGAAGATCCCAGTCCGCATTGTCCCTGCTTCTTTAACTTCAATTACACATTTGATGCAGAAATAAATCGGCCTCCATTGGGATTCGATCTAGGTTCGATCCACGATGGTCCAAAACTTCAATGACCACAACTCGCATAGAAGTTTCCCGTTTGTATTTGGGTAGTGGTTAACGTCCAATCGAAAAGATCCAGTGGTAATGCGCTTCTCATGCGGGAAGTTGCTAGTGCGAATTCCGATTGGAGTTCGATATTTTTTCAAGATGTTGATCTACATCCTTTCTAAATCTAAATCTGTTGGGTACAAGGCTTTGAATTATTTTTTTAATGTTCAAAATCGAGTTAAAAAAAAGAACCATATCAGTTGATAGCCAATAATTATATACTTTTCGTACTCCTATGGTGTGCTCTCTAATATTAATATTTATACTCATCTCCCATTCTCTTCTTTCACGGTTGACGCTTGAGCTAGCGATCCTCCAGAGGGATCTGTATTCGATTCCGTGGCGGTGCTGAATTGTTCACGAATATATATATATATATATATATATATATATATATATATATATATATATATATATATATATATATATATATATATATATATATATATAAATATATAAATATATAAATAAAAGAAGCGCAACCAGACAGTGTAAAGATTTCTCCGTTTTTTTTACCATCAGGTTCGATGCAAATAATAGGTTGGACCTTCTTTGAACATGGACTCATGCGCAATTCCTTTCTAAATTCCAAGAAAATTTCTTCGAAAGTAATGTCAAGCAGAGTGGGTGCATATCGGATGTCGCATTTCCTACTAAATTACGGAACTTAGAAATGTTAGGTCCAAGGCCATATTGACTGAAATTGAGTTATACGACGGGCAATCATTGGCATACGTTACTTTGACGTGCGGCTTAGCGTGCCGGTCCCCGTTTATTTGTCGGGGCATAATCGAATATTTGTGTATTCGAATACGCGCATGCGCTGCACTGATCCAAGTTACACAAGGAGCGAAATGTCCGTCGTGATCACTTGCTGTAACGAACTTCCATTTCGATTTGAGGTCAAGTCTCTCTCGCTCATTGAGAGATTTAAACGACTTTAAGCATTATCAAATCCTGCGAACGTTTTTCTAAATTTGTGTTCGTTTTCGGTTTAGATTAGTTTTGATAACTGTCTGTATACAAGTTAATGCCAATGGGTCTCCCTTTACCCTCCCCTCTACTTTGCCCCTTCACTCTTCCACGAACTTGCACCTTCTGAGAGAATAACGATAATTGAATACCGATTACAGCCGCTGATTCCCGGAGGATGTTTGAGATGATCTGAAATCTGTCTTCAATTCCGAGTAAAAGAAAAACGTATAATGTCTGGCGTCTGGCGCAGTCCCCCTAATTACGGCGCATTTCCCGCAGGGGCCTAGAAGAAGTTAGCCTCTTCGTTGACGCTCTTCTACATTGCTTGTGTACATGTCACATTTTCTTTCAGTACTCTTCGACACCTTACACCCACACCCCCCCGCCATTTTTATATAGGACTTTTGTCAGTTTCTCAGTTTTTCGAACGATCATTGAATCGTGGCTCCTCTTTGGCCGCCTTCACGCATCGCGGACTCGTTTTTTTAAAAAATGCCCCCAAATACAAAACTATTTCGAATAGCTATAAGAATTAATTCCAAATTGATTTACCTTTTCCCATCATTCAAGGATTTAAAATAATCGATACCCTTGTTACTCTAAAAATACACCCATACAAGTGTTTTGAAAATACAAATGATAATTATTAACATTTAGATATGTACGTGGAAATGAGGCTAAATAGCTACTTCTCTCAAGGTCTAAGGTTGATGGATGTGCCATATCAGGGGGACGCTGGCCATTCTATCGTCTTCGTTTTTGTTTTTTTTAATATTTAGGGCACCTTTGGCAGCCCCCGCCGAGGGCAACGGTACCCTCCAATTTGAAAACATCCGACATATCCAAGGATGGGGGGATTGATAAGGATGCTGGGCTGATGATGGGAGAGGAGACGTTTAATCAAATCCAGTTTTCGCTCGTATAAGGCGACTAAACCCGGATAAAGGCTGCTCCAAGTTCCACCCACTGATACGTGTATGGAAGTTGGCGACTAGCCTGCGTAAAGAATATGTTTGAAAGTGGGTGAAGGGAAAGATATCTAGGAATAAATTTGCTATTTTTAATCTTGTTTGAGACTACCCGTGGGGCTGGGAGGGTATGTCTACCCGCATGAGTTGAATAGGCACAGATAGCTCCGATACTGTAGACTACCACACAGCCATTCACAACACCGCTGTCTCGTCCCCCCTCATCACACAGAACACATTACTCTTCCGTCCCGGAGGGTGAAGGGCGGTTATATCCACACTCCCCTGACGTCGAAGGGTTGTCCCCCCCTCCCCGTCACGAAGGGTTCCCTGTTCGCAGGTCGGTAGCTGAATACAGTAGTACCCCTGTAGCGAGAATCAGCTCCTTGTGTCAAAGGGATTATCAGTGCTTGTCATTCTAATCTTTATGGTCCATGATTGAAAAATCACCAATAACCTTTGTTCGCCGTTCAAAATAGCCCTCAGAGCCAGAACATTACACCATTTAATGGCTTTGGTTGAATAATAATAATAGCTTTTATATTGCGCCCTTAAAGACTTTGAAGCCCTCACAGAGCGCCCGTCCATCGACTAGGAAAAGGCTTGGCCCAGGGAGGGAAAATGAGCCCTGTATTAAACGCTCGGCCTGAAATTATTCAGACCATTGCTGAAAGTTAGTCTCCTGACTCTTACAAAAAAATGTTAGTAGATAATTTATTGTAGTTCTTGGTAAGTTCGTATGGTAACCTACCTAGTATACCTTCGAGTTTGCTCTCTGCGATGTTTCGAGAATCGAGTATCGCTCTTTGCGTCGCGATTTGATTTTGTATCTCCGATTTTGCCCAGGTGTGAGCCTATTTGGCTTATGCTCCTTCCCATTGATGCACTTTACAGATATCCTCCCTATTTTGGTTTGTGTGGTTGACTTGGTTGAGGCTGATTTGTAATTTGGACGGGTGTCCTTGATGGTAGCCGCCTGAGGAGAAAGACAGAACCGTAGAGGCTAGGTTTCGAGACATGTCACCTCTCCACCTTTCCTGCAAAGAACCTTATTTTGGCGTCCATCCACTGAAGAGATTTTCAGGTCGGTTATCTCTTTAGACCTAGATTCCCAACCTGCCCTTCGCGGCCCCATGAGACCCCTACAATTTATCGGGATGTCAGATGACGTATCGTGATGAAAGTTTGTAAGGAGATATCTGTAAGTGGAGAAGCTAGAGGAAGGGAAAATGTGTGTGTAAGATAGGAGCCAATCCTCGTGCAAGCAATGGGGTTGAAGGAGCCCCACCCAAGGGAAGGGCTTGGGGGGGGGGGCGTAAGTTCACTTCAAAATTTCCAAAGCTTGCCGTGTAAAATTACCCAAACACCAACCTCCACCAAATGCAACCAAAGCCCAGATAACATCAAACACCTCATAGACTCCTCAAACCTCGCACAACCTCACACTAGACATCTGGGGACCCACCCAGGGAGCGTGGTGGCCTACCTTAGTGCCGCTCACCTTGCAGAAAGGAGGCAAGTAGGCCGGTAAATAAAAAATTAAAGTAAACTGGAAAAGAGTATTTAAACGTCTTGTCAAAAGTTGCCCTTAAATGTAAATCTACTACCCGTAATTGGGGGTTTAATAACAAAAAAAAGCTATATCAAGTTTCTTTTATTTTAATAATTCCATTATTTATGCAGTTGTCCATCAATTGAGAGATGAAACTGCGAACATGAATTTATTATTAATAAAATTAACTTATTTAGAGACACGCAAAATGATGGGGGTTTTTGCGGAATTTCGGTCCTTAGAAATTTACCCCATATGATTTGAATATTGCCCTTCATGCGTGCCCTTTAAAACCCAATCTTTGTTTTCTTTTTTATTCATATGTTTGTTATTCCTTTTCGTCTTTTCCGCCTCATTTTATCTGGGCTGCTGCAGCTCTCTCGATCGAATACTTCGTTTAACTTTCGCCAACTTTTCATTGCTCTCCCTCGGGAGGGGTTAGGATTAAGCATTTCGTGGTAACAGCGATTCGGTTGTATTTCGTTGGAGGGTACGCAATACTGTAGATGTTAGCTGCAGCATGGTTTCAATACACCCCCTTGACACCCACCTGCGATGGGTACTAATCGAGAAGACATGCGACATTGGAAGCGCCGCAAGGAGGACTCTCCTTGGAGTTTCGACATACGGGCTGGTGTCTCTGGGCTGCTGCTGCTATCCATTCCGGCGCCAGGGTAGTTCGTCATTTGAATTCATCTCCTCTTAATGTTTTGTCTTTAAAAGGCTTTTTTATGCCTTCATTGCCTATATTTAAGGTTATTCAACTTTTGATTTAACATTTTGCTTTATTCCTTTTCGTTTAATTCACCTTTTCAATGTCTTTCCACAATAAGTGAAAACACCTTCATTCGTTACATCCTTCCTCGCGATTGACCGAAGAGAAGCAGGTTTAAGGAGAGTTGCGAGCTCGATATCGCAGTAAGGTCCTCAACTCTATCAAATGTCATCCCTCGGAGATGCCCCTGTAGTTTTTAGATTTTTTATTTTAGTTTTTTTGCTTTCCACCCTTCATCCTTTTTATCTTTTTTCACTATATTGGCATCTATTTTAGGGGATACGTCCAATCATTTTGTTAATATGTAGATGTAGAAGTTTCTTTAATAGGTGTCACTTTCTTTTTTACAATTCGTTAACCGTTTTTGATTGAAAGGGTTTTTTTCTCTTCTTGTTTAGGATTCACAATTTCTTCGCTTTGATAGTTGATTCGTGATGAAAAATGGCAGATGATGAATGTCATTGTTTAACCGACTCCGATAACTTCAGTTAGGGGAGAACAGACGTGTTCCAAGTTTCAGAATGTACAAGGTGGTCCGAAAGTCTTGTCACCCCACCCACCCCCTGTAAATATTGTTTAATCCTCTATTTCAGATAGATGACACGAGCTCCTACAGTTGCAGTTTGGAAGGGAGGCTGATTGCAAGTGTATGCACACATGATCATGTGCATGTGCATTCTAGCACACAATATTAACAGGGGGTGACAAGACTTTGGGTCATTTGAAATAGAAAATTAAAACAATAGTTACAGGGGGTGACAAGACTTTCGGTCATGCTAAATAGAAAATTAAAACAATATTTACAGTGGGTGGCCACTTTCGGTCATGTGAAATAGAAAATTAAAACAATACTTACAGGGGGGTGACAAGACTTTTGGTCATGTGAAATAGAAAATTAAAACAATACTTTCGGTTATTTGAAATAGAAAATTAAAACAATAGTTACAGTGGGTGGCAACTTTCGGTCATGTGAAATAGAAAATTAAAACAATAGTTACAGTGGGTGGCAACTTTCGGCCATGTGAAATAGAAAATTAAAACAATACTTACAGGGGGGGGGGGGTGACAAGACTTTCGGACCACCCTGTATCAATCCTGGTTTTTCCTCGATTCGAGCCAAGATAGGTGGGTGGGTAGGGTTGTATTTTCAGTAGTTTTTGTGGCCTACTCACCACCTTTCAATCTTCACACCACCTCGAACAGGTAGCTTTCGATTTACATAATGGTTCATTGACTTTCCGATCCCCATTATAATGGTCCCAAAGTGTCGTCCATAAACTTTCTAAAAAAGATAAAAGTATATTTTCCCCATTAAACACCTGTTTATCTAACCCGGAGGAGGACCTCAGGTGAAACTTGGAAAGAGGAAGATAACGAGGAAGTTGTAATCAGAATTAGCTTAATTCAAGATACTTTTTAATAATTATAGCGATGGAGGAAATTAAATTTCCGGGGTTTGGCTTTGAAAGTTTCGTGATGGGCGATAATAGTTTTATGCAAGAGAGTTAAGACTATCGAACCTCTATCTCAACCTTGGAAAGCTAGGGGGTCGGGGGGTGGCATCGAAGCAATTATGCAGCTTAGGTCTTAATCTCGTTATCGCCGTAACTGCTTCCAACTTTTAGGTGTTTAAGTGTGGAACAAGAATTCGGTTTATATAATTACCCCTTATTACTGATAAGGTGAAATAAGTTGAGTGCTGACAGGATGTAAGCATTTTGGTTAATTGTGAAGAATCTCGTCTTCTGAATAAATCACAACACGACGTTCCCTTGATCCCCCCCCCCCTCCTCATTTGAAGTGTATTTTGAATTGCAAGGCAGTTATATTCTAGGACTGTTTACGCGGGTTATTTTTGGAGGCCACAGGCGGTTTCAGATGTGAGGGCCATAGTTATTTATCATCCGTTTTTCTTCTTCCTAACGAACGTCGATTATTGTGGGTCGAATGATTCTACAAAGGGTACTTGCCTCCTTGGACGGAATTGCAGGTGAGTTGCGTGCCCTTCTAAGCCCTAGGTCCCTTTAGTACTCTTTTTGTTCCTCCGGATACGTACTGCTCATTTTCCCGTTTAATGTAACCGTTTTCTTAACGAACCTATTTTTAAATAATAATTCACAGAAATCTTTTCATTTCCAGTAGGTGATTTCGATAGCAAATATAAATTTTCCTTTCTCATCGTTCAAACTCAATTTATCTTTCTCTTAATACAATTACTGGCCTGAAATATAGTCGTACATGGCATGCGATTGGGGAATATAAGTGAAATTTCCTCATAAAGGCTGTATTGTATGTATTTAATACACTCGGAAACGATAAATCTCTCTTACTGATTAATAGCCGTCTTCATCGTGAAAGTTGGCAGCCCTAATTTAAATATCGGGTTTAAATTTCACATTTGAGGGTTGCCTATGCGGAGACTGCTATTTTTCATGCTGGTTTCGGGGCAGTGTAATTTTAACGTCAGGGGTTACTGATAAGCCCCATGTCACTGCTTTTCGGAGAGGATGCGTGTACCAAGCGCTCTGTTTGTGTGATTGTTGGAAAAGGGTGCAAGATGGATAGAAAATTGCCCTTAGAAGCGCGTACTTAGACCATCAGTAAAGATGTACGTGATTCGGGGTAGCCAATAATCCCCCGTATTGAAATTGGCCTTGTCAATTTACGTGCATCATCTTGGACCCACATTTAGGATTAAAGAGTGCACAGTTCCTACGTATGTAAGCCTCTTTGTCCCATGGTCATTTTTCATCTCATTCTTTTTACTCTTCATTCCTGCGTTTGTTAGTAGACCCGCCTGCGAATATAAGAGGGTATTAAACCCTTTAAAAGGCAGTGGTAAAAGTGGAGGTGAATGAGGAAAAGCAACGTATGAAATGAAGTATGAAATTTACCTTCTACAGTACCGTTCAAAAAAGTTTAGAACGCCTATATTTCCTTCACATCTTCCATAACTTTTGCCAGAGAAAATCCAAGGCTTCCAAAATTGGTGTATGATGACCTACAAGAATAAACTAGGTATGCGGGTAAAGGGTAAGCAAATTTGAATGACTAAAACGAAAGTTATCAGAAAATTTGAAGTGTCCAAAATGATCCGAACGACACCAGAAATTAATTCTATTGAAATATAACGATTAAATTATAGGGTGTAAAAAATTTGTGCAAGCTATAAGTAATTAGTGTGGATGTCTGTATTCTCGATTATGACATCTGCCACAAAAATTAACCAACTGTTCACACTGGCGCAGTAACCATTCATCATCTTGAAAGAATTTCCCCAGAGTTCTTGACCTGTTTTCAGATTCTTCCCTTTAGACCTCTCTCCGAGTGTCTTCCAAACATTTTCAATCGGAATCAGGTCCGAACTCTGTGCAGCCCCCCTTTATAACAGTGATCTGCTCATTGTCCAGCAAGGTCCTCACGGACTTGATCGTGTGGCAGGAGCAGTTATCCTGCATGGAAATTGCAGATTGGCTTCGGAGGTTCGCACATGGGGCAAAGCATGCTGTCGGAACAATTCCTTGTACACTTGTTTATTCATTATATCCTGTAAGTGCACAAGTAACCCAGTACCTTCTACCGAAATCAAACTCCAGACCATGACCAAACTTCTCTTTAGTGGTGCAATGGATATATAATCTTTCACCTACTCTGCGACGAATGAACCTTTTGCTATCGAATTCGAACAAATTAAACTTGTTACTGAAATGGACTTAGCTCTATTGGTCATCAGTCAATGTAACGCGTTCAATGGTGAATGCAAAACGCAACTCCTTGTTCTTCAGACTGATCAATGGCCTGAAGATTGTCTAGCTCTAGCCGTAAGTCTGCCTTGAGACATTGATTGCCAAAAATCTCACTAATCTCTCGAGAAACTGCTGTAGCCGTCTTGAAACGGTCCTTATTAACAATTTGTGTAATGGCCCGGTCTTCGGTCTTCGCTTTTCTAGGTCTTCATTGGCCTACCGGTGTATTTACCAGCCAACAATTTGTGTTATGGCCCGGTCTTCGGTCTTCGCTTTTCTAGGTCTTCATTGGCCTACCGGTGTATTTACCATCCAACAATTTGTGTTATGGCCCGGTCTTCGGTCCTCGCTTTTCTAGGTCTTCATTGGCCTACCGGTGTATTTACCATCCAACAATTTGTGTTATGGCCCGGTCTTCGGTCCTCGCTTTTCTAGGTCTTCATTGGCCTATCGGTGTATTTACCAGCCTTGACAAAACTTGTTTTGTTATAGGTTGGTGCGAGTGTGCGAGCATGAAGATTTTCTTCCAGCCGTAGCGCAATCACCGCACTAAGCCCCAAGGGACAGGCTGTTTGGAGACATTGAAACGGTCCTTCTTCACAATTTAGTTAATGGCTGTCTTCCTCTTTTCAGCTCTTTCTTGGTCTACTGGTCGATTTACCAGGTTATTGTACACCAGTTGCGGCATCGGTTATTGAATAGTTATGGAAATGTTGTGATAGAAATACAGGCCTTCTGATCTTTTGGAGCTCTACTGTAGTTAGATTAAATCTTTATATATTTTTTTTTACCGATCTTCTAAACTCAGTTACCTAATCTGAACCACATTTGACCAGAAACTTGACGGTCGACGGTGTACGCAACCAGCACCTGTTTATTACAGAGGAAAGGACTACATTAGCAAACCACCTTATCTAGTTGTTAGGGCGAAGAGGTGGTGGGGGAGTTCAGGGCCTTCGCTTATGGGAAAATTCGAGGACAAGTCTACGTGCCTTCCCGGCCTCAACGCTGGGAGATGGGCGTGCGGACATATTCTCTTCCACTTCCATCTTCACCACTTTCTTTAATCTTCCATCCTTAAAACCTCTGCAGATGCCCTCGTTGGGTTTCGCTTGAATAAGTCTATACAGATGAAACCCAATGAACTGGTTAAAGTATCCCTCCTGGGATCTTTGAAAAAGAGGGTTTTTTTTTTTGTCTGTGCGAGATTCCAGTGACGTAAATTCGTTTCTAATAGTTTAGATAGCCGTTGCCAACTTTGCCAACCATTACCGCCGCCCTCAAGCTACGCTTGGCAGATTTATTTTCATTTCGTCAAGTCATCGTGTCTGGAGAGCGACGCCGGTGGAATTTTCTTATTTTTTTCCGAATCTTTTGTCTTCGTTCAATTTAGAGGACTTGGGTTTTAGGGTTGCACCTTTCTCTCATTTTTGGCGGATTATGGACAGTAGGAGTAGGTGGAGATTTAAATATATTTATCGGTGTTTCTTATAATTCGCATTTCAAACTATACCACATAGACAATCCATTGCAAAGTACCAGAGCTCATCTCACTACCTAGTTGAACTCCGGGCAGGTAGAGATATCTTTCAACCCTTCACGCTTAAGAACATAAGACAAGGAGTCTGCAAAAAGCTAATCAATAGCCTATACGAGACAGCTCCTGTTCCCATCACCCAGTTCAGTCCCACTTAGTATCCTCATCCATAGATCTATCCAATCTACTCTTAAAACTAAGCAGATAACGTTTCTATCACATGACTAGTGAACGTATTCCATTCATCTACCACTCGATTTGTAAACCAATTTATACCAATCTCTCTCATAAACCTAAACTTATCCAGCTTGAGCTCTTTTCTACCTGTCCTATCCTGTTCGCTAAAAATAAGGACCTTACCTGTGTCCTCTATTATAACCTTTTACCCAGTTAAAGACTTCAATCAACTCCCATCGAACTCTTCCCCTTTCTAATGTATCAGATCAGACACGTTTGAGAATCCTCTTTTCAACGAGTTCTCTTTTATGAGCACAGCCCATAAAATTAGCAAAGAATGGGCTACAGCCCTTGTCACAACTTTATACAATTCACCAGAATGTTGTATTATACGTGGAAATAATATTGATGCACACAGATCTCGTTTTTTCACGCAATATATAATTCATGCAATATATTTCCACTATACATGTTTTAAATTAGCTGGTGAGATTATTCCCTTCAGCTTGTCAATCATAAAAAGAAATAAAATCTAGTTGGGACTGTAAAAACTGTAGTTTTAGTGTGTGTGCACCCACTATGTGTCTCCCAATTAGAGGCGTTTGTCTTATAACTGTGAGACTTTCCCCAATAAAGTTACATTTTCTTTTAAACTTAAATTATATCTGAATATTTAAGTTATTCTTGAAGGGAATCATTTCTTTAATTTTTCTTTCTCTCACTTTCCATACTTGATATTCATTCTTTTTGACTTCTTGGTCTAACTCCTCAAATAGAAATCGACCCACTATTTTATTACGATTATCATTTTCTTCATTTTTGAATTGTTTTTTTATAATTCTTCTTATATAATCCAACTCTGGGCAATATATAATAAAGTGGAAAAGATCCTCCAGTTCATGGTTGCCTAAAGGACAATTAGTTTTCCGATTATTAAATCTGTTTCGGTCCATCAATATTTGTTCTTGCTTTAGATAGTAATATTGAGGCTGGTATATTATCATATATTTTTTCTTCTTTTATATCTTTCTTATACTTTCTATATATAAAGGCTATTTTTTTCCTCAATATCCTTTTTCCATTGTTCCATATCCCATTGTCTTAATTTTATACTCATTTTTATTCATTTGGATTCTTTCAAATAATTATTCATAAATTTTGACCACTTATTTTTCTTGCCTTTATAATCTAAATAACCTTTTAGTAAATCATTGTTTCTTTCATATATACTCTTAACATAATTCATTTTGCCACTCATTATCCTTTCTTTCATCATGGAAGCTCCTATCTCTGATCTTAATTTGGGGTGTAATTAGCTGCTCCTAATATTTGTCTATATACTGCATTTTCCAACCTTTGTAGCTTATTTATATCTATTTCCGTGAGATCTATAATATTTCTACCATACAGTACTGCTGGTAGTGCTATTTTTTTCCAAAAGGTTTTCCCAATCATTACCTTGTTACAGCTTTTTTCTATAATTGAATAAGTTTACTAGTTTTTTAGTTGTTTTTAGCATTTCCTCCTTTTGGCTTTTGAAACTGTTCTTTTTATTGTCTATTAATATACCTAAATATTTAATCTTCTTTACTGCTAATTCATATGGAGGTTATTTCTCATTAATAATTAAAATGTTACTCTTTTCTTTATTTATATCTAGTCCTAATATTGTGCTATTTTTTATTATTATATTCTTTATTGCATCCTCTCTTGACATCTGCATGAAAATAGTGTCCTTCCTGCAACTTTTTTTATAATGTGTAATTAATTTAAGAGTTGTGGAACCTGCACATCCTTGTTCTATTTGAGCATCATTCATTTTTATATAGGTTTTATCATTCTTGTAGAGGTTAGTTACATTGTTTATTATATAGGGATCTATTTTATACTCTATCACAGCTTCAATTAATTTTTCTCTTTTAATATAATCTTAAGCTTTATCTTTTCCTAGATATAATATAAAGGGACTTTTTTAATCTTGATATTTCATTTATACAATATCTCAAGATAAACACATTATCCTTTATCCTCTTTTTCGGTAAAGCCTGCTTGATTATCTAGTTTCATTGTTTTTATACAAATGATCTTCTATTTTATCACTGACATAAATATTTTATGAGATTGTTCATTGAAATTGGTCTAAGTTCTTTTACACTTGGTTTATTAGTCTTTGGTATCATTCTAGTTACTGATTGTTTCCAGCTCTGTGGCGTCTCCGCATTTATCAATTCCATGTTTACACATTTTGTAAAGGTTTCAAGACAAATTTCACTTTTTAAAGTGCTTTATATATTTCATGTTTCAATCTATCTATTCCAGATGCCTCTTTATTTTCTAATTTATCTAATTGCTTTTTCACTTCCTTTTCTGTAATTATATGATTATCCATTTTTAAAATTTATTTATTGACTTTAAAACAATACTCAGTGCTCAGAAGCTATTTTTGGAATTTTTATATTAAAATTGTTCATAACTTTAAGTTATTAAAGTTCTGAATCATTACTTTGTTATACTCCTTAATCATTTTTGTGTTGTATTGTTTAAATATTTCTTTATTCCAGGAAGCATCAATGTTATTTTCATGTTTTTTTTTATATATTTTATTCCAAAATTCAGTCGTTTTATTTAATGCCTTATCTTTTCCTAGTTTTTTTTTCCATTTTCATAAATTTCTATTTCATTTGTAGAATCGTAAGTTTTTTCCTTGAAACTTTCTAATATATTTAAATTTCCAGATTGTTTTATTTCTCTTAGTTTATTTTCATATTCTGTGACTGGATGTTTAACTTTATATTTCTGAGTATAATATTTTTCATTTAATTTTTTAAATTCTATAGAATCCTTTATTTTTGTTTCTTGATTTAATTGTCTTCGAATTTTGATTTCTTTTCTGATCAATGGTGGCTCGATTGATCTTTTTTATTCATCTTTCTTCTATAATGAGTTTTTATACTTTGATCTGGCACAGATTTTGTTGAAATCTATCACGTTATTTATTTTGTCAATTCTTTAACTTATTTTCAAAGTTTATAAGTTTTTCCAAAGAGATTTCATCTGTTTTATAATACTCATTCATCAAATTATTTTCTGTAAATGTTTTTGGCATTCTTTCTATATTTATATATATTCTTAATAGTTCTGGGTCACTTAAATAAAAAAAATTCTTGATTCTCATCTATTTCCATAGATGAATATCATAAGATTTATTATTTACTAATACAAGATCTATAACACTTTTTTGCTCTCCCTTTCACCAAGTTTATGTTCCTTGACAGTTTATTACATCATTTAATAGTATAAGATTATGGTTTCCTATTAATTCCATTACTATTCTACCATTATAGTTTAGGATTGGTATCCTAGAAAACCCACATGTGCATTAAAATCTCATATTATGAGTGGTTTATCACTTGATCCTTAAATTTTTCTTTCAACTTCCTTTTTTATATTTTGATTTCTACTCTTTATCTTCACTTATATTTATAACTGGCATATAAACTATAATCATTCTTACAGGCCTTTGAAATCGAGAGTTAATCTATTAAGTCTTACAACATTAAAGTAAGCTCCTCAAACCCATGAATCATCTTAGTCATCCTTCTTTGCACAGACTCGAGCAAAGCAATATCCATCCTTTAATATGGTGACCAAAATAGCACCGCGTGTTCAAGATGAGGCCTAACTAATGCCAGGTACAGTTTCAGAATGACATCACCACTCTACCTTACCCCAAGTTTAGTCACAACAAAATTCAGTGTTGAACTTATGTTCATTTTGTATAATCAAATTCAAATTCAATCAATATAATTTCAAATATGTTCCATTCTTGTTAATCTATAATATATATTTTGTTGTATCCTCCTTGTATTTCATCCATTCCTTAACGATTTCGTGTCCAACCATTAAGCCTAACTTCGTCATAAGCTTAGCCGTTCGAGCCTTTATTCGATTCGATAACTCTCTTCAAAAACTTGTAGGTTTGTTATGAAGTATCTATCTAAGTTCATGCCACGATTGGCCTATATCCCCAATACCCTATTTAGCTTTAGTCCTAGCACTTATGCACTGCTTTTTAGGCTGGAGGTCAGAACTTACCAAGACACCTCTCTCTTTCGCATTCTGACCTTCGTAAAACTGTCTCATTCAGTTTATAATTCAATGGATTACACCTACCTTTACTAAGTTGCACTATGCTTATGTTAAATTCCATGCCTTCGATACATCCAGCAGACGGGCTACCGTTTTTCCATTGTACTCGAGACGGTTCGTGCACACAGACTCGTGGACTACCTGACTTTTTGGATGTTGGCCTCCTCCATTTTATTTGATTCTCTTTGGTCTATGTTGCATTTTCCTGCACCGGGGGGGGGGGAGACTACCCACAACACCCGAGCCTGGTTCCTTCATTTTACTTTTTTTGTTTTCTGTTTGGTGTTTATTGTCTTTTTTGGAGGGGGAGGGGAGTAAATTAGTCTAGCACTAGGCTGGAAATTTGGTTTGATGACTCATTAAATAGTTCCTACCGATATGCGACATGCAATCGTAAATTGGTAAAACTACCCAAACTAATATCTGTCATAGGAGTTTGACCTGCTGCTATCATCACATTTCTCACTTTCCAAACTATTTTGCCGAATCGATCCGCTAAGGTATCTACTTCTGATCGTCTCTTTTGTACCGATTCGTTTCTGGAGGTATATGCCCCCTCAAGATCTAAAGTTGGTTAGGTTTGGTTTTACATTCCTTCAGCCTCGATCTTCCATATTTTCTGCTTTTCCATTCATTCGCCTTTTGCCCCCGTCTGTTTATTCCCAGAGCATCCCGCTTCTGTTGACCTCGGTCTTCTGGCAGGCGTCTCCTGGCTGTCAAGCGGATTGTTGAAAATTTTCCCTTTTGTAAGGGAGCTGATGTTGCAGAGCAACTCCAAGTTGTCGGAGTGCTGCTGTAAGGTATCTCCATCAACTTGGTTACTATGGAGGAGCAGCTAGAAGAAATCTTCATTTTTGACCAGCAAATATCCAAAGAAGAAAGGAGTGAGCAAAGGAAATGGTCGTATAGAGACTCATAAGGTCCTGGAAGACTGTCGTACTCTTAAACGAATCAAGATTTGCACAATTTTCTGATTGAAATTAGCTGCAACTAACTGTGACTCTGTTTTAGCTCTTGCTCAAAAATGAGTACGAATGTAAACCGTGCACAAAGGAGCCCCAACTTACGAACTTTGACTCCCTACCCTCGACTCTGGGGATGCAGGGCTGACTTAGGTCGTCATCTCGTTTCGAAGAAACCCCTTCATTTACTACTTCAGAGCCCCTGCCCCCCTTCTCCAGGCAAAACGAACCGAACTGATTATTCCCATCTTATTTGTTTTAAGATCTTTTAATTCAATGTTTTATTTTATTCCTTTATTTTGCTCCTAAGAGAGATAGTTGGTCGAAAATTTCGAGATGTTCTCCCTACATTTGTCACACTAATACTCCAGTGGACGTATTTAGTATCTCGATCCTTAGCACGGTTTTGTCGTCTGCTCTATAGTGTCCTCTGAAGACTTTACATAAATCTTCAGTGCAGTTGTTTCTCTGTCATCATCTTCCTTCCCTTCTGTTGTCATGGCGTGGTTGATTTCTGCGTGGAATCGAGGTAATAACATCCTTTCTCGTATATATCGTGTCCATTTCAATCTAGCTGATTCACCATGGTTAGTTTGGTGGTGGTATGCGTGTGTGTGTGGGGGGGGGGATACGGAACTAATGTTATCCTCGACCGACCCTTTCATGTCGACCCATTTGTAACAACCACCGTATTCGGGCGTTTGCAATGCACTTTGGATCACTTTTGGGTAATTTGTTATTGGAAAATCATTGCTAGCAGCAAAGTTGGATAATTGATTTTTTTTTGTGTGTAGGGTGGGGGTGGGGGTGGGGGGCATAGTTCTTTTCGTTGCTCGAATGAGTGCGCTGAATTAACGATGAATTTGCAGTTATATTCCATCAGTGCTTGGGAACAGGAATTGAATTGCGAAACTAGTCATGTTTAGGAGAGATTCGCGCCCTGTGAGTCATGTTAGGAGAGTTGCACACTCTGTGTAGCCCACCCGGCCTATGTGCCTCGCATTTATTTAAACATCTTGAACCATAAGGAGATGAAGGTTGAATGCGGTATTCGAGATGAGGACGTACTAAGGATTCTTATAACTTATTACTTCTTTGTTTCTAATATTGTTAGCCCTATTCTTTTCTTCTAAACACTACACTGATAGTTTAAGAGTATGATTAATTATAATAATAAGGGGGGGGGGCGTTTCCTCATGTTTCGATTTCAATCGCAGATGGGTGCTTTAAGGGGGAAAAATCCTCATTTTCCTCTCTTGGTCAGAAAAATATGCATAGGCAAATGGTATATTGAACTATTTAAAAAAAAAAAATCAGATCCAAGGCACGGTAAACTATTTCACAATACCCACATGGCCACACGAATTTATGAAAGAACTAAACAATTGGTTTATTTTTATTTTCGTCTCATCCTCCCGCAGAGCTTTTGATATATTAAGTCCCTCTTTTCAAAGTGTTAGAATATGCTAGATAGCCTTCAATTCTAATTTGATTGAACCCACCACAAAGATTGTTAAAATTCATAGAATTTCAAATAACCCACACAACACTTAAGAAAAATATCCATACTAACAATTTAGAACAAAAATACAGAACACTGATCTAACGCCATGTGCCTCAATATTCTTTGTATTCTGCTTTCCCCACAGAACAATCACAGCTAAATTTCTCCTTGCAGTCGGTACAGAAATACCTTGGCCACAAATGATGTCAATTTTGCCCCCCTTTCCCATTCACTACTGTTTTGTATTGTTCTTGTTCCCTCGTTTTAGAATTCTTTGCTCTTTCTTCATCTTTTTCCTTCTCTCAGAAATTTGGGTTTTGAGGATTGCATCGCTCCTACCAGATTGGAAACATCTTTGATTTTAGGTCTTTCTGACAAACCGCTGAATTAAGAGTTCTACTAGAATTAAATCGCTTATTCCTTTGTTGAATCCGTGTTATATTCTAGTTTAGTGAAATTGGTACTCTTGAGTCTCGACTGCTTTGAAGCTCGAAATGCGCGTTCCATTAAGTGTCTAGTTTTGTGCCTACGTTACAGTTCGTCATAGCACAACTTGCAAAAGCTATTTCTCTGTCCACCAGGCTTTTAAATTGAAGACAATTTAAACATATGTACTGATCAACTGTGATCATTATTTTTCAGGCTTATTTTTGGAACAAAGTCTATTCACCTTGCGCGTACACGCGTCAATGTACGCCGGCCTACGTGCATGCTGCATATCCTATATTCAATGAGACAAGACTGCGCGCCTGGGGGATGTCCCTGCTTTATCCTTCAAAATCTCTGCCCTACGGGAGGGTTTGAGGGGGGAGGGCATGAGATTAATTCATATGGGAATTTTTCTCTCGCTCTCCCCATCTCCCTGCTTCCTTTTTCGACATCCCATCAACCTTCATGGCACTTTGTGGTCGGAGGTCGGGAGGGTACTTTGGTAGATTGTACCTAGTTTTGGGTATGGACTTCTTTATTTTCAGGAAGCGAAGCCAATTGTTGTTTAACCGGTCATTCTCTCTTTATCCTTACTTCGAGTGAAATTGGATTATGATCGTTGCTACGAATATAAATAATGGTACCGGTGGCATCCGAATGTTTTAATAATTATGTGTACATTCCCCTCCCTTTTAGCCGCGTACATGAGCGCACCGGGGCGCCAACTCTCTCTTAGAACGAACTAGGTTTAAATTGTTGTGGCATCAATAGGCTCCGACTTGGAGGACAAAGTGGGATGCTAAATGGAGGATTTCTGAGCGTCCTTCCCAAAGCTTCCTGCTGCTCTGGACCTTCCGAAATGAGGACGACGCGGTCGGGATCGACGCTTTAGAGGGCCGCCCGGTTGTTGGGGGGGGGGGGGGGCAAAGAAAGGGCGAGCGAACAACGCCCGCTGAAGGCAAACGATCGATTGAAATAAGTCCCCGAAAGCCTTCTAATCTGGCTTAATTGTAGATCTCGATTGGGGGTAGGGGGATCCCCCCCTACCTCTTTCCCTTGCCGTCTCCCCTCCATGGTTCCGGGTGATGGAAGTGGGCTTAAGTGCGAATGGGCTTTGTGCATGCTTGCTGCGAGGGGAAGTTGTGGATCCCAACCCGGGCACGAGGGTGTGTTTGCCTCGCATTTCACCGGCTCTTCCTTTTTCATATTCTGCGAGGTTCGTACATGAGGGTTCCCTGGGTCTTGTTCGTTCCGTGCTTTACCTTAATTGCGTGCCCCATCTGGCGGGACTCCGGCCTTTCGTCTACACCCATCGTCCCTCAATATTCTTTGTCTTCTGCCTTCCCATTTCTGCTTAACTAAACAGAACAATCACAGTTAGATTTTTCCTTGCAGTCGGTACAGAAATACCTGGGCCACGAATGATGTCCATTTTGCTCCCCCCCCTTCCCCATTCACTACTGTTTTTGTATTGTTCTTGCTCCCTCGTTTTAGAATTCTTTGCTCTCTTTCTTCATCTTTTTCCTACTCTCAGAAATTTGCGCTGTCCCAAACCCGCAATCCAGCCCCGCACGGGGACCTATTCTCATTTCGGAACGGTGTTAAGGATAGCTGCGCACAATCCCGGTCCACGTTGAGCTTCAATTAGTTTATTTGGGCTCGTGTTACCTTGTAGATACTTTGATTTCGTTCCGTGACTTAACCCCTGATGATTCTTTGCAAAGGCTTTTCCTATTGATACATCCTCATTTTCCATTTTAGACTTTGTTCCAATTCCTGGTCGAATTGAGTGATACAAGAAATAGTTATATAGCCTTAACTGATTGTATGTCGAGCGTTTGTAGCCTGAGTACACTCACCCCCACCCTATGTAGCTTGGTTTGTGCGTGAATTAATTTGTCTGACATAAAAATGATTCACCCTGACCAAAACATCTCTATGGGGGCGTGTGATATGTATTTCCCTAGCGTGCGAATCACACAGATGATCAATGTAATTGCGCGGCGAGTTACGTGTATTATCCCCAAACTGTAAAATGCGACACAGTCGTCGTGCTTTTCTTGTCACGCGAGTGACAGTAAGGTAGTTAGTGGTCCAAACCTTTAATTCCATATTTCGTGATCTGTGGGGAACCATTAATTTTGCAGCTGAGGATAGAGAAATGGCAGGAAAAAGAGGGGGGTGGGCATTATATGTATGGAATTAAGACGAGCTCGGATAGCAGCTGGGGTGCTTTTGCTCGCATAGCGGGAGCGAGCAGTTCGTTTGAGTTTTATATAAATTAAATATTTGAGGAAGGAAATGAAGCTGGTGTAGTTCGACGGGGAAGGTACGTTCCCTCGTGTGTGTGTGTGTGTGTGTACGGGGGGGGGGAACGAATGCAAAGAAAGGGATGAGAAAATAAGGAAGAGTAGAGCAGATTGCAATGGCGAAAGTAGGCCACCGCTAAATGGCAGGATCGGTAGGAATTGATTAAAAAGAAGAAAGAAATTATGGTGGTCGAGCGGTGAGCCAAACGAAGGAATATAGAAGAAAAATTGGGATAAATACCAAAGAAACTGGTGACGATAAGCCGATAAATCAAAAGAGGAGACTAACTCGAGCCACCACAAGGAAGGCTAGGAATTCTCTTGAAGTTGGCTCCCTTTTGCAATAAATCCGCCCCTTTGTAGGTCAAAGGGTTTGTAATTTTCAAAATTTGAGCCACCATTTATCCGGATTTGTTGCCGGAGTCTCTGAATGCACCCCCCTCGGCCCCTTTAAGACTCGAGCTCATCTTTCGTCATTTTTGTCCTTTTTATCGTTTCTTCTGTCATTCTTTTCTTAATGTGCCCCTTTGGACGGATTACATTTTATTTTTTCTTGTGTGCTATCCTACTTCTGACTGCCCCCCCCCCCCTCCCTGTCAATTTTCCTTTGTCAGAAGCATGACTGATTGGGTTCATTTATGGCTGTTTTTTTTTTAAACGAAAGGAACGTGCTTTTTAAGGACAGACCTACGGAGAAACGGAGACGCCCTCTAAAATGTACGACTAAACGGCATTAAGGAGGAAATGGTCTGTTAAAAAGACTATGAGAATTGGGGAATAAGGCTCGCCTCGAAGGAGGAAATAGTCTGTTAAAAAGACTATGAGAATTGGGGAATAAGGCTCTCCTCGATATCTAAGAGGAAACAACTGTATGAATTTTTGTAATGTCCCCGCTTGTGGAATTCCATTCTTAGTTTTGTATATATTTTTTGTCGGTTATAAGGTTGATGGGGTCGAATTTCCGCCATTGTTTGTCAGCACTGTAGTTTGTTTCTATACCAGGATCATTGTTGTAAGAGCCGTTCCTTCGACGCATTGTAATGCAGCTGGGGGAATGGGAGTGGGGGGGGGGGAGAGGCCACTCCTGGAAACAATGCCTCGGCGCGCCCATAAGCTAGCCCTGGAAAGTGGTTTTTGTAAAACGGCGACGTAGGTTGAACGCCTCTGCAGACAAAGCCGTTCTCGAGAGGTTCTTGCCGTTGTTTCGATGCTTTTGGTAATTGGGCCCTGGGTGTGAAAGGAACCCTGGTGGCATTGATCGCTTGGCCGTGGTCCGCGCCTCTACTTTTTCGGTTTTCATATCGGCCATCGTCGAGCTCTTGCCAGACTTCCCACCGAGATCCCCCCCCGTCCTTTCCCCATTCGCCGTACCCGACGGGGGTGCTTTGTTGGGGTTCAACCTTCCTGCAGTTGTGTCTCAGATACGAATCGAACCCGTGGCCTCTGCACGCTCGTCTTTCCCGCTGCGCAGACCAAATTAGGCTCAGGAATATAGCCCCCCCGCCCCTTCGACTGTGCACTCCCCTTGGCGCTCTTCGATCCATCGTCACGTCGGTGAGGAGACGTCGGGCCTAAGCATCAGACCACTTCGAGTTGGTGAACCCCTCGGGTTAGTGAAGATTGCGGGGGGGGGGGGGGTAAGCACAATCGCATGCACGTTGGGTGGACTCAAATCGATAGCCGAGCCTGTCCAGAAGAGAGTTATCGACCCGACGTCTCGTCTATCATTATTGCTGTGTTGTCCCAATTTCGCCCTGTGCTTTTATTGTTTTAATTCATAGTTCCTGCCCTCTTTTTTATCTTTATACCTTATCATGGAAACTATTAATTGATCCATTTTTATTGCCCCGCCTCAACCAAATGCTCCCCATTATCGCGGTTAATTATTCTGTCACCCTTCGCTGCTCCTTCGGCTTTGTCCCACGAAGTATGGTGCAAATTTATGGGGCCGATTGTACACATCACTGTCACACCATGTGAAAGGAGCATTTGGCGTCGGATGGAGTGTCCTGGAAATCCCTCTATATTTCCTATCTCTCCACCGAGCTGCTTCTCACGAGAAATTTTGTGCCAGTACCTACACGTAATGGCAATGGAAAAAGAGGCTTCAGCGTTACTTTTCTCAATATGATCGCTCACGAGAACGGTTGGTTCCCCGCCTTCCAACTATTCCATCTTCCGCCGACCCGATGCGTTTCAGACCTGTCTTGGAATTCTATTTGGTTGAGTATCTCTTTGTTATCGAGGGGCCGTTGATGGAACACCATGCAAGTTATTGGACGCTGTCGGAAGGCAATTCGCTGAGCTAATATTAATCGCTTCCATTAAAGGGCTTGAAGGGTTTCTCTCTCTCCCCCAACCCTTTGTCTTATTCCTTATCTTTTGTATCCTATTTGTGTGTACATTAACCTCACAAGGAAATTTAAATCCACACTTTTAAGCGTATATTTTTGTATGAGCTTGTTCCTGGACGTTATAATACACTTTCCAACCAGATATTTCGGTATGATCTGGTTCAATATTAATAATTCTTCACCATATTCTTTTTTTCTCTATTTATCCACATTTCCATCCTTTTATAGGCAGATTGCTAGACTTGCACACCCTATTTACTAGGCACATCCTGTGTAGACAGAATTGAGGAGACGGAAAAGTGCTTAGTAAATTTGGATAAAAAATTGGCATGTTCTTTCTGAATTTGGGGAGAAATGGGCATGTTCTTCTGAAGTTTAGGGAAAAATGGGCATGTTCTTCTGAATTTTCTGGAGAAATAGGCGTTCTTCGGAGGTTTGGGGAGAAATGTGCATGTTCTTCTGACGTTTGGGGAGAAATGGGCATGTTCACCTGAAGTTTGGGGAGAAATGGGCATGTCTGAAGTTTAGGGTGAAATGGGCAAGTTTGGGGGGAAATAGGTATTTTCTTCTGAATTGCAAAGACGACCCACTTTTTCCTCTATTTTTTTGTTGAAGGGTAAATCGAAGACCCAATTTTATTGTCGGTTTTTTTTTCACGACGTTTCTGATATTGGTAGAGACAGATTTGTTGAATGAATTAAATATGGTATTTGGGATACCGACAGTGCTATCACTAACTCTGAAATACAGGTGATTTATTTTTGAAAATAATCTGAATAAGTCGTGTTGGTCCTCGTGTTTCTGCGAGAGTCTTTGAAAGCTGTTGGGAGTTAATCATCGGCTTAGAGAATAATACAAAAGATCACTCCGGTAGGTTGAAATTCCTGAATATTGGAAGCTTGCAAATGAAGTTCGTATGTATAAGAATGACTAAAAAAAATAGCGATCTGTAGACCAATAAGGTTTGGATTCTACAGTGAGCAAAATTATAATTAAAAATCGCATCCTTGACCATTTAGGAAAGCTCTTAGGGAGCTGCCGCACTATGGCGGTGTAATGAGTCTGACGCCTATACACGGGTAGCTTCGACCATGTGTCATCACGAACAAACAAGCATAACACCGCTGTCTCTCCCTCTTTGTGTACACAAAATATCACTTCCGACCTGAAAACTAACGAAGGGGGTTTCGTCTCCGTTATTACCCCCCCCTTATATATATATATATATATATATATATATATAATGTGTGTGTGTGTGTGTGTGTGTCTCTGCACGAGAAGTTCTCTACCCTCGTGGTGTGGTTTCAAAACAGTAATACCCCTATGTCTTCTCCCTCCCTTCAACGAGGACCCGCCTCCGATGCCCACGGGCTTTTCAGCGAGTGTTATTCTAATCTTTATGTGGATTTCATTACCCGATTGGGGGACCTCGTTCCATATTGAAAAGTGGTGGGTCGCATAAATAACGTAATTTATCTCGGCTAGTAAAGCATTTGACTGTCTCGCATGTAAGTCTGTTGCATGGGATAATAAATATGTACAGGGTGTTTGGAATGTTACCACTTGAAGAACAACTACATATAATGTAATAATTTTATATCTTCTATAATCAATGTGCATCTTTTTAACGCATTTCTATCGTATCGTTAACAATTATTCATTGCGTCACTTGCTTCTGTTGTGCATTAATTCATTCAGTTACTCGCTTATGTTGTATAGTATTCCGTCCGTTACTTTACTCCGTTACCTAGTCTTCTATTTGTTACTTCCGCAGATTGTATCATTTGGTTGTGCTTTGGATGGTAACAAGACATTCGGAACACCCTATAGAGTCAGGTTATGGAGTGGTTATCAAATAGGTCACATAGTCGGCTTAAAAGGACGGAGTTGTAACTATTTCCTCAGCATTTGTATAGTTAGTTTACCACAATGAAGGGCAAATTTAGTTATTGCATGGTTTTTTTTAGCTATATAGATTGCTTTAATTGTTATCTTCCCCACACCCCCTGGGCAGATTTAGGTATGGGCGGCATCTTGTCAGGGGCGGCTTGAATTATGAATTACATGAAAGGGAGGGGGGGGGGCGAGCACCCAGCACATATAGACACAATTGCACGTGTGCGTAGTTTTAAATGTTAAGACCACACGCTCAATTAACAAGTTGGTTTGTACATAATTGTTAGAATGTTTATTTAGAATTTTTTAGTTCTATATATTGGAAGGTGGGTCTCATTTTGAAAGGGGGCGCTGAAATGGGGTTTCGCCCAGGGCACCATATAGGCTAGGACCGCCACTGCCCAGTCCCACCCCCCTATAGAGGCAAGCGGCTATTTTAGGGTTGGTGTGTCCTTGTATTTAACATCACTCAATAGAAATCATGAACGTTAAAAACGGTGCTCTCGCAGACATGTGACAGCATCCTTCCTTTTCGATTCTGCGGCGACTTGTGCTCAAGTGGGTAGTCGCCAGATAGGCTTAAAAAAATCGTTTCACTCTTTACGCTTAATAATAACCGCATATGCAAATCAACTTTGTAAATTTCTTAATACACTGAATTTAGGTTGATAGAAATTAACGATGTGCAAAAACCTGAGAACTGTGATCCATTTCAAGGTTTTGTTATGAGGTAGAACGAAATTTTGGGGTCCTATCCTTTTAGGCTTTGAATCTGATAGTCACTTTTGTTTGTTCCCTCAAATGGATATTTTTTTTTTAATTATGAATAATTTTTTGATTTGGCTTTTTCTCCTTTTCATAAAGAAGAATTTCATACACACTGGTGTCTATGTTAGAGGATTAGAAAATGAACCATCTCTTGTCCAGTATAAGAGTCCAGGGGTGTGCTATTGCTTTCCTTTATTTTTAGTCGCGTTCTACATCTCACATGTCGGTCGGTCGGTCCCAGGTTTGCTTTTTTTGTTTTTGTAATAACATTGTAACTATTCAGCCGATTCCAACGAAATTTGAAATCATTATGTTGTTTAACATTCTCTTTCGAATAATATAATTGCCTCCCAAGGTTAGCCCGGGAATTATTGAAGGTTTTGAAGATGGTAAGGTCATAAATCCCATTAAGTGAAAACACGCGACCTTTTGGTCAGCAGACCTTGTTTACTTGTCCGTTTCTATTGTCCCTTTTCTATCTACATTATTTTCTTATAAACAGTCAAACACCTCTATTTTCATTTTGTCCTTTCCCTCTTATTTTCCCTCATTGAACTTGAATTTGCTTTAATTTCAATACATCTGACACAAAACAAATTATCTTGGCCTACTTGGAGACTTCGCGTTGAGCCACTGCTTCTATTTACACGTAAAACACGTGCACGTGTATCTTCCTCATCTCAGTATTTTGCAAAAGAGGAAAATACGAGCTCTGAAGCAGTTATGAAACTGCGGGAGAAAGTATAGGTTAATAGAATGCAGCAGGATTTGATAATACGTCTTGTAATTGATATCTTCGAGTGCATATACAATGCATGACATCGTTCTTTATCAGATTTGCATTCACATTTGTAATAGTTAAAAGACGGATGACGATTACAAAGGTGCGTTGTACTGACAAAAAGGTATATTGTGTTGGAGAAACGTGAATGCAAGAATTTCTCCATAGAGTTGCTTGTGGTGACCTGGAAAAGCGGTTAGCGTGGTCTAACCTTTCCTCCAGCTTTCCTTTGTTTGTTTATAGATATGCCACAAACAGAACGGAATGTCGGTTAATCTCACCCTGAGGAATGCTGTTGAAAACGCGAGTCTGATCAAGAACTTTCATTAAGGTGAACCCATCGGAAGACAGAGGATTTCTTTTGGATGGCGTTCGAATCCACCCGGAGAGACACTTAGATTGTCACGTTCCGTGGTTTTTCTAAATGTATTTGAGTAACGCCAATTTTGAGGTCGTTGCTAGTTTCCTTTTGCGATTTTAAACATGCTGATTAAAATCACTGTTAACTCTCCATCTGCTAGATGTAAGCAGGACTTCAAACTAGTGTCCGACTTCTTTATACAGCATAATTTTAGCTGTCCCAAACGTTTGTGCTACGTTCAATAGAACTTCATATTAGTGTAAAAAAATAAAGTGGAAACGAAGAATAATAAAGCCTGGTATAATTATTGTGGCCGGATCCTGTGGAATTGTACGTTTGAAGATGATCCCTTTGCTTTCAGACATTTAAGGTGTATGGTTCAACTACTGGAGTTTGGAAAATGGCGGCCGAATGCGGGAACTATCCACATTCTGTTTACCCTCAGTCCCTATGTAAAGATATTTTTATAATCGGAAATAACATTTCTTCTATTCTCCCGATTCTTTAAAGCGATATTTTATTTTCTAATACTTTCATAGCCTTTATTAAATCCTCATAAATGTGGATCTCCTGCGAGGGCGGTAAAGTTCCAGGTTCTAAAAATTTGCCCTTTTGTATTGTAACTGGCATTTTGGAATGCGCCCTCCTCAGCCAAACTTTTTTTCTTTGTTTTTCTTTTCCATCCGCAAGTGATTGAAACTTAATTTGTCCCCCTTTGGCTCTATATACACCCTCCTGGCTTCTTACCACGCTTAAAATCGTAATGAAATTAATAATTGGTAGTAATTTTGTCTCCTTTTCGGTTATGAGGATATCTCAGTATCGTAAAAAGAACCGAACTTACAAAGCGAATCCATTTCTAATTGTAGGATATCATTTATGTAAAACTGAGTGTAAAACTTGCTTGCCTGCCTTTAACATTCATATTTGTATCTTTAATGCGGGCTTAATTTGGGTTATGAGTGGGTGTAATGGGTTTGGGGAAATGGGTGGAAACCCTCTCTTCTTTTATAAAGGAACATCCACCCCATTCACCCAAGTGCTTTAGTTGGGTCTTTTCGACATCTGTATTCCCCCCTGGTGTATAGGAAATGCCATCTTGCGATTCTTTGGTCGAATCTGACGCGAGGCTCCATCAAAAGAAAATTATATTCGAAAAAGTTTTGCAATTAATCTCCAACGCGGTTTTCTGTAGAATTCACGTCGCGTAGTAGTGAGTGAATGTCTTTGCCGAAGGGTAAATTGTGTACTCGTGTAGTTTTTTTTTCTTTTTTCTTTTGTGTGTTCCAAAAAGTTTGTGGTTTTCAGACCCAAACGTCAAACTTGTTAGTTTTGTGCGTGTTTGGTTCTATTTTTTTTCTGTTATTCTTCCGTCTCTTGATCAATCGTCGTTTTGGTGTCTTCGTTTTAGTGAACCTTGTCTCTTTCCTCGAGCAAACAATTTTTTGTCTTAGTTGTTGATCATTGTTTGCTTCGGGCCTCCCCCCCCCAAAAAAAATCTTATAATACTTGCTCTCTCATAAGCAATCTTCTGGCCTGAGTCTTGAATTGATGTAATCCCTCTTGTTTGCAGAAATTAACTCATCAAAGTCCATAATCATGACTTGACTTCACCTTGGACCTTCCATTTTGAAATCGACCTCCAAGGGACCCACCTTGTACGCGGTTACTAGCCTAGAGCTGCTGCAAGAAAGGATTATCTACAGATACCATCCAGGTAAGTAACTTATCTCAAACATTTAGATTTACTTGGCATTCAGTTTTTTCTTTTCTTTCGGGTCAGGTAGAGGTAGGTGACCCCCCCCCCCAAAAAAAAAAACAACCCCGGAGCTATTAATATAATTTTCAGGGCTATATACTATCGTTTTTTTACCCAATTAGTGAGAAAATTAAGTTTGACGGGTTAGTTTCACTATTTCTGTTAGTATGAGGAAATGAATAATGAATATAATTGAATAAACTATCCCTTCCCCCCAACGCCTACTACACAAATCCTGGATCACTGAGAGGCTTTATAGGTAATCTGAAGGTTTATCAAAACACCCAAATAAATCACTCCGAAGACGATGCAAATTTCTCTTACATTTTTAGCCATTTCTTCCATCACCACCTACTACCCCGTAAGGGGCGCGGCGATATGCCATCCTGGCCGCCGTGCTGACGGGACCTCAGCACCCCGTCCGACCCAGCTTAGCCTTTCTTCTTTCCCCCGTAAGGGGCGCGGCGATTTGCTATCCTGGCCGCCGTGCTGACGGGACTCAGCACCCCGCCCGACCCCAGCTTAGTCTCTTCTCCTTCTTTCAGATAGCCTGTATTTCTCCCCTACTTCGTCGCTTTTCATACAACCTCTCCCACAACTTTTTCTGATGAGCCTCTAATTTCACAGGGTAGATGCTGACGTTCTTCTCAGCCAACCGTCCCGGATCGGGGCTGAGGGGCGAGGGGACAATTTTCCCTAACCCCTGAGCTCCGGTTCGGGATGATGGTTTTTTAACAACCGACTTCATCCCCACCCATACCTTCCTCACATCCCCTTTCCTTCTCATTTCACAATCTATTTGTTTTTACGCCGTGTTCAAGGTGGAGCCGCCATGCCGAGGGACTGCCAGGCCACCAGGCGGGAGGGGTGGTCCGGAATGGCGGCACCTGGCTCTGCCAGGCCTGTACGCACCCCTTGCAGTGCGGGCTACTGCGAGGGGTGATGAGCTATTGCATCCCGTAGAAAATTTAGGGTCACCATACCCAAAGATGAGAAAAATTAAAATCTTCCCTCAATTTCTCCTTGTGCATTAACGGAGCCGCCCCCGGCAGCTCCACAGAAAAATGGAGGTCGTTCCCCCTTGTGCTTGCGCAGGGGACCCTCCAAATTTCTCTAACCGGAGAGGAGGCTTACTCCTCTCCTTCGCCTACGGGTGTAGAAGACTCCCCCTCACCCCCTTCTCTGGAGGTGCTTTCGGGCACTTCCCTGTTTCCAGCGGCAGTCACCTCCTTTTCTTCCCAAGGGGACTGGCAAGAAAGCCAGTAGGCAGCCTATAGCCGACTGCTACCCATTGAAGCGGCTCGGTAGGGCAAACCCCCTTAGGGGGGAGAGGGGAGCCAGGCCCCTTCGGTTGCTTCCCTCAAAAGACCTACTGGAGAGAATATTGAACCTTCCGGGGTCAAGGCCTCTGCCTCCCCACACGTGACTAGTGACAATGCTGCCAACGGGACCTGCTATGTCCTAGGGGAAATGGCCAACTGGAAGCTCGCCCCTGAGATAGATATGGTCCTTGAGGCAACCCAGCCTCAGACGATAGGGCCTTCCATGGGAGGGAATCCGGGCTCGGCGCCAAGCACAGAACCCGAATCCGCCCCTATGCAAGGTCCTCCTCAAATGGCTAGGGTTTCCAAGGCAGTGCAAGGAGGGGAGGGATCTCCTCCGACCGGTGCCCCTACGACTGCCAGAACCTTCTCCATTTCGGAGAAGGACCTAGCTGATGCCGGTCCATCTGGCCTGGTGGCTCCTGCCGGCGGAGGGGAGATGCTGGTTCATTCCCCGCCCTCCTCTCCAAAAAAGAAAAAGACTAAGAAGACTCGGGGCTCCTCTTCATCCGCGGGGGCTGCGGGGACGGATGGGTCTGCTGTTTCGGTAAGCGACCAAGCCAAGATCGGCACATCCGGCACCTCTACCCTCCCGGGTGCGGAGCCCCCGACTAAGACTAAAAGTGCGCAGGGTGGATCCTCGATAACATCAGGGCCCCTCATTCAGAGGTTACCTTGCGTTTTTGAGCCCACCTGCTTCAAACGCTTCCTAGTTTCGCTCCACTGATGGCAGGATGTTGTCCAAGCGCAACATAATCCATCAGAGGAGAGCTTTAGCTAATGTAATTGGTAGAAAGCCGGAGGTGACCAGTTTCTCGGATGGATGTGGAGCTTTCTGGCGAATGCGGCAAAGATAAGTGCTCTTCGGACACTTGATAGCACCCCGGTAAGTGTGACGCCACACTCTACCATGAACTTTGGGGCGGTCAAGGTCGAACGTGTGATGACAAGCTCCCTGAGTTGGTGCGTGCCGGTTGGTACCGCTACCATGTGAAGGCATTAGTATCACCACCGCGGCGGTGCTATTACTGTCACCGCTTCGGCCATACGAATCGCTCATGTAGACGTGCAAAGTCGGGGTCACCCGAAGTATGTCTAAATTGCTCCAAGGCCGCACACGATAAGTCCAAATCGTGTGTGGCCAAGTGTGTCAATTGCGGAGAGCCGCACCCTGCTTCTTCAAAGCAATGTGGTGCATATCTCCTTGAGAAAGAAATCCTAGCCGTTCAGGCCCAGGATCGACTCTCATTCCGTGAGGCTAAGGGCTTGGTCCTGGCGCGCCCGGCTCTGCCTGGGACGTCATATGCCTCAATAGTTAGAAAGGACCCCTCTGCTACTGGCCCATCCAGGCCAACGAGCACGGTTGTTTCAGCGCCCAATCGGAGCCCTTCTGAGGGCTCTACTCAACCCGGGCGCTTCCCTGGTAAAGCTGGCGGCACAAAGGGTTCACACCCAGTCACGGCTAAAACCAGGGCTCCCCACCCTTCCCCCAGCGTGACTGTTTCCCGTAAGGCGAAACGCCTCCACCGAGTCGTTAGACTCACAGGAGGCAACACCCCTGAAGTTGGTCACCAGGCCATCTTCCGGGGTTCCTAAAGCTGTCCCCCGAATGGAGGACAGCAACAAAGGAGTTTTGGCTCCTTCGCCCACGCCTAGTGGTGGGCTGGGTGGCTCGAAGACGGTGAATCCTGGAAAAGAGGGCCCCCCGCCTCCGAAGCAGCAACGCCCGCCTAAGGTTTCGAGGCGGAGGGAGGAAAAGACTCGCATTGCGAGCCAAACCTCCCCCAATAAGTCCTCGAAGGCGACAGCGCCTTCAGCACTTTGTCCGGCCAACAGCGCCTGGGGTTCTGCCCCCGGGAAGCGTACGGCCATTCCCGTAAGGGTCTTCTGTTCGAAGAGGGCCCCCGCGTCTCCGAGCTATGCATGGGCGGTATATTCCTTCAATAGAATTGCCATGGACTCCGTGCCAACTAGGAGGAGCTGAGGAGGCTCGTCTCGTCCCGTTCCCAGTTAGCTATGTTTCTGCAGGAGACCATGCTAGGCGCGTGCCCCCTGCCTGCCCCTGGGGTATAAGGGTTTTGCGACCCCACCACCACGAGATAGGTGCCGGTTTGGGGGATGCGCGGTTTACACCCAGCATGATGTCTCCGTTCTTTTTCACTAGATACCTCCTTTCAGGCAGTGACTGTGCAGCTTTCTGCGTACATTCCACCGTCAGCTGACTTCGACGCGGGGGACTTACGCCGCGTCGTGGCACGGTTGTCGAGGCCCTTTCTCTTGCTACGAGATCTGAACTGCAAACATCCTCTGGGGAGATTACTCAATAAATCCCAGTGGACAAGTCATTGCCGATCTGATCGAAGAGCTTGAGACAGGTGTCCTAAACGTGGATGAGTTTACGCATCACTGTCCAAGAACCGCTTCATTTTCTTGCCTTGACCTATCTTTGTGCTCTTCGGATGCACAGCCTGATTTTGATTGGGGGGTGGTCGATGACCCCCATGGCAGTGATCACTTTCCCATTCAAATATAATTTTCAGGGCAACTGCCGCCTGAGAGCCCACCTCGGTGGTGCTTGGCGCGGGCGCGGTGGCCTGAATTTCAGGAAATGACTGAATTCTCTATCTCAGTCGAGGAGTTTAGGTCGTTAGATGAGGCCGTTGAGTTCTTATCCGGCAACCTCATCGCCGCGGGCCTGACTACTATTCCTAGAACGTCTGGCCGTTTTGCACGCCGACCACTCCCATATTTGTCGGCCGAGTGTGAGACGGCCCTCAAACAGAAGCGTTATGCCTACATGCGCTATAAGCGCCGCCCGAACGATTTCACTGTCGCTGAATTTCGTCGGGCTAGGGCTAAGTTCCGGTATATTTCGAAGCACACCCGCCGCTCTTCTTGACGGGCATACGTGTCTTTACTTAACGGGAAGACCCCTCTAGCAGAGGTGTGGAAGCGAGTCAAAAGGATTCGGGGCAAGTTCTCGCAGGACCCCCCCTCCCGTTCTCCAGGAGAATGGGCCTGCAATCTCGGATCCCGCGTCCGTGGCGGAATGCTTCGCGACCGCTTTCTCTGCATTCTCTAGCCGTGATGCTGCTCCGCCAGCATTCACTGCTCGTCGTGATGTCGCGGAAGGCCGCCGACTCGACTTTAACTCCAGAAGCGGAGCACCCTTCAACGACAGGTTTATTCTGAGAGAGTTGCGTTCCGCTCTTGCTTCGTGCGCGGACACCGCCCATGGTCTGGACGATGTCCCGTACGCCATGCTTCGACACTTGGGTGAGCGAGGCATGGACTTTCTCTTAGATTTGTTCAACAGGATCTAGGTGGAGGGTATCATCCCGGATTCCTGGCAAATGGCTACTGTGCTCGACTTTCGCAAACCGGGGAGAGATCTCTACCCGCCGGTTTCCGCCTAATCTCTCTAACCTCTTACGTGTATAAGTTGATGGAGAAGTTGGTAAATGTTAGATTATCCTTTTTTCTGGACAGCGGAGGCCATCTGTCTTCTGCACAGCGCGGCCTCCGCAAGTTCCATTCCACGTCGGATGCTCTGCTCCGACTGTAAAATGCCTTCTGCGAGGCCTTCCTTCGTAGACAGCACTACGCCACGGTGTTTTTCGATCTGGAGTATGCCTATGATACCGCATGTTGATACGGTATCATTGAGACTCTCCAGACGATGGGGGTGAGGGTACGCCTCCCAATGTTTATATCTGAATTTTTGCGAGATCGTCGTTTCCGCGTACGGGTGGGGGCAGCCCTCTCCGGCCCAATGGAGCAGGCAAGTGTCCTCAGTGTCATACTTTTTGCCTGAGCATCAACAGCATCACCTCTGTGCTTTCGGAAGATGTTCTCGCTACGCTCTAAGTGGACGACCTTTCGATCTCTTTTGGCGCGGCCCAGATGTCAACTCTGGAGCGTCGACTCCAACAGGCATTGAACCGCGTCTCTCGTTATACCGAAGCGCACAGGTTTCGAGTTTCCTTGGCGAAGACTAAGGTGGTGCACTTCTGCTGCCTTCCACGGTTCCACCCTCACCCACACTTATTTCTTAATGGGGTACGCCTCGAAGTGGTTGAATCGCACCGTTTCCTTGGTCTCGTATTTGACTGACGCCTCAGCTGGGAGGCTCATATTCGCAGCATTAGGTTCTGTTGTACCCGTGCCATGGATATTCTCCGTTCCGTGACGTTCAGCTCTTGGGGTGCTAATAGGGCTACTGCCTTACTTTTTTATCGATCTTTTGTTCGTTCGAAGCTCGACTACGGATGCGAGTTTTATGCAGTGGAATCGATCCACCACACCGGCCTTCGCCTTGGGACCGGGGCACTTCTCCCATTGTTAGCCTACTAGTCGATGCTGGGGAGATGCCACTCGCTCTACGCCGTGTACAGTGCATTATTTGCTGGTACGCGTGAGCCCGGCGCCTCCCTCAGTCACCAACAGCTATCATTGCATCCGCAGCTGATTCCGACTGTGCCTATGCCGCCTAGAGACTCCAGTCATATCCTCAGCCATTTTTGGTTTAGGGCCAGGAAACTCCTTTGAGAGCTAGGTATAGCTCTCGGGCCGGTGGCGCCCCTGGTTCTTCCAAGGACGCCACCCTGAAGGGTACCACATTTGGCTATTTGTCGCCACGCCTCTGCTCCCAAAGCTTGTACAACGCCGGGTGTATTGCGTTTGACGTTTTTGGAGCACACCTGTCACGCTGGAACCGTGCCAGTGTGTACGGATGGCTCCATGTCTGAAGATGGGGTCGGCTTCCACGCCGTATCCCCTCTGTTTGAAGTCAGCGGGGCTCTGCTAGGGGCTGCGTCTGTCTTCCCGGCCTAGCTGGTGGCAATACACTACTCTGTAGGGGAGATTAACTGATGTGCCCGGTTCGGAGACCGGATTGTGATCTATAGCGACTCACAAAGTTCCTTGATTCCTCTCGGTGCATTGGAATCTCCGCCTTCCCTGGTTCGCGATATCCGTGACGCCACGGCTTTGGCAAGCCGAGCGGATGTCGAGATTATCTTCTGCTGGGTTCCTGGGCATGTTAGAATTGCGGAGAATGAGCGCGCTGATGAGGGTGCCACAGAGTCTGCGACCGGACCAACGTTTCGCTCTTCCTCACACCGATTACTAGCAGGAATACGGGCAGCTCTTCTGGCTGTTTGGCAAAGAAGATGGGGGCCGTCCAAGTGAACTTAAAGTTTCATGCCATTGCGCCGCGACTGTGCTCATGGACCTACTCCCCCAATGCCGCGAAGACTTCAGGTTGCTTTCTGTCGTCTCCGAATTAGGCAGACTCGCGGGACGCACTGCCATTAAATGGAGCGCTCGCCAGCGCACTACTGTGAAGACTGCATTATTCCCCAGACTGTTCGGCACATTCTTGTTGAATGTCCCAGTCTGGTCGATCTTCGCGCACGTTACCTGTCCCGGTACCGGGATGGGCGGGGTCGCTACCGCCTCTCCCTTGTACTCGGGACGAGTTCGTGCACATTAACTGGTAGACTTATAGACTTTTTGGGGAGGCCGACCTTCTCCCTTTGTTTTTTGTTATTTTTTCTTTATAGGTGGCACTCTCCTGTGCCTGAGCTTGCTTCTTGATTGTTGCCATCTTCCCTTTTTATCGTTGTTGTGTTTTAATATTCTTATTTTAAAATAGCCTAGTGCCTGTCTTGATTCCCGTGACTTATGCCAAAGTGTTTCTTTCATAGGATGTTTCTTACCTTGAATCTTTTCGTTGTTTGCACGGACACAAAATCTGTTTGTTTGGTCCTAAAATCTTGCTTCAGATTTGCGCGCTCTTCTGAGTACGAGACGAGCGCTTGCCTCACCAACCCCTCGTAATCTAACGCTTGTCCCTTGTACCCGGGACCGGTTCGTGTACATAAACCTGTGGACTATATCGCATTTTGGGACGAGGCTGGCCTACCCCTGAAGCAGGGGCGCGTTTCCTTCTTGTTACGTTTTTGCTTATCTTGTACGTTTTTGCTTATCTTGTACGTTTTTGCTTATCTTGTTTATGTTGTTTTTTAGTTTGTCTTAGCCTTTGTTCCTCTTTTCTTTGTTATTTACTTGTTTTATAATCTAGTCTAGTATTAGGCTGTTGCGTGATTACAGCGACTTCTACACTAGTAGGCAGTCGCTAGGTGAGCTCTTAAAATTAATTAATAAAAACAACCCTCGTAGTCTTCTTTAGGTTACTGGGTATTTATCTTTCGGATCCGTATATTTTTACTTCCCCCAACTTAACCACTTTTTCATCTTGTGATATCCCCCCCCAAAAAATCTTAGGGGCGGAGAAGCGTACTTTTTCTTGCTTCTTGTTTAGTTTTTGTTTTGTTTTTTTGCCTTTGTTTTTGTTTGTTTTGGGATCTTTGAGGGGCATCTTTTGCTTGTTTTGTTTTTTTAATCTAGCCTAGCATTAGGCTATAAGATGATTACGGCAACTTATGCCCTAGAAGGCAGCCGCCAGATGTATGCTGAAAAATTGCTCCTTATTTCTCCTCTGGCTGAATCTTCGTCTCATTCCGAACTAAAGAGCAGCTCTTAGCTGCCCAAAGTTCGAAGGTTTTTAGCTCCTTTGTGGTTCAACCACTCCTCTTCATTCTCTTTTCTCCCGCAAAGGGGTATTAGGTGTAGTTTGAGGACTGTAAGGTGTAACTGACATCTAGAGAATTACTTGCCCGCTCAGCCCTAAGGACCGCAGGTAGGGTAATAGTAGAATTTTCGTGACTTTGTTTACGACCCTCTCTCAAAGTTCCTGGCGGAGATGCCTTCGTTGATTTTCGCTTGGTTTTTAGCAAATAACATCGCTGTTCCTCTTGCAACTCATATTTTAGCCATGGTGTCCTTTCCCTTGTCCATGGAGGCGTCTTTCGCGTGCCTCGAGTATGAATTCGGTCCGTGGTGCTCTCCGAGTCCCCCCTCTCCTTTTTGTCACAGTTTAGAGTTTGGAAAATTTTGCTAAATTTCCCCCCCTTTTTTTGTTCCCATTCCCCCTTAGCTGAGAGGGTGTGACCTCGTTTGATTACACAACTTTCCTTTTATGACTGAACGGATTATGTAAGACCTTGGTTAAAGTCGTACTACCCCCGGAATAGACTCCAAATGGTTCTCTTGGCAGGGATTTTTTAACCCCCTAGGATGGCTTCTTCCGTCAGCGCTTCTCTTTGATAAATGAAATTTTTGCATTCGAAGTAGGATGAGGTTGACCTTGAGAATAAGTTATGAGCGAATAGATGGCCGTTGCCCCCTCCGCCACGAGGCAGAATCCAAGGACACGATTCAAAGAGACGAAAATAAGTGTATTCTTTTAATACTTGAGGCGATGTTGTGATACTTCGTTCGAAACGAGTCTGGTTAATGGGCGAGGGCTTGTTACTCGTTCATCCTTGGGTGATTTATTGAAGCGGTTTTAGTCGTCGCTAAATGTTCGCGTCGGTTATCTGCTATCGGAAGAAGCGCGTCTCCTTTTCATTTATTTTCGGTTTCAAGCAAATTGTTATATATTGTCTTTTCCTTATCCAAATGCGCATTCATCACGCACCTCCTTTGGGGCTGTTGTCCAAACATTTTCCCCCTTATTGACATTGCCCGCAAAAGAGAACGATCAAGTTTATATACCTGACTGCACTCCCCGTATTTGATGTGCCCCCTTTTGGCACGATTAAATTGACATAACAATGGTAAGGTTGACATGACACCATGGCCTACCAATTAATCTAAATCCCAAGATCCCAACTACCATGGTAAAAATTGCATCCCCAGGACTGCATCATCGGGTCATAACCTAGTGAATTTCGTCGGATTCAAACTTTAAAAAATACCAATAAAAAAATACCCTAAAATAATGCACAATACAAAATTGACAGATCAAAGTTTACCCTATGGTTGCTTTAATTCTGAATCAACCCAAACACTAGGCATTAACTACATTTAAATGATTTCCTCATCTAGGCCTACACCTCTTTTTTTATTTATGTAGTGACCCATTGTCCTATCACCCAATTAAAGAAAACTTCTTATTTTTAATTTATCAATTACCCTACCTTAAAGGACATCATGCAACAGCCTCCCTCCACTCCGGCCCCACTTAATTGTGGTAACGTTCGTTGGATCCTACAGTACATGCTGTAGGATCAAAGGTGTCTCCTTTAATCTCTCGAGCGGTCGGAGGGAGCCGAGATTCCATCTGCTCCCGAATAAACAAGAGCAGCCTTAAAGGGTTGAATCATATTTCCTCATAAGCACCCGTTTTGTTTTTTAATGAAAACGTCTTTTGAGCTTTTAACCTACAGGGTGGTCCGAGAGTCTTGTCAACCCCTACCGAAAAGTAATAGGAACGGTATACTAATATCAAACGCATGTACTGTTTTTAGTGTATTCACTTTCATTGAAACTGTCACACATCGAAAAGGTCTGTATGAGCATCATTTTCGTGGCACAAAATGATGCGCCAACATGTCTTGTGTGATATTTTGTATGACTGTGTTTTGATGATTGTTGCAAAGGCTGTTCGAACAGCGTCCTTCTTCGGAGGGGGATAGTCTGTCGAATCTGCAGTGAAGTCATGTTGAACATCCTACATTCTTTCCAAAATGCACACGATAATGTGCATATACACTTGCAATCAGCCTCTCTTCAAAACTATAGAAGCTCGTGTCAGAAACCTGAAATAGAAAATTAAAACAATATTTACAAGGGGTGACGAGACTTTCGGTCAACTGAAATAGAAAATTAGAATATTTACAGGGGGTAACGAGACTTTTGGTCGACTGAATTAGTATATTTACAGGGGGTAACGAGACTTTCGGTCGACTGAAATAAAAAAAGTAGAATATTTACAGGGAGTGACGAGATTTTCGGTCAACTGAAATAGAAAATTAGAATATTTACAGGGGGTGACGAGGCTTTAGGTCGACTGAAATAGAAAATTAGAATATTTACAGAGAGTGACGAGACTTTTGGTCAACCGAAATAGAAAATTAGAATATTTACGGGGGGTGACGAGACTTTCGGACCACCCTGTATTTACACGGGGATGCATAATTTCCTTATACTCTTCTCTACCGATTCTATTTTATATACTTCTATTTGACCCCCATTAAGCATGCTTTCATCGCATTACTCTTTTTTCCTCTTTACAACCACATTGCACACTAGGTGTTGGCACGACTCGCTCCCTCAACTTCAACACCTATCAGTTTCCCATAAAGTAAGGTCGGCGCACGTCAACATCGCTAAAACTACTCGACTTCCATATCCCCTTCATCCCTTATGAAGCACAAGGCCACCCATTATTTTGTCCACTGTCCATGATGATTAAGGGAGGCTATGCACTGTTGCATTTCTCTCAGTCGGTGTTTATCCCTGGTCAGAAAGCTCCTAGCACGCCCCCTCACAAACCACCTCCATGCACACCATACACAAAGCCATCCACTTCCTTCTTTGTCATCTTTTCTCTCTCACACACTCACATAACTTACTTTTTACTCGGCATTCTAACACTTCACAAACTATATTCTTTTCACACTTCTATCTCCATCCATTCTTCTTGTCCATTCCATCTTAGAAGAGTTTTTCACAACCTCATTCACACCCTAAACATCTCTAAGTCCTTCCTCACTTTTTCCACCTTTCACAGACAAATCATCTATGTCAAGTTGTCCATTTGCACTGTTCTCACTCTAGATCTTTCCTTCTCTTACCATACACCAACCATAGCGACTTCTCCCATGCAGCTAACTAGTACAGTCAACACTTAAACCCTTAAGCATTCACTCACGCTCTAATCACCCCCACAACCATTCCTGTCATTCAAAACCTCGTGGTCGTAATCTGTCTCACCTGTACCACCATCACTTACAATGCATTTCAGATATTTAAACTTTGCACTTGTTCAAGGGTGACACCGGACTCATCACACAACCACGAAATACCACTACCTTACTCTTTTATTCATTCTCGGTTAGCCTCCTCCTCTCACACACCGTCATAAGTTTCTATCAACATTTCCACATCCATTTGCAGCCACCAACCAGGTCATCAACATACACCAAAATAGAAACCCATTCCTTTTCATTCTCACACTCCCTTATTTCCATGCGTACTTATCAGAGTACTACACCCATAAATATATTAAATAGCCACGGCGAGCTCACAACCTTGTCTTACACCCCACATGCCAAATCACTCACCTCGGCTAATTTTTCACCCTAACAACATTTTTCACACCATCCAACATTTACCACTCCATACAATCTTAGCACCTGTCATCATGCTTCTCTACATGATCTTAAGCATTCTCCAGAACCATAAACGCACCATACACTACATCTCTCATTCCTTTTATTTTTGTCAGTTCTGTCTGTGCAAATACTTGATCCATACACATCCTTTTTATATTCCCAATCAAACTGGTTCCATACACTTTACCTAAAACACTCCAGCATTCAATTTTCTCCCCGTTACTCGTGTACAACGGCACGATCACTCCATTCTTCCAATCCTAACCATGTTTCAAACTTCTCACAGCACCAACAACATTATACAACTCTCTCCCTCTTCTTATGACCTCCGCATTGCTCATCCTCCTGCTATAAACCCCCGGCGTCAATCAGCGGTCACCCTCCTTCTTATCCCCCTTCCCGGCTCGGCCATGCTATTTCTCTAGCCAAGTTCTTCATTGGTCATGACTAGCATGATCTAAGTACCGTGGTTAAGGGTTTATTCCATGTTGTGGTTATTTTCAGTATACAATTGTGGTCAGGTAGACTGGTAACTAGTTTAAAAGTCTTCATTGTGCTGATTGAATGAATTGCCCGTCCATTCTTGCCATTCTTTCTATTCCTTATTTGTTTTTATTCCACTTGAGCTTATTCTACATGCCATTTACTCATGAGAACTAATTTCCCTCTATGGCCCTAAGGGAGTTCAAGTACATTGTGCTCTTATATTTTGCCATCTTGTAAATCAATTCTTAAACTTTTTCCTGTCACAGTGGGCTCTGGTTGTTAACCAATGCACATCCTCCCTTTAAAAGGTGGCTGGTCCAGGCTTGGTAGATGCCACTGCAGCGTGTACTTAACGCACGAATCCAGCTTCTTTAGTTATTGACGCGCGTCAGTTCTTTCATAAGGTTACTCAACGGTGCCTTTGGCGGCGAGAGACGTTAAACATGCCGTTTGGGTTTACGGCTGCGGGATTTTGAGTTATTAGCCACTCTCGAGCCATTGACCGACGGCTATCCAAAAGAACTCTTCCTCGAGAGTTCTGACATTGGTCGTTTGTCGATACACTTCTGCTCTCAAATCCTTCCACCTCATCGGAAGTTGTGCGTTCGATTTCTTTGATCAATCTTTCGTGCTCCACTGGAACCGAATTCCAAAGGTGAAGTGGAATTTTCCGCTGTCTCCGCCCTTTATAAAATGACTGAATCCATTCTAGCTGTTCTCGTAGGGGTACTTCCTCTCTTTGTCAAACGGGTGAAAGTTTATGAGAATTGCGTTCTAGTGTGTACGGAAATTTGTTCATACCTCCCCAAACTACCCGACAGGAATCTGAGCTTTGCGTCGTCTGTCACACTAGGTGCGTGAAAGCCGCTGTGAATATGAAAATGCGTGCAATTGCGTCTCGACTGCTCCCTTGGGCCCATTCGTTCATACTTCAGCAAATGCAGGTCCTTTTTTGCCTCCTCCGGATGGAGCTCACTCGCAGGTCCTACCGGAATACCGTTGTTCATTACATTTTCCCCCTTGAACAGGGGTAGCTTCCTGCGTATCGAGCTTCGAAGCCTTTGAGTACTTCTTGAAGTACGCCGACCCCCTCCCCCCAAGATAAATAATTTTGGGTTGTGAGTTTAGTTTGTTTTTGCTTTTTAATAGTCTTAGGGAGTGGACCTATTCCTTCTATGAGATTTTATTCCTTGCATATCCTGAGTGGGGGTAGTCGTGCGTATTTTTTTCAACCATAGTTTTGAAGGGTTACAAAACCAAAATGAGTCGTTTAGTAGATATGTAATAGCATATGAGCCACGTGATCTTTCCTCGAGTTCTCTGATGTGTTTTTGGGCGAATGATTTCGTTGAGATTTATATTGATCTGACGTCATAGATTCAGAGAGATTTAATCTAAAGATTAATATTAAATTTCTGCTGCAACTTAATTGGTCGAAAATGATTTCGTTGTTGTTGGCCCGGGTCGGGTTTACAAAGATAAGGCTTCGAAGGAAATACCGCCTATGCAATGATGGCGAACCTGTCCGCGCGTGTAATATTCATTTCTATTTTAAACGTACTACACTATGTTGGTGTACAGTGTAATATGCGAGTTGTTCATTTTAACTTTTTCGGTGATTGTAATTTAGCTAAAAATCATTAGCAACAGAATACTATACTACAATTTCAATACTTTCTTTTAAGATTTTTTACTGATCTGGTATGGCTTCTAAATGCATTAGGAATTAATAACAAATTGCATGGTAAAATTATTGATAGATGTACAACAACCCTACAAGGAGAGAATTATTGGGAGAAATACTTTTCTTGAGAAAATCTAGAAAGCAAAAAGGGGTACTACATAAATTTTGGACTAAAAGAACAAAAGGCATGGAAGAACAACAGAACCAGAACAACTGAAAGGTAAACAAAACAAAATGGTGAAAGACAAAGTGGTGACGTTGCAAAGTCAAAACCTCCGACAGTCATTGGATCGTCTCATTTAGCTTTTAGAGATGAAGTCAAAAATATCGGTGTGGCTTAAATTGCTCCTTGATTCTGGTCCTGGCCCAAGGGCATATTGTGAATACACACTGGACTGTCTGGTTACTAATGACAATGAGTGCAGTTGTCGCTGTTCCTCACGCTAATGATGACCGCATCGGGGCTTTACCAGAGCGAACTGCTTGGAGCGTGGGAGGGATTTTTTTCTTCTAGATCGATTGTGCGGTGGAACCGCGTTGATTAAGGGATTGGATAATTCCTGTTTTGTGTGGATTTTGTTCGTAATTGGGGGGGGAGGCTTGATTTCCGGACCTTCATGGGGGTGTCAGCTGCTTCTGTCATCTGGAGGATTGAGTCTTTTCCAGTCGCTAACAACCTCAGTTTCAGGTCCTTTTCACTTTACAAAATTCTCCTTAACTTGTCAGGAAATGCTCACGTTGGTTTTCATCTTAAATAAAAATATGCGACATAAATGCCCTTGGTCGGGCATTTTGATAATTTACTAAAAACTAAGAGGCGTAAACCAACGATGGCATTTCTAATAGAACGTTAGCGGAGATGTCTAAAGAGGAGACTACTTGAAGCTCGGGATCGAGAGGACATCGGCGCAATTACCCTGTAGTGATGCCAAGGGACTTGTGTGCAGTCCATCAATCAATCCGAGAGGGCATGTACCCCACCTGGACCCGGTTGCCCTTAACCCTGGGGCTGGAAAGGCACGTCCGAAATCTTCAGGGAACGTTTTCTCTGTACGTAAAGCATTGTCATTCGTAGAACTTTAGGGAGAATGAATAAAGCAAGTTTGCAATTCAATAATTAAGAGGCTTTCGATGACTAATCGCTAAAGAAAAATGGAGTCGAAATGTCAGGAAATTATGTATTTTGGCATCTTATTTTTTCTTTCGGCATTCAATAATGGCGGCTAAAGTCACTCAAGATTCATCGCTAGCGGAGTTAAAAAAGAAGTTCAATCATTGATATATATGTGTATTTATTAGTTGCACTAGAAAAAAATAGTTGATTGAACTTGTTTTTATTATAGTCTTCGGTCTCCCCCTTTTCATATTTTTCAGCTATGACAATTTTATTTTTTTTTAAATTGATCTAAAGTTAAGATGAAATTTCTAATTGGAATTTTTATTGATTGATGAAATGATAACTGGAACTTAAAATAGTTTTTTGATTTCTTTGCTTTGAATCTTGAGATAGAATTTTGATTGTCTCATAAATCTGTTGCTATCCATTGGTTCCATCTTACTATTATCTGCACCTAGTCTTTTTACCTGCAGCGAAGCCCCAGGTCTAGGCGTCGCTTTTTTTTTTCCCAAAAGGAGTAAAGTTCAATTGTACCCATTTAGAGCCATGAAATGACCCATATGACCATGGGACATATGGTTATTCACCCTGAAGATTTCAAATCTGCCATCGGATTTGGCGCTGGATGGCGCCATCTAGTGGCATAAGTCTCATTTAGCCATTCAAAGGCACTTGTAAGTGATTTGAACCATGGGAAACCATCAATGCAATAACCATTTATTATCTTATCACAAAACGCCGCTAGTAATTATAAACTGGGTACAGCCCTCGGCCAGCTAGAACCACGATTCGGGTCGGTTTGACCCTGGCTAGAGGGGTAAACAGAATCAACAAATATCGTTTATTTTTTCGATGATACTGAGTAGATGCATCCCCTAACGATAATCTGCTACTGTATAAATATATGCTTGTATCTATGAATACTGGTATGTAGGGGTGAGGGGATAAAAAAAACTCCCTCTTTGAAACAATGAATTGCATTTAACATTTTTTTTTTTACTTTTCGAAAAATAAAACGCACAAACACCCGTCCTGTCCCCCCCCCCCGGCTTTTAACGTACTCCTTTTTGTATAAAGTCATTATTTTCTCCATTTATGGGGGAATTTAGGTCATTTTTATTGTCATTGTTTTCTCGAAAGTGTATTCTGACCCTGCAATTTGCATGGCGCTCAGGAGTTCGTGTAACCTTTCTCCGTTGCTCACATCACTGCACTCGTCCCCTGGCCATTAACGGGGTCGACCGAGTGAATATCTGGATTTATTTATAAATAGAAGTCCATTGTGGGTGGCTGCCACGAATTCCAGGTCATGTGTCAAGCGGGGCTTCGGCCTTGGCGATGCCTCCCCCTTCCCTCTTACCGTACTTTGTTGAGTCCTTGAAAAATGGATAGTTTGGTATCTGGTTGGGTGTGCGAACGCGCGAGGACATGTCTCGTCACCCATGCCTTTATATTATGTCTTGACGTTGGCTATGATCTCATTTATTTGTAAACACTCGAAAAAGGACTCCAGTGGGGCTTGTTTTTTTCGTACGATATACCTGGTATTGCAAAAGTCTTGTTACACTGGTTGCGACGTTCTCAACAATGGATACAATGATGCAGTTAGACAGGTTTTTATTGTTTTAACATCTGTGTTCAAATTCAAATATTAATGAAAGAGGTTCGTCCTCGCCGGTGAGCACGCGATCCAGGCCAGACCTGAAGGCAGCGCACGCGTTGCGGACGAAATCCTTCCTCATGTAGGCCCACACGCGGTTGACGGAGCACTTCAGCTCGTTACCGTTGCTGTGGCAGACTTTGCTAGTCCTGCCCTCGAAATGCGTCCATACGTTTTAGTAGATGGAATTGAGGTCGGGCGACTGTGTGGGTCAAAAGTCCTTCGACCAGAAGTTCATTGTCGATCTCAACCACTCGTGGACACTTACCGGACCTCGGAGACGTCCTGGCCGAAGCTTGCCACGGGGTCGTTCTGTTTGTTGATGAGCGGATCGACCGTGGGTTTTTTATAGCTTCAGGACACTTTCGATGCCCTTTCTCACGGCTAAACGGTTGAACGAGGTCGATCTTTGAACTCTTTCCCGTTCTTAAGCCTATTCGCCATCCTATGGATGGTCATCCTGCTGACGCTGAGCCGCTTGGCGAGGTCGGGATTTGTTCTTGCCCGCGCGTAGGAGAGCAGATTCCATTCTTTTCACTTTCATTTCAACACATCTGCACACAATGGAATAAGACATAATAGAACTTTTACCTCCCCCAGAGTGTAACATAACTTTTGCAAAATCCGGGATTCGTCCATAAATATATCCAGTATTCTTAAAACTTCCCAGGTAGGAAGCTTATATCACATGCCTACTAAGTCTATTCCATTCATCTACCACTCAATTCGTGAACCAATTTCTACCAATCTTTTTTTCCTAAAAACCCCTAAACTTGTCCAGCTTAAACCCATTGCTACGTGTCCTATTTTGTTCATTAAAAATAAGAACCTTACCCGTGTCTCGCCACATGAAGACCTCAATCAAGTCGCCCTCGATCTCTTCTCCTTTAAAAAGTATCGAGATTTAGTCTCCTAAGCCTTCCCCCCCCCCCTCCTATTGTAACCTCCTCTACCCAGGAATCATCTTGGTCATCCTTCTTTGCACAGACTCGGGCAAACCAATATGCATCCTATAATAAGGTGACAAAAAAAATTGCACCGCATAGTTAAGATCCAATATTTTCTATCATCTAGTTCTCCCCCTTCCTTATTTATCCCTAATGAAGGACCGCCCCCCAACTTTCGTGACTTTTATCACGCTGAATTTACACGTGAATCGACCCCCCAAATTGTTTGAGGGTTTCGTATTTGAGTTCCTGTCATTCTGTACGTGGTTGTTCGTCTAAGAGTTTCGATCCCGTTTTTTAAAGGTGGGGAGTAGGAGAGTTGAGCGCCTGTGCTATGCACGTTCACACAATTTCACTTTCCCTAACTTCGCCATTTTTTTTTTACAAAATAGTCTGAAAAACGCGGAAATGCTCTCGTTTCCTTTTTATTAAATAAAAAATCCAGAGTTACGAGTATGTCGTTCCAAATTGTCTCCTTTTGACTACTATTTCCTTAATTTTCGTTTCCTATAACTTTACCATTTCTTTCCCGCCCTCTCTAAAAATTCTTGGGTAGATTTCCTTTTTTATAGATAAAATCCATTATTGACTTTCTCCTGTTGGTTATTTTTTTAGTTATAATCCAGTGAGGTAAAGGATAAGAAATAAATTTGCATTCCAATGGATGCAGATTATCCCATGATGGGCTTTGAGGTTTTGGATACTCTGACTTGGATGACTTCGATAAGCCATAGTGGCTTTTCTTCATCCTTTATGTTATGTTAAACAGAGTAGTATTGAATGCAAAAGAATCTCAATGAAATGTTTTCAGTGGAGTTGTTCAGGGATCTCTTTTTGGCCCCATTATTATTTCTAGCTTAATTTACCGAGTTTAGGGTACGGATTAAAAGCAAAATGTCAATATTGACTGATATAGTAAGATGGATGCCGATGTAAAAGACATGCATGAGACTTTCAAGGTACAAAATGACTGTATTTTCGTAAGATTATTAGGAAATTTAGTTATGAAATGGAAGGTTGCTGGTTGAATTCATTTTGAGGATAAGATGAACTTATGGGTGGTAATTTATAGGTCAATAAAGCTTTCAAATCTGTGTCGAGGGTAGAAACGGGCTAAGTAGAAATGTTGCTTATAAAAGTAAGAAATCTCAGTTGTATAATTCATGTCAGATCACATTTAGAATATTCCATTCAGGCATTATCTCCACATGAGCTCGGAATATCTGTATTATAGAAGCAGTACAGAGGAGCCGAACTAAGATGATACCTTCCTTCCTTGAGGTACTGGTAGTGGTTAAGTGTAGGCCATATATGGAAATGAAAATAAATGATTACGAATGTTTTTTTTGTAATTTTAAAGCAAAAAGAATAAATGGTTGAGTTAAGAAAAAAATGGAAAATTTATTCAAATTGAGGCATGGCTGTTTTTGTTTTGCATATTCAACGGTTTTATCGAAGTTATTTTTCTAGCAATAGATTTTCCATTTTAATCTTTAGCCCGAGGAAATAAATAGCTACTGGCCCCTAAAACCCAGTAAAGCAAAATTAAATTATTAAAGCATATTTAGATCGGAAAAAACACCCCTGTTGGATGTGTTTTCCGTATTTCAAAAGAATTCCCATAGTTTTATTCGTGCCTTTAGGCCTAGAAAATAAAGATGGATCTGAAAAAACAGACCAAGAGTAAATTATTAGGAGACCAGGCAATGGTATCGCCAGTCCACCCTACGAGGGGAGCTTGCGCTTCGCTACTAAGATTAAAATTTAAAATCTGAAAAAAGCAGCCATGGTTAAATTTTTATCAAATTTCTGAACTTCGCCAATTATAATAATTTTAAAAAGGAACTCTAAACTAAATTTCCCCCATTTCAAAATATCACGTTGCTAAAATATAGTTATAGAAGATATATAAAAATAAATTTTCTGAACTTCACCATTTGTAATTCTTTGGGGTTTAAAAAATTCACAAAATTTGATACTTATTTATTTCTGAACTTCACCATTTTGTTTTTTTATATTATAAAAGAATTATTATAAATAACTTTGATAAAAAAACATAAGTCATAACCAAACTAAGATGAAATTATTATTCAAATACTCCAAAAACTCCCCTTCTTAAATTATTGAGTTAGTGATGATGATGATATGTACTGAACCTTTTACATTTTTGTTTGTTTACCAAAAGACCTTTGCCAGAACCGGATAAGGCCGTAGGGCACAGACCGAAGGTCTCTCTTTTTTTTTGAAGAGTAATCTTTTCCTGTAAGGAGGAGTCCCGCATGTTCAGATTTGTCATCACTTCATCATCATCATCACTAACTCTATAATTTAAGAACGGGATTTTTGGGAGTATTTGAATAATAATTTCATCTTAGTTTGGTTATGACTTAAGTATATTTTAAATTTTGATCAAGGTCATTTCTAAGAATTTCTTTAGCGTTTGAAAAAACAAAAAAGTTTAGTTAAAAAAAATAAACATGATTATCCAATGCTTTATAATGTTTTAAAAGAAAATGAATTACAATTGGTGAAGTTCAGAAAATTTATTAATTTAAATAAGGCTGCTTTTTTATTTTATCTATAACTATATTTTAGCAACGTGATTTTTGGAAAGGGGGGGAAATAGTTTAGAGTTCATTTTTAAAATTATTATAATTGGCAAAGTTGAGAAATTTGATAAAAATTTAACCATGGCTGCTTTTTTTTTAGATTTTAAATTTTAATCTTAGTAGCGAAGCGCAAGCTCCCCCCGTAGGGAAAAGTGGCGAAGCCATTGTCTGGTAACTTTATATTTTTGAGTTTATTCAAAGAGGTTTGACCAACATATGAAGGTAAAGCAAACGGTGTACCTTTGATTTGTCAATTTCAAATTATATGCACATTGTATGTTATTTTTAGTATATGCCTCATATTGCTATTTTGTAAACTTTAAATGACTGCTGATACAGTCCTGTGGATGTAGTTTTTGCCATGGTAGAGACATCTTTGGGTTTTGACTATACACATTTAAATGACCTTTGATCGCTTTTGTAGACTTGGTGTATGGTAAAAACTAAATAAACAAAACAAAAGTAGGCTAAATTTAAGGAAATATTTGCAAATAAGCATTTGATATTTCAGTATTTTTTTAGGTTTGCTGCCTCGGTATTGCTCGAAATTTCCGAATGCAATACTCGTATGTGGCTTAACATCCAAGATGACCCGGGTCTGTTTCATGACTGAGCCTTTGTCCGTCCCCGTCTTGTATATCCTCGTGTAGTCGTTGTTACGCTATTTGAATAATGCTTGTCGTTTGCGCTCGTGTATCGCACTTGTTTACGAGATTGGTTAGATAAGGAAATTTTAGTGCTCACATGTGCACGCACCCATTTACATGCATAAAAGAACTATCGAATGTTATCACAAGGAGGTCGGAAGATAGCCAGCCAATACGAAAAATTCCATCTTAAGTTGCCCTCGGCCTTGATCCCTCTCTAAATCTCTTAGGCCGGTAACCTCGACTAACTCCACTGACCGGTCGAGGATCTCCCGGATGCACAAGTGCGTTTGCAGGTTAAAAAATTATTCCTCGCAAACTTGCAAAAAATGTTTTCCGTCTATGATATTCGAAACTTCATTTTGCATCGACGTGGTATTTCCTCTTGGCGAACCTCAAAAAGATGAATATACTGTTATTTCGCCATAACCCGGATATGTTAGACAAAAATCGGTCCGGGGTTTGTCTCGATGGGATTTCTCAACCGTGGGTAGCAGGGAACCGTTTAGTTACTTACACTGATCCCGTAGTTTTACAGCCTCCTTTTTCGTATTTTCTTTAAATGAAAAAAGAAAGGAAACTGCTGAGGATCATGTGAAGTATAGCGAACCATTTGGGTTCGCTATTTGGGGTTAGTTATTCTTCATGGTAAAATTAGGTAATCACGTTCCAGACTCTTTCTTCCTCTACTTGGGGAGGAAGGACCCCTTCTTTAGTTGTGCTACCAAAATTAACTGGTCCAAATACGCAAAAGGCCATTTGGGTTTGCTTGGAAATGCTAAAAGAAAATTGCGAACGCTTTAAGAAGACAACTCCCATAAGAAATGGATCTTTTTCCAGATCATGACTTAAGCCATTGGATTAGTGTTATATAATGCTGCGGTGAAAAAATTTGAATCAAAACGGCAAGTCAGGAGCTGCCTCGTTAAGGCTATTGATTAACATTTTGCAGACTCCCTTTTTTTGTTCCTGTGTTAAGTCGGACTTTGTTTGGTTACGATACCTAACCACAAATTTTCGTGAGGAGTGATGTTCAATTTCCAAAATTTTAGAGGGAAGATATTAAAATAACAACAATAGGAAGGGGATCAAGTGATTCATCTAACCTATTATTTTCCTAAAAAAAGAAAAACATTCTTGACATAGTAAAATTGGTTTCCTTATGCGACCATCTTGTTTTTTTTCTATGGGAAAGAATTAAAAAAAGGATGGAAGTAAAGGTTTGTTGTAGAAAGAAGGGAGTTAGGTGAGAAACTTAAGAATGACAACTAACCTGATATTTTGATAATTGGGTTTAGGGGAGGCCTTGGGGGCATTATAAACCTTCAAGAGCAAATTTATAGTCTACCCACTCAGTATTATTCTAATGTTAACCCCCGTGCCTAATTTATATTTGAATATTGCATAAATACTTGTTATTCCCTGGAGGTCTTTGTTAATAAAGCGCTTGTAATGGTTCTCTTTCATCAAGATGTTATTTTTAGCATCTCTATCAGGGAGCTTTTGAATAAAACTGGTGAAGTTAGGGAACCTGCGCGTCTCCTTTGGAGAGTTTTTTTTCGGTTGAGCAACATAGGCTTGGAAACCCCTGGAAGGTCTTCCTCCTGATGCTTGGTTTAATAAGGTTTCTCTAGTTGAGCGCAAAGTTCTTCCTGGGAAACTGCGGTCGCCTGTAAAGACCGAAAGTTCTTTGCTTACGTTGTGGTCACTCTGTTTAATGTGACCTTTGTGATATGGTTTAGTTGGGAAGGAGAGAGAGAGAGAGAGAAAGGTCTCGTTACCGGTGCTTATTTTTGCCTTGTACACCCAACCCCCCGTTTCCTACATCTCGATTTGCCCCTCGGGTTGAAAAGGAACTTGTATATCCCTCCATTCTAAGCTGAAGACTTGGTTGGAGAGAGGTTTGGAAGAGACGCTCCAAATTAAACGTGTAGCAGTCATTTCTACCGCGGAGACAGGCAAGTCCCTTTACGGTCAAAGTATTATTGTTGGGTGCATCTCGGCTTTACCTGGCTGGTTTTCAATCTCCCGCTTCTTACCTGCTTGCGTTTTCTTAAACCGTCTCCGCTGTACCTTAGCGCGGCGGGGTTCCTTATGGTTAATGGTTCAGACAAGAGTTTATAAGAATAAAGCGATTTTTAAAACGTCTTCAAACGGGGATTTTAAGACCCACCATAGAATGAGGTTAATCACTGGAAAAAAATGTATGTATCTAACGGTACATAAAAACGAGGAAGAGAAACCAACCTGTCAAAGACACCGCTTTTTCCTTTCCTCCCCCAAGTTTAACTTTGTTCAATTCAGCCTCGTTGTTATTCTCTCGACTTGCTGTAAAGTCCACGTTATGAACGGGATAAACTAATGATCAGAAAGTCGCTATTTTAGGGTTAACGCCAAGAGCGTCGTTAATCCCTTGCAGCTGGGATGTTTCCAATCCATACTTCTTTTCCCTTCACAACCCAAACGTTAGTTTCAACCCGCTCTATTTGCGCGAATCGATAAGGGGGGGGGGGGCAAAATTGCGCCGCCTTCAATTACTCGATATCTTTTCAATTGCTCGAATAATAGAACGAGTCTCGTTGGTTCGCTGTCGTAGTGCGATCACAATAAGTCCTAAACCCGCGCGGGCCGGTTCGTGTTTCGTCTAATGAATACGCCTCAATTCTCCGTAGTCTCAATTGGGAGAAGTTGCATAGTATGTCATGTTCAAAGTATTTCCATTTAAACAAAGTATTTGCCTTTATATACCAGCGAGAAGCAGCTGATGATAATCTCGCATAATTTTGTCTGCATCCTCGGATATTAACATTGGTAGGCAGTATAACATATCCCCCTTCCCAGTTTAAACGGAAATGCCAGTGTAGCTGTGTCAGAAAGGACCTTAAATGGAGTATGAATAATTAATTGCAGACCTTCTGTTCTTGGAAGCTTTTTATAAGCGTGTTACCGTACTAAAAGAGGGTTTCTTTTATATCAAACGATCGCTCTGTGTGTAAAACTAAACTAATGCTCCTCGGCTGCCCCAAACTGTAAAGAATTGCCATTGATTCGTATTCTTTTGATCCTTTTCTTTCCCAATGTATGCTTCTTATAGTAGGTTTCACATCCATCTTTCGCAGTCTTCTTGGCTGTTTTCGGGTTTTTAGTCTTAATTTTCCTTGCGCCTTCTTTCGTCATTGGTTGATGATCGTCTTCATCACTGGAATTAGTTTTAAATTTGTCCGAAAGTGGTACTTTGGTATGTAGAGAATTCAGCTTCATTAATCGTAAGATGTAGTTTTGTCAACACAAAAGCCTATTTCCTTTCGCCATTTCGCCGTCAGAAAAGCTAAGTCTCGTATTCTAAGAAATTGCTTTCCAAAAAATCGTAAAATTTAACGTAATGTAGTTGCCCTTCGAAGGAGGAGGTGGCGTGTTATTCCATAGAAACCCCCAAACCGCCCCTCTAAAACTAGTTTTATGGCTCGTAAAAACTCTATTTAAACTCGAAACTTTAAAATTTGATTCAAATGTCTCCCAACAAAAGTCCTTAAGTAATTGTGTCTGTCTGTCTGTCTGTATATATATATATATATATATATATATATATATATATATATATATATATATATATATATATATATATATATATCGGGTGGCACAACAGAAACCTCTCTACATTCAAACTTGAATAACTCAGAAATATAAATGAGAATTCTTATACAACAACTTGTATTTTTTATTGTCTCGTAAAATTTCAATAATGTAACTATATTATTATTGCTACAATTAAAAAAATAATTCACTCCAAAATTTGCTTTCCGATTGCTGCCGACAAAGGATGTCTAAAAACAAATCTACTCTTTTGAAATAAATTAACCAAATATGGTCACATTCTTGGTCACACACAGCCCTCAATCGCGTTTTAACGAAGAAATCCATTTTCTGATATCAGATAGCATTATGTTATCCCATGCAAGAAGAATTTTTTCCTTCTCAGATTCACTAAATTTATTTTTTCTATTGCTGTAAATTCCAAATTGAATAATCCATAGGGTTAGTCAGGTGATTGAGGAAGCCATTAATCCTGTTTGATAAAATGAGGACAATTTTCTTCTAAAAAATTGTGTTGTTTTGCTAGTACGAGAGGCCGCACCATATAGCTGCAAAATGAAGTTTTTTTTAGGATAGAGCTGATGTCAATCAGGAAGTAGACCGATAGATAGTAGTTCGATGTTATTTTCTGAATTAACTTTGGATTTTTGTGTATTGATAAAATGGATTCTCGTTTTACAATTCTATGACACTCGCATAAACCTTTTTTTTTTTTGTTCTTTTTACTAAATCTTGAAGATTCATGATTAAGGCAGGATGGATAGATGACATTTTTCTTTTAGCCATAACCTCTGTTATTTTAACTTTGTTGACACTTTCAAACTGAAATCTTTTTCGTTGGTAAACAAAATTTATTGTGTCTTGAGATGAATGGCGATCATAGAGCTACGAGTACTTGCGTGTCTTTCTACGTTGTTGTACATTAATATCAGGACGGAAATGCGCATTCTTTTATAAGCTTTTAATTTTTGTCGTTTTAAAATCCGTTGCACAACCCCCCCCCCCCCCAGGGAAATACCTAATTCACTGCAGATCTTACTTTGGGATAGATGAGTTCCGGGTTTTTCTTCCTAAGATAAAAACAAATTCTTCTACTTCATTCATTTTATGCTCTGTCGTAGCAGTTTTATTATAGCCGTCAATACCTTTCTTTCGAGCTTTCGAACCAGTAGTTTTTAGTCGTGTGCGAGTCTAGTCGCGAGTGACTATATCTCACTATGTCGGTCGTTCCCCGTTGTGCTTTTTTTTTTTTTTGGTAATAACATTATAACTATTCGGCCGATTCTAACGAAATTTGAAACCCTTATGTTTTATATTCTCTTTCGAATGATATAATTGGCAGGGTCCTCTGAAGGTTAGCCCGGGGAATTATTTTGTTTTGGCAAAAACATCATAAATATTTTGCCGATTCTAACGAAATTTGAAACACTTATGATGTTTTACATTCTCTTTCGAATGTTATAATTGCCAACGTCGTCCCAAGGTTAGCCGTGGAATTATTTGGCAATAACAGCATAACTTTCCACCAGATTCTAACGAAATTTGAAACCCTTATATTGTTTTACATTATCTTTCGAATGATATTACCAAGGACCTCCCATGGTTAGTCTGGGAATGCACTCTACTTCGGTCAGCAGACTTTGTTATCTTTTTGATAAGAGTAATTTCTATCTGGTAATTCACGAAAAATTCTATTTCCATTCTAACCTTTCTTTAAAACATGCTTCTAATTATAATTGTATCATTTAAACTTGACACCATTGTAATATGGGGTATAATAAAACAAATTAAGTTTAAAGTTTAAATGATGACTGCAAGACGATAAAAAGGGGTAATTATAGCTTAATATAGCCTAGGCATCCAACTTCGTATTTCATATGTACAAATATACAAATATCGCACGTTTTCTTAATTCGGCAAGCAAGCTTTTGAGTGACTATTGTATTTTTTATTTGTTAATATTTACAGAGATAATAAAGAATTCATATAAGTTGATATATACAAATTTTCATTTTATATCATAATACATTTGACTGAGTTATTCTAGGGGTATTTGAGGAAATATCGTTTGCATTTTATTACACCTTCAAATTAATTAAAATATATATTTTACGATAAACCCTTTTAAAATAACATAACTTAAATGAAAAGACAGGCAGTCCTAGTTGCTATACATGCAAAGCATAGTGCTTTAGAAATTAGCAAGTTTCTAAATGTTGCAAGATCATTTGTACACAAAGTTCGGTTGGAGTTCGAGGCATGTGCAGATGATCCTTCTGAAGTACCCAGAATGATGCACACCAAATTTTCAGCAACAAAACCAGTGGTGAGTAGCGAAGGTCATCTCACGCCACCGCACTTTTCCCTACAGGGTCGTATAACTAAGTCTGCTGTTGTGCTGGAAACTATTATCAAGCCGTGGATAGATGAAGTACGCAATGGAAAGCCACACGTTTTTCAGCAAGACTCGGCACCTACTCCCAAAGCCCGATTATCTCAAGAATGGTTGTCAGACAATGTTTACGATCTTGTAACATCCAGTATGTGGCTTCCAAACTCGCCAGATTTGAATCCTATGGACTAGTACGTGTGTAGCGATGTTGAAAAGGGGACTAATTGATATCCCCATAATACCATACGTTCACTGAAGGCCGACATTGTCCAGGTGATGTCCGAAAAGAAGTACCATATAGTGTAGGCGGTTTCGGTCCCCCATTGAAGCAGTCATCAAAGCCGGAGGCGGTTTCATAGAATAATTTGATTATCATTATCAAGACTACACAAATGTTCATTCAAATATATTTATTTTTTGCTGAAATATAGTTTTATTAACATCTCCGAAACTTCCTCAAATACCCCCTCGCACCATATATATATATATATATATATATATATATATATATATATATATATATATATATATATATATATATATATATATATATATTATATAAGATTAGTATTTCGAAGTTAATTGTATAAAAAAGTTCGCAGGCCTCGATGTGCGTGTTCTCCGACGAGCCGCCAAATTATTAATTTTTTTGTGAAGTTCCGACCTGTTCTTGCATGACTCCTCTTCTTCCCCAATTCTTGATTGGCATTTGGAGCGTCGGAATCTGACTATAAATGCTTTGCATGAGGCGCATTTGAATTTGAGGCAGAAGAGAAATTTAGTCTGACGAAATTAATTTTCGTGGAAGGGAAGCTCGCATGTTGTGGGTTTAGGTTTTTGAAATGGCCTCGTTCAAATAGTTGCTTCCTCCTGTCCGTCTTGAAACGGCTATTTTTGTAAGGGTGGGATTCTTGGTTGCTTATTCGTAAGTCAATATTGGTTTATTAACTAACTACTTAAACACACTGAACTTGTATGCGCACGCTTCTATGCGTGGAGGCATACCACGGATGCTTTAAACGACTACATATTTAGATGTCCAACATCCGCGTATCATCGACAAAACTCTGTTAAGTGGAATTATTGGAACGGTGGGCCTCTTCGAGAACCCCACCCAATTAGCGCAGTTTATCGAGGTGGCTGGTCTCGAGGGATGTGTGCCACAATACACTACTCTCCAATGTTCCAAGTACCCCTTTCATTCTTTCACTGGTATGTACGCCCCACATATTTGTACCCCTCTAATTTCGCATTTTCTTTTGGAATATTTGTAATAATTATTCATTACGTATAATTTTCCCAGTATTTGTAGCCTATTTCTTCAAGAACAACCAGTCATGACAGGGCACGGTGGGTCCAGATTTAGATTACTTGCTCTTTCAGTCCCGGGCGTACTAGGTTACTCTAGCTAACTTTCACATTTTTACTCGTCTCTCATCTTATTTTGAAGTATATAATGCTACTCTCGCTAATACTCTGGGACTAATCGATTGAATTAGAACTAATGTCCATATATAAAGAGTCCCGAGTTTTCGAATTGTGGAGAACCTCCATTATGAAGTTTAAGCAGTTCTTGTTAAGTCGCCTTTGCTGTATCTAATCTGAATGCGAAACCACCATCACACCATTACACACAAACGACCTCCTAAACATCACGTGAACGCTTACGAACGCCCTTCCCCACTTCCCGACGAAGATGCGGCATGCGTCAGAGCAGACGACAGTCCGTCATTCCTTCTGCTTTCTCATTCGCCTTCATTCCTCGGACGATGATATTCTGCTCCTGATTCTCATTCCTCGCCTCTTTTAATCATTGTTTATCTCGGTTATGTTCATATCTAATCACGCGACTGCTCCAAGTGTCTGATCCCTCGTAATAACCCGACACACAGATTGAATTTAATCAAATAACTCAAATAGTAGATCGGTAAGTTTCGCCATTACCTCATTCTTTCCATACCAAACTCGGTTTATCTATCGGTTAAGCAGTGACCACGTGCGCTGTGAAGGTATTTGCATACTAATGGTTAGGTACAAACTCCTAATGAATTAGCATGGTTGAAGGCGTATCACGGGGTTACTAAAGTATCCATGGAATTTTAAACAGGTTATTGGCATCTTAATGGACTTCCACAAATGGTTGGTTACTTAGATGATTTGGAGGCGAGCTAACGTGATTTCGAATCTTGGTCGTAACATGGACTAATCTCCGATTTGATTACACCCCTCCCCAATTTACTCTCAACCATAACCCTCATTTATAAATCAATAAATACGATAATTATGAGTAGATATAAATTGATTTTAATTTCTTAGCCCTTAGTGATGTATAATTTATTGGGAGATTTGACATCTGCCTTTGAAAAAAATGCTGATTGGGCGGAGGGGGTGGGCGGTCTAACAGGGGCCATGCTCCCGACCCCAGTCCCCCAAGAGTCGTGCTCTCTTTCGGGTAGTCTTTTCCGCGCCTGTCTAGGCACAACAAAGGGCGAAAGATGGCGTTAAACGTACTAGAATAAGTGAATCCTGCCCAGTTTTCCTCTACCTAACGATTTTTAATATGTGGGTAGGTAGCGTCCTGCCGCTACAATATATGGGTATGTAGCGACCTGTCGCTACAATATATGGGTATGTAGCGACCTGTCGCTACCTACGCACACATTAAACTAGATACACAAACCTTGATGCAAGTATACACTTATCTTTATTTAATCCAGAGAAAGTATTTAAGAGTATTGCTCAAGTTCTCACTAATCCCCACAAAGGGGTATTAGGTGTAGTAAGGACAGTCATGCTGCAGCTGACATCTAAAGGATTGCGGGCTCTTTTGGCCCTAATGCCCGCATGAGGTTCTGCAGCTATATATTTTTCACATATTTTCCTCCGGGATATTCCCTCTTTGGTTTTTGTTTTAAATTTAAACAAAATTTCCGCGAATTTGCAATGAAAAAATTTCCGCGAATTTGCACAGGAAAAAAATCCCGCGAATTTACAATTTAAAAAAATTCCGCTAATTTCAAAGAAAAAAAAATTCCCGCGAATTTGCAAGGGAAAAAAATCCCGCGAATTTACAAGGGGAAAAAAACCCGCGAATTTGCAAGGAAAAAAATTCCCGTGAATTTGCAAGGAATCAATACAAATGGCTGGATAGCGAATGGCGGGAAAATATCAAAACGGGAGTTGTTATTGATTTGCCAGTTTGATTTGATCTTGCTTTGGGATTACTGTACCCTTTTCAAGCCCGCTGCTTAACGGCATCTGTCGATCGACTCGCCTGGACTAAATAGATATCTTCTATCGCATTTATGAGTTTGTTGATCACTCGTGTTTGGTAAATATGACTCATCAAAATAAAACTTGGGGGATTGAAGGTCTACAGATTGTCGGTACAATTTCCAAATCCCGTGCCACCTACAACTCGAGCATTTTGGGCCCCTTCTCAGAGTTTGGGGAGGGGGGGGGGTATTTTAGGTGAAAGTTGAGGTTTAATTGAGCTATTAAAACATAAAAATCATCTTGTGAGATTAGCTGAATCTAGGGGGACAATTACAGTGGGTGCTCAAGATCTACCTTGCACATTGGATGGAGGTTAATATTATCCACAAGACTTTATTGGGGGAAAATTTCGGGATATTTCCTAAGATTTTTTCTTTCAGTTTGAGAATGACCATGTTTGTTACTTTATTCAATTTTTTTAAATTACTTTTTGATTATCTAATGGTTTGGATCTTTTTGAAAACAAAAAGAATTAGAAATGGTGAAGTGAAGAACAAAATTGAGAACATTTTTAGATATTTAAGGCATAGTGTTTTGTTTTTGTTTTTCGTATGTTCAAAGGTTTGATTGAATTTCTTTCTAAAAGATATTCCATTTATTTTTTTAACCAGGGGTAAATAGCTACTGGTCCCTAAAAAACAGTAAAGCAAGAGTAAATTATTAGAACAAATTTATATTGAAAAAAACAACAAAAAACAGCCATGCGGGTTGTTTTTTTGCTGTTTTTCTTGCTTATCAAAAGAATTCCAATAAAAGTTGTTTTTTTTTTCCTTGTATTTAAGCCTAGAAAATAAGCATCACAGGCAAACCTTCGGTCTATCGCCTGCGGCCTATTCTGCTCTGGCAACAGGGATTTGGTTTATTATTTTTTTTAAGTTTCCAGTATATATCTTCTAATAATTTACCTTTGCTCTCGGTTTTTTTTTTTAGATCTCTTCTTATTTTCTAGGCCTAAAGGTAAAATAAAAACTTTTAGCAATTCTTTCGGATATACGGAAAAAAACAATCCTCAGAGCATCTAAATTTGCTTTTATATATGGAAAAATAATTTAAATAAACCCTGCCATGCCTTATCATTATCAGCATCATCACTAACTCTATTATTGTATAACAGGATTTTTGAAGATGAGTGAAAAATTAATGTTCTTTTTCCTTAGTGAACAAATGACTTGTTTTTTTTTATCAAAGTTATTTCTAATAATTCTTTTATAATATCAAAAAACAAAATGGTGAAGTTCAGAAATAAATATAAGTATCGAAATTTTGTGAATCTTTAAAACCCAAAGAATTACAAATGGTGAAGTTCAGAAAATTTACTTTTATATATCTTTTATAACTATATTTTAGCAACGTGATATTTTGAAAGGGGGAAAATTTAGTTTAGAGTTCCTTTTTAAAATTATTATAACTGGCGAAGTTAAAAAATTTATAAAAATTTAACCATGGCTGCTTTTTTCAGATTTTAAATTTTAATCTTAGTAGCGAACCGCACCCCCCTCCGTAGGGGGGAGTGGCGAAGCCATTGCCTGGTTTTAATATATTTTCAGAACTTCACGATTTGTAATTCTTTTTGTTTTAAAAATTCTAAAATATTTGATATTCATTTATTTTTGTGAACTCTTAGAAAGAACTTTGATAAAAGCTTCAACTATACAAAAAACAACAAAAAAACATCCCTCCAGTCTGTTTTTCGATCTGTAAAGAAAATTTGAGAAAAAAAACTTTGATAAAAGCTTCATATATTTTATTATAAATAGCCATTCTTAGGTAAAAAAGAGAAAAAAGATCATAAATCTAGCTAACAAATACCAAGGGGAGCTCAAATGTCTAACGACTAAATGCGACCACGACTCTCAATTAATGGCAGCTGTAGTACCTTGAGCATGGGGCAGCCACCTACTACGAGATGGCTTCATGCACCTGGGCAGCACCATTCACCCAATTCTCACTTGTGGTTAAAAGTAGCTGCTAGTCTAGGGCAGCGGCCACACCCCTGGTAACCATCTTGGTTGATGGGTTGAACCAAGTGGGAAAAGCCATAGTGGTTATTGATCCTATGGCATGAAGTCTCGAGCAGCAAGCTGAGTCTATGGGCATGAATCTTAGGCCTTTGGTGAGTTTGGTGCGAGAGGAAGATGGGTGACACATCTATGGCGAGCCTGGCACATGGAAGAAAGCCAAAGAAATAGGTGGAGCTCCATGGTTGCCGAAGTCCAGGTGGATATGGCACGTCGGAAGGAGGAGGAAGAAGAATACCTAAGTGACTCGCAAACGAAAATTTAAACTTTAAAAAAAATTGCATTCCCAAAATATAGTGTTATGGATATGTGCTGGAAACCTTTTAAATTTTTTATAGACCAAAAGCCCTTTGCCAGAAGGTCTATCTGCGAAGTGCATGCTGCTGCTGTAAGGTGTGCGGCAGGCTCAGCTTGTTTTAGAATCTATTTTCTTTTCTTGCTTTGAGAATAACAAATTCGTTCACGTAATTCACTCGAAAATAGGAATTCGAGCCCGCTTGAATTGTAGAGAGTAGGAAGCAGCGCTAGCGATAACGCGCCGTCCTAGCTAGCTCGTGAGGAATGTAGATGGCAGAAGAGAGTAAAAAATATTATGGTACTAGGTATCTAGAAAAGATGGTTCCTATAGAATGGACCCAAGAATGATTTTAGGCAGTCACCCTACTGAGTAATATTAAAAAATGAGGTAAATTTAATCCCTATCAGGTGATTCATCAAAGTTCGCTTCTTAGGATATATTTTATTATTGTCTCGGGTCCTGGTTATTCTCATTTTCCCTAGTACTTTGTTAATTCGAGGCATTGTTGACATAATGGTTTTGCCAAATTCTTGGTCCAAGTAACTGGTATTGTACCAGTATATGTAACCTGTAGTCTTCTCAAGGTCCACACAGACCCTATCCCTCGGAGAGTGGAAGAACAAGTCTTTTTTTTCAACTTTATCTTGAAGTGAAAGGAAGAGAGAGGAGTCTTGGGGAGGGGGGGCGTATTTGGGCGGCCGTTTTGTTCCTCGTTCTCGCGTTCTTCATGTCTGCGGAAGAGAGAGAGAGCGAAGAGAGCAAGCGGGTGGCCTCAGCCGGCCATGGCTTCAAGTCCAAGAACCCAAATGTCCCTTTTTTTCCCGCTCTCGATTCCCGACGTCAGAGTGCGCGCGCGAGTGATGTCTTCGAACAAGGTCCAAAAAATAAAGGGGAGGGGAGAACCTACGAAAAGAAGGGGAGGGGCATAGATCGAACCCCTAGGGTCGGGTGGAGGGGGAGCTTCCCCCTACACTCTTCTTTCGTGGCACTCTTGTAGTGGGAGTGATTAAGCATCGGTGATCAATATTGCAGTCCTGAGTCAGGGCGCTCGGCTTGCTTGTCTTTGTTTCTGGTACAAAAAAAAAGAAAAGCTGCGGAGGGGATGCGAGCGAGGGAGAGAGAGGAGGGGCGCTTTATGGATAGCTTAGGGGAAGCTTAAGGCACGGACGAGGACGTCGAGGAGGAGGGAGGGGGGGAGTAAGGGGAACGGGACTGGAGGAGGAGGAGGAGGCTTAAGGCGCTGAATGGAGCTTAGCGGGGTCTCGCGATGCTTGCCATTGTCAGCTCCACTTCTGGCCCTTTGAGAGCCGCTCCTGCTGATGTGACACACGCATATATATATATATATATATATATATATATATATATATATATATATATATATATATATATATATATATATATATATATATATATTGTGTGTGTATGGAGTGGGATCTCAATGGGGACACGAGGGAAAAGAAGAGGACTATCGGGGGAGGGGAGACTAGAAAGCCGAGGAGTAGGAAGTGGGGCTTGGAGGGGGGGGGGGGGATCGTTTTCAACGATGGGGTCTTTATGTAATGACGACGAAATACACTACTTTTATCTTTGCTTTTTTGCTCAAGTAAATCGATAAAGAACGTAAGTGGACGGCGCTTTCGAATCGCTCTCGTCTTTGAAATACATCACTCTTTTCTCTTCTTGTTTTGTTTGCCGAATTCTCTTATTATTTGAGCGCCGCACTATGCGAAGAGCCGGGGGTTGGGGGAAGAGGGGGGGGGGGGCACGCGTGTTATAAAGGTGCATTCGCCTCTATGGTGCTTTGGGACTGATGGCAGATGGATGAGGGTCTCTCACCCTCCCGCATAAAAAAAACGTTGGAGAGCTGTTTGCGCCCCTTTTCGCCGAAAAAAAGAAGTCAGTTTTGTACCCCCCCCCTCGTTCAAAGCCTACTAATTAAGTTATGTGATTATTATTACTTCGCCTTCCTATAGAATTTGACATTAAATGGAAGTAAATATTAACCGTATTATGGATCGGGGAGATGTCCCCCGTAACTGGTTTAAGGTGAGCTGCCCGCCTTTCTAGTTTGTAGCACCCATTGTTCTCAATCCTGGGTTTGTAGCTCATACATTCACACTTCTCCCACTCCACCCCTTTTAAAAACCCTTACTGGTGCATAGTTCCTCTGTTTCAAATTATAATACCGGTCGGGGGCGCAACTCTCCGGGAGCTTCCGTTTTCCATTAGACGGATATCTATTTGCGGTCACGAAGTCGAAAGTGCATCGTCTCTGCGAGTCGTTCAAAAATGACAGAGTTCGACCTGGAATTCCTTTGGGAGAGTCGTTCAATTAAGTTGCCCTACTGCTACTATGTTACGCTACCCCTCTTTCGCTCGTGGCCTGGAGATGAGACTCGCCCCCTGACCGGATAATGAAAGCAACATAAAGATCTGCATGACAATCGCTGGCGAGCCCGAGGATAATATCAGGGACGGCGGGTTTCTTTTCTTTCGGAGCAGAGGATCTTTGACGTGTTTTTGACGCGAACCTTCGTCACCCCGTTCTGCGAGCGGCATGATTCCTTTTAAAAATGTGTCGTGAAGACGGAGAAATACAGCCGTGTTTTGATTGGCTGTGTTATGACTTGTATAAGATATACCTATCCCGTGGGAGTAAGCACAGCACATGGACCAATCAGTGGCTATAAATCTCTAGTTAGGGTGCAGAGTACTCTATTTATTCCAATTTACCAACTCTAGAGAAATAGGAATTTGAATGTCCATTCGTTTTCTGGTGTTTTAGTTTTCTTTTTGAGCGAAATTGTTGTTTTATGTTTGCTGTTGAACTACTTCCTTGTCACCCTCGAATCCTTTTCATTAGACTTTTCGTTCACCCACTTCCCTCTGTGATTAGTCTCCGTTGGATTACAAAAGTTCCTTTCTCAATTGTCGATTAAATCTCCCTGCTAATAAATGTATTTTGGCTTTTATCTTGTTTGCATTTTCTCTGCGATGAAAATAGTCAATAATTTTATTTACCCGTTATTCCTTATTTGTCATTTTCCCTATTTACGGGATATTCAAGCTCTATAAATAAGTTTCAAAAGCTGTCTACATGAGCATTAAACGAACTAAATTGTTTGTTAGTTCACTCACCCTTCATCGGAATATTATTTGCTATGTCTACATGTGTGTAATTCCTTCCTTGCGCCTCCCTCTTTGTCTTTTTCCCTCATTCTCGTATTTCTATGCTGCCCTGCAGCGTGCCATTCACGCCTTACTCGGCGTCCCAAGTGCTCCCGATGAGATAGATATCGTGTCGCCTCCAGTTGCCAATCAATAAGTAGCCCAGAGAGAAAGTTTTATTATTGGAACGCTCGTTCGCTCTGTTCACCCGCATTTAAATTTCTCTTCTTCGCCGGGATCTTTTGTCACTCCAAAAGCGATCGTTCACTGGCACCGGTTCGCTTTGAGGTATCGGGAACCCGTGTAAGAGTGCGTGATGTTCCCTTCGGAAGAACAGTAGACGAAGATGAAGTGTTGCAATCGCAATGGCCGCCCGCGCGTTTGCATCGGTGAGGCGATCTCGCGCCGTTTTTGCGCCTTCCCGCGCGCTAATCACCCTCCGCCGTGATTCGCGGATTTTGCAACGGCGTCAAATGGTGAGCGAGCCTGCGCTGCGCCCATTTTTCCCAGCCAGAAAAAAAACTTGCCGCAGGAATTCTTGAGTCTCGAGGAGGACTGCCTCTGGAAGGGGTCCTGGCTCCTCCGGAATATAAAAAAAGCGTCATCCTCGTCTCCGATGAGCTCGATTGTGGACACAGCGGCGCCGTGCTGTCGTGGCTGCGTCCTCCTCATGTTCCCCTCGCCGATGCTACACTTTTGGGCCGAATTGGGGGAATCTTGTACAAAGCATTACTGAGAGGAAGTGACTCATCGCTTTTGCCTAAGATCTTCTTTGTCGAGTTACCCTCCACCCTCCACCCCTTCCTTCCTCCCCCGGGCTTTTTTCAAATGTAGGGGGGGGGGGCACACAAGCTCTCTTTGGCGTTTAATTTTTTCTATAAAGAAGGAGCGAAGGGGCTTTTGTCTTCTGATGGTAGGGGTTGGTGTGGTGGGAGTGTGCTGGAGAAGGTAGATGGAGAGTATGCCAAACGTGTACACACGCGCCATACACCCGTACAAACACCAAGTCAGTGGATTTATTTTGTCATTCGCTTATTAACGAAAGAGAATGAAGGATGTTAAAAGGAGAATTTTCTACATATTTTGTTCACTCTGCGTTGTTGCTTCTAGATAATCGAATGTCATTGACGAATACCCCTCCACCTCTAATAAAAGTCTTCTAGCTCCCTCCGACCCCCCTAGGGCCAGAGTACTTTGGTCCACAACATATTCCTATGGAAATATACTGCAGTTATTTAGTGATAAAAACACATTTCTCGCCCTCAGTAAAGTCCAACTGTTTATTACGAAGTGGCAACTCCATTACTCCTACAAGAGGCATAGTTGCATTTTAATGCATTTGCAACATGTATTCATTTCTTTATTCTCCTTTTGGCTATTAATAAATTAAAAACGTATAATATTTTAAGTAACCATTATGTGTATCGTTATTTAATAAGTCATTTGTAGAACGATTTTTATAGTTGTACAAATCTTTAACAACCTCTTCCTAAAAGCCTATATTAATTCAAATTGTCCAAATCTGATGCCATTCATTGCCTTCCAGGAACGCCTCATTATTTTTTAGGGTTGGTAATATTTGACATTTGTATGCCATTATACCAGTTAGCTTGACATCTACATAGTGGCGTTTTAAAATTAATAAAGTCTGGTGTCGGAATTTTATTATGTAAGATAAGCTAATTTGGGTCAGCGAGGCTACATACATCTTTTGATTTGTATAAAGGAGCCCCGATTTATATTGTAAGAAATATATCTTGCATAATAAGGTGATATACGTCTTGTAACGGTTCATTTTTGTTTTATGTCTTTTATGGGCGCTGTTGTGAAAATTTCGTATTTATGATTCAATAAGTGAATTAAGTTGCCGGCTTTTGGTTCTTTTAGGTCGCTCTTGGCAGACGTCTTTCCGTTGATTCCGTATTTTATCTAATTTGAAATCCAACTTTATCTTACCAATCGTAATCGTACCAATTGTTACGTTTTACTTTAGATAAGTGAATTTTTTTTGGGCAATTTTTATAATGGTCGCTATTTTATTGCGAAAGATCATATTTATGTCCCCTTTTTCGTGTTTTTGGTATTTTATGCTTATTCGGAGGCGATCGCTTTTTTTTTTTGTTTAATGTGGTGGGTGAGCTAAGTTATGTATTTCGTCATTGGTAATGGCTTCAAAGGGCAGCTCGTATCGCTGTGGGGGCGGGGGGGGGTATATTCTCCATAAACGATAATATAAACTTTTTTAAGGAATGTGGAAGGTTTTAATTTCTCTGATTATTCTCTCCTTGTGGGGGTGGGGGGGTCATTTTTTGATAGTAATTTTAATTTTCTCCCTTTAATGACTTAGTAGTCGAAAGGGTTTGGGTTCCCGTAGTAGAGATTCGCCAACCTGTCTTTATACAGTCTGATCCCCGACCGGATAATGAAATAAGACATAAAGGTCAGTATGACAATCGTTGGTGAGCCCGAGGGCACCAAGGGCCGGTCCTCTTTGGGGAAGAGGAGCTGCCAGGAAATATCAACCAGCGTTCAGGTAGAACCTTCCTTCTCCCGGGGCAGAGGGACTCGTTCCGCGTCAGAGGTATGTGGATCTAGATACCCATCGGCAGGATTTCTTGGAACAGTGTGTGTATGTGTGTGTGTTGTGCTGCGAAGACGGGAGAGGAAAGAGACGGACTTTACAACCACTTAGATTGGCTCTTAAACGGTGATCTGTTATCGCATTTCGTAAACCATTTTTCCTCTCCCTTCATTTCTTGCCCCTCTCCCCCCCCTTTCTCGTTTCTACCCCACTTCGGGAGGGCGGGGATTTCCTTTTCTTAGTCTCTTTATTCTTGTCCTTCACAGCGAGCCCTTTCTTATGCCCACGGAAATGATGACTCACGTCACAGAAGGCCGCCAGTTCGTTCCCGTCGATGGAACTTGGTCGTCGATGTTTTGCCCCCAAACTTGTCTCATTGGTGGTACTTTCACGGTGTTCGGTAATCTCAAATGTCACCTGTGTGTACAGGAAATAATGATTTATATGGTTTCCTGAAGTATAGCCGACCTATTTTTGTCGTTTAAAGGAAGCTTTTAAAAATGGTTTTTCATGCCGCTCATTGTTATACTTGGACAGTGAGGCAAAAAAGGTCTTGTACGCGTACTGCACTTTGAAGCGGGGGCTTCATGTAATTTTCTAATTTATTTCTGCTTCACGACTCTTTTTTTTTTCTCTTTTTTTAAAATGGATTTTAATTTGTCACTACTCGTTGATGAACGGAGGCGTTTTTGTTTTCTTTGGAAATTAAAGAGCTGTATATTGCGACCAATTCCACTTTACCTTATGGTGTTGTGGTGGGATTAGTAAGGTGTGTATGTTTGTGCGTGTTGATTGCAATGGGTTTTTGCTGTATGGCAGTACAGCGGTCATTGAGTGTGAATGTTTGGAGAGGAAAAAAAACGATGTATATAACTTGGTTTGTCGTCTCCATTTCCGACCAAAATTATAGTCTTGCTCTCTTATTTTACCTTTATCACCATGAAATTATTCATAATTCGGCGTCTTTTTTCCACCCGTATTTCTTTCCTCTTCCCTCCTTCGTCATCTCGGTTTTGTAACCAGTTGACATTCGCGGAAGCAGTTTTATTAATATGTGACGCTATAAAATGAAAAAAAAGGTCTTCATTGCTATTACTTTATATCATCTTTTCTTTCTCGGCGAATTAGGGGCCATCAAGTAGTCTGATTCGCATTGTAACAGGAAATTCACGCCCGCCCTTCCTCCTGAAATCAAGCGAGGGAGGGGAAGGGGGGGGGGGGGTATTCGCGCCATAATCTAGCGAAAGAGGGGATGGGGGTTATTCGCGCCAAAATCTAGCCGTTTTTTCTCGTGTTGGTTGACCCCTCCCCCCCACAATGGGACCTACCTTGGTTGAGAAGGAAGCATTTTTTTGAGTGTTAGGGGCCTCCCTGGTCCCTACTTTGGTTATGGTACTCCCCACTCCACCCCCGTAATTTTACTCTTTACATCTCTCATATACAATAGCTTTCAAGCGAGGATGCCCTCGTTGGTTTTCTATTGTGCTCATTTTAGGCTTGCTCAAATCTAGCCTATTGAAAGGCAGATGGGGGGGAGGGGGATTTGCTTTTTACAAGGCATTTCTTCCTAGATCATTAAAATACACCCCTAGTCCTAGTATTTAGGGTAGAAGTTCGATAGTGCAGAATTCGCCTACTTGTTCTATTTTATACTCCCCCATTCCCCCCCACCGACCGCCCATCATACTATTCCTTTACCCCAATGAGTGAACATTCCTTCGTTGGATTACGCCAGCTTTCATTTCCTTAGTCAAGCCAAATCGAACCCCTTTTAAAGAAGCTTGCCGTTTTATCGCTCGCTCCCGTTGCAAGGAAACCTGTTAAGGATAATTACCCGCCCTTCCTCGGACTATGTACGAGTACCTTCCACACAGTTTTAACTACCCCAATTTTACCACTTTACGAATCTTTTTTTTGCTGAAGATGCCCTTGTTGATTTTCGTTTTATTAATTACAAATCCTTTACTTAATCCCCCATTGCATTGTTTCCATATTTGGTTATTGGGGACTGTATGGTGTAAGGCGTAAGGGGAGGCTTCGGTAACTTCGTGGAAAATACCCGAGGTTGGAATATTGCCGAAACTGTAAGCGTATAGTGCCTTTCGTTCCCCTTCATTTCGGTGTGCACGATCCGTTAATCGAAAATAATTGCATCGCCGACAGCAAATTACGGTTCGAATTGCTCATGGCATCGTTTCGCTCCTATTCAAAGGCCTTCGCCCTAAGCGCAGCTCGAAACGGAATAATTTGACCAATCTGCGTTTGATCAACGTGGCGAATTAAGATCAGCCCCTACTTTGGAAGAACCCCCCTCCGGCTCGTATTCCTACTTTTGGGTGTTCCTGCTCTATGTTAGAATTGGCACTGGAGACTGAACCCATTAGCCCAATCCATCTTTTATCTTATCTTTTTTCTTTAGCTTTATTTATTATTCTGTCCTCTTCCTTTGCTTTCATGGATTACATGGGTTTCTCTTTGTTTCTTAATCACCCACTGCTACGGCTTAGCCGAGTGGCGTTTGTACCTAATCATCCACAGGACTACAAATTCAAACTCGTTCAGGAGTTAGACTTCGCTGCGACGCCGTGTAAATGTTAAAATGAAAAACTCATCTAATTCAGATTCCTCTACACATTGTTTTTCTTAGAGAGAAAAATGTTAATAGGAGGGAGGCGGTGTACGTATTTACTGGGAAAGGTATAGTGTAAAATGGAAGAAATAAAATATGGCGGGAAAAAGTGGTTTACTTGATAAATATCGCATTGCTCATGGCATCGTTTCGCTCCTATTCAAAGGCCTTCGCCCTAAGCGCAGCTCGAAACGGAATAATTTGACCAATCTGCGTTTGATCAACGTGGCGAATTAAGATCAGCCCCTACTTTGGAAGAACCCCCCTCCGGCTCGTATTCCTACTTTTGGGTGTTCCTGCTCTATGTTAGAATTGGCACTGGAGACTGAACCCATTAGCCCAATCCATCTTTTATCTTATCTTTTTTCTTTAGCTTTATTTATTATTCTGTCCTCTTCCTTTGCTTTCATGGATTACATGGGTTTCTCTTTGTTTCTTAATCACCCACTGCTACGGCTTAGCCGAGTGGCGTTTGTACCTAATCATCCACAGGACTACAAATTCAAACTCGTTCAGGAGTTAGACTTCGCTGCGACGCCGTGTAAATGTTAAAATGAAAAACTCATCTAATTCAGATTCCTCTACACATTGTTTTTCTTAGAGAGAAAAATGTTAATAGGAGGGAGGCGGTGTACGTATTTACTGGGAAAGGTATAGTGTAAAATGGAAGAAATAAAATATGGCGGGAAAAAGTGGTTTACTTGATAAATATCGCCAATTCTTGATCTTGAGTTGGCGGGAAGACGTATTCCAAAATTATCCGAAATATTTAGGTACACTGAACTATTTGAGTACCTGTTATAACATGGTATTAAATTGGCTTTGTCGGGTAACCCTAGCAGTTCGTGGGTTTTCGTTCCCTTCAAATGGTTTCGAGAGCGTCTTCCGCATGAAAAAGCTCCAAAGTCAGATTGGTGCAGAATATAAACAACTGAAAATTGATTAAATGGATGCTGTTCTCAAAGGTGGTTTACGAGGACTGTTTTAAGGGGAATTGTCATGTGAAACTGCATCTCATAATGGAAAACGGGTGATCATTGATGGCCACGATGAACTCGAGCCTATTTTGACATCAAATGCGTTGGATGACTTTCTTCTTAAGTTTAACACAACTAATGAAACTAGTTGTATTTAGAGTGCATTGGAAAGAGAGTCATAGATGGTTATCTTAAAAATTCGGTAAACAAAAGAAACCCACGGATCATACTTTTTCCCAACCAAAAAGTGAACCCCTTATGAATCGGAAACGAATCGAAAACAGCTATAACTAACCAGGTCAAACGACTACAAACCGTGTCTTGGTCTCTATCAACGGAAAATCTGTGTTTGGGTGAAATAGTTCGGGTATTATGTAGGTATTGTAAATTGCTATAACCGGGCAAATCAATCAGGGAGTAAGTATACGCTGCACAACTTAAGTGAGTCCTATATGTGATGATCAGAAAGCATACAACGTTAGTCTGTCGCTAAGGATTGGTGTTCAAGATAATGCGTGATTGCGTAACCTCGCTTATGTCGCGTGAGTTTAGCTCCCATGTCTATTGCTATCTAAGGGCAGGTTCTGGTATATTTTGAAGCACGTTCGCCGCTCGTTTTGGCGGGCATATGTGCCTTCACTTGATGGGAAAGAGCCCTAGGTTTAGAAGCGAATCAAGGAATCGGGGCAAGTCCCCCTCCCCTCCCGTTCTCCTGGAGAACTGGACCGCAATATCGGACCCCGCGTTCCTAGCAGTCTTTCATGATCGCTTTCTCCACATTCTCTAGCCGAGATGCTGCTCCGCTAGCACTTAATATTCGTCGTGATGTTCTTGAAGGCCGCTGACTAGATTTTACCTCCAGAGGCGGAAACCCTTCAACGACAAGTTTACGTTGACTTGCGTTCTGCTCTCGCTTCATTGACGGACACAGTCCCTGGTTTGGGCAATAATATTTCTGATAGATTTTTTAAACAGAATCTGGACAGAAAATATCCTAGCAGACTAATGGCGAATGGTTAGTGTGCTTGCTTTTCGTAAACCGGGCAATCTCTCTAACCTCTTGTGGACAGTGCGGCTTTCGCAATTTCCACTCCACGTCGAATGCTCTGCTCCGACTGGAAAATACTATCTGCGAGGCCTTCCTTCATAGGCAGCACTATGCCACGGTGTTTTCAATCTGGACAGGGCATGCGATACGGTATCATGGAGAATCTCCACACGATAGGAGTGAGGGACTCGCAATCATTATTTCTAAATTTCTGCGAGATTGTCGACTTCGCATATGGGTGGGGGGTGGGGGGTGCCCCTCTCCGCCCAAATGTAGCATTATGTCCCGGCAGGAAGTGTCCTCAGTCTCACACCACACTCCTTACCCTGACCATTAACGGTATCACCTCTGCTGCCGGAAGATGTTCTCACTACGCTTTACGTGGACGACCTATCGAATCACACCGTTTCTTTGGTCTTTGTTTCAACCGACGCCTTACTTGGGAGGCTCATATTCAGTATTATGATCTCTTGTACTCGCCCCATCGTCATCAATTGTTCCCTGACGTTGAACACTTAGGGTGCTGAAAAGGCTACTGCCTAACTTTTCTACCGATCCTTTGTTTGTTCGAAGCTTGGCTAAGGATATGAGTTTTAAGCATCCGCATTCGAGCGTGTATTGCGGAAGGTGGACTCGTTCCACCACACCGGTCTCCGACAGGTTACTGGTATCTTTTGCATGCCCCCCATTGAGAGCCTACTTGTCGATACCGGGGTCATGCTACTAGCTCTGCGTACTACACGGTCCATTATGCGCTTGTACGAGCGAGCCCGGCGCCTTCCTTAGACGACAACGGCTCTCATTGCATCCGCACCCGATCTCGACGGTGCCTGAGACACCAGGCATATCCTAACCCCTTTGGATTTAAGGCTAGGAAACTCCTTGGAGAGCTCGGTGTAGCTCATGGGTTGGTGGCGCTTTGGTTCTGGACAGGACACCACCCTGGAGGGTACCATCCTTGACTATTTGTCGCCACGCCTCTGCTCCCAAAGCTTCTACAGTGGCGGGATTATTGCGTTCGACATTTTTGGAGCACACTTAGTGTTACGCTAATTCCTTGTCAGTGTACACGGATGGCTCCAAGTCCCAGGATGGGGTCTGTTTCTACGCCGTATCCCTTCTGTTTGAAGTCAGCGTGGCTCTACCAGGCACCGCGTCCGTCTTCACGGCCGATCTGGTTGCACTACACCACTCGTTACGGGAGAGAACTCGTCGTGCCCCGTTCGGAGACCGGATTTTTATCTTTAGCGACTAACAAAGCGCCCTGAGTGCTCTCGCGCAATTGGAATCTCCACGCCCCTTGGTTCGTGGTATCCGTATCCAGGAGCCCAGCATAAGATAATATCGACATCCTCTGGACCTGTGGAATTTGCGGGGAATGATGGCTCGAAAGAGTCCAGGAAGACTAGACAACCAGACCAGCGTGTCGCTTTTACTCACACCGACGACATGGCAGCAATCAAAGCGATGGGAGACTGCCGATGGGGAATTTAAAGTTGCGTGCCTTTGCGCCGCGACTGTTCCCACAGACCTCCCCGTCCCCCAATGCCGCGACTGTTTCAGGACCCCTTATGTCGTCTTCGAGACGCACCGCTATTTGATCGGGCGCTACCTACTCTGAATCTTATTGCGAGGACTGCCATGTTAGGTACATTCTTATTGAATGTCCTAATCTGGGTGATATTCGTGCACGTTACCTGCCCCGGTACCGAGACGAGCGGGGTCGCTACCACTTTCCCTTGTGCTCGGTGGGTTCGTACACACATGCTTGCGAACTATCCGACTTTTTGGAGGAGACTGGCCTCCATTATATTTCACTTTGTTGTATGTAGGTTACATGTTCGTGTGCACGGGGGGGGGGGGGTGAGCCTCTCCGCGACGCCGTAGCGTGACTACTATTTGATTTTGCTTTGTTTCTCGTTCGTTGTTTTTGCTTTTTTTGTTTGTTTGGTGTTTTTTTTACTTATTTTTTGTTTATCTCAATGCTCCCTAGTATTAGGCTTGAGAGATTGAAATCGGCGACTTATGCCCTTGTAGGTTGTTGCCAGATAGGCCTTATGCCTCCCCCCCCCAAGTGTTATCTACCACACCCAAGGTACTTGTCATCCGGAGGAGCGGCTTCCACTCCCGGCCCAGTGACCCCAGCACCCCCTTACACTTTTCCCGATACTTCCTTTACAAGCCTCCCCTCACCTATTTTTCTTGGCCGATGACTAATGTTGCAGGCTAATCGCATTTCGGAGGCACCGACCTGTACAAAATCTCCTAATGTTTTATTTAAGGTCGAAAAATTCAAATTCATTGTCAAGACCTCAGTTTATAAATCTAAACTGGTCTCGTCGAACTTTAGGAAACTGAAAGAAAACTTTTTCCCGATTAAATTACTCTTTATTTTTTTCATTTTATTCCAATTAACTTTAAAAAATCGTACAAATTTTTTGGGCTACCTAATTTTAAAGTGAGTAAACATCTCAGAATTTGCAGATTAGTTCAGGTATTCGGATTTACATTGTGATGGTGGTGTGTCAATGCATTTCTTTTTAAGTATGATAATTGTTGGTTTCTTTTGAATTCTTCAACTGAAGTTTTTGAGGTCTCTGCTACAGGGTGATAAGTTTGCTTTGGTACTTATATAGTAAAATAGATAATAAAGTACAAAAGAGTAGTTGAATGTTCAGAAAAGGGTTGAAGTGAATACAAAATGTAATTTGAATGAGTTGAAGATTAAAAAGGGATTTTGGCGTTATTGTTGGGTTGTTGGTTTGCTGATCTTGATGATGAATGGCTATCGTTCACACAGAGAAGTTGAATATCATGGTTGTCGACTCCTGGATTGAAGTGTTTGATTGATTTTTTCGGTTTGTATGAATGAGCCGGTGATTGGGTGATTGCGGCCCGTATGGTCACCATTCGAATGATGAGATTATGAAGTTGGTAGTTAGGTCAGGTGTCGAGGCATGCAAGGGGTCTCCAAGCGACAGAATGACGTCCCGTACTTAGTATTCTGGTAGGAGCTTGATATTGTGTAGCGTGATCCGAGTATCTCTAGTGTCCGGGACGCAGTATATCACCGATCAGCACTCAAATAAGATTCCTTTATTTTTCTGTGGGGACCTACTCATTAACGTGGGCTCCGAACCAGTAGTAGTAATTCGCCCAGGCTTAGATGGTTTTAAAATTGTGGTTGGAGATATGGCTATGGGTTAAAATTTCAACGATCTTGATTCTGCTTTTGGTTGGAAGGACTCTACGTGAACTTCTGGAGTCTATTATTAAAAATAAGAAAATATTCTCCCCTTTTTTAAGTGTACGTATCTAAGTTTAGTGTTTTTTACTTCACTCGTAGGCTAAAACAATCTTCAGAACCCCACAAATGGCCACCCTCCTTTTGTTCATTTCGTTAGTTTTTTTTTATTAATTAGTTGAAAGTCTTCATCTTAGCTATATGGTTATAATAACAATGAAAATCAAAATGTTTGGCAGTTTCGATTTTTAATTTTTTTGAGAATCCTCTTTGAAAATCATAAATTCCTTCATAGGGGACATATTACATTTTATGATAAAATTATGGCTGTTTATTTTTTGCCTGTTTATATCCAAAAATGATAATGATCACTTCTAATATGTGTATCCTGAGGATTAGTTGCTAGGATGGCGATAAACAATTTAGGCTAATAATTATCTTACATTTATATAAATTATCCTCAAATTATTAAATAATACAATAATTGTCGACATCTAATTGAAAAAACAACGGCCAACATTGTCACTGATCTTTTATTCTCATTGATCAATGAAGGGGCAATAATGGTTCCTCCCCAAATGCCTGACTGTTAAAGGAGAAAGGTTTGTGAGTGATTCGGAAAGTAACTTTGTTCTTGGAAATGTTTATTTGGGTTGAGTGGAACGGGAGGGGGGGGGGGGGCGTTCCACTCAACCCAAACCTCATTTTGAGATTGCATTCACTAATGACGTTAGAAATTAAGATGCAGCATTGAATATATTGCACCGATGAGTTACATTTGTACCCTTTTTGCGGAGAGGATGTACGTTAACTGTCCTCGTACGGGGCGAACGACGTACCCCTTGTTCTTTGTACTCGAGGCGGGGTCGTGTACACAAACTTGCGGGCTATTGACTCTTTGTTGTAGGTCACATGTTCCTAAGGCGGCGGTAGGTGGGCCTACCCCGACGTCCAAGCACGCTTCCTTCTTGTTGCTTATCTTTTTTGTTTTTATGTGTTGTTTTTTTAGCCTGCGTCTTAGCCTTTGTTCACTTTTATATCTTTATTTGTTATTTACTTGTTTTTTTTTTTAATCTAGCTTAGTATTTGGCTGTAGCGTGAGTACGGCGACTTTTGTCCTAGTAGGCAGTCGCCAGATAGGCTCTTAAAAAAAAGAAGCATTTATATCCAATCAAAGTTGTTTCAATTTAATCCTTATCTCTGGACTTTCTAATACTTTCTCCGTCATCTTGTTGGTCACCCTTTCATTTTTCTCTATTCAGGGAAGTTCTGTCGTTGGTTCCAGTGTCTCTTTATTAATTTTCAAAACAAAAAAAATATAATTTCGAGCCTTTTTTTTAATTCGTGTTTAATTCTCTTGCAGGCGTTTTGAGATTTCTCCTGGACAGTCTTCTCTATGGATGACCTTGTCATAGAAAAACTTGGGAAACCCGTTGGAAGGTAAAAACAACGAATTTTAGCTAGCGTTTTTAAGTTTAGCAGAAAGGAAAATAAAACAGTTAAATACGAGAGGATGAAAGAACTTTTTTTTTTTAAAGGAAGAAACAAAGTTTTTGGTACCTAGTCTCAAAAAGGAAAGTTTTTTTTTATCCCCTGAAAAGTTTTAATTAATAGGGTTTGCGATAATTTAGACAAAAAAAGAAAGACTTTTTCTTCCATTCCTCCATTGACTATAGCTTGCTTTTTTTTTCCTTGTGTGTGCCGACGAAGATGCGACGAGAGTATGGTATGTAGAGAGCGCGGAGTAATGCCAACTAATCCTGGCTTTCGAGTGCACTGGGAAAGGCAGATTTGTCCTGTCCAACCCACCCTCCCAAATTTGAAATTTGAGAATTTATTTTAAAAAGAAAAAGAATCCAGGGGTTGAGTTGCTTGACAGTTTCTCCATCATGTCTCGGATTAGTTTTATTTTTGTCTCGTCAGGATTTTTTTTATATATTTTTTTAACTTTGGTTTAGTTGGGTTATTTAATTTGGTTAGTTCATTTTCTCTATAGTCTCTAAAGAGCAAAATATTTGGAGGTCGTTAGTTAGTCTTAATGAAGAAGTCATTTTAAAATTTCTTGTCTCTGGTTTCTTTTTTTTTTTATTTTTCTTATTCCTATTAGCAATATAATTCTGATTGCTCTTATTCTACTGATCATTTTGATGCACGGAGTGTATTTGCAAAGGGATTGTAGCTTTTTTGGCTCATATGTGTTTTTATACTAATATTTAATATTTCTCTCCATTTGTCTTCCATATTTTTACGTGTTTCCAATCATCTTTGAGCACAATTTATAGTTTGGGTGGGATTTTCTTATTTCCACGTTTTATTATTAATCATATACTTGATTGCTGTGCATTTTTTATTAATTATAAACTTATTACTCTTGCTTTTGAAGTTTTGCCATGTTCTATATTATAAATTAATATACTTTTTTAATGTCGATGCAAATTTAATCTCATTTATTGGTATCAAATGTAGGCACAGTTTGTCAGAGCTTAGCATCATGATTTTTATTTCTTTCATGTTTCCACATCTTTTGATATTTTGCACTGTTCGTACACAACTGCTCACTTGCACATAAAAACAAGACAACAGTGCAAAAGGGTGAGTAATAGCAGTGAGCGATTTCATATTTATAGCTCGAGGTCATCTCTCCTAATGACCTCGTTTTTTGGGGCGGGTCTTGGTGCTGTGACACTTTCCTTCCTCTCAGCATCAATGTTTCTGCCCCTCTCCCGTTTAAAAGTCCCCTTGATGCCGCCGCTTTGCTGCCCCCAGCGGCGGCGTACTACACTCTTTGAAGTCCAAAAGTGAGTTTGTTGTTCTGGTGTTGCAGTGGAGAGAATGGTTCAAGTGCGGCGCAGGCGCAGACGGATCTTCTGAAACTTCTGTCCCAGCGGGGGGCTACTGGATTGGGGGGCGCTCTCGCAGGCCTCGGAGGGATTGGAAGTTTGACTGCCGCAGCTCAGGCCAGACAAAATGGCTGCAACATGATGCGATCGTATGAAGCCCTTCTGCAGAACTCAACCGCATCTCGAATTCCACCACCCCAGGCAGTTACGCTTCCAGGTCCTACAAGGAGGAGGAAGAAGAAGAGAAGAAGGCAACCAGATATGCCTAAGAAAGCTTGCACGCCTTTCATGCACTTCTGCGCCTATTTCAAGAGAAAGCTGATGGAAGAAGGGAAAGAATTCCCCCAGTTTGCTGATTTCGGCAAGCGTGCTGGTGAGCTCTGGAGGAACATGGGCGAAGCAGAAAAGCAGAAGTTTAATGAGCTCTCCGAGCAAGACCGTCAGCGGTATATCAAAGACATGAAGGAGTACGAGGAGCGCAAACTGGCCGAGAAGGAGAGGGAACGCGAGCTCCAACAGCAGCGAGAGCAAGAGTTGCAGGCCTTGAGGGAAAAGGAGATGGAGAGGCTTCAGAAACAACAAAGAGAACAGTTGGAACAACAACAGAAACACTTGGAACAACAAAAACAACAGAGTCCGAACCCACTACTCAACATGATCAACCCATTGAGCCATCTTAGTCCTCTCATGTTGGCAGCCCTCAATCAATCTCTGATGCAGACAATGATGGCGAATCCCGAACTTTTAAAGTCCATGTATTCCGAAGCTGCGAAAAACTACTACTACGAAGCGATGAAGAATATCTATCAAAATGCGACATCCCAGGTGAACGGAAACAGCCCCCCCGCGACATCAGCGTCGTCCAGTCTGGGCTCCTTGGCCGGGATGGATCTTCCAAGCCCCGTCACCTCTACAGCCATGACGTCGAATCCTCTCTCCAGCATTGGCATGAATATGAATCTCTTTTCGTTGCTTACCTCCCCACAAATGTCGGTCAATGGAAGAACTGTGAGCCCCACCCAGAAGGCCCCATCACCCTCTAGAGTTCGTCAAACCTCTCCTCCTTCTTCGTCCTCTCCAATGACCAACCCTCCTTCACGGGCCCTCGATCTCTCTGCCCCCCGACCCTTGGGGGCTAGAGGCTCCTGCAGTAGTGACGAAGGTAACACCGATTCAACAGCTCTCGGAGGCTTATTTTGCCCCCTATCTTGCATGGCACCACGTCTACAGGAGGTTGTTGCATTTAGGCCCTGACCTCCTCCTTTATCTATTTTGAAACTCGCACTGCATGTCCCAAATAACCTCCAGTTTGCCCTCCAAAGCATGGCTCTGATTCTCAATCTCATTTATTCTTATTTTTTTTTCTTTTCAGGACTCTACTAGATTTATATAAAAAGGGATGTATAGTTGAGCTTAAGTGGTAATGATTGTAGTGAATGGAATATGGTTTATTACGCTGAAGTTGTGTATTTGAAATACATGACCATTTGCATGGTTTGACCCTTGAGTTTACAAAATCTAACATTGAAATAATTTAGAAGGGCACAATCTAACATTGAAATAATTTAGAAGGGTACAAAATCTAACATTGAAATAATCTAGAAGGGCACAAATGCCTCTTCGATGTCGGATTTGCGCTAACTAAAAATTTCGCTCTTTCAGATCGGATGAAAGAAGCGGATGGTGAAATCTGAAACATCCTTCACACATAGCTGAAGTTCCTATTACAAGTCATCCTCAGTTCTTCACAAGAAAGCACACGCCATTGCTTATTATCCATCGCTTCCGATGACAATTTTTTTGTCACCATAGTGATGTAGCTAATCTAGATTTCGTTGTTTCTAAGTCGCTCAGTTCATTCAACCCGTTTGCCTTTAAAGCAAAAGAAAAAAAAAAGTTTTGTAGCGTCATTCGAACTATTCTGTAACTAATATGCAACATTTGTAAATTTAACTCCGCAAATACAAGCCGAACGAAAACGCGAGGCGGACACTATCGTTAAGAAAATCGGTCCATACAAATTTGAGGTGTTGCCTGAGTATTTTGTGCCAAGCGTCATCAAAATGAGTTCCTTGAATCCTCGTTTAGAAGAATTCTCAAGCTGCGTCGGTGACGTGACTCTGTTCTACCAAGTACTTCACTTGGAAGGAAGTGTGTTTGTGTGGGTAGGAACTGAAGAAGGACGCTTTCGGGGCCTAATTGCCGCTTTTGGATCCCGCCTGCAAGGAGTGCCTCCTGCCGTGTCGACTTTGTTAGGCCCCGCATCCGACGGTCAGCTTTGCCATATGGCCGAGAGGCTTAGGATGCGGACGGGTAAGAATATTCTACTTAGCGTCGACATTCCTGACGAGTCTCCTCTGTCATTGCATGTGGAGGAGCAGTTGATCTGTCACTTGTCTGCCTGATGGATACAACAAGTCTGGCCTACGTCGTTATTTGCTCGGGTTTCTCCCTGCTGGTCGGAGCCCTGCATTTTTCGTCACCAGCGTCTCCCAGGCCGAACTATGGCAAAAATCGGCGCACAAACCACCGTCTTCCAATTTGCGCCCCCTCCCCCCTCTATGCTTCCCCCTTCCAAGAATCACACTTCCGGTCATCACAACGTCAGTTTCTACTTCTTAAACCCCGTTTCTCATTTGTTATCCTTAAAATTGTTATTATTTTTTAAAAGAAAAATTTTCTTTTGAATATGGAAATTTTTTTATTTATTGATGTAGAATTTCCTATCGTTTTGAACACTGTATCAGGGTAGATATTAAGTTCCTTTTCTTATTTTTAATAAAGCGCATTAACCGTTTTACCTGTTAGTTGGTAGACTTTTCCTATGCAAAGGTTGTACCAGACCAGCAGTCCAAATGTAAATTTTAGTAGCTACTACCTCAGGTGTGATAGAAAAGCAAAAGACAACTCCCCTTGCCAGACTATTATTCACTTTGGAGATTCATTAAAAACTGCTACAAAGATCGCCAAAATATGGTCTAAAAGTCTTTTAAAGTTTGTCATTAGCAACATCTTGACAGTTTTTCTTTTGCCAAACCTAAGCAGTATGGAACTGACCAGTATGGAAAGCATTTTGTGATGAACATTTAGTTACCTGCATTTATAATTCGACACTTTTGGTCACTAGTATACCAAGTTTGCTTTCAACTTTAAGTATAAAATTGATGATCTAATATTTCTTAATAAAATGAAGCATTGACCACACTTACAGAAGCAAGATCAAAATCTATAAAGCTTATAAATTAAATGTGTTAATGATGCAAGTTAATTTTTTAGAAGTCAGTGGCTTTGTGCAAGTTAATTTTTTAGAAGTCAGTGGCTTTGGCCCTGTGGAGACTTCTTTCCCATTTTCTTAAGGGTTGCATAATGATACTTTGTTAGTTCATTCAAGAACTTTTGATTGCGGGTGTGTGAAAAATGTCTTCAGGATTATCATATAATGTAAATTTTAAACTAGAGAAGATAATGTTTTGCTTTTCCTTTCCATTTGTTTAGTATTTTCCTGCGTGATGTTTATTCTTAAGCCCCGTGTGTGGATCAATATTACTGTTTCCTTAAGTACTCCTTTATTTCTACACATCTTAAGGGTGGTTTAATAGGTTTCCATCATTGGGAATGTTAAAAATCTTCAATGCATCACTTTTCAAGTAGCGCACTCTTCTCTTATGATGCAGTGCCATGCATTGCCAATTATTTGTGATAAATCACCCACAGTTCCTGATTATCGCCAGTCATAGTTACCTTCTCTTCCTATTTAGGGGACATGTTCCTCCAGTCAGTACTTTAAAGCTTTTAAATGGATATGGTTAGAAATACCTTTTGAGATGTGTGAGATTGTTTAAACTGGATAATTGTCATCAATTGCAATTTATTGAGAAATATACCAATGTATGATTATCAAGTATACTTAAATTTGAAAGCATTTATCTAAAATCCATCTCTTTTTGTTTTTTTCTTAAGAAATGGCCCATTTCATGATTTATTTCTATATTTTGTATATACTTGTGTACATTTGATTCAAGCATTCCTTTTTAATTGGGTTTGTGCAACCATTCACACCTATTTACATCTACTGATGTAGAAGAGGTTGTGTTTAGGTTAGCTATTTCATTGACAATCATTGGTTCTAGTTATTATTTTTTAAGTTCTTGTAGTTGTGATAAATTTGGCAGGTCTTTCTTTTTTTGGTGAAAGGATTAATGAATGAAGTTCACTGTCCTACCCTGTTTTTGCTGGTAATCTATTTCAGCCCACAGTGATTTAAAAACCTTTTATTTGTCCTTCAAATAGATGTTTAATATTATCAGTATTTGTAAGAAATATTTTCATTTAGCTACTTAAGCTTTACCCCCCTCCCTCCTCTTCCCTTTTGTCCCTTATGAGTTTTCAAATTAAAAATTCTAACCAGAACTGGTACCAAAAAGTAGAAACCTTCAATCAGTATCATATTTAAGAATCGGTTTTAAGTGTAGTTTTAAGTTCGAGTAAACAGATGCAAACAAAAGTATTTCCCTAAATATATTTGTTTATGTTTGGTTTAGAGCTACCTTCCATATCCTATGTACTTCTGAGGATACAAAATTGCAGTATTGAGGCACTTATCAGTTTGAAATATGGAAATATGATTGTGTAAATACCTTGTTCACACACACTACTTTAAATCAATTTTCGTCCCAGGTTAGAGTCAGAGCAGTAAGAGTTTCTATGATTAGTGTAGGAGTGCTGGTTCGTGATGGTTGATGAAAAAAGAAGAGAACACGCTTCAGTGAAAGAAATAGACCCATGTGCGAAACACAAAGTAAAAATTAAAGCAGTATTCCTAATAATTAACTTTTAAAATCCCCCCCCCCCCCACAACCACGTTTGGGGGGCACCTGGGGAAATTTACTAATCTTAATTCTATTAGACTGTCAAAATCCAGAGAAAAAAAAGTTCCATTAAGTGAGATTCGTTTATTTTTAGGTAAAATGCACAAGTTAATACCTGCACACTACAAGTTTCTGTCCAATTGTAACATGTTTCGCCTTTTTCTAAGTTTTCTCTTCAAATTGTGACGCCAAAAGAATGGGAACGCGTCCACAATTGTCATTTTATGAACAAGGCATTAATATTTACTGTCGCGGGTCAAGATTTTGTTTGGTAAATTAGTCCGGAAATACTTAAAAAACAAACAATTTTGAGTTTCAAACTGTTAAAGAAAAGTAATTCTATAAAATTAAAATTTTTATACTGATATGGAGAGAAATTATATGCTGATAATGTATTGTACACAATATAGATAATTGTGCTATTTTTAGATAAATTCTAGATTGTGTATTTTGTTATATAAATGACATGTAGTCTAGTACAAGAGTTTAGACACCGAGGCTAGGATGTGTCATTCTCCACTGCAGGAGGAACATAGGGTGTAGCTGTGTAGTCTCTGCCCGGCTGATATATAAAAATATATATATTATGCAAGATGTAGTTTTAAATACTCAAATAAAGACGAGTAAAATCTTATTTATAATTTATCCTTTTGATATTTTGGTCTATTATTTATTCAGGTTTTCTACTATTCGTCCTCAAACTATCGATTACAGATCGCTACCAATGAATCTGTAAACCAAAGAGGTTGACTTTTGCAAGTGGTGCTTCCAGAAAAGAAGAAAGATGGATCAAAAGTCATTAGAGCTTCTTTTTTTTTTCAACAATACCAAATCCTATTAGAGCGTTTCAATTGAATTCCAGCGGAATTTAGTTGCACCGAGTTTTGAAGCCTTTGAATGATAAGAAGCAAGTTAATCAAAGCTTAAGGGTGGTTTCTCAATTCTCTCTTGTACCTTTTTTCTTCTATGAAAGAATGTTCCATACCCTCCACCCTTATAAAAGTCGACGGACAGACGTATTTTGCCTCACTGTGGGGGAAAGAAGACTTTATGGCCTCGCTGTATCTGAGAGACTTGCCAGCCACCAGGAATGTCACTTTTCTCCTCCTGCCTCCGCCTGGTGAGTTCGCAGGTCTCGTAATGAAGTGATGGTGTGTGCTACGTGCTATTGAGAGGCTCGACTATTCGAGGTGTTGGTGATTAAGAGTCGTTTGAGTCTTGGTTGCACTGGATGCAAGTTGTTTGGGCAAAGTTTATTATGTGCTTGTGTGGGAGGATATTCGAATGTCCAAATCTTAGTTGGGTCAGTGATTTGTCTGAATTTGTCTATTTGGGGATGTGGTTCATTTGTGATGTTTGACTGGAAGTGTCTGCGGGTGGCCAGCTAAGAAGCTAGGAACAACAGTTTTTGTTGTACGAGCGTAATATTCGATGGTAGTGGGTGGGCCCCCTTCCTGTTATGCCAGTTAATTCACGTCGAAGTGTGAATGACTTCGTGTTATGCCAGTGTATGAACGAGCGGTTTATGACTGCTAATTGTCACCAGTTGGTGCCTTCCACTAGGCCAGCCACTAACAAGGGTACCAATGACCGTCGTGATTAACATGCACCATAGAATGAATAAATTAAATCGATAATGTGAAAGGACAGTATGATGGATATACAACCAGGACCTCTCGAAAAGATATGTCGCATTGCTTCGAGGCAGTAGGGTGTGGCACGCTGCCATTTACTCACTTTGGCATTACACAATATGGATTTATCGTGTAAGGCAGGGGCGGGCAACCTTTTCAGAGTGAGGGCCAGATGAGACTTTTGGAAGCAGGCCGCGGGCCGGAATGACAAACGAAATCCATAAATTGATCATATATATATATCCTAGAATACATTATAAAACATACAAATCAGTGAGACGTCTGGTGCTGCTTGCCATGAAGAAGTGTTTCGATGGATGAGGTAGACAACAGAAGAATATCATTGAGGTGGCGGTCAGAGTGTTGGGAACAAAGGTGACACTTCGTGTACTTCATTTTTGAGAAGAGCTGTTCGCAACAGTAGGTGCTGCCAAACATGCGCAATGTATTTTGGAAAATTGCTAGAAGGGAGGACGAGGTCGCGGAAGAAGGACAGCGGAGAAGAGGTGCGGAACTTCGCATAGATGCTATTGGGCAGAAATGTTTTGGGGGAGGGGGCTGGGGTTTCGCGTGCCGGATTGCAATATTAATGCCAAGCAAGGCAGCGGGCCAGACGCTAGGCCTTCGCGGGGCGGAGGTTGCCTACCTCTGATGTAAGGCCTTAGAGCAGTTTGCACAGACTTCGGATTGACCCGACTTAGTACGTCTGTAAATGCGATTTGTGTGGTCGAAGTGGTGGCACTAGTAGCACCACTGCGGCAATGGCATGTATGCTTTGGTGCGGTAGCAATATCAGCCAGCACTCTCCAACTCAAGGAGCCTATCACGATCGAACGCGAAAAAAAATGTTGTGTGAATCTCTAGCGCCCTTCGTGTTTTCTCCTCAAACGTTCAACCATGACCGCTCCCTATTCGGGCAGCTCTTCTGTTATCAATACCCACCGCCATCCAGGCACAATAAAGAACAGCACACTACTTCCAACACTTCACGGCCAAAAAACACGCCCACATTACCTTCAGCCAAAGACAGTTGAACACACTACCACCAAATAATACCCTAAACGATTCTGGCGCCTTAATAAAGCAATCAGAGTAATCCTATCTCAACTCAGGCCAGGCCACTCCGCGCCCATATGGCGATTGCCTACAAGGGCAAAAGTCGCCATAATCATCTCTCAGCCTAGTGCTAGGCTAGACTAAAAAAACAAAAACACGTGCAAAATCCCCCCCACCCAAGAAAACGGCCACAAAATAAAGAAGCAAGCACGCTCCGGCGTCGGGGAGAGGGCCCCCCACCCCGGGCGTAGGATCATGCGAGAGACTCCAAAGAGAGGCCAGTAAAATGGAGGAGGTCAGCCTCGTCCAATAGGTCAGATAGTCCAAAAGTCTGTTTGTACGAAACCGTCTCGAGTAGCAGGAACAAGCTATCGCAACCTCGCTCGTCCTGGTACCGGGCCAGGTAACGTGCGCGAAGATCACCCAGAGTTGGACGTTAAACAAGAATATGCTAAACAATGTGGTGGGGGGACGGGCAAGGCAATCGTCGGGGTAAGGTGCAGAGGAACGCTCCATCAAATGGGTATGCGTCCCGCGAGTGTGCCCAATTAGAAGACTACTACAAAAAGCGACCCGAAGACATTGCGGCGCAATGGCACGCAACTTTAAATTCCCTTGTGCTCTTTGGCTCCCTCATTCCCCGTAATTCCTACATGTCCAGGAATCCAACAGAAGATAATCTTGACATCCGCCCGGCTCGCGGCAACCATGACCGAACCAGGGAGTGTGGAGATTCCAAAGCCGCGAAAGCACTCAGGGCGCTTTGTGAATCGCTGAAGATCGCAATCCGGTCTCTGAACCAGGGTCGACGTTATATCCCCTAAAGAACGGTGTATTGCAACCAACTCGGTCGTGAAGACACAGGCAGCTCCTGTGTCAGAGGCGATACTGCGTGGAAGCCGACCCGCTCCTGAGACTTGGAGCCATCCGTGTACACTGGCACGGAGCCAGCATGGCAAGAAGTGTACTCCAAAAGGGCCCGCTAGGAAGAACAGCGGACCTGCTTAGTAATATATATATATATGAACCTACCCCTAGTTCGACGAAATTCCCCGACATTGAAATCGTTCGAGCGGCCCTTATAGGCATATCGCTTCTATCTGATGGCCGTCCACCACGGAAGCGGACGACGTGCAAAAGGACCAGACGTTCCAGGAATATAGTTAGGCCAAGGCGATGAGTTTGGCGGAGAAAAACTCAACGGCCTAATCCACTGACTTAAACTCGTAGCCTGGGACAGAGGAATCAGTCATTTCCTGAAATGTGGATCACTTAGGACCTAGAAAATGAGAGCTGAATGGAAAAGTGGTCACCACCACTACCATGAAGGCCATCGACTACCTTCCACCCCAAATCAGGTTGTGTATCCGGAGAGTACCGGGACAGATCGAGGCCCCCAAAAGAAGCGGTTCTCGGGCATTGATGCGTAAACTCATTCACATTTAGGACATTTATCCCCAGCTCCTCAAGGACCTGACCTCTGGGGTTAATCGAGTAGTCTCCCTAGAGGGGGTGTCTACCGTTCATAACTGAACAAGGACGCGGCGGACCCCCGTCCCCACCCCCGAGCGTCGAAGTCGGCTGACGGTGAAATTTAGGCAGAAATAAAGGTATACCCCCTATCTAATCTAGGTGTATCTGCACAACCATTACACGAGAGGTATTTATAGCAAATAGAAGAACACAGACATTATGCCGGGAGCCGATCGCGCATCCTCCTACCCGGCACCAATCCCGTGGTGCTGGGATCGTAAAACCCTTATACGCTGGGAGGGTGAGCAGAGCGCACGCGCCCATGGTCATCTTCAAAAATTAGCTAATGGAGAACGGAAGTAGACGAACCTCTGCATTTCATCCCAGTTGGCTAGGAGTCTACGGAAATTCCATGGGGGGGGGGGGGATTTCGCTTTACGAGAAACGGTTATGCAGGGCGAAGGGGGTCGGAACCCTGGTTTTAGCCGAGGCTGGGCGTGAACCCTGTGTGCCGCCAGCTGTACCAGGGAAACATTGGAGCAACTTACACTTCGGGTAAACCCGACTGTACACGTCCACATGAGTGATTCGTATGGTCTAAAAGGTGGCAGTAGTAGCTCCTCCACGTCAGTGGCACGAATGCCTTCACGCGGTAGCTATACCAACCGGCACGCAACGAATCAGGGAACCTGTCACGATTGAACGTATAGGAGTAGGTCTCGAGGCTCCTCCCTGTGTCCTCATCACACGCTCGACCTTGACTCCTACTTGGTCCTCAAGCTCTTAGCTAATGTATTCTAACGAGTAGTCTACGAGTTTCCTCGCATAAGCCATTCCTCTCACTCCTCGGCGAGTCATAGAGTGTCCGAAGGGTACTAATAATGGCCGCCTCAGAAGGGTCCTCCGTATTTGCCAGAAGGCTTCCTTTCGAGAAACGGGTAATCTCAGGCTCTCTACCAGTCAATCTAGCTAAAGCTCTCCTTTGATGGAGCATGAAGCCAGCAAGCTCCAAAACACCAGGTTATCTCTGAATGCAAGACCCCGACGTATTTGTCTCCACTCAAGGCACTTGTGACTTTGCTCTGGGTCTTTGTATGGGCCTTCCCGCCTGGGGACGATTCGGAACCTGACTTGGTCTAGTCGCTTGCCGAAACAGTAGCAGACTCGTCAGACCCTGGGGCACCCGCGGAGTTTTTGAGAGAGAGAGGAATCCGTTGTCCACTTTTTCTTCTTACCTTTTCTTTTTAGAAGGAGGGCATGTAGTGAACCTGCTCCCCCCCCCCCCCCGAAGGGGCGCCAAGGCCAGAAGTACCAGCCTCTGCCAGATTTTTATTCGAGATCGGGAAGATCTTGACCATGAAATGGGCACAAGGTGTGGGAGGGGGTCCCTCCTCTCCTTGCGAGTCTTAGGGGGGCAATGCTACCTGAGGAGGGCCTTTAAAAGGGGCAGACTCAGGTTTGGTGTCTGGCACCGAGCCAAGGTTCGCTCGCTTAGAAGACCCTGCCCCAAGGCAGGGTCATCTCGGTGACCATCTCCCCCTCAAGAGGTGTCAGCTATCTCGACCATGGACTCATATGACTCATCAGTGTAGCCAGAATGCCGACCCGCATTGGGAAGATAGGGGAGACAGGCATGCCGGCTCCCATCTTATGTCTTGTCGTGTTCTTAGCACCCATGAGAAAGTAAACGGGGACCCACATGGAGTAAACTATACAAAAGGGGAAAACCCCTCAAAAATGGAGAAGGAGAAGCGCCCTGTTCGCTAGAAGAGTCTTGGAAGGGCCCCTGAAGAAACACGGGTGTTGGGGGTCACCTCCGGCAAAAGTGTGGAGCTGCCCGGGGGCAATTCCGAAAATGGCAAAAGGGAATCCCATTAGCCATATTTAGAGGGTAGGAAGGGAGCCCCTCCGCCTGTGAGAGTGGTGTTGTATCTAAACTTCTCGGCCGCCCCAACACCAAAGTAGGGCAAGGATTGAGAGAGGAACATAAGTCGAAATGCTGAAGACTTTGGAAAACTTGCCTAAACATAGTAATTTGCTAAGCTTGTGACCAGTGAAAAGAAAAGGTGGCGTTGCTGGGCTATATACCACATCCATCCAATCCTACTTATCCTTTCTCAGGTTTTCGTAAATTTCAGGGATCCGCCCTAGATGCGTCCAAGAATGGTGTTCGCAACCTAGGACAGACACACACTGACCAGAACGTACCCTGTAGCTGTTCCTTCCCCAAAGGTCTCAGCTCTCAAATGCGCAGCCAGAGAGTCACGGTGGATAGCCTTACAAGGATGTACTAATCCTCGATAGGACAGCCAGGATCTGAACATCTGTTGTGGCAGTCACGGAGACGGCTCCCCGAGACTTTTAGTTGGCCTGACAGCCACCAAGCCAGTAAAGCCCACCCACCACAAGCAGTACAGTCTTATGCACCCGAGAACGGCGACAGTAACCACGCAGGGAAGTGGTTACTGGGGCAAAATTAATATTCCCATTATTCCTGCCCAAACACCTAGGTCACCTCAAGGCCTGATCTCTTGCAACCCGCAGGCATTGTTTATAGAGGTTCCAAAGCCTCTATTCTCACACAGCATGAGGTAGCTGATCAGGTCTTTAAGCCTAGACAGAGTTGGGGAGGGGGATAATCGCAGAGGAAAAGGAATGCAAAGAGGGAGCGAGGGGGAAGGGCACCAACAACTTCTAATAGAATTCAAATCAACCCAGTGATGGGGTGTCCAATATTTGCACTCTGTCCGGGTGAGGACAGTTCCTCATGCTACCGAGTGCAGGTAGACAAAAGGTTGCGGGGATTAGTCGTAGAGTAAAAATAAAAATATAACACTGAGATGGAGCAAGAGGGAAACGCACCAGCAAATTTCCCAGCCCCATTAAAGATTTCAAGTGAACCCTGTGACAGGACTTCCTTTATTTGCACTCAGACCGGGATGACGAGTAGCTCCCCGAGGTACCAAAGGGGCAAAAGCTGAGTCAGCATCGAACACCTATTCATAGACTGCCAAAACCTCACACGAGCTCGTACTACACACAACATCTCCTCCTGTAAGGAGCTGTAGGTTCACCCATGGAGCCTGGAGGCCTTCCTAGGAGCAGCCCAACTTGCAGAGGTAAGGGGGTCAGCAAGTAAGTCAAGCCCATTACACTAACACATACATCCAACATTGCTTGGGAGACAAGCACTCCACAACCACTCTAATAACACACATTAGAAAGCTTCAGCCAAAATTGTCCCCAGCAATGCAGTCCCCCCCGTCCCACTCACACATTTCCATACAAAAAAAAATAATGGACACCAATTACCAGAGCAATGATAAACAAGGTCTGATGACCAAAAGTCGCATGGTCTCACTTATTCTGATTTATGATCTTACGAACTCCAAAACTTTCAATAATTCCTAGACTAACCTTGGGGGGAACTTGGCAATTATATCATTAGAATCGGCTGAATAGTAATGATGTTATTGCCAAAACCAAATAATTCCCTGGCTAATCTTGGGAGGACCTCGACAATTATTTCATTCGAAAGAGAAGGTAAAACATAAGGGTTTCAAATTTCGTTAGAATCGGCCGAATAATTATGTTATTGCTAAAAAAAGAAGATAATTCCAGGGCTAACATTGGGAGGACCTTGACAATTGTATCATTCGAAAGAAAATTTAAAACAACATAAGTGTTTCAAATTTCGTTATAATCGGCTGAATAGTTATGATGTTATTGCTAAAACAAAATAATAACCGAGCTAACCTTGGGAGGACTTTGTCAATTATATCATTCGAAAGAGAAGGTAAAACTTAAGGGTTTCTATTTCGTAAGAATCGGCTGAATAGTTATGATGTTATTGCTCCCCTCCCCCCCAAAAAGCAAAACGGGGACCGACCGACCTACATAGTGAGATATAGAGTAGCCCACGACTAAAATGGATGGCAAACTTTCTAACAACATGGCTAAGTCCTTCAACACAGAGCACAACCCAAAATGAAAAAGAACCCAACAAGGTCCTCGTGACGTACCTCAGGGATCATTTCTAAGGCCATTATTAATACTAGTTTATATAAATGATCTTGGGGAGGATGTAAAAAGTAAAATGTCAATCTTCACTGATTGCACAAAATCGGCAACCGTAGTAAATGAAGTTGAAGCTAACCTTCAAGTGCAGAGTGATTTAAATAAATTATTAGGTTGGGGACAAAAATGGCATATGAGATTTAATCTTAAAAAATGTAAAGTTATTTACATGGGAAGAGATATAAAGAATTCAGCTATGAAATGGATGGACATTGGCTGAATGAAGTAGAGGATGAGAAGGATTTAGGAAAAGTAGTAGATAGGTCACTGAAGTTTTCTAAGCAGTGTATTGAGGCAACAAATATAGTGTTGGGATTCATTAAGAATATGAGTTACAAAAGTAAAGAGGTTATCCTTAAACTATATAACGCCAGGCCACATTTAGAGTACTGTATACAAGTATCAACCTGCTAGAGTCAGATTGTAGATAGTTTGAGACTGTTTAATGTTCTCATTTGAAAGAAGGTGTGTGAGAGGGGGATATGATTGAGCTTTTAAAAATTTGTTCTGGGGTAGATAAGTTGGATTTTAGCAAGTTCTTTGAGTTGGAAGGTAGTAATAGGACTAGGGGCCACCACTTGAAAATAAAAAAAACGTGTAGATTGGATGTGAAGAGGTATTTTTTCGCCAACAGAGTGGTAGAGTACTGGACTGGTTTACCACAGGAGAAAATAAGCAGTCTAAATTTAAATGTTTTTGAGCGCAGGTTAGATGAGTATTTGGAAGGGGGTAAGTTATTATGGTTAAGTTGTATTGGGGAAAATTACATAGTGTAATATCAATTTGTGTATATTTTCATGATTTAGTTTTTTGACAAGCCATGATGGTTATGACTTTTTGAGCAGGCCAGACACGATCTTGTAGATGCACTTTATGGGGTGTGTGTTGACTCGGATGACCTCCGATAGGCCCTTGTGCCTTTATCATCCGTTGAATTATATGTTATGTTAAAACACTGCCTAACTCATCCTCTCTTCCCCACCTTTTGACTACTTTACTTGTTGCCCCCACTACTTCTCTTCTCCGAGATAGGTGACCTCTAGCAAGGCCACCACCCTCCCTGTGTGGATCCAAAAGTCCCTAAGACAGGAGATGCGTAATGCACGCTTATGTGAGGTTTGGACAGTCTACGAGGTGTTTGATGTTATCTGAACTTTGGTTGCATCTGGTGCATGTTGGTGCTGGGTAAGGTTTATTTTTGTTTATATTGTTGTTGTATGGTTGGGTGGCCTAATGTGAGTTGTATTTATTACTGTGTGAGTTCTATGCAATGATTGTTCTCGTGGTAGTTTTTTAAAGTATCTTTGGGTAAAGGTAGTGTGGATGTATTTGCTTCTTAAGTTGGGGTTTGGTGGTGGGGTTTGTAGAGGTTTTGGAAGTAGCGTACCAAGGCTTTTTTCTTGTGTCTGGGTAGTGGAGGCTTTGCTGTCAGGTGTTGGTTAGTGTGGGGAGGAGGGCAATACTCTGCTAAAGTGTTGGCTTTCATTCATATCAAGGTGTATGCGTTGGGTTGCAATCATGTCTAGGTATATGTGTTGGATTTCAATCATGTGGAGGTGTATTTGGATTGGGAGTATTTTTTTATCTGCATGTAGGTGTGGGTTAGTGTGCTGCATGTATATCCTGTGATTGTTCTGTGTGGTGTGGAGTTTGTTCGCATGAAATTTGGTTGAGATTGTGACTATTTTAGCTCTTACGCCATAACTTCCCTAAGAGACCTCTGTAAAAGAGAGACCACATGTTATGGCAGGTGATAATATGATTAAACGATTTGAAAGTTTATGATCGTGTAGATAGAGAAGCATTATGGTAGGTACTGAGAATGTATGGGATGAAAGGTAAACTATAATTGGATGATTTGAAGAGCAGGCAATGGCTTCGCCACTTCCCCCTAAGGTGGCGAAGCCATTGCTGGTAATTTTAAAAAAGAACTCTTAAACTAAATTTCCTCCCTTTCAAAATATAGTTATAAAAGATATATAGAAATAAATTTTCTGAACTTCACCATTTGTAGTTCTTTGGGTTTTAAAAAATTCACAAAATTTGGATACTTATATTTATTTCTGAACTTCACCATTTTGTTTTTTGATATTATAAAAGAATTATTAGAAATAACTTTGATAAAAAAACATCAGTCATAACCAAACTAAAATGAAATTATAATTCAAATACTCAAAAAAATCCCCTTCTTAAATTATAGTGTTAGTGATGATGATGATGATGATGACTATGTATTTATGTTGGAAGTACGGCGGGCATTAGAGTGAAATAGCCAGAGTGGCATATGGGGTAGTGGTGGTGGTAGGAAATGGTTCTGCGATGTCGCCGTTGTAGATACTTCAATACTAGGTGGTTTCTCAGAGTCCTGTAGAAATACCTAGTCAGTCTACGCCATTACCCACTTATCAAGATAAACCAACTATCTACTTAAGGCCAAAGTATAGGAACAAAAACTCTACCCTACCTGTTCCTGTCGTAACCTAGGTGTATATATTATACTCTATTTACTAACACTTTTATCGTGATACTTATTACTACATCTGACACATCACATCATCTATGGTGAGTGTTGTTAATTGTTGTTTAAGCTATAACTATAATTAATTGATAATATATATATATATATATATATATATATATATATATATATATATATATATATATATATATATATATATAGGATATGTTACATTGGCGATGAGGATCGAAAATTTAACATAACATAATTTCACGGATGACAAACGCCACAAGGGCCTATCAAAGGTCATCCGATTTGTGCAGTCTATTTTTGGTAAGTTATTTTTGTGTGTAAATCTCTATTTTGGGAGGTGTCTCCAACACGCACCGTGAAGGATCGAAGTCCTAAGAAACTTGGAATAAAGGACGGTAAAAAAGACCTCTCATACCCCAAACGTTGAGCTGCCTTAAGACGCTGTTTCTCCACGTAGAATCGTAGGATTTCGTAATGGCTAAAAATATCGACAAGATCTGGTGCCTTAACGAGAAAGTTTTCCGGAACGATGCCTCAAAACGTACTAAGAGGTCAAGAGTGCTAGATGACCCCTACGCAAACCGCACTGAAATAGAAACAGTAAATGACTGGTTTACAGGAACCAAGGCAGGCGCACCAGCACAATCTTCACTAGCAACTTGCTCAGAGAGATAGTAAGAGCTATAGTGATGTGTCCAATCTGTCCCTGCCCAGATTGATAATGGGAAGGACAATCCCAACGCGCCATGATGATGGGTAAGAACTCTTCACCCATATAAGACTGTATAAGTCAAGTAAGAAAATGAGTGTGGATGAAGGTGCCGAATCATATCATACATAATGGATCCCGTCAAGGATCCATTATGTGCTAACTTGTAGTTCTTAACGGCTGTCATGCAGTCCGAGGTGCATCAAGGAATAGTTGAACGTGTAGCATAAATCTATTTGGTCCATTAACTCGCATGCAATTTTTACTACACATGATGATTGCTCTATTTTACCATAGATATAAATAATGTCTATAATACACTTATTTTTAGCCTGTGGTTATACAGACCCTGGCTCTGAAACTGGGGGCGGAGCAGCTTTTATTGCCTGCCCTGCCCGGTCTGGTCTGGCCTAACGGCAGCTCCCTAGCCCAGGGGTAACATCATCATAAAGAAAGGAGATCCCATAAATTAGGTCCTATAGTGTTGAATGAACTTTCATATGTAATAAACAATTTATTTAAGAAAATGTTTAATTGAAGAAACAAACGTGTGTATTAAGGCATTGTCAAGACTAAGAAATAATACTAATCTACTTAATTTTAGCCAACAACTGAGCTCTTCTTTCAGTATTTTGGAAAATTGCTCTGATGAGATGTTTAACTTCAGCCGCAGTAAAGTGGTAGGCCAAGGGGCCTTTACTTCCCATCCACCTCTCTTCCAAATCGCGAAGACTGGCACCGAGTACTACAATTAGCTCGTTCATCTTCTCCCAGAGCCGTACTTCTTTCGTAGCTTCGCCGAGGGCAGCATCCCTGTCTCCATCAACGTCCTCAAATAGAGGAGGGATTTTGGTCGTCAACAGAGATAAAATACCGATCAAACTGATCGCTTCGTCGGCAGAAATTTCCTCAAGGGCGACGATGCGTAAGACCAAGTCTTCAACTACTGATCCTGCCAAAGTACCTGCCGGGAGAAAAATATATTAGATGTTGCATACACAAAAGGAGAATTGTAGGATAGGGTCTCACAGCTATTAATCTCGGTTTTCTAAAAGGTTACTATCACAGCCATTGCTGCTACTATCCATTGCCCAATGGTGCGGTTATAAGAATTATTCATTGGTAAGCTAATTTTAATTGTCAAGGCAAAGAGGGCATAAGATCCATCATCAAGCTCTTCAAGCAGCATCGCTTACGAATCATATCGAAACATCAAATACGACTCTATCGGTTCAGCCGGTATATCTCTCAATTTAGCAATTTTCCCAGTCGACTCAGCCTTATTCTGCCATTATACAATAACAAATCCTTTTACACTAAATTTTCTGGATTCATCCTCACAAGGGGGCGTGATTAGGGCTTTTTATCAAGGGATAAACCTTGAATGAACGATATGAATAATAAATGGCACAGAGAAAATGAGGATAGGTATATTTGTGCTCAGGTCATAAATTGTTTCATCTTGTGGGGAAATTTTTTTCCCCCTTAATTTAAAGAGAACAAGGACAGCAGACCTAAGTCACGTGCTCTCAATTCTCTGCCTAATCTTAGGAGAACCTTGGCAATTGCATCCATCTAAAGAGAATGTAAAACAACATAAGAGTTTCAAATTTCGTTAGAATCGGCCGAATAGTTACGATGTTATTGTCAAATAATTCCCGGAGTAAACTTTGGGTGACCTTTGATATTATATCCTTCGAAATAGAATGTAAAACAACATAGGGGTTTCAAATTTGGTTAGAATCGGTCGAATAGTTACAATGTTATTGCCAAATAATTCACGGACTAAACTTTGGGTGACCTTTGATATTATATCCTTCGAAATAGAATGTAAAACAACATAAGGGTTTCAAATTTCGTTAGAATCGGCCGAATAGTTACGATGTTATGGCCAAATAATTCCCGGACTAAACTTGGGGTGACCTTTGATATTATATCCTTCAAAAGAGAATGTAAAACAACATAAGGGTTTCAAATTTCGTTAGAATCGGCCGAATAGTTACGATGTTATTGCCAAATAATTCACGGACTAACCTTGGGGTGACCTTGGATATTATATCCTTCGAAAGAGAATGTAAAACAACATTTGGGTTTCAAATTTCGTTAGAATCGGCCGAATAGTTACGATGTTATTGCCAAATAATTCCCGGAATAACCTTGCGGTGACCTTGGATATTATATCCTTCGAAAGGGAATGTAAAACAACATAAGGGTTTCAAATTTCGTTAGAATCGGCCGAATAGTTACGATGTTATTGCCAAATAATTCACGGACTAACCTTGGATATTATATCATTCGGAAGAAAAGGTAAAACAACATAAGGGTTTCAAATTTCGTTAGAATCGGCCGAATAGTTACAAAGTTATTGCCAAATAATTCCCAGACTAATCTTGGGGTGACCTTGGATATTATATGATTCGGAAGAGAATGTAAAACAACATAAGGGTTTCAAATTTCGTTAGAATCAGCCGAATAGTTACGATGTTATTGCCAAAAGACTCATTGAAAAGTAAAATGGTTACGATGCGACCGACTGACCTATGGACCAACGGAATATTCCACAAAATTTGTCAGGAGAGGAGATTTGCAAAGAAAATAGTGAAAATAGAGGAAGTGAAAATGTATGGAAGATATACATGTGACCGCAGTTCCTCCTGCAGTCATTAGGACCAGGATCGAGCAGAACATTGAAAAAGAATTTAAAAGAGAGGAAGGTTTCTGGGTGATTAATACATGTGTGTGGCAAACACATTTTTGAGTTGGATGAAGAGGTGAGTAAAGGGATGTAATATGTTTGTTAGTACTAACTTGTAAGAGGTATGAACATGGGTCTATCTGACTCCACCATTATGCTATGAAAAGTTAAATTGGTTAGGGTGTGAAAAAGAAAACGCCAGGAAAAGGGGGTAGGAAGGGTGAGTGAAAAGTGAAAGTTTGTTTTCTTCAGTGTGATAGTAAAGATTATGTGACAGCTTCAGGGTAGGATAGAGGAAGTGTAAATAAAGGAAAACAGCAAATATGAAAAAAGGTTTAAACGATAGTGGGTAATGCAAAACTCAATGTGGATGTGATAGAAATGGAAGATGCAATGGGTAATAGAGATGATTCAAGACGTGCAGTAGAAAAGAAGTGTGAGGCGTACTGCCCGACGCTTACTCATGCCCCTGAAAAAAAGGGCGGGAGGGAGAAAAAGAGTTATATATCGGAGGTAAGACACTCAAATACAGTGTTAGAAAAGAGAGCGAATGGTGATCGCGAAAGAAAGCGGATTATTTTCAAGAGAAACGATAAAAGTGAGAAACCAAGAGAAGAATAGTTATGTGAAAGAAAGAAAGAAAGCAAGCAAGCAAGAAAGAAAAAGAGAAGGAAAGACATAAATAAAGCAAGAAAAAGAAAAAAAATAATGAAAAAAGATAGAAGGAAATACAAAAATAAATAAAGAAAGAAGGCTGGAGATCGGGGGGTTGTTTTAAGCAATAAATAACTTCGTTGCAACGATCTATGGACAAATTCTGATTGAGCGGCTCAGAGAGAGAACAGATAAGGCGTGACCCCTCGAATTTAAAGCGCAATACCAACGAGGATATCTCCTGCAAAAAGAGCTTCTGAAGAGATATCTGGAAAGAAAGTGAAAATGTGTTTAAGATATATAACTACAGATCACCCAGTAGGCATTGAGGTCAGGAGGGTAAAATGGGGGTGTTGGAGTCAAGAGGGCACACAATCTTCCAGATGTCAACTGCAGCAAGGTAGCCTGTGTTCATATGCCATCTGCTTATGGGCAGGAGATCCCCTTGGGTTAAGGGTTTCCTGGATCAAGTGTTTGCATTGCGGCAGGTGGCTGAGAACGAGGTGTAAGATTTATTTAATTGCACTACCTGTTCCATGGCTGGATAATTAACATAAAGATCAGATTGACAATCGCTGATAAGACCGAAGGCACAGGGGCCGGTCCTTGTTGTAGGGAAGGTACATAATATTTTTTTTCGAAAGGGGTGCCAGGAAGCATTATGTTTCGACACCAAACAGCGTCCAGGTGGAACCTTCGTTGCCCCGGAACAGAGGGACCTGTTCTGCCTTAGAGGTATGTGGAGATAGATATCCATCAGCATGATTCCTTGGAACAGTGTGTGTGTGTGTGTGTGTGTGTGTTGTGTTGCGAAGATGAAAGAATAAATAAGGCAGTGTTGTAATTGTCTATGTGTGCGATGAGAAGTGTAATATCTACCCACCCCAAGAGGTAGCCAGATAGATCTCTACGTGCGCTGACGTTTGTGTCCGTTCTTGCCGGGATCGAACCCAGTACCACGAAGTTGACCCAACCAGTGACTAACCACACTTGACGTGGCTAAGCTTTGCTAAAGCTGAACACTGTTTCCACCCGGCTAGACTGTAGTCCAGCTATGGAAGCAGGTGAAATTTAAAATGTAAAACTGTATCTTTATTTATAACTAGAAATGTTAAATCTGTAAATAACTAAAACCTAACTGTAACTATTTAGTTTTTCAATTGGTAATTATGAGTGATGGGTAGTCAACAGCATCATCCTGGAAAACACAAGTATTTTTTCCTCTATAACCAGGAACACACAAAACAGTTTATATTTTATATAGTGACATCTGGTAACTTGTATGTTGCTCAGCTATTTGAGAGCTTTCCGATGTCTGCATTTTACAGTGGGGGGTGAGCTTTGTTGAGTGTGGATGGGTGTCAGAGCTTCCCTTGTTTTCGACAATTTACCGCAATTCTTTACTTTCTTGACAATGTGGAAATAATAAAAGGTTATAAACACTAAACCCTCATTCTTGCGTTACTAAAATCTGGGAAATCACAGAGGCAGATAGGTAAAGAGTTGAATATACATAGTCCAAGGCACTGTTAATTTGGTCCTAAATAATGGGTGTATGAGAAGATAAGGATGGTTTCACGATTCTCTCCTACACTGGCACAAAAGCGGCCCCAGTCTTGGGCGGGGTGGTTACGACGATAGCAGTATCTCGGAAGGGACTTACCCATCGCTTTGACATACACACAATGAGGTAAAATGTCTTTCCAAGCCTGACAAAGCCTTTTGAGGAGAAGAATACATTCTTGGACGCTGGACTGGAAAGGACCAAACGTGTTCGCATCCGACTTGATGGAAGGAGATTCTAGAAGAAATTCAAATTTTATATCACTTATCATTTAAAAGGATTCTGTTACTTAAAAAAAAAACAAAAAAAAAACACGACAACTAGGTTATGCCCGGTAGAAAGCGTGAAAGAAGAGGTTTGAGAATTTAGGGAGTAGGGAGGGGAAAGCGTTAAAATATGTGGAAGGAATATAACCCGAATAGTTGAAAGAGGAGACTAATCGGTATACGATGGTGGTGAGCTGGGAACCGTTTTTTTTAAGGCATTCACCTGGCGACCACCTACAGAGGCACAGTCACCAAAATTACAAGTTTAAAAAAACTAATTTAGCTAATACAGGCTAAGTGAATTTAAAACTATAACAAAAAAACATGTAAACTACCCCCCCCCCCCAAAAAAAAACTCAGGTTCCAGATGGAGGACCGCTCGCTCATGGGCTTGAGTGTACACCAAAACCAATAAATACTATGCTACTATTGAGGCGGCCCGACCCGTCCGGAAACTTAGCTATCCCACAGTCGGGAGTGCATTAACCCGCCTCGAGGACTAGCGGTAGCAACCCTGGGCATGTAACGTGCGCGATCTCCACAGACTGAGACATCCGACAATTAGTCGTCACAGTGTCAGGGTAGCGACCAGCGTGTGCCCGAATCGCAGGCGACAGAAAACGATATGGAGCATCGAGATAGGGGGAAAGGGGATGATTTGCAGCGGAACATAACGTAATTTTAAGTTCACGCTGGCCGTTTCCCATCTTCTTTGCCATGCAATCCGAAGGGCTGACTTCAGTTTTGCCATGTAGTCAGAATGGGGAAGAGCGAAACGCTAGTCTGGTCGCCCAGTCATTGCGGATTGTCTGACGCCCTCAATTCCCGCAAGCCACAGGAACACAACGGAAGACATCTCTACATCCACCCGGTTTACAGTAGTCATGGCGTCACGGAAAAAGCGAATCAGGGGGTGCGGAGATTCCAAAGCCTCGAAGGCATTCATGGCAACTGTGTGTAGCTATATATTACAATCCGGTCTCCGAACCAGGCATGACGCGTAATCTCTCGTACCGAGCCGTGTATTGCAACTAGTTCAGTCGTGAAGAAAAACGCAGCGCCCGGTAAAGATCCTCCGGATTCAAACGAAGTAAACGGCGTGAAAATCGAACCCCCATTTGGATATGGAGCCATCCGTATACACTGGAACGCTATCAGCGTGGCACAGCGTCGTTACAAGAAGTTGAAACTTTGGGAGTAGTGGTATAGCGACGAACATTCACAGGTGGTAACCTCTAAGGTGGTGTCCTGAGCAGAGCAGAGGCGCCACCGACCCAAAAGCTAAACCAGAAAGGTTTATGGTATGATTAGAGTCTCACGGCGGCAAAGAAACGTCGAAACAACCCGCAGATGAAATGAGAGCTTTAGTTAACTGAGGGAGACGCTGGGCTCGCCATTTCCCCAGCATCAACAAGGAAGCTTTCTCTACACGAGATGTACGGAAGGCACCGGTTGCCAAAAGGAAACCAGTGTGGGGAATCGAGTCCACCTTAAGCAATTCACGGTTAGCTGCGGATGCGTAGAACTCGTGTCTGTAGTCAAGTATCGACTAAACAAATTAGCGGTAGAATAGTAGATAAATGGGGCTATCAGCACCCCAAGTGTTGAACGTCACGGACTGAAGAATATCAAGAGCGCGAGTACAAGAGATCCTAAGGCTGCGAATATAAGCATTCCAGGTGAGACGCCGGTCAAAAACAAGACCAAAGAAAGAGAGCGAATCTATCACATCCATATAGGGACAAGTCAGGGTGGGGGTGAAATGGTAGATGGCAAGAGAAGTGAACCACTTTAAGTCTTGGACAGAGAAAACCGAAACCCGAGCGTTTCGGCATAGCGAGATATACAGTTCAGAATCTGTTGGAGTCGACGCTCCAGAGTAGGCATCTGAACCACACAACAAAAAGGATCTAGGGTAGTCTATATAGAGTGTAGCAAGAGCACCTTCCGGCAGGACCTAGGTGATACCGTTATTGCTCAAACCAAAGATAGTGACACTTCCCTGCGGGACGACCTCTTCCTGCCTTATTGGACAGAGGAGAGCTTCCCCCACCGGTAGGCAAAATAGACTAAAATTGTGAGGCATCCCATCGGCTCCATCGTTGAATAGAGATAACAGAATGACCATGCTCAGCTCACCCAAATATCGAAGCAATACGTACGGGATATCGTACTGACCATGGTTCATATCCACGTACGAAGCAAAACTCAGCGTAAATAAGTCGATGAAGGCTTACCCATTAAGCGCACCAAGAAGAGCGGCGGGCGTGCTTAAAAATATACTGGAACCTAGCCCTGGGTAAACTAAATTCACCCATGGTGAAATCATTCGATGGGCGTTTGGAGCGCATATCGCTTCTCTCGAAAGGCCCTCTCACAATGACGACCACCAAGGAAACGAACGGCGTGCAAAACGGCCAGACGTTGTAGGAATAGTAGTTAGGCCCACGGCGATAAGAGCGCCTGAGAAGAACTCAACGACCTTATTAACTGACTTAAACCTCTCACCCCAAATCAGGCTTTGCCTCCACAGGGACAGATCTAGACAGGAAAAGGAATCGGTTCCCGGAGAGTGATGCGTGAATTCATCCACATTTAGGGCAACGATCTCGGCTCTTCGATCAGGCCGGGGATTGATCGTGTAGTCCCTCCAGTCTTAGTTCGAAGGAGACACGGGGACCCTCTTCGATGAAAAGACCCTCACGGGAATGCCTGTAACCTTCCTGGGGACCTAACTTCCGGATTTTTTGGCCGTAGAAAGCGATATTGCCTTAGGGGGCTTACTGGAGGAGGCTCGTCTCGTCGCATGAAGCCTCTCTTTCTGCCTCGAAAACTTTGGCGGGGAAGGTGACGTTGGAGTCAGGAAGGGGAGGGGGGGCCTTCGTCCTTAGGCGGGTCTTTACTTTTCAAAACGCCCCGTCCAGCCTTGGTACAGGGGTGAGGGAGCCAAAGCTCTTGTTGCTGACCTCCTTTCAGGAAGACGACTTAGGACGATCCGGGCAATTGTTTCTGTGAGTCTAACGACTTGGTAGAGTCATGCGGTCGCTTCGCTTTTGTGTGTATGGTGGTGGTGGAGATGGGGGGAGGATTAACAGGGCGGGTGCGAACCCGTGTTGCACCAGCTCTAATAGGGTGGCCCCCGGGACAGGTAAAATCCGGAGATGGGTTATGAACGGGTACCGTGCTCGTAGGTCTGGAGGGGCCATGAACTGGAAGCCCTTTCTTTAGAGGTGTATAACAAACTCCTTGGCCCCTTTAAAAGAGATTCAGTCCGCAACCTGAACAGCCAGTACCGACTTCCCGAAAAGATTCCGAGTCACATTGCTTCAAGAAAGAAGGGCGCGAATCACCGCAATTCACATACATGGTTCTAAATAATACAGATTTATCATTTAAGGTCCTTTTTTTAATAGTTTGACCCGATTTCGGAGCGAATCGACTTATTACATCTGGAGTTCGATTAGAATAGTCGAAGCGGTCAAATGTCTTGACGCAACCAACTCGCCTTTCACGATCGCACGTGAAGTGTATATGGGGTGGGTGTCAAGAGTCCTACCTCTTTCTTCATCACATGTTTCCTCTTGACCATTTCTTGGTAAGCCAGCAGCTTTCCTGCGATGTCTTTTAAGGAGTAATCATAGTTCCCTCGCATAGACGACTCTTTTCACGAATTTCATAGTGGTGTGGTGTCACCTGATGCTGATAGAATATATGTCCTCTGGACAGCATGCTACCATCAGTAAAACAGATCATCAAAAAGCATTTGAAGCTGGCGGGCTAGAAAACGGGTAACCTCTCGATGATGGGCCTCGAAGTCACGAGACTTGACTCATCTTTCGACTTTGTTTAATGCCAAGGGTCTTACTTTCCTAGCCCGAGCTATTCTTGGTTTATCCACCTGAGACGATTGGGCAGGTAACTCCTCGCCCCCCCCCCCGGAGGGAGAAGAACCCCTAGTGTTCATCTTTCTTTTAGTTTTTCTTAGGGGAGGGTGGGAGCTACAAGCTTTCTTTTTACCTCCTCCCCTGGTGACTAACAACGGGCTGGTCTTTTGCCGAAATGGCAAAGGACCTAGCCGCCTGTGGAAGCCCCCTCTCCTTTTGGTTCCCCGGGGGTCTGTTTCATCTTGGGAGGATTTTGCCGGAAGTGAATTTGGCTTAGGGTGGTAACCACGGTTAATATTCTCTTCCAGGAAAGACCCTGCCGCCTGGGGTCTGGACTAGTCTCGTGAGGAGCCTCCTTTGGCCCCGCCTCCCATGGCTTCGGGGATCAAGTTCATGGTCTATTTTAGGTCTTCATGTCGAGAAATCACGGAGATAGTCAAGGATGGCGACTCTGAAGAAGGGGTAAAGAAGCAGTTCCTTTACTTGGGGATATAAGTGTTGGAAGCGCCCTCTCCGGTAAATGAATCTTGGAGGATCTCCTAAGAAGTATATGGAGGAGAGCCTCCTTATTTGAGCTGGAGCTGGCCGAGGGCAGCTCCTAGTGGAGAAATCACAAGGGGGAGATATCTAGTATACTCTCCTATAAAGAATAGATAATCCAACTATCAATGATGGTTGGGGTTCTTGCTGGCCTAGTTGATAAGGCATTGAATATTGCTGGGTTCGATTCAAGGCAAGAGCAGGACAAATATTTTGGTACTAAAATATGGCATTAGTATGAGTTCGAACACCGTCTGTTTCATATCATGGCCAACATCTAAGAAAAAAAAAGAAGAGATGGAGAGAAGGAAGAGATTGACTGGGGGTCTGAATGATCACTGTGAATGGAACTGAGTATGATTGAAACAGGGTGCTCCCACTCCCAAACTGAGGACACTTACCTATTCCTTTTCTTAACATGTCAATTAAAGTGTTTTTATGGCCTTGCATGCACTTCAGGAACACTTCGCATCCAGAAGACCGAATCAAATAAGCTACATCTGCTACAGTGAATGAATTGCTTTGGAGACATTCAGGAAACCGATTTCCGTAGTTATGACCAATAAGCAAGGCATGATGTGACAGGAAGAGGCTGTTATTGTGAACCAGTGCTGAAAACAAAGCAATAGTTTAGCAATATTTCTTCATTCATCATCCATCCTCATCTTCCTATTGCGCCTAGATAGAGACTACCACAGATGAAAGATGGCATTAAACCCTTAAAATAAAAGGTAGATTTATCGATGGGGAGGTATATATTTGAGGTCGCCTTTGGGCAAAGATTTATTTGCTAATAGATGACCTCTGATAGACCCTATTAAACCTTTGTCATGGCATTATGTTAAATTAATAATTAAAAACAATAAATCGTCAAATGCTTTCCAACAAAGGGGTCAGCAAGCATCAATGGCAATAAAACCTCACCAACCCTCCTACTACTCTAGACCCAATCAAGCACAAAGCAACCCATCATATTTACCACACCAAATTAGCCCTTCATAGCAATGTGGTGAAGCATCTTGACCAGTCAGGGTTCGACCATGGGAAGAGCGCCCCTCACAAAGCCCCTCTGTGCACATCTATGATCCAATTGCCCCTTAGTTACCGCTTACTTAAACACTTCTTCACTTAATCAATCCACCTTTTACACAGTCTTCTAAACCTCTATACCCCCAGATATCACTTTTGTATATTCTCTTCAAAAGTCTACTTCCACCCATTGATTCTTACATGCCCATATCACCTCAAAACACTGTCATAACCTCATTCACACCCATCCTCACAACACAAAGTTCCAGTTATTTAACCTTTCATCCTGTCACCACTTGATCCATTTGTATATCCAACACTTAAAAATAAATAAATGCTTATCTGGCAACCACCACTGAGAATACAGCCATTGAGAAAATAGAAAAAATATAACATACTACGAGCTCAAAGGACAAGTCATCGTGAAACGGCACCGTCTCCCTACTTCTTTGCCATGCAGCCTTTAAGGGTGACCTGATTCAAACCATCTAGTCATAGTGGGGAAGAGCAAAATGCCAGTCTGGCTGCTCAGTTTGTGCTGACAGCATGGCCACCTTATCAGCACGCTCATTTTCATGAACCCAGTAGAAGAGCATCTCAATGTGGTTGTGGCTCACTTATGCATACTTGGGCATAAGTCGCCGTAATCACTACTGCCTAGTACTAGGCTACTTTAAAATAGTAGCACGAAAAAACTACAAAAAAAACAACAAAATAAAAAAAGGAAGAAAGCAAGAGGCAGGAAACAAGCTCCAGCGTCGGGGGTAGGTCCGCCTCCCCCCGGCGCAGAAACGTGCGACCTACAAAAATTTAAAAACCCCCAGAAAAAAACAACAACTAGACAAATAAAGGGGAGAAGGCCGGCATCCCTCAAAAGTCGGTAAGTCCACCAATCAATGTACACGAACTCGTGCCGAGTACAAGGGACAGGCGGTAGCGACCCCGCCCATCCCGTTACCGGTAACGTGCACCAAGATCGCCCAGACTGGGACATTCATCAAGAATGTGCCGAACAGTCTGGGAAACAACACAGTCTTCACAGTAGGGCGCAGGCGAGCGCTCCATCAAATGCCGGTGCGTCCCGCGGTGTGTCCAATTCGGAGACGACAGAGAGCAACCTGAAGACCTCGCGGCTTTGGGGGGTAGGACCATGGGAACAGTCACGGTGCAATGGCACGTAACTTCGACCGTCTCCCATCTTCTTTGACAAGCAGCCCGGAGAGCTGCCCGTATCCCTGCCATGTAGTCGGTGTGAGGAAGAGCGAAACGCTGGTCGGGTCGCCCAAGTCTCGCGGACTCTTTGGCGCCCTCATTCCCCGCAATTCCTACATATTCAGGAACCCAGCAGATGATAATCTCGACATTCGCCCGGCTTGCCAAAACCGTGACGTCACGGATATCGCGAACCAGGGGATGCGGAGATTTCAATGCCCTGAGAGCACCCAGGGCGCTTTGTGAGTCGCCTTAAATCACAATCTGGTCTCCGAACCGGGCACGTAGCGTAATCTCCCGTACCGAGTGGTGTATTGCCACCAGATCGGCCGTGAAGACAGACGCAGGGCCTGGCAGAGCCCCACTGACTTAAAACAGAGGGGATACGGCGTGGAAGCCGACCCCCTCTTGGGCCTTGGAGCCATCCGTATACACTGGCACGGTTCCAGCGTGACACGAGGTGTGCTCTAAAAAGGTCGAACGCAATACTCCCGGTGCTGTACAAGCTTTGGGAACAAAGGCGTGAGGACAAATAGCCAAAGGTGGTACCCTCTAGGGTGGCGTCCTGGGTAGAACCAGGGGCGCCACCGGCTGGAGACCTATACCTAGCTCTTGAAGGAGTTTCCCAGCCCTAAACCCAAGGGCTTAGGGTATGACTGGCGTGTCTCTCGGGGGCATAGGCACCGTCGAAATCAGCTGCAGATGCAGTGAGAGCTGTTGGCGATTGAGGGAGGCGCCGGACTCGCGCGTACAGGCGAATAATGCACTGTGCACGGAGTAGAGCGAGTGGCATCTCTCCAGCATCGACAAGTAGGCTCTCAATGCCGGAAGGCACCGGTGGCCAGGCGAAGGACGGAGTGGTTGATCTAGTCCACCTTCCGCAATATACGCATAGCTACGGATGCATAAAACTACTCGCATCCGTAGTCGAGCTTCGAACGAACAAAGGATCGATAAAAAAGTAAGGCAGTAGCCCTATCAGCGCTGAACGTCACTGAACGAAGAATACGATGGCGCGGGTACAAGTGACACTAAGGCTGCGAATATGAGCCTCCCAGGTGAGGCGTCGGTCGAATACAAGACCAAGGAAACGGTGCGACTCAACCACATCCAGGCGCACCCCATTAAGAAACAAATCTGGGTCGGGGTGAAGCCGTGGATCGGGGCAGAAGTGCACCACCTTAGTCTTGGCCAAAGAAAACCGAAACCTGTGCGCTTCGGCATAGCGAGAGACGCCGTTCAATGTTTGTTGGAGTCGACGCTCCAGAGTTGGCATCTGGGCCGCGCCAAAAGAGATCGAAGGTCATCCACGTAGAGCGTAATGAGAATATCTTCCGGCAGCACGGAGGTGATGCCGTTGATGCTGAGGGCAAAGAGTGTGACAATGAGAACACTTCCCGGCGGGACACGCTCTCCTGCTCCATTGGGCAACCGTGCCACGACGCGGCGGAAGTCCCCGGCGTCCAGGTCAGCTGACGATGGAATATATGCAGAATTAACAGTATACCTCCTATCCAGGTGCAGTTGCACAGATACTGCCTGAAAGGATGTATCTAAAGCGAAGAGAAGAACGGACACATCATGCTGAGTGTAAATCGCACATCCTCCCGCCCAGCCACCATCCCGTGGTGGTGGGGTGGCAAAACCCTTAACCCCGGGAGGGTGGGCAGGGGGCATGCGCCCAACATGGTGTCTTGCAAAAAGATAGCTAACGGGGAACGGGACGAGACGAGCCTCCGCAACTCCTCCCAGTTGGCCCGGAGTCCGCGGCAATTCCATTGAAGGAATATGCCTTCCCTGCCTAGCTCGGAAGAGACGCGGGAGCTCTCTTCGAAGAGAAAACCAAGGGAATGGCCGTACGCTTCCCGGAGGCAGAACTCTCGGCGCTGTTGGCCGGACAATGCGCTGTTGCCTTCGAGGACATATTGGGGGAAGTTGGGCTCGCCATGCGAGTCTTTTCCTCCCTCCGCCTCGAAACCTTAGGCGGGCGGGGTGGCTTCGGAGGCGGGGGGCCCTCTTTTCGAGGATCCACCCACCGTCTCCGAGCCACCCAGCGGGAGCTTGTCAAGGTCGAATGTGACGAAGTGTATGGATGGGTCTGGAGGCCCCTCCCTGTTTTCTCATCACACGTTTGACCTTGACCGCCCCAAGGTCGGCCAGCTCCAACGTGATGTCATTTATGGAGTAGTCCATGAGTTCCCTCGCATAGACCTCCTTTCAATAAGTTCATGGTAGAGCGCGGCGTCACACTCACAGGCGTACCATCAAGTGTCCGAAGGGCACCAATCATGGCCGCCTCGGAGGGATTCGACGCATTCTCCTCTGATGGATCACGTGTTGCCCTTAGCAAACATGCTGCCATCAGTCGAACGAATAACAAGAAAGCGTTTGAAGCCAGCGGGCTCGAAAACGCCGGGTAGTCTCTGAATGAGGGGCCCCGATGTAATCGAGGCTCCGCTCTGCGCACTGGTACTTTTGGTCTTTGTCAAGGACTCTGCAACCAGTGGAGGGGCGGGCGGAGCGGAGCCTGACGTGCCGATCTTGGTTTGGTCACTTACCGAAGTAGCAGATCCATCCGTTCCCCCAGATGGAGAGGAGCACGGGAATGATGAACCCCCTTCTCCCCTTCGCCGGCAGGAGCCCCCAGGCCAGATGGACCGGCCTCAGCAAGGTCCTCCGATATGGAGAAGGACTTCGCGGTCGCAGGGGCACCAGCCAGAGGAGGAGATCCCTCCCCTTCTTGTAAAGTTCTGGAGACTCGAGCCATCTGAGGAGCACCTTGCAAAGGGGCGGACTCGGGTTCAGTGCTTGGCGGCGAGCCCGAATTAACCCCCATGGGGCTGGGTTGCCAAAAGGACCATGTCTATCTGGGGGAGGGCTTCCATGTGGCCATTCCCCCCAGGGCATCGCGAGTCCCATTGGGAGCGGTCTCTCTAGTCGGGTTAAGTAGGGGGACACGTGCCTTGACCCCCGCTAGGTTCAATATTCGAGCCAGCAGGTCTTTTGAGGGAAGTGGCCGATGGGGCCTGGCTTCCCTCTCCCCCCTAAGGGGATTTGCCCTACTGCACCGCTTCAACGGGAAGCGGCCGGTTATGGGCTGCCTGGTGGCTTTCTTGTCAGTCCCCTGGGAAAGAGGAAGGCACCCGAGGGCGACTCTAAAGAAGGGGGTGATGGGGATCCCCTGCACCCGTAGGCAATGGAGAAGAGTAAGCCTCCTCTCTGGTCAAAAATTTTTGGAGGTTTCCCTGTGAAAGCACACTGAGGTGGAGGGGAGGGGGGGCTCCATTTTTTCAGTGGAGCTGCATGAGGGTGGCTCCAACGGTGGACGGGGGAAATTAAGGGGATTTTTTTTTTAGTCTCATCAGTGGGCATGGTGACCCTATTATTTTCACGGGATGCAGACGCTAATCACCCCTCGCAGTAGTCCACTCTGCAAGGGGTGAGTCAGGGATGGCAGAGCTAGCTGCCGCCATTTTAGGCCCCCCCTCCTGCCTGGTGACCTGGCAGCCCTTCGGCATCGCAGCTCCACCTTGGGCACAACGTAAAAAGATAGAGTGAAGTGAGAAAGAAAGTGGATGTGAGGAAGGTATGGGTGGGGATGACGCAGGTTGTTAAAAACCCACCATCCCAAACTGGAGCTCAGCGTTTAGGGAACTTTGTCCCCTCCCCCTTCAGCCCCGATCCAGGATAGTTGGCTGAGAAGGTCAGCATCTACCCTGTGAAAATAGAGCCTGACCAGAGAAAGTTGTGGGAGAAGTTGTAGGGGAAGTGAGGAAGTATGGGATTTAAAAAAGAAAAAAAAACTTTAAGAGCTCATCTGGCGACTGCCTACTTGGGCACTAGTCGCCATATTCATCACTGCCTGTACTAGGCTACTTTAAAATAACATGCAAAAAATCAAACAAAAAACCCCCAACAATAAAAATAAAAAAAAGGAAAAAGGCAACAAGCAGGAAGCAAGCTCAGGCTTCAGGGGGAGGGGAAAGTAGGGGAGAAACACAGGCTGTTTGAAAGGAGAAGAGGCTAAGCTGGGGCTGGACAAGGCACCGAGTCCCATCAGCACGGCGGCCAGGAAGGCAAATCGCCGCGCCCCTTATGGGGAACTATGGATACAGTGAACCTGAGGATTTGGAGAAATCAAAGCCTCAAAAGCACTTAGCACACTATGTGAGATGCCATAGATTACATAATAGTCTCTGAGCGGTGTATTGCAACAACATCGGCTGTGCGGATGAGTGAATCTTGCAAATGTAGTCAACATTTGAATGAACAAAGATAAAGTAAAATAAAAATAGGGCAGCCCCGTCAGAACATTGCAGGCTGAATGACATAGCAGAGAATCTCCATGACACAGGTGCAAGAAATCCTAAGGCTGTGAATGTGTGCTCTCCATGTGATATATCTGTCAAATGCATGACCAAGGAATCAGTCACACTACATATAGGTGAGCCCCATTTAGGAACCAATTTGTCTTAGGGGGGATTTTTTTATTTTTTTCAATTTTAAAAGCCTATCTTGTGACTGCCTACTAGAGCAAAAGTCGCCATACTCACACTGCAGCCTAATACTAAGCTAGATTGAAACAAAACAAAGCATGTAGATAACAAATATCAAAGATAAAAAAAGGAACAAAGGGTAAGACACAAGCTAAATAAAAGGAACAACGAATTAAAACAAAAAGCAAGACAACCAAAAAGTCAATGAAGCACATGCTGGGGTTGGGGGTAGGTGTGCCTACCAAAATCAAAAAAAGAAAAATGGGGACCGACAGACAGACCAACATAGTGAGATATAGAGTCTCACATGATTAAAAATTGGATTTGTAGAATAAATGTTGGGGGGGCCATCTTATTTTTATATCAAAACCAACTATTAGTTATTCAGAAAATTAAGAAAAAAAAAGAAGCTTTCTAGATAAGCCCACCTTATTATGACATACCCCAGAAGATGGTATGGGTATTATTTCTCTCCCATACACAATTGAAATGCATTAATCTCGGTCTAGATGTGCAAATTTCAAATATATGGGAGAAAAGCAACAGATGAGAGAATATTAAAATAATTTTTACCAATCCATTCAGGAGGAGAAAAGAACAACTATCAAGAAGAACAGACAATAAGAATACATTCAACTTTTAGTTTCATCAAACTTGAACAGATAACATATTTTAAATTGAAAATGCATTTTGTCAAGTAGACCATTCACAACAACTATCGTTTCTGGCATTGCTCTCGACTGGTTCCGCTCTTACCTTTCGTCTCGCACCCAATCTATAGTTATTAACGATGTCTCCTCTGACCCCACTCCCATTCGCTTTGGTATCCCTCAAGGCTCTGTCCTCGGCCCTCTCCTCTTTCGTATCTACTTATTCCCTCTTAGCTCCCTCCTACGTAATCTCGGTCTATCCTTCCACCTCTATGCTGATGACACTCAAATCTTTATTTCCTCTTCCCTCTCGACCATTGCCCACTCAATCTGTAACCTCCTATCTGCCTATTCTTCTATCTCGGACTGGCTATCGGCTAACTTCCTCAAACTTAACCACTCCAAAACTGAAGTTCTTCTGGTTGGTACCCCAGCTCTAGTATACAAAGTTAAATCCCTTTTTCCCTCCCTCCCTCTGGGTGGAAATGCTGTCGCTTTCTTTGACTCTGTTAGAAATCTGGGCATTATGTTTGATGAGCATCTCTCCTTCAAGCCCCACATCCACAATATTTGTAAATCTTCTCTTTGTTTCCTCCGTAACTTCTCCCACATTCGCTCTCACTTCGATTGCCAAAGTCTTGAAACTGCTGTCCACGCCTTCATTACCTTCCGCCTTGATTACTGTAACTCTCTTCTTGTAAATCTACCATCTTCCTCTCTACATCCCCTTCAGTTAGTCCAGAACTACACTGCCCGACTACTCCTATGTCACTCTCGCTTCTCCCCTTCTAAGCCCCTGCTTCAAGAACTGCACTGGTTACCTGTCAAATATCATTCTCATTTCAAGATTCTTCTCTACACTTTCAAGGTCCTTCACCAAAAGGCCCCAACCTACCTTTCCTCTGCCCTTTCCCAATGTCTCGCCCCTTGGGCCCTTCGGTCATCTCATGCTCCTCTCCTGAACACTCCTCGCTCGTCCCTCTGCTCAATGGGCGACCGCTCCTTCTCACTCTGTGCCAAGCTTTGGAATGCTCTTCCAGCCATAATTAGATCTGCTGCCTCACTTACCACTTTTAAGTGACTCCTGAAAACGCATCTGTTCAGGATTGCCTACTTATGCACCTGATCTTAACCCACAGTCGAATGTGCGCTCTGTAAAGGCCTCTGGCCTTGAAGAGCGCATTATAAGAAATTTATTATTATTATTATTATTACTATAACTATTTAAAAAGTGATGATATGAGCTGTATTTGCAATGTTTGTTTGCTTTGCTTTAGTTTGCTTATAATGTTTGAATTGCTCATTCTAGTTTTTTTTGTGTTACAGATTGTGTTTTGATGTCTTTAATGTAATAAAGCCTTGCTATAGGCTAATATCCTGATTAATCCCTCAGTGTTTCATTTCACCACAGGTGATATATATTTTTCTCTTCAAATTTTTACCACACTACCAACAAGGGTACCCTGCAGAAAGTTTGTAAGGAGAGATCTGTCGAGAAAGTGGTGAAGTGAGGAGAAAGTAAATAGGCATACAAGATAGATAGGTGGAGATCCTCTGCTAGTCCCTAGTGAATATTAACTTAGAAGTTTTTAAGTTAATTACCAGCCTGCTCAGGTGCTGTAGAAAGTGCATGGGCATGGGCCATTGGAATCACATGATGGTACATCGAGAGGATGTTCCTCACAGTATTAAACAATCGACGGGCAAATTCAGGGGTACTAATACATCCTTCTTCAAGGGTATCGTAAATTATTGTCACCAATTCACAAAGAGAGACACTGAAATGATGAAAACCCATTACATGAAAGAAGTAAAAAAAAAATATGAGTAAATTCATTTCTGAAAAAGAAGTGAATTATATGGCTGACAAGACATTATTTACATTAACTAAAAATAAAAAAAAACATTAGTATCTACACCATATTTAGAAGAGTTGGATAGTGTTGAGGTTAGGAGCAATAGGGATGAGGGTAAACAATTCCCCTACATCTGCCAAAACTTCCACAATAAATGCAGATTCACCAGGGGTGGAGTACAAGAAGACACTATTTTATACCAACTTCTTAACAGAGAGATCAACACAAATAATACACCATTGATAACCTACCACAGACACATCACAGAGGAGTGCCGCAGGAATCCGTACTCACTCCAACCCTTTTCAACTGTGAACTATCTTCCTGAAATCACATGACATACTATGGCTTTGTAGACATCAACATCCTTGTCCAACAATCAAAGTGCACACAAGCAGCTAATGATCTACAACTCTAGATCACAAGGCTCGAATGCTGGCTGCAACAGAAACTAGAGTACAACAAACTCTTCCACATAATTATAGCAAGCACCCCACTCCCAATAGAACACCTACAGTGCTCTGTCGCATTGGATACAGGACTAAATTTCCAACACACAATATAAACAAGATAATACAAGAATAAGTACACCAAGCACTCACAGGAACCTCTTTCTGGCAATAATTTTTTTTTTATTTAATAGTTTTTAAGCACAGTCCTTATTTAGGCTCTGTGTGCTGAAAGAAAGAAGAGGCTAAGTGGGGACCAGACAGGGCGCTGATTCCCGTCAGCACGGCAGCCAGGAAGGCAAATTGCATGCAGGGTGAAAGAGAAATGGTACAGAAGACGAAGTAGGGGTTAGCAGAAGGAGAAAAAGAATGCCAAGCTGGGGCCGGATGGGGCGCTGAGTCCTGTCAGCACGGCAGCCAGGAGAGCAAAACGCCATGCCCCTTACGGGCAATACAAAAAATCCATCCCTTACTCAGCTATGCCCGAATAACCAGGGTACCCATTCTTACATCCACTCACCTTAGCAACTAGAGAAAAAAATTAATCAAGCCGACCACAGGATGCACCCATAACACCTCAATGGAACGCTAACACACTGAATGAAACAAAGGTCATGCCCATAAAACACTATCTTGACCTCTGCCAAAGACGATTTCTCCATAGTGTGTGTAGTCCCAGCTACCCATGCCACTACATGCAAAATGCTAGGCATTCTTCATGAAAAGTACACAAAACTCTGTGAGGGAATGCCCTCGAAGGACCACCATGAGAGGAAGCCCCTTGGCGATACCCCTCTATTATTTCAAGACCATGAGAGCCAGTGTAAGAATTTTAGAAAGTCGAGGAAGAATCCATCACTCGCTTAATCACCTGTCCCAGCTGTGTTTGCATTCAGACGCCAATTGTCCCACCCTCCCCTGCGATAACGCCGTGCACAGCCATATTAACCCTACCCCCATATTGCGAGGCAAGTTTGATCGTCTGGAACGATGCATTATCATGAATTGTGTTTGCTTAGAATGGCGCCAAGGATCCCTTGGGGAGTGCGAGGCCCTTAGGCGCATATCAGACAGGCAACCCAGGTATTTAACCTGAAGCTCACCATCTCTTGAGGAGATTGAAAGCCTGCCAGTCACTCTGTCCAGACTGCTGTCTGTTTCCCATGATCTCCTGTAACTCGTCATCAAAGATCTACCTTCGTTAAACTTTGACCCCTGTTCAGAGGGAAGCTATCAAGCCCCCTTCCTCCCGGAGAGTTGTGCGGCCCTCTCATCTTCACTACCCCTTCAAGATTCCCATCTTAAAAGATTGAGACTCCCTGCCGATCAGCAGAATTGTCTTGAATTGAGATTACGTCTTTATAGAGCAGAGAAAATCTCATTCTTCGTCACAAAGTAATCAAATCCCATCTTCAAGTCCTCCGAGTCAGGAGTCCCTGAAGTATCTTCTTGAGAACCTGCACCGTTGTCTTCCACCCCCCCATCCAAACACCAGCACTTGAAGGTAAAGCGATCGTGTATGGTCATCCCCAGATTACCTCATTAATCTTCACTTAATTCATTTAACTACCTTAAGTAATTTGTTCCTCCTTTTGTATATATATATATATTATATTTTGGGGTATTGTCTTTATATACCGATTGAACTGCAAATTGGCAAACCATTAATCTAAACCCGATCAACAGTAATTCGCTCTTTATTTATCGCCCAGAAATAACTCAAGCGGTATGTGGCCAGCTGTCTGCCTGTACTTGTGTAAGACTGAGCGCCGAGCTAGTCTATACAGATATACCTCAACACCATGGTACCCATTCTTACATCCACTCACATTAGCAACTAGAAAAAAAAAATGAATCAAGCTGACCACAGGATGCACCCAATGGAACGCTAACACTCTAAATGAAACAAAGGTCATGCCCATAAAACACTATCTTGACCTCTGCCAAAGACAATTTCTCCATAGTATGTGTAGTCCCAGCTACCCATGCCACTACATGCAAAATGCTTAGCATTCTTCATGAAAAGTACACAAAACTCCATCAAAGAAAATACTCCCACTTCTATATAACCAGGCAACCATTGCCCATTAAACAAACCACACACACACACAACATAATATGCACCCAATTTCAGTCTAAATCACCCTGGCAAGTCTGGTTCAATCACTAATCAAATCTAAACACATGCAAATGCTGCATCACCTTGATACAAACACCTGCTCCCATTGCCACCAGGAACTACACACACTTCAATACCCGCAGAAAGAGGTGCACTGTGTAGACTTACCTGGAGTAGGGGCATATCATCATGACCCCCAGCAGTCTCAAACTAGATTGAGATTGTCTGGGCTTTAGTCCTTCTAGACATTTACATTTTACACTTTTTTGCCACTTTATAGTAAGATTCTTTGACTATTTTCTTGGTCAGCGGCTAATTTTGCAGGCTAGTCACTGACCAGCTTTTGTCCATTCACCCATACTTATTGGTTCCAGTTGGGGAGATAAATTTTAATATGCTTGAGTTCTTCCCGCCCTTTTCTCCTTCTATCTATGATGCAGCTGACATCTGGGGGGATTGTTTGCCCTCTTAGCACCTACCCTAACCTGGTTAAAAAAAGACAGGGGGTAACATCAGAGCGATATCAGACTGGGATAGGGGGGAGAGGCTAAGCTCTGTGACCTACTGTGACTAGTGTTGTCCTGCATCCTTTTCTTGTCAAGACAAATTCCATGCTTATAGTCTTGTAAGGACTTTTGCTAGCCTAGTGGATAAGGTATTGGTTTTCTAGTGTTGAGGTGTCGGGTTCAATCCCGAGTGAGAACGGATACAAATGTCAGATAATATAGACATCTGGTCACTGATTGGTGGATGCACTGTGCTTAACCCCATGGAGGTTGGTAGATCTTAAATGTCATTACAAAAATAGGGAATCACAACACCACTATCTTTTCTCTCTCATCTTCAAAGCACAACACAAACACACTTCTCCTCTATTGTAAGGAATCCTGTGGATGGGTAGTTGATCCACATACCCTTGACTCTGAATGTGCTCCCATTCCCGCAGAAGGTGATGGTGTCAAAACCACAAATACTTTCAGACACTCCTCCCCTCCTCATTAAAATGAGGAATGGGAGGGAAAGATGATCTCATTTTCAGGATGAAGGATCTCATCCATGAGTGAAAGATGGACGGTGCACAATAGTGTAGTACTAAGTCATGTTGTATTGTTCTCCCCCCCCCAATGTCTATCCCTTTCTTCTTTTCCAGGGTGCATGGAATGAAGAAGATGAGAGGTGGCAATCCGGGTAGGGGACCTGATATGACTTCCATCGTGCCCCACATTAATCTCTGTCTCCTCCCACAGGCATATTTTTCAGCAGTTTATATAAATTGAGTACAAAGTGTAAACTAATAGAGTGAAAATTTGTGATTGAGAATATAAATTTGTATTTGAAGAATAAGTGAAAGCAAGAGAAGGAAGCTGGATAGAAATCCACCTGGGTGATGGTCTGTGTAGTAGGTGTGGTTGTGAGTGAGTATGTTAATGATAGGAATGTTTGAGTATGGCAGTGAATCTGTGACTGAAGATGCCTTCTCCTTTTCAGCTCCTTGTTACTGGCTAGCAATCGACCATCTGACCTTGAGAGCAGCAAAAAAAAGATGGGAAGCCAGTCTTTAGCTGACATTCTCAGTAATTGAGAAAGGGTCCCGAAGCGTCAGTTGTTGAGAGCGCCTTCCAGTCTCCAATGCAGTGGTTGGAACTTGTGTGTCCCAGTTCCCTAAGCTCAGAATGCTTCACTGAGTCCCAGAACACCCTAATTCCCAAAGATAGCAATCCTGTCTTCCCTTCCATTTCCTTTCCTCCCCGCTTTTTTGCACATTACTGATACCAACTATTCTTATATGGTCATGACTAGATCATATATATTATATATATATATATATATATATATATATATATATATATTGAAGTCCACAGCTGTGGCAGCGTTATTAATTTTAACTTGTATTTTCTTAATATTCTTACGTTTTTTAACGGGGTGTTTGAGGTGAGAAAAAACATCCGCAAATGACATTCTTTATTCCTAAATGTCTTCACCTGTGTTAGGTGATCTTCAGGGAATGAACAGAAATATAATGATGGCATAAGCCATCGGCTGATTAAAAAAACACGGCCACTCTCATGGCACTACTTTAACCCGTTAACCTGTGAAAAAATGAATAAGGACACCATCATCCTGAGAATCCCAAACTGCAAAAGATTGCGGAAACTGTCATTATTCAAATGAAGAAATAGACAATTAATATGCGACTTCAGCCGGAAACCATACTCCCGACATCTTGGAGTTGAGCACCGTTAAAAGAAGCACGTTTTCAAACTTTCATTTTCCTTTGCCAGAGAACTACATTGGAATGACAAATAGTCAGACAATCTGAGCCTTCCAATTTTATATGTATGTTTCTTGTAGTGCTTAGTTTACCCATAAAGATTTCCTGCACCATGATTGGGCAATTTTTTTAATACTTATGTTCATGTAGAAATACTATATATAATGTAGCAATTTGTGAATGATTACATTTCTGTCCATTCTCTGAAGATGACCTAACACAGTTGAAAAACGTCTAGGAATAAAGAATGTCATTCGCGGATGTTTTTTTTCTCGCCTTGAAGACCCTGTTAAAAAACTTGTAAGGAATATTAAGAAAATAAAAGTTAAAATTAATAACGCTGCCAGAGCTGTGGACTTCGATAGTACCTGCATACACATGGCCTTTTGCCTAATCTTATATATAAATATATATACAGTAAACCCTCGATATAACGAACTATATGGGGCAGGGGGGGGGGTCGTTCGTTAAAAGCGATAGAAATAATGAACCAAGTTCGTTATATCCGAGGGTTCATTCATTAATCTGTATACATAAATATGTATATAAAGACTGTATTGCATGGATATGTAATACATATGAATTACTAATAAAGTTAAGTGGACTACGCTGTGGTGGAGCGAATGTGAGTGTGTGTAAAAGGGCCATTCTCCCACCCCTTTTCTCAGTACCCTCTCCCTCCCTCTGTAAGAATGTGTGTGTGAGTGGGAATGAGTTTTTTTTTATATTTTCTCTTTGTATATATATGTATTTGATTTCATGTATTAAAATTGTTTTCTCTTTCTCAGATTGTACTTTGTTTAAAATAATCTTTTATCAAAAGATTATACTTTGAAAGAGTAGTTTTGAGTTAAATATTTGGAGGATTGTTGATGCTGAGGATTGTTTGGATATACATTTAGAGAGTGGAAGCTTGGACAGACTGCAAGAAGGTTCTCTAGACGAGTGCTCCGCCCAGCCCTGAGACGGAGGGCTTTCATACCTCGCTAACCACCTGGACCACCATACCCGCCTTCGTTGACAATCCTGCCTCCTTCTAAGTTAGCCTACTACCACCCACCTCCAGCACACAAGTGATAGCGCGTGCCCCTTTTCGTTCGGTTATTGTTGTGTTTTTTATGTTTTGTGTAGATATATAAGTAAATTTGTTGTATTCGCCTGTTATAAAATTCTCTTTTGGTATCGTATTTAGACTGGGGAATTTGGCCTCATTTTGAAGTGTGCACACTTCCCTTGTAAATATAAATTGCTGTAAATATAACTGTAACTATCATTGTACTTTTTTTGTAAGTAAAGGGACTGTATATACAATCCGTTTCATTCTCCCTCGATTTCTCACGTCCGGACAGTGTAGGAAGCGGGTTGGATCGATTGGGATTAGAGATATATTTTCGGCCCGCTACATTTGGCGCCCGAATAGGGACGTGAGACTTCGAAACCGGGAGTGTGACGGGATTGGATTGCAGTCCATACCCAATTAGTGTGACAAGTAGTTTGATTGATTTTTCCCTCCTCCTATCTTTTTACTAACTTGGGAACAATGGCTGTAGCGGAAACATTGAATGAAGAAATAGTGCGATTGAGACTGGAGTTGAGAAAGAAAGAAGAGGAGTGTGAAATGTTGCGGGGAATGATGGAGGGAATGGAGAATAAAATAAAAGGGATGAATGAAAAGACTGATAGGATGAAGAAGGAAATGGGAGACCGACAGGATCAGATGGACCGACGGATGCAGGACCTGTATAACATGATGACAGGGGCTGGATCAGTCCCAGGACCTACAACCCTGACCCCTGCTCCTACTGAAGGGACTCCGCTAAATGGAATGGATGGCAGTATGATTGAGTCTAAAGAAGATACTGTGAGTGGTAGGAAAGGGAGTGAATGGAAGAGAGTGGAAAGTAAGAGAGGAAGTAAGCATGGTTCTAAGGTTAAGGATAGGAAGGCGAGAGGGAAGAATGTGGATTCGCTATACTCAGATGAGGGAGAGAGTGACGATATGATTGGAATGAGTGAGACCGAGAGTAGCTCTTCAGAGAGTGAAGTGAATGTGGGGAAAGGAATTTTGATTAGGGAAGTGCCAAGGATTGATAAGTTTAGATTGCATGGGGGAAAGAGTATGGATGAGTTCTTCGGGGATTTTGAGCGGTACTGCAAGCTCAAGTACCCGCAGAACAAGGGTCACTGGGTGAGTGTTCTGGGAGATTGTTTGGATGGGAAAGTGTTGGAGTTCTTGCGAGTGATAACGAGTGTGGGAGAGCCAAAGTACGATGTAGTGAAGAAGAGATTGATTGGGCAGGTGAAACGAATGAAAGAGAGTGTGAAGTATAAAAGGGTGAATGAATTTGAGAAGGCTCGAATGGGGAAGAGTGAAAGTGTGAATATGTATGCACATAGGCTTGAGAGTATGGCAAGAACGAGGTATGGTGATGATGATGTAAATGAATATAAACCACTCATGAGAAAGTTTTTGGACACGATCCCGCGAAAGGTGAGTGAATGGCTGAGTGGAAAGAGAAAGGAGAGAGTGAGACTGACAGGTGAACGGTTGATGTGGGAGGATGTGTTGGAACTGTTAGAAGATGGACGATTTGATGATGAAAGCAATCTAGAAGAGGATGGATGGTACAGTGTGAATGTTGGGGATAAGAAGCCCAGGAGCTTTCATCCACCCCAGCAGTTTGTCAGCTACAGGGATGCCCTGAAGGCTGCACCAGCTGGAGTGATGTCAAACTTCCTGGGCCGGCAGAATGGATGGGCAAATGGAGGGTGGTCGAATGGAAGGGGGCAGATGAATTTCAAGCGTGGGAACGGATATATGAGAGAGAAACCGAGGTATGTCCCAGCAAACGAGAGACCGAATAGTGGGAGAAAGATTGTGGAATGTCGTTGGTGTGGAAGGAAAGGTCATATGTTGGCAGAATGTAGGTGGACATCTGGTGCATGTTTTGGGTGTGGTAAGAAAGGGCATATGATAAAGGATTGCCAGGAAAGTGTGAAAGAGTGCTTTGAGTGTAAAGAAATATGTCATTTGAAGAAAGATTGTCCGAGGTTGAATGGTGGAGCAACTGGTGGGGAAAGTATGAAATATGCATGTGGTAATTGTGGAAAGGCTGGTCATTATGCAAGGATGTGTCGTGACCAGAGGAATGTATGTAGCTATTGTGCAATGGAAGGACATTCAAGTGAAAAGTGTTGGATTAGACTGAGAGCGCAAGGTGTGAATGGAAAGTCTGAAGCGGGAAACTGAATGGTAAGAGGGTACCTGCTGAAGTATCCTCTGGGTGCATGAGTGTGAGTAATGTGTTGGTAAGTCTGTCTAGTGTGAAAGTGCTGTCTGGTAGAAAGTATGAGTGTCTGAGTGTGAAGGTGGAATTGAATGGAATTGAGTGTTTGGCTTTAATAGATTCTGGATGCAAGGCGAGCTTGGTGTATAAAGATGTGTATGACAAGGTTAGCCCTCCTCTCTGAGTGCAAGGGTAGTTTGGTAGGTATTGGTAATAGGAGAGTGCCTGTAATTGGAATGATAAGGTCAGCTGTTCGAATGCATGGTATGATGATGAATGAATGTGAATTTTCTGTGATTGATAAGGTGAGTAGTGAGTATGGTGTGATTTTGGGGTATGATTTTATGAAAATGAATCGTATGGTTGTGCATCCTTGGGTGTATAAGTTGTATATAGGGAAAGATGGTAGTGTTTTGAGGAGTGTGTTTACTGGTATTGAGGTGACTGCTAGAGAATGTAAGGCTTGTGAAGGGTGAAAGGGTGTCTGTTAGAGTGAGTTGGAGTAAGGATGTTAGTTTGAATGTGAGTGAGAACACTGTGATATTGGATGGAAAGGATGCGTGTTATAAGGTAAGGCGTGTTGCTTGTGTGTTTGATGGCTTGATGAGAATGAATGATCCTTTTGTATGTGTGCAGGCGGACCCCAGTGTGAAAGGGCAGGTGAGGGAAATCCAAGTCGGAGATGTACTGGGCCACCTCTCCACTGTCAATGAGGTAGGTATGGATGATAGTACGGATGTCAGGGTGAATGTTGCAGGTGAAGAGACGTGTGAATGGACGTATAATGATGTGAAGAGCATGGTGGAATTGGATGGATGTTTAACTGAGTATGAAAGGAAGGATGTGTATCGAATGATATTTGAACGAAAGGGAGCCCTCAGTAAGGGTGATCTGGATTTCGGGGTTGCAAAGCTCCCGGAATTCAAGATTGTCCTGAAGGAGGACTCCCCAATCTATCAGCGGTCAAGGCATTTCCCACGTCCGGTTGCTGATGAGATTGAGGAGCAGTGCTTGGAATTGGAGCAATTGGGGGTGATTGAAGACAGCAAGAGTGCATGGAATAGTCCAATTGTACCTGTATGTAAGCCGGATGGAAGATTGCATCTGTGTGTGGATTATAGAAAGGTGAATGAAAAGACTGTGAAAGAAAGGTTTACAATGTGTGTGGTATCTGAGTGTGTGTATAGTATGCATGGGATGGAGTGGTTTACGAAGTTGGATCTGGTACGGGGGTATTACCAGATGCCCATTGCTGAGGAGAGCCGGCCGGTAACTGCCTTCTCTTCCTCAAAGAGGCATTACCAGTTCCGGAACCTCAGCTTTGGGTTGGCTAATGCTCCCGGAGCCTTCCAGCGGGCAATGAATGTTGTGTTGAGTAAGTTTGCGAGTAAGAATGTGATTGCGTTTATAGATGATATTTTGATTATGACTGAGACTTTTGAGGAGCATATGAGATTGGTGAATGATGTGTTGAGAATGTTGGAGAGTGTTGGTGTGAAGGTGAAAGTGGCGAAGTGTGAATGGTTTGTGAAAGAAGTGGAATTCCTTGTGCATATGGTGAGTGAGAATGGGTTGCGAAAATCACCGAAGTGTGTTGAGAAGGTGCGAATGTTTCCTAAACCGGTGACTTGGAAGCAACTGAAGTCATTTTGGGGTTTGATTGAGTTCCAGCGAAAGTTTATACGTGATTGTTCTGGTGTGAGTAAGCCTCTGACTGAGTGGATGGGCAAGAAAGGTATTACGGTTGTCAAGTGGAATGATAAGATGAATGAGGCATATGAGAGACTGAAAGAGGCAGCGGCTGAAGATGTTGAATTGGCGTACCCAGATTATAGTGTAAATGCTAAAATGCTTGAACTGTATACAGATGCGAGTGGGTATTGTATGGGAGGTTTTCTGATGCAAGAGCAGCGTTTGAATGGAGAGAATGTCAGGCGAATAATTGGGTATGTATCCAAGGCTATGAATGTTGCAGAACGAAAGTATTCGACTGTGGAACGAGAGCTGGCTGCGATAAGATATTGTTTGAAAGTGTTGCGTCCATTTTTGTATGGTGTGAGGTTTGTGATAAAAACCGATCATCAACCTCTTGTGTATCTGCAGCGTATGAAGTGGGCTGATAGTAGGATTGCAAGGACTTTGGAAGATTTGAGTGACTTTGACTATGTGATTGTGTATGTGCCTGGTGAACGGAATGGAGTGGCTGATTTGATGTCAAGGTATCCTGGTACGAATGATGAAAATGTGTGTGGAGTGAGTGATCCTGAGTATTTGCCGAAAGGGATTATGAATGGAAAAGAGAGTAAGGGTGGTGGTGATTCCTTGTTTGAGAGTGTATGGAATGGTTTGCAAGATTTGAAGAGTGATGGAGTAGATGTGAGAGTGCCCGATAGTGTAAATGATTTAAGGAAGGAGGTAATGAATGAAGTGTGTAGGAAGCCTGAAAGCATTGGTATGGCAAAGGTGCGGAACTTCATGAAAGAATTGAGAGTGATGTGTATGCAAGGGGTCCCGCCATTTCAGGAAGTGTTGATTGTAGTGAGTCGTTTGTATGGAGTGATTGTTTATGTGCACTTTGGTGGTGAGAGGCCGATTGTGTACAAAGATGAGAAGATGAAGGGTTTGAATCCTAATGTGGTACATCTGCAATGTTTGAGCGGTGTGCACTACAATTGGGTGATTGAAAAGTGTTCATATATAAGAGAGAAGAATGATTGTCTGGATGAAGATGAGCGTGTGGTGAGTGATGATATGAGAGTTAATGACAGTGTGGATATCAGTGCTGATGTTGGTGTGCTTGTTCCTTCGGTGTATTGCGAACATGGTGGACCTGATATGATGGAAGCGAGAGTGAAAGTTGGTGAAAGGTTGTTCTGTGGTTTGATTGATACTGGAGCGCAGGTGTCTTTAGTGAATGAGAGGATTCTGAGTAAGTATGATGAGTTTAAATGTTGCGAGCATAAACCTGTGAAGTTACGGATAAGTGGATTAGGGAATGGCTTGATAGTGGCATGGGAACAGGTTAGTCTGAAAGTGAGTTTGGGTAATGGTGTGAATGTGAAGCATGACTTTGTGATTCTGAAGGATGAACAAATGCCGTGTTGTTTCTTGCTTGGTGTAGACTTGATGAGATTAAATGATTTGTCTTTGGATGCTGATAAGGATTGTCTTATGAAAGGTGAATGTGAGGTGATGAAGTTGAATGAGTGTGCGAAGAATGTTGTCAAATTTTGTGGCATGATTGAGTTGGTCATGGATGATGAGAATGAGATTTTAAGTGATGATGATATTTTAGAGATGCAAGAGATGTGTCCTTTTGTTAGTGAGTTGAAGAGGTGTGTAATGATGCGTGTTGATTTGAATGAATGGCCAGAGTGTTTAAGTGATTATAAAAGGTATGCTAAGGATTTTGTGGTGTGTATGGATGTTGTATATTTTGTGAGGCATGTGAAGGGTGGTGATGATATGTATGTACCTGTGATGTCCTTAGTTGGTATGATTGGTCTGGTGAAGGTTGTGCATGATAATTATGGGCATATGGGTAAGTTTAAGCTGTGGGAGTGTATGAAGGAGCGTGTGTTCCATCCGTTTCTGAGAACTGTTGTGAATGATGTTGCAACTACGTGTGAAAGGTGTCAGAAGCGAAAGGTGCAAGGTGTGCAAGTGAAACCACCGATGTTGAAAGTTGATGCGAAAGAACCGTTTGAATTGGTAGTGATTGATTGTGTGTCTTTGCCGCGTACGAGTGCTGGGAATGTTGGTATGGTTGTTATGGTTGATCATAAAAGTAAGTTTGTGTATGCAGCGCCTGTGAGGGATAAAAGGAGTGTGACTGTTGCGCGTGTGGTTGAGCAGTTGTTTTTTCCTATGTGTGTATGGAAGCCTAGAAGATGTCTGAGTGATAATGGGCCTGAATTTGTAGGGGAAGTGTTTGAGCAAATGTTGAGAGAGAATGGTGTGGAGCATGTGAGAACAACTCCGTATGTACCATCTTCAAATGGATTGGCTGAATGGACTATAAGAACCTTGTGTGAGATGTTGAGAATGATGAGTATGACAGTGAATGACTGGGATGTGTGTCTGGGGAGAGTGTTGTGGGCGTATAATTCAACTGTGCATAGTGCAACCGGAATGTCCCCATGTCAGTTTGTGATGAATTTTGAAAGGCGAGTGAAAGGTAGGTTTCGTTTGAGTGAAAGTGAGCAGAGTGTATGGCGTGAGGCGCATGAAAGGTTCCGTTCATTTGAATTAGGTGCAAAAGTATTGAAGGTGAAAGAAGTAAAGGGTAGGTTGAATGTGTCAAAGATGAGTGAGAAATTTGATGGACCTTATAGAGTTGTGAAAGTTTGGGAAAATGGACTGACGTATGTTTTGGAGAGTTTGAATGATGGTATATGACTGAGAGAGTGCGGGCTCATCAGAGTCAGTTAAGGAGATGGAGAGAACCTCCTGACTACCTGGTGAGCCATCCAGTGTATAGACTGTGTAGAGAGAGAGGTAAAGTGCATGATGATGAGATTGAATGTGAGAGTATGGATCTGTCTGGGAAAGAGCTAGTCTTAGTCTCGAGGAGTAGAAAGCGTACAAAGAAGAGTGAAAGGAAGAATGCAAGTACGAATGAAAGTAAGTCTGAGCAGAGTGTTTCTGGTATGGGGGATCTTGAAAGGGAGATTGAGTTTTTGCGTAAACAGGTGAGTGATTTGGCTGGTATAAGTAGACGAGTGAATGAGCTGCCTGTGCCAAATTTTTCTGGTTTTGGGAACAGTATGAATGATAGTGTGTTTGGGCAGAATGAACCTAGTGTGGCTGATTTTTCGGGTTTTACGAATGGTAATAGTAGGGATGAGTTTGATGTAGTGAATGATGAAGTGGCTGATTTTTCAAGTTTCTGGTGGGAACCAGTCGAAGGGGTTTCTGGTATGCCTGTTGAGAATACAGGGGATGTGAGTGACCTGTCTGTTTCGCAAGAATGTACCTTGAGTTGGATGAGAGCTGTGAGTGAGGAGCTGATGAATGGGGGTATGAAGAGTGAAGGTTCTGAACGGAAGAGTATGAAAGAATTCTGTCGTGAGATGGGAGAACTGGTAATGAGGGCTAAGAGTATGGTTCATGAGATGATCAATAGTGACGATGAGACTGACAGGACGACTGACGAACAACCACGACTAATTGCTACGCGTAGCCAGGGACCAGTAGAAGAGTGTGAATGGGTGCAGAAGGGTGCGATTGAGCACAAGTGGTACCATGAAGAGTGATTGAAAGGGTTTTGTGAGTGGCTGGTCGAATGTTGATGCTGTGGATTGTTTGGATATACATTTTGAGAGAGTGGAAGCTTGGACAGACTGCAAGAAGGGTTCTCTAGACGAGTGCTCCGCCCAGCCCTGAGACGGAGGGCTTTTATACCTCGCTAACCACCTGGACCACCATACCCGCCTCCTTCTAAGTTAGCCTACTACCACCCACCTCCAGCACACAAGTGATAGCGCGTGCCCCTTTTCGTTCAGTTGTTGTTGTGTTTTTTATGTTTTGTGTAGATATATAAGTAAATTTGTTGTATTTGCCTGTTATAAAATTCTCTTTTGGTATCGTATTTGGATTGGGGAATTTGGCCTCATTTTGAAGTGTGCACACTTCCCTTGTAAATATAAATTGCTGTAAATATAACTGTAACTATCATTGTACTTTTTTTGTAAGTAAAGGGACTGTATATACAATCCATTTCATTCTCCCTCGATTTCTCACGTCCGGACAGTGTAGGAAGCGGGTTGGATCGATTGGGATTAGAGATATATTTTCGGCCCGCTACAACGCAACATAGTATTGATACGAACCTTGCACTGTAGGAGACATGTGCCGCGGCGCGGCTTCTAACGCTTGCCTGACTGAACACTATGCGATGACCGAACCAACCATCGGAATTAATGAACTTTGGTTCATTAAACCCGATGGAGTTCGGCCAGGAAATTTGGTTCGTTATATCGGAAATTCATTATATTGAGGTTGTAATTTAACACAGTTTTTTCAATGAGCCATTATATTACAAATATCTATCCAAAACTCATTGTGAGTGTTTTGTTTAATTGTAGATACATAGTTTTATTTATCAACTTTAATGATTATTTGTATTTCTTTTTCAGATCGTGGTTGAAATTTAACACAGTTTTTTCAATGAGCCATTATATTACAAATATCTATCCAAAATTCATTGTGAGTGTTTTGTTTAATTGTAGATACATAGTTTTATTTATCAACTTTAATGATTATTTGTATTTCTTTTTCAGATCGTGGTATAGATGCTAAAATGCTACCTCACCAAGTTCGGAAAAGGGGCAAATTGCTGGAGCTCGAATTACAGGACCTTCTGTCACCAAAACAGCTAAGCTCCTTGGTTTTTCGATAGCTACCATATCAAGGACCATGGCAGAATTCAAGAAGCAGGGCAAAACCTCCAGCAGGACTTTGAAGCTCTCTGAAAGAAACCGACGAGTATTGAAATGCAGTGTGATAAAAAATCCATGGATAACTACTCCTAAAGTGACAGCAGAGTTGAATCAACATCTCACTAGCCCAGTTTCAACCAAAACTGTTCGCTGTGAGCTCGATAAAGCTAGATATAATGGAAGAGCCGCCATCAATAAACCTCTGCTTTCTCATCTAAATATTCAGAAAAGGCTGAAATGCTGTAGAGATCACAAGGGCTAGTTAACAGACCAATGAAAGCAGGTAATATGCTCCAACGAGTCATGTTTTTCTCTTTTCCCCACTGCAGGGCAAGTTTATGTGAGGAGGCAGCCCAGGGAAGCTTTTAATCCTGACTGCATTCTTCCTACAGTGAAGCATGGAGGAGGGTAAGTGATGGTTTGGGTAGCCATATCTTGGAATTCTCTTGGTCCAATCGTTGCCCTGCATGGTGGGATCACCAGCAACGAATATATGAATATTTTGGATGATCAAGTCCATCCCAAGTTCCAGACATTATTCTCAGATGGTGAGTGCTTTTTCCAAGATGACAATGCCCCAATACACACCGCTCATGTGGTTATGAAGAGCATAGGAGTGAGCTACAACGCATTGAGTGGCCTCCACAATCTCCAGATCTTAATATTATTGAAATGAAAAGTAAGAAGTCGTTACCCTCCACTGTCATGTCTGAAACAGCTGGAGCAGGTATTGTAAGAAGAATGGCTCAAGATTCCTCTCAATGAAGTCAGGAAACTGAATGAATAAATTCCAACATGCATCGATGCTCTTCAGAAAACAAAAGGAGGACCAACTCCGTATAAAATAAATATTCATTGAATTTAATACGTTCCAATTATTTTGTCCAACCCCTGTATATAGATATCATTCTTAGATTTGGGGTATACACCATTCATTTTTGTGTGTGTGATTTGTATTTCTGCATTGGCTGATATTTATATATTGTAAGCCTGTATATATACTTAGTGCTTTTGTTTGTGTACATATATTATTTGCGATTGTTTGGGGTTTGGCATTTTTTGTGTTCTGTTTTTTGTATAAATAAGATCATAATTAGATTATCCCCCCATCAAACACCCAGACAGCTCTTCTTGCGCAGCAGGTGGTGTGACTGCAGGTCCCCGGAACCTGTCATCACAATAGTCTAGTAATATGTAGTTTTTCCTTTGAATTTTGTACTCTATATGGATCACTGCATTTCTGTACATCAAATGACACCTGACATATCCCATACCATTTACCAATAAAATGGCACCTGCCCGTCTGAATGTTTATCTATCAAATACCACTCGCTACATGTCAGACCATTTACCCATCATATAGTACCTGTCGCATCTCAGACCATTTACTGATCAAATGGCATGCATCACATTTTAGCCCATTTACCTATCAAATGGCCCCTGTCACATTTCAGACCATTTAACCACCAAATGGCACAAACTACATATCTGACCACTTAATCATCAAATGGCACTTATCACATTTCAGTCTATTTACCTATCAAATGGCACCTGTGACATTTCACAGCATTTACCTATCAAATGGTACCTGCCAGATCTGACCATTTCTCATCAGATCTGACCATTTCTCATCAAATGACACCTGCCACATCTCAGACCATTTTTCTATCAAATGGCACCACACCTACCACAGTTCACAGCATTTATCCATCAAATGGCACCTACCACATCTGACCATTTACCTATCAAATGACACTGGCCACATCACAGACCATTTATATATAAAAAGGCATCTACCACATCTCAGACCAGTTAACTACCAAATGGTACATGCCACATCTCAGTCCATTTACCTCTCAAATAGCACCTGCCACATCTCAGAAATTTTACCTATAAAATGGCACCTGTCATATCTAGGACCATTTACCAATCCAATGGTACCTGCCTTATCTCAGACCATTTACCTATCAAGTGACACCTGTCACATCTCAGTCCATTTGGCTATCAAATAGCACCTGCCACATCCCAGACAATTTATCTACAAAATGGCACCTGCCATATCCAAAACCATTTACCTACCAAATTTCACCTGCTATGTCTCAGACCATTGTTTACCTATTATTTCCAAGTCCAATTTGAATTTACCACAGATTTGGCCACACTGGCCCCTATTTTAGGCAGTCCATTAAGACCAAAATTTTGTTAGTCTACTTAGTATAATTTCTTAAATATATGATTGTATCATATGAAATCTTCATAAAATATATTAAATGCATGCCTTTATATACAATTGAAATTTTAATAAAGGAAAATCATTCTCTTCTTTTGCTCAGTAGTGTATGTATGGAATGGGAGGGAGAAAAATGACTGACAAATGAGAATCTAAACAAGAAATGAACAATCATAGAGTGCCTAACATAATATATTTTAAGCACATATGAAGATTAAAGCAAGAGGAAATTATTTTAGACTTCTTTCAGTAGCAGAAGCATAACCATTATAAGATTAAGGTAAAAATATGAGAGAAGTCTGAGAATAAATTTGAGACTTTTGAGCTATCTTATTGGGCCCCAAATAAACAGGATACTTCCAAGTATGAAATTAAACTAAGTTCTAAGTACATCTATAATCAATATACTTAACTCACCTGATTTTGCACTTTGGAAAATTAAATGTTTTGGGAGAGAGGTTTTGAAGTCTCAAGCTAGCATCTTTCAGCTCATTCCCAAATTCATCCTTGAAAAAAAAGAAGAAAAAAAAGGAGATGTAATTCATTGGTTTAGTTGTTTGGTAAAGTTGCAATGTTTATATGGTGTGTGAAGGTCATCTGTGTGTCTTGGGTGATACCAAATACAAACTTTCTTAACATACGCCCTTCTTGGTATTTTAACTTTAAATTCAAGAAAAAAACAACACGATCTACATCTAGGGAGTTACCCATTTACCTGTAATATAAGAAGGTCCACCAAAAAGTAGGAAAAATAAACAAAAAAAAAGGAAAAAAGAAACCAGGAAAACAAAAACAAATCATAGCATCACAAAGAGGCATAAAGGAGGCTGCCACCTCTCAAGTACTCAACCACATTAACTAATAATAATGCTCGACTCCAAGGTAAGCTTGGGAAGGGCTGCCCTCCTCTATTCCCTCCCCCAAATTTAAAGCTCATTACCAATGGCATACCCAGCAGAAAGTTTGTAAGGAGAGATCTGTAAAGAAAGTGGTGAAGATGGGGTAAGTGAAAATGTGGGATATATAACCACATATCCTTCTGCAGGTGATTAAGGCTGAGAGGGTAACTACTGGTGTCGGGGCTGGGAGGATGCAATCCTACAGATGTAAGATGCAGCAAGGTTGTCTATACTACACCTGGGCCCATTGTGGGCTCACTTCCTCCAAGTACCAAGAAAAGATATGTGACCCACATCATCCCAGTGCAGGGTCAAGTACCATACCAGACCTAGGAAATTTAACCCAAAAGAGGCACAGAGTCTAAAGTACCAAAATGGATTACATAGAAGGGTCATGGGGAAGCAATGCATGTGGTGAGGATGCGATCTACCAGTATGTCCAATCCAGTACCAAAATATGAAATGAAGTTGTTGAGGCACTGGGGGATTAGGTCTAGGGAAATAACTGAGGTGCAATGGCATGATTCTTCATACTTCTTGGTGTTATCTCCCATCCATTTTGCCATGCAGCTGAAAGATCTTCCCCGATACCTGTCATAAAGTGTGTGCAAGGATAAACAAAACATCATTCTGGTGGAGCAGTCCGTGCAGACAGACACCCTGTGATATCACTAGTATACTTATTTCAAACTATCATTACATGTCTTGGGCAGAACAAATCAACACACAAGCCTGATAGTTATGCCAATTCTCAAAAGAGAGTTGCATTACACTAAAGCCAAAAGGTTTATAACATGATTGGCCTCCTCTTCAGGATAGGCACCATGAATGAGAGCCATTTGGGAGAAGGGCCCACACCACTCTTATGCACAAGCACATCATGCACTGGTGCGCAATGTAAAATGACAGGCATATCCCCAGATTCTATGAGCAGACTCTCAATTGGGAACATGCAAAAAGGACTGGTCACCACTGGAGACCAAGATAGTGGATGGATTCAACGATCCACAGTAGATATGGATGGTTCCAACATGGCAGGATAATGCTCCAAGAAGTATGAATGCTGTACTCCCAGTGCTGTAGAAACTTTAGAGGAGAGGCAGGGTGACAAAGGTACAAAGGAAGTATCCTCCACGGTGGCATCTTAGATAGAACATGTGACACCACTGGTCTGAGAGATACATATAGAGCTTTCGAAGGAGTGGCCTTAACATAAATCCAAAAGGCTTAGGGTATGATTGGTGTCTCGTGTTAACATACACACCGAGATTGGCTGTGGATAAAATGAGAGCCATTGGCAACCTGAAGGAGACACTGGGCTCTCATGTATAAGTGCATAATGCATTGTGTATGTCATAAAGCGAGTGGCACCTCCCAAGCACTGATAAGGAGGCTCTCTACAGGGTATATGCAGAGGCCACTGGTCACCAAACGGAGACCAGTGCGGTGGGTCGAGTCCACCTTTCGCAATTCCCACTCAGTTGTCGATGTATAGAACTTGCATCTATAATCTAGTTTAGAGTGAGCAAAGGAGTGGTAAAAAAAGTAGGGAAGTAGCTCGAAATGCTGAATGCCACAGAACGAAGAAGTCTATGGACAGGTACAAGAAACCTTAAAGCTATGAATGTGTGCCTACAAGATGAAGCATTGGTTAAAAACAAGACCAAGGAAACAGTACTACCATACCACATCCAGGTGAGTCCCATTTAGGAACAAGGCTGGATTGGGGTGAAGCTGTGAATGCAGCACCTTAGTCTTGGCCAGAGAAAGCTGAAACACATGTGCTTTAGCATGTAGCGAAAGATGCAGTTCAGAACCTGTTGGATTTTATGCTCCAGGATAGGCAATTGGGTTGCACCAAAAGAGATGGAAAAGTTGTAGTGAGAACATCTTCTGGCAGCACCGAGCTGATACCATTGATACTCAAGGCAAAAAGAGTGACATTTTCCTGCCCTATTGCAGGGGAGATAGCTCCCCTCATTCATTGTGGAATCAATGATCTTGCAGAAACTCAAGACAAAAATTGGGAGGTGTCCCCTCATCCCCCATGGTGTGGAGGGTCTCAGTGACACCTCATCTATCTTCTCCAGATCAAAGAATACTGTGGCTAATGCTGTCCATTAAGGAAAGCCGCAAAGAGAGCATTTTACAGTCATAGCAGAGCATCCGATGTGGAGTGGAACTAGTGAAAGCTGCACTATGCAGGAGAGAGGTAACCACTTATGTTCACGATATAAGCTAGCTAATATTAACCAATTTCTCCATGGAGTTGCAAATGCAGGAAATTAAAGAAATAGGGCACTACCTGGTCAGGGTAGATTGATCTCTACCAGCCTTGTGAAAGCAAACACAGTTACCACTTGACAGGAATCTAGAAGGAAATCTTCTACCCAGATCCTGTTGAACAAGGCTAACAAAAAGCCATGCCTCACTTAGCCAGTTATACAACCATGGTGTACAGGATATTGGCTGGACCAGGGGCAGTATCTGCACACACAGCAATAGTGGAATGCAACTAACTTAAGTGTAAACAAGTTGTTGCTGGGTTCTCCTTAATCAGGAGGTAAAGTCCAGTCGTTACCTACAGCAAGACCATGAGTGATTTAAATTTGGGTTGAACAGCTTCCAGGTTAAAGAATGTGGTCAAGGAGGACTCTGCCACAGATGCATAGGCCGAGATTGTGGTTCGGTCCACCTGGAAGACACTCTTCCAGGTATCAGGTGTACTAATCTACACAGGGTAATCTCATGTGGGGGGGGGGGAAGGGGGCGATAGTGAAGTTAGGGAAAGTGGCAATGTATGGAAGGTATATAGCCCTAAATTGTAATTAGAGTCTCTTGGAATGTTGGGATCAGGCAAAGTTAAAATTTTCTAAGGTTCAGTCAAGTCAGTGTAGATGGAGCAGCCATGGATACAAGTCAATATTCAGGCAGTAATTAACTGCATGATATTAACCCTTTACCTGCAGAATTCACATTTATGTGCGTTCTCAAAGGCATAGATTGAAGAATGAATGCTAAGAGATTTTAAGGTGTGAACCAGGTTGTGACTGTGTTCTGACTGTGGTGTGTAGGAAGAATTTCAGCGTGGCTATGTACAGAAAGTGATACTTGAAATATTAGTTGTAAATACCAACATAATTTTATGTTTTATCTCACTATTCTATGTGGTTATTATTTAAAACCAACCATCTCAAAATAAACTGGTTGACAGGTTATTATGGCTAAAGAAAACTGGGGTAGGGGTATTTGCAATTCCAAGGAAAAAGTGGGTAAACAGACAAGAGAACAGGCAATCAATCAGCAGCATGGATTAACAACCTGCTTTTGTCAGCAATTTCATTTGTGAAGTCCACAAGGGAGCTTTAGCCCTAGCTGATATTTGGAGGGTTGTCTGCCTTCTTGGCCCCAATGCATGTAATAGACTATCTTCCACACATTTTCACTTTCATCTTCACCCTGTAGTTACACTTAATGTGAACCGAGAATATGGAAATTGATAATGAAATAAATGAAGGCAAGAAAAAATTGTTGAGAAGTACTCTGGAAAATTCCTACCATCTTTATGACAGATGCCCTCGTTGTTTACTTAAAAAAATATGCTACTCGGTTTAGGAGGGGGGAAGGGATGGGTAAGATTAACTTACAGCAGCAACGAGAGGTCCGTCCGGCTCAAGGGGAGCGATTGTGGTAGTGACGTGAAGCGCTTTCACCATCAAATTCCTCGCTTTCATCAAAATATTTGAACAAGTTTTGTTGCCATACACCGTTTCTACATTTGCCACATAATTAAGCAGTGATTTGTGGTCTTTTCCATAAAATCCTGCAAGGAGAAATCCATAGTGTGTTATTGAAGGATTTAAATCAAAAGAAGAGCGCTCATGGTGGTTGGAGTGTATGTTTGGAGTATTATGAGCCTTAGATTTTATTTCTACACCATCAAAGTAAAGAATATATCAACAAACATGTATAAATATGGTTACTTAGCTACGCCATCCACCCCTTTACAGACGTAGACGAGATACCCGGATGATGAAATTCACATAAAGATCAGAATGACAATTACTGGCAAGACAGAGGGTAACAGTAGCTGGTCCTCATTGGAAGGTGGAGGGTAGTATTTTGTTATGAGAAGTATCCCCTGGAGCCTCCCTAAATATAGAAGCCCAGTGAGTGATCTCACTATCACCTTCCGTGGTTTTTGCCTCCTATGTCTATAGGGTTGGTGGGGGCTCTGGTTTTAGCCGGGGCAAGCGAGCCTGAATTGCCAACAGCTCTACCAGGGAGGAAGAACCTGCAAAAGGGTCCGACTGGGTGCGGTGGTTACCGTGCTAGTACACTTGGATAGCCCAGGAGCAGAGGGTGATTTATTAACTTAAGAAACGTATAAAGTGGCAGTTTGCAAAGGCCACGACAGGACCAATTATTGTAATGGCATGAATGCCTTAACACGCTAACAATAGCAGTAAGCTTGCGGTGACTAGGGAGTCTATCACGGTTAAACGTGAGGAAGGGTGTAGGAGGTCTCTCCCATTTCATCACACGTTCAACCTTGACCAGTCTATGGTTGGATAGCTCTTCTGTGATGTCTTCTAAGGAGTATTCAAAAAGTTCCCTCACATAAATTTATGTGAGGGATCACCTTTACAGGTGAGCCATCATGCGGTTTCCCACCAAGAGCCCTGGCTAATGCATGACGCTAATGGAACATGTGTCCCTTAACAGCTGCGATCAGTAGAGTGACCTAATAAAAACGGTTTAAAGCAGGCAGCCTCTCGAATCGGTAGGGCACCCGTCCGTCCATGGAACCCTCGGGGAACGAAAGGCTCCCCTTGTTGTTTTTTATTCTTTTTAGGGGAAGGAGTGAAGCTTCTTCCCTTTCCCCGGAATGGGCTCCGAGGCCGGGAGGGTCAGCCTCGGTCACCTGCAGAACTCCCTCCCTCCCCTTTTGAGTCCTCAGGGGGCCTTGTTTCACCTGGAGGATCTTGTTCAAGAGCGGGCTTAGGCTCTAGGGTGTCTCCCACCGAGTGTGTCCACTCGAGGGGATGAGCCTGCCGTCTGGGGCGTGAGCACCTATGGGGCCTCGATCAGCGCTGGAGGGGCTTCCCATTTGGCCATCCACCCTGCAAGGTGTAGGGGGATCTCACCCGTGGACTCGCTAGGCCGAGTCGATCGACATCTGGAAAAGAGTGGGGGCGAGGGGGAAACGCCGGACCCCTAGAAAGTCACAATACGTGGGTCGAGACCCAATGGGACACGCTCCATGTCCCTCTGCAGGGGTTCGCCCCAGCTAAACAACCTCATAGGGAGCGGGCGACTTTGCAGCACTGGCTACATGTAATTTTTTGCTGTTTTAGTGAACCACTACGAAATGAGGGGGAGAGGGGCTACTAGCTCAGCTAATGAACCACACAGGAATGACTCTGAGGAAGAGGAGAAGGGGAAAACTCACATAGCCGGAGATTTTGAAGAATGAGAAGCCCTTCTCCACTATGGGAAAAGACAAAGGGGAGAGGGGGGGGGCTTCTCTTTAGAGGTGGAGCTGCCTGAGGGCGCCTCAGGAAGTAGTAAAGGGAAAACGCCTTTGTTAATTGAGTGGAAAGGAGGCGAGCTCCCTCACCCTTTTTTTATTGGGTTTGAGAATTTTTCTTTACCTAACTCAAAATTCAGAAATGTGTGCCCATATAAAAGATTTTTTTTTTTCATTTTGGGAGGCCATCTGGCGCCTGCTTACTTGGTCCCATATAAAATAGAGGGTGGTGGGCTCGATCTCGCGTCCAGCCGATCCCCGTCTCGGATTTTCGGATCTTTCAGGGACTTCAACTCTGGGCGAGTTAAAGGGCCATGTTTGCGTCTGTGCGACCCGCCAAACGGAAGTTACAAAGCGAGCAGCCGCTCCCAACTAAACAGCCAGAGGGAGGTGGGATAGTTTGGATTCCCTTACCTAGTCTTATTAGTCATTGACAGGAGGGCCAGGATCCGAAGGTGTCATTTGAAAGACCCAGAAGTGGGACCCCCGAGGTGTTCAGTTGGCCTGACAACCAACAAGGCAGTAAATTTCACCTCCTATAGACAGTATAGCTTTATGCAGCTAATAACAGCCGCAAGGAGGTGATGAGCACATAAAGTGCATGGAAAGGGTTTTTTGGGCAAAACATCCCAGGACCCATCAAGTCTGGTCTCGTGCAACTTGCGGGAGTTGTTTAAGGTGGTCCCAAAACATCTCTTCTAACACAGCACAAGGTAACTGGTCAGCTCCTCAAACCTACATAGAAGGAAGGATGAAATGATAACAGTCTTGATGATGATGACTTTGGAGTTTCTTACTCCCGCGGGGTGGCGAGCTCAGGACGCCGCTTAAAGATTTGTGTCCAACAACATATCCACTAGGGTAGCAAAAGCTCTCCTGCATAGTCAAAGCAAAGAGAGGAGCCTTAGGAAGATGAAATAAACGTGGAGGAAGTGACAAACCACAATTACCTTTACTCAGTGAGGTGAGAACATAGAAAGTGATAATGAAATAAATGAAGGGAAGAAAAAAAAAATCTTGAGAAGTACTCTGGAGAAGGCGAGGAGCAATCGGAGAAATGGAGAATTTTCCAAATTAGTGAGTTGTCCATGGATACCAAAAGATAGATGCACTTACCAATATTTACCAAAAGCTGGTGGAACTGTTCAACTTGAGTCTGCACTTGACTGAACTGCTCCAGGTTCTTGCGGTCGCAAGGAACAGACTCCTCTAAGCAGCAGTCCAAAACAAGTTGGATGAATTCATCGCCAATCTGAAATCCACTTTGGATTAATCTTTATAAAAAAACGAACGATTAAATAATTATGTGAATTAAAGCCTATGAATGATAGAATAAGAATAATAGGGAATTTTGTATGGTGTTCACAAAGAGCCTGTCTATTAACCAAGGCAAAGCTAAAAGAGGACAGATGGGTCTTCAAAGCACACTTGAAGGTACAAAGGGAGGGGGGGTAAGAACGTGTAACATCAGAAAGATTATTCCAAATTCTAAAGTCGCCTACACAGCAGATCCCCGTGGTTCGGATCCCATGCTAAATCATAGACTCACAATCAGAAACAAAATACAGCTTAAATTAGTCCAAATTGGGGGTAAAACCTCTACCATTCTTTCCTATGGGGCACAGACAAGTAGTAAGGAGCAGAGCCTGAGCGTGGGGTTCTTAGGGGCCTGCCTGGATAGGGCAAGATTAGGGACAGAGTAAGGAAAGATAGGATGTTGATGTAGTATTTATGTAAAAAGTGAACATCGACAGTGATTCTGTAAATAATATGCAACAAGTACACGAAAAACACTCCAGGCTTTTTTTTTTACAATTATGGGGTTCATTTGGCTGCTACCAGAGAAAGAATACCCGCCAAAAATGAAGCTAAAAAGTAACAAAAATGATGTAACTAAAAATTTAACGATAGCCACCAAGAAACTAAAAATAAACTACAGAGAAAATATATATATATAAAAAGAAAACAATTCAAAGGCACATTCACATGCTCTGCCTACTCTATCTTGGGACCAAGGCCACCATCCATTTTAAACAAATTTAAATACTATGAAGGGACCCCACCCCCTCCTCCGAGAACTATCGCACCAATATTTTGTGTGGTGTGCAAAAGCCAGCACTTACACCAGTGAAAAGTGGTAACAATCTCTCACATCCCGGTACTATGCTCGAACCTCCGTGAGTCTAGGGCATTCTACTAAATAATGGTCTACAGTCAGTGTGAAGAGAGAGGCATTTTTTTAATGTTATAGTTAACCTGGTGGCTCCCAATGGGGGTACACTAGTTCCCGTTCCCCCTCCCCCACCAAAGAATATATGACAATACATTAATTTACTGAAATATGTATGTAAGTACCCCCCCCCCCAAAAAAAAACCCCCTCTCAAAATAAAATAGTATGGGCGATGGCAGGGGGTATATATTTTGCTGCTTAATACCAATTTGTACAGTGAATGTGGGGAAGATAGTGCAGGGCCCAGTTTCCAGGTGGTTTTGATGGCTAGGTTTAGTGAACAGAGGGGAATGTCTGTGGTGTTTTGGGAGTAAGGTGTTGAAGGGTTTCCATGTACACACACAAACCCCTGTAGGTAAGAGTTACAATTAAAGGATTTTAATTTTTAAGGGAACAGTGAATATCAACGGGGACAATCCAGTAGAAAGTTGCCGTAAGTGGTTTTGGGGTATGGTTAGCGATAGTCTTTCCCTCCTATCATAGAGGGAAAAACGTACATAAAACAGTTACGTGACACAGCGAAGTGTTGCAGAAGCGGTTGCAAAGGTACCCCACCCAAAAGATTGGTATGGGTTTAATTACGGAATTGCGCTCATTTAAAATGTCTTTTATTTCCCAGTGGGAACCTACTGATTAACTTGGGATCCGAACAACGGGTAACTACAACCACTGTGAAGTCATCTGAATCAGAGTCTAACCCATGGCTAACTACACTCGATGTAGCTTAGCTTTGCCGTAATCGGAAGCAGTGTTTCCACTTAACATAACCGTAGCTCAGTACAAGTTGGTAGCACAACTCCGAACCATGCTGATATCAATGTTTCTGAAATCAAACAACAATGTGTTTCAGAAGTGAACACAGGCTACTTATTTTGTAGCTGTCTATATGGGGTACCCTCACTGCTAGAGAAATGTGCCATTTCTCTAGGTACCAGGTGTAGCAGACTATACAGGTTACCTCCTTGCTGGTACTCGGGACGGGACAATGCGCTGCTCCTCTAAGATACCAGGTATAGCTATCTACACAAAACAATCCATCAGCAGGGGCTAGATGTTTTTATTATTTTGGTTTGTGTGGTGATTGCTACAGTTGTGTAGTTTTGCTGTTGAACAGTGTGATGCTCTTTAATGTTTTGTTGAGTTTGCTGGTGTTTGTTCTGTGGAGAAGTGTTAAAAGTTTCGCGAATGTAGTATTTTGTTTTGGTATTTGTTTCTAGTGTAGGTGTATAAGATAGGGTCGTTGCCCAAGGTGGAGATGCAGAGTTTAGTGTCATGTGAATGAACTGTCTGTAGAGGATGCTCAGCGTCCCTTTCCTTTCGCAGTTTTCAATTCGCCCCTCTTTGCAGGCACACAGAGTAAGTACCAAAGATGATCTTACCTCAGCCCCAAGCAATGAAATGAGATGCACTTCTTTTCCATCATCATCAAATGAACATGATAAAAAGTGTTCCTCTAAGAAGTGGAATACCTGTAAAAATTAAAGATATCAAAAGGAGAGAAAAAAAAAATTGTATCAATTCATCTATCCTTTAAAAGTTTGGTTTTTCTCATCTACCCTAGAAACTTTATTGTACATAAATCAAGTCAGAGAATTATGTCTAGAGCCAGAATGAGGTATTTATTGGTGAGAAAAAGGCAGAACAGTTTACCAAAAAAGTGATATTGAAAAAGAAAAAAAAGTTCTGATGAGTGTAAGACAGGTTAAGAGATTTTTTTTTCAATGCCCATCTGACTGCCCAGCAAGGCACAAGTCGCCAAATTCATCCTACAGCCTAATGCTAGGTCAAAAAAACAAATGTGTAAAAGACACCAAAAAACAAACCAGTCAAACTAAAACAGCAAGAAGGAAGAATGCTCTGGTGTTGGGGGGGGGGGCACCTTCCCCCAGTGCATGATTATGTGAACAAACAACACAAAGAATCCAAATAAAATGGAAGAGGCCAGCCTTCTCGCAAAGCTCAAATAGTCCACAAGTCTGTGTGCAGAAATTCATCCCAAGTATGAGGGACAAGCTGTAACAACCACGCTCAACCCAGTAGCAGGACATGTAATCTGCACGACGATCACATAGACTGGGAAATTCAACTAGAACACAAATAGTCAAAGCTGGTACCCTCCAGGGTAGCATCTTGGACAGAACCAGAGGCCTCACCAGCCTGAGAGATAGGCCACATTCTCGAGAGATTTTCCTAGCCAGGTTATGACTGGCATCACTCGGAGGCATAGCAACTGTCAAGATCCACTGCAGATTCAGTGAAAGACCTTGGTGACAGAGGGGGAGGGGGGCTGGGTTGGACCAACAAGTACATAATGCATTGTGTATGGTGCAGAGTGTCATCTCACCAGCATCGACAAGTAGGCTCTCAATGGTGTACGTGCAAAAGACACCAGTCACCAGGAGGATACTGGTGTGCAGGATGCCCTCTTCCTGGTCCAATGGGGAAGAGAGGGCTCCCCCACCCATACACAGAATCAATGGTCCCGCAGAAATTCAGAAAATAAAGATTTAGGGGCATCCACTTACTCGCATCGTGTGGAGTGTCTCCATGATAGAGTAACACCATGTGGTATCGTATGCTTTCTCCTGATCAAAAAATGATATGTAGTGCTGTATATTCAGGAAGGCCTTGCAGATGGCATTTTTCGGTTGAAGCAGAGCATCTGACATGGAGTGGAATTAGCAGAAATGCCATGCCTCACTCACCTAAGTGTCGAAGCATGGCATACAGGTATAGACCAACCGGGATCATAATTTTGCCAGGGCTGGGGTTACTAATATTTGCCTGGGGTTAGCTGGGGCCGGGGCCACACTGAGTCTATACTTGGCTATAGACTGACCAGGTTCATAATTTTACCAGAGCCAAGATCACTAATATTTGGTTGGGGCCAGGGTGGAAATAAATGACCGGGATTAGCCGCAGTCGGTCCATACATACAGGTCATGGTCCGGACCAGGGGTGGTGTCCACACATGAAGTGAGAGCAGAACGTAACTCACTGAATGTAAACTTGTCATTGAAGGCTTCTCCGCCTAGGGAGGTAAACTCCATTCAGTGGCCTTCAGCAACATCACAAGCTTGAGATGCAGCATCAGAGATTGTATTCCTGTTCCACCAGGGAACAGGAAGGGCCAGCTTGCGAGAACTTGCCCTGAATCCTTATGACTCACTTCCACACCTCCACAAGAGGGATCATTCTGTTAAGTGAAGACAATTATGCCCGCCAGGAAGAGTGGCGTGCATGATTCAAAATATACCAGAACCTAGCTCTAGCTCAACAAAGATCACAACAGCGAAGTAATTCAGATGGTGCTTATAGCGCATGTAGGCATATCGCTTTTATCTGAGGGCAGTCTCACATTCGGTTGACCACCAATGGAAGTGGATGGCCTGCAAATGACCAGATGTTTAGGAATAGTAGTTAAAAGTACAGCAATAAGGTTGCCGGAGAAAAACTCAATAACCCCATCCACTGACTTAAACTCAATTGGGAGAGAGAAATCAGTCATTTCTTGAAATGAAGCCCACTATGCCTTTTCCAGCCTTTGGTTGGGGCATAGGAGCCAAAGCTCCATCAGTGCTGTCCTCCTTTACAGGGACAGCATAATGAGTCCACGAAGAGAGCCTCATGACCATCTTCAGGGGGTTTGCCTCCAGTGTCTAGGGACCTGGTGGAGGCACACAGTCATTTTACATTATGGGAAGTAGTCATGTGGGAGGAGTGAACCCTTTGTGCTGCCAGCTTTACCAGGGGTGTGCTTGTGGTAGGTAGAACTCACAGGTTTCCAAATATGCACAGAAGCGACCGTGCTCCGGCTGGAGGGGCCAGGAGCAGAGAGTACTTTTTAATATTGAGATGCAAGACATCCCAGGTAGCACTGTGCACACAAGGACTAAGTCTTTAGCCTACGAAAAGGAGAGAGAAACTGTGGCCTGAATAGCCATGATTTCTTTGTCCAGCAGATTCATGTCGCATCAATTTGATGAAGCAGGGTGCAGCTTTCTGCACATACAGTTGGACATACACAATAAGAATTTATCGTGTACAGCCTTGGAGCAACTTTGGATAAATCCGAATTTGCATGTCTAAATGTGCGATTCATATGGCCGAAGCGATGGCAGTAGTAGCACCTTCATGGCAGTGGCACAAATGCATTCACATGTTAGTGCTACCAACTGGCACCCATCAACTCAGGAAGCATGTCATGATCAAATGTGACAAAGAGTATAGGGGTGGGTTTTAAGGTCCCTCTGCTGTTTTCTCATCACACACTCGACCTTGACAGCTCCTTTCCTTGGTCAGTCAGTTCTTCTGTGATGTCTTCTAAGGAGTAGCCTATAGGTTCTGTCGCATAAGCCAATCTTTTCATGAAATTCATAGTAGTGCTGCATTACACTCACCTGAAAGCCGAGTGTTTAAAGGGCACTAATAATGGGTGTCCTAGAAGGGTTTGCTGCATTAGCCAGAAGGCTCCCATCAGAGAAATGGCTCACCTTTGGCTCTCTACCAGTCAATCGAGCTAAAGCTCTCTTTTGATGGGGCATGTGGACTTTGGTAAACTTGCTGCCATCAATGGAGCAAATAATTAATAAGTGCTAATAAGTCAACAGACTCTAAAATGCCAGGTAATTTCTGAATGAGGCCCACCAATGTAATCAAGGCTCTGCTCAGCGTGCTTGCAACTTTGGTTTGGGTCTGGGCCTCTCCACCTTAGGGTGGAGAGGAATGCCTTGTCCTCTTTGATTTCTTCCTATCTTTTCTAATATTTTTGTTGGTGAGGAATGAACCCCTGCTTCTCGTCCTCGTCCTCTCCCTCAGGAAGGGGCTTCAAGGACAGATGGACCAGCCTCGGCCAGATCTTGGCTGTCAAAGATGCACCAGTGGGGGAGAAGGTCCCTCATTTCTGTGTTAGTCTTGGGGGCCTGTGCTGCCTGATGGAGGCTTTGCAGAGAGGTGGAATCAGGTTCAATGTCTGGCACCGAGCCAAGATTCATCTATTTGGAGGACCCTGCCATCTTGGCTGGGCTTACCTTCGGGACCATCTTCACCTGAACAGGGGCCTCCAAATGCAACCCCCAACTGACTGGGAACTCATAGGGCCTATTGCCCATCACTGGAGCCAGAATGATGACCCACATTTGTAATAAAGGGGGAGCATGCATGCTGGCTTCCATCAACTAACAAACCTCGGATTGACGAGGTGTGTGGGCAAGGCCAATGGGACAATGCCGCCTCTTACCCCTCTAAGGGGCTTTGATAGGTCACCTAACCCCAATGGAAGGGGCAGGAACTAAGGTGACGAGTCCCTGTCTTGTCTTCTTACTGGGCCCCTGAAGCAAGTAGAGAGTTTCCTGGAGGCAACTCTGCCAAAAGGGGTAAGGGAGAAACCACGAACCCGTCAAAGAAGAAGCAGCGCCCTCTCTCCTGAAGAGTCTTAGAGGGACGCCTAAGAAAGAATGGATGGGGGGGGGGGGGCACCTCCACCCCAAAGGTGGAGCTGCCTGGAGGCAACTCGAAGATGGCAAAGGGGAAACCCATTTGCTGCATTCTGAAGGTAGGAAGGGAGTTCCTCCACCTGGCAGAGTAGTGTTGTTTTGGGTTCCTCGTCCACCCATACATCAAGGTTGAGCAAGGATTTACACAAGGAAAGGCAGACCGATATTTTTATAGTTTGTGAAAACCTACCAAACAACCAAAATTCCTACACCTGTGACCACTAAAGAAAAAAGAAGGGGATTGGTGGGCTATATCCCACATCCAGTTGCTTCAGCCTATCCTGTCTCAGGTTTTCAGGGGTCCACCATGGGTGCATTAAAGAATGGTACCCACAACTTAGGACAGTGACTCACACTTACCAGAAGTTACCCAGTGGTCAGTCCTTCCACAAAGGTCACAGGTCCAAGCTGGGCAGCCAGAGAGGCAGGGCGACAGGGTGGGTATCCTTACAGGGACAAACTAATCTTTCAACAGGATGACCAAGATATGAACATCTGTTGTCACAGTCACGGAGATGGGACCCCCGAGACTTTTAGTTGACCTAGCAACCAAGAAGGCAATAAAGCCCACCCGCCACAAGCAGTACAGCCTTATGCACCCGAGAGCCGCTACAGGGAGGTGGCCAGCTGATTGCACGCAGGGAAGTGGTTATTGGAGCAAAACTGATATTCCCATTCTTTGCACACCAACACCCAGGTTCCCTCAAGGTCTGGTCTCTTGAACCTGCAGGCGTTAAAGGGCGTGATTTATAGAGGTCGCAAAGCCTCTTTTTTGACATAGCATGAGGTAGCTGGTCAGGTCCTTAAGCCGAGACAGAGGGGTGATGGGATAGTCCTAAGGTCAAAAGGAATGCTGAGAAGGAGCCAAGGGAAAGCGCAACAAGTTACCCCAGCTTTGTTAAAGAGTTCTATTCAACTCAGTAGTGGGGCATCTCTACTTTGCCCTCTGTCCAGGTGAGAACAGTTCCTCCTGGTACCGGGTGCGGATAGACAAAAGATTGAAGGGACAGTAAAAAAAAACAAAACCCAAACCCAAAAGAACTAGCTCTTATAGGAAGCAAAGTGGAAGAACACCAAAAAATTTCCCAGGTACAATTAGAGAGTTCATTTCAACCCAGCGACAGGACTTTCCCTAATTTGCACTCAGGATGGGAGGATGTGCAGATCTCCAGGTACCAATGTAACAACAGGCTACACAGCGTAACCCCCTACAGGAAGGTTAAGATAAAATCAGTACAACAATCATATCAAACTTACAGATTCTAACTCAGTCAATGCTTCCATAGCAGATGTAGGATCCCTGACTTTTTCTGGAAGAGATTTCCTTACATGAATACAATCGACTCCTGAATCCAGAGACAGGAATTCAAGTTTTCCTCCTTCACATAAAATTGGCCTGGAAAAGGAACAGGCTTAGATTTAGCATAGAAGTGTGCTCATCCATTTGATCCAATCCTATAAAATCAAGTTTATGCCAATGGAAATTTATATATCAAAGTTCATCATCCGCATTAACCTCTTTCACACAAAGTGGAATCAGTGCACTTTCAATGCCACTAAAACTACCCAACACCCCCACCTGCTATATGTTCTATTAAACATGAGGCAATCCATCATTTTGGCCATGCCAAAGACCTTAAATAGTGATGGGGTGCTATGTAGTGTAGCCCCCTTCAAGCACAACTATCATACATATCATTCACTTGCTCTTCAGCTAGGCCTTTCTCACACATTCACATAACCAATCTACCTTTTACACAGTTTTCCAACACTTCTCAAACCTCGACACTACTTTCATATATTCTCTTCATAAGTCCATTTCCATTCGTTCTTCTTACATACTATTTCATAAGACTTTCAATTTCCCCCTTCTTCACATCACAAACATCACTTACTCATTCTTCACTATCTTTTGCATATCAAGTATCTCTCTCAAGTTGTCCATTTGCACTGTTCTCACTTGAAATCTTTCTTTATTCTATATCATAGATTCACTTGTGCACACCAACAATAGCACCATCAGTCATACACAGCTTCTGGGCACATTCTACACTCAAATCCTTAGCATTTAGTAACACTGATTGCCCCTGTGACTTTGCTACAATTTAAACCCTTGTGGTCACAATCTGTTTCATCTTTACCACTATCACTTACAATACATCCTACACACTTAAAACTTCACACTCATTCAAGGGTGACAACATACTTGGATATCCCCCCACCACACACACACTTAATACCATTACCTTCTATTTTCTACATTCACTTTAAGATTCCTCCTCTCATACCTCCTGTCAAAAGCTACAATCAACATTTCTAAATCTCTCTCACCCACCAACACCATTTGATCAACATATAGCAACATAGGTTAGAATCCATCCCTCATCAATCTCATGCTCCTTTCCCTCATACCCCTATATCTCTCAGTACCTAATCCATAAAGATATTAAACAGCCATGGCAACATCAAACAACCTTGTTTTACCCATCTATGTCTAACTACTACCCCCCAAAATACCTTATTTCCTACCTAAATACTCTTCATACCATCCATGCCACAGACCCCCCCCCCACCGCCCCCCAAAATCTGAGACTTCTGGAGAAAAGTCTCAACACCATATAAATCCAGAGGTACCAGTGCCACTAAATACAAACGTAGTATTATCCTACATGAAACATATCCAAGACTCAATGGGTATATGTAGGGAGGGTGCATTTAAGTTCCACATATTACTGCTGTTTATTTGCGTTGCAGAAACAATATATTAACATTTAAGTTGCTTTAATAGGCAGTTAAAAGGAGCCAAGAATTGTAGTTGACCCCAGTGTCAAAAAGTATCCATTACATACATCTCTTGAAAATTATTTTAGCTCATCCACAAACAAACAACCTTACTCCAAATTTTAGTTTTCAGGCTTTTATACACTTTCACCCCTATCCTCTTTAATTATAAAATCCCCTGACTTTTCCAATTAAAAATGGGTACTTTTTTCTTGATTCACTTACATTTACGTTAAATTCCTATTTATTTTCATTAGTGACTAAATTTATGGCATGTTTTATGCCTTGGCTATCACAGAATAATGGAATAATTTGCAATTTGTAATAATTAACCATGGTAACACATGGCACACAGTTGTAAATAAATGGGGGGGATGCAATGGGTAGGGGTTGCAGAGTCTTTAATATAGATATAGAATGCTAAAATGACCATTTTAAAATGCGCAGTGTAGAATAAGAAAGTTTTACTCTTTTTATATATTTCACCCCCCTATTATATATACTATACTCAGGTACTCCAAGGTACCCCCACTCCCCAAGAGATCAGTTCCCCCATCATGTACACAAAATGAAAGAGCCCATACAATCTCAGGATCCAAACTATCTCTTAAATACCATTTCACTTAGCACTTACCAGTAAGTAACTGGTGGTAACCATCCTAAACATAACACCTACAAACCGCAGTGACTTGACTAACACACACTACATCTACATTCAGTGCTACCAGGAACAAGACAATTGAACATATCCAAAACTATGATTAACACTTGTTCTTAGTTTTCATTTCAATAAATAATAAAAAAATTATTCTGTGCCAGTGAGCCATGATAGTGATGGAACACGATGCGATGTAGCATATGGCCTAGTAAAGGGTCATCGTTAGGAAGAAGGCGCAAAGCATATCCACTCACAAATCCTCTCTAAGCATACCTGAGAACCCCAAATATCATCTACTCGTTTCTCTATCAGTCTCCTTTCTTGCAACCACTAAAATAATCAATCTATCATGTGTGGGGACTTCTAAACATCCACATCTGCCCATACAAATAAAGAATAATCTCAGTTAGAATCTTTACACATCATTTCTCACACTATACTTCATCCATTTGCTCTACACTCTATTCTTCCTATGCCCAACAGGCTTCTCAAATTATTCATTTGCACTTCTCTTACTCTCAATCTTTCCTTTTCATTTGAGATGTAATAGTCTCATGCCCATACACTTGCCATGCAACTTCCTTGAACATTGCACATTTAAAATCTTTAACATTCAATAATGCTACAAGTGCCCCAAGAAACTTTCCTTCCATCTATAACCTTGTTATACAATATGCCTCACTTATATATTAAAACTTACCTTATGAAATATTGCAAAAGATTTTTTCCGAATGTGCAAACATGGGCTTGAAGTTCTCCCAATGCATTCAATGCAGCTAATGTTTGTCTGGTGCAATCAGTCTTTTTTTCTTTCTTGTCAGCACTCATATTTTGGATGGAGAGTGTAACTGCTTTTAATTGCTTGTCTTCCTCTTCCTCATTGAAGGAGATGAATTTATTCCATAGCTTCCATAAAGGAAGGTAACTATTAATTTATAATCTAAAAATTCATTTCCATAGAGGGCTTAGCTAGCTAACCCTTGGTCAGGCTGTTCTTTATTAAAGCTACAAATCTCAGCATTAATTAATTTTTATCAAAATTACACTAAGATCCACTCTCAACCTTTGATCAAGCTAACAGGCAAAGCACGATCAACCTTTAGAGAGTGACTTACCACAAATTGTGCTTACATAAACAAAAATTCTTATTTGTTTCTTTTAAATCATAATAAAAGACCAAACCAAATTTTATCCTTCCTTTAATTCCTAATACTACCTCTCCTCCTCTGCAAATTATATCTGTCCTTTTCAAAAGAAGTTCCTCTCGCAATGCTGTTAAGATGTCAAGTTGACTCTCCACTTCTCTTGAATTGGCTTCATCAAGCAAATCTTCAATCTGAAAAGTATATGTTTCATAGATGCAACTCCATGGAGCTTACTTAAAGATGAAAAGAAAGATCCTAAGTAGAAATAAGTAGTGATGAAACACGTTAATCAGACCAATTATGTTCTCAGTCCTTCCTTTACATGGAATTGGTAGTGGTTGTGTATGTTCACCTACCCTTACCCAACCCATGTAAATGCCTAATCCCTGTCTTCTTTTCCAGGATATTGAATTGCCTCTCACATTAAGGTGTGCTTAACAGGATATGACAGGCAGTGTGACAGCAGGATATCTGGAATCTGCTACCACAACTTTACTTAGTTTCAAGTCTTTTCATCTTTTTCAAGTGACAAAATTTTTATATGTAAACTATATATAATTACAGATAATCTTTTATAAGATATTTTTAATACTAAATGTATGCACAATCTCTAGTAAAACTCAGGGTGGCAGACAGAAGGACAACAAACTTGGTTCTAAATTCACTCTCATAAATAATTATTTTACAAAATGAAATAAAACTACGCATGATTTCTTGTAATCATGCCATCACTGGGTCAGGTCTATTGGAATAGGAAATTACACTTTACCTGATCAATCGTACTATCCTATCAAACTTGCTAAATGTCTAAAAAAAATTTAAATCTACAATAACTCCTTAAATAACTGTAAAATATTAAAATAAAAATGTTAATTATGATTCCAAGCAAATGATTCTTGGAAATAAAGATAAAATAGCATGCAATCAGTCAGACATTTACATTTTTTTTAGCAATATCTGACCTTATTTAAGTTACAAACTGCAACATCAAAGTTATTTGAAAGTAAAGCTGCTTCTGCGTCATTCCTTAGTGTATGAATGTCAAGGAGGAGTTGTGTGGCTTCAAGCTCTGCTTTCATTTCCTTCCATCTTGAAGTTACTCTCTCAATTTCACCGGCGCTTCCTTTAACACTAGGGATAATCTGTAAAAAAAGTGAATTTATTATTTCCCATAAAACACTTAAACCAGCAAATTTACAGTACTTGCCAAGCTGGAATTCATTAAATTTACTAACTTCTGTTTTAATATTTGTTTCAAGAAGTGAACTGTCTTCCAGACACTTTTTAAGCTTTGTTTGGAGATTGCTGAGATCCACAGAAGTTGAAGACAGTGTCACATAATGTGAGCCGAGACTCTGACAAACACTATCTCTAGCCTCTTCAGCTTGTTTGAAGAGCTTTTCTATTTCAGTCACTCGAGCATCAGCTTGACTTCCACTCTCTTCTAAAATGAATTAGATCAAAGATTTTCAAATTAAATAAATCAAATCATATAGCCTTATCTGTTAAAACATGATTAAACTAGTTCAATTGATTCCAAAACTGAAAAATACATTCTGAGAAAATTAAAAAAAAAGGGGAAAAGTATAAAATTTCATGCGACAATATCTTTACCAATATAAAGATCTTAGTTATAAAAAGAAGAGGACTTAGAGAAATGATAAATCTAGACAAACTTAGCAACCAAGAGTGGAAAATTATCCAAAATTTATCCTACAACTTAACAAATTTACATAATTGTAAATGAGTAACATTGATCCTAATTATTTTTTCTCAAAATAATAAGAATTAACATTTGGTTTAACTCCATTGGCCATCACTGTCCTATCTGAGCAAAGTCAAACCACACTGGGTATTGTTAACCAACCAATAAGGACCTAATTTGAGTTAGGCTAACATTGCAAGGGCTGCCATATGTTGCAATAGGTCAGGGTACAGAGGTCAGATAAACTGTAAGTACTTGCTAAGACTAGAATCAGTGCAAATTGGTGGTAATAACTATTAAAGTAAAGATAAAATTGGATTAAACATCAATATTTCCTTGTAGTTATGGCCCAAAAGGAGTTGCTCTAATATCAAAATGCAGCAAAACCAATCAATGCAATATTCATTCCTGAAACTTAAAAAACTAAGCTGTCAGTTTTTCCCAATATTTATTAGCTAACAAGATATTGTATTTAGATTACAATAAAAATATAAATAATTAGAATAAAGTATTGAAGTATTTTTATTTATAGGCATGCAAGATTAATAATCATCTTGTCATAAATTGCACATGATGAACCTCCAAATTTAATATTAACCTTCAAAAGTGATTTGCCCTAAACAGAATGTCCACCTTACAAAATTTAAGTCACCCTCTTTGGCTCTGACATTTACAAGACAAGATACCAAGACGTCTCACTCCAAATAGCAGGCAAGGCTGTATTTTCTAAACTCTAGCCACCTGGTAGGCCAAGAAAAATAGAGTTATAGAGTGGTCAGCCATTTCCAAGTGGATATGGCACAGCTATCCCATCTGCCTACAATTCTAGTATGGGACCACCCCACTTGGATGAGATCTGCATGAAGTTCAACTGCATCAAACTCCAAATTCCTAACTATTGCATGGACCACTAGCACATGGGGGTACTATAAATTTCCATAGCATGCAACAGCCTCCCTCCATTTGAACATGGTCTCTCAACAGGCATTGTCCCACTTGTGGTAACGCTAATGGGTGCTACAGCACAGGCTGTAGGAATAAAAGCTTTCTCCCTTAATCTCCCAAGTGGTTGAGGGGAGCAAAGGCCACACATCTTCTACATGCCCTCTCTATTCCCACTACCACCACAGACTACACCCAAATACTAGCAAACACCACTGAATCACACAAAAAAAGATTACTTTGAGGGCAATATCCAAAATCATTATCCTCAGAACACTCACAAACACCAACTTTACACACAGGAACACTGAACATTCTACACAGACAGTTTTGTAGCACTATACATCCAATAAAAATTTCTATCGCATTGCTTTTTCCTTCTTTAGAAATCCTTGTTGCTTAAAAAAATCAAGCAAGAGTGACATGGGATACTTAAGGGTGCTAAACACCTTAAAACTACTAAAGGAGATTAAAACTGGTTGATTTTCAATCATGAAATATCAAATCTATAGAAAGACAAAAGGCAACATTAATGCACAATATAAAAATGTCATCTTTTAATATATGCCTTATCAACATCCTACCAGTTTTGACTATATTAAAAAGGAATTGCTTCTATATAGTTGGATAGTATAAACATATACTTCAAACTGTTCTATAGAGAATAAAGTCCTAGTTTGTTATAGCATATGCTGATATAGAAAGAATAAGTAATGTCTAAAAGCTATAATTTATAACAAATATAAAATAATACATTCTTACAGATATAAAATTTAATTTTTCTTAAAAATATAATAATTAAAGCCTAAATATCTGATAAAACTCCTAGTTTATCCAATGTAGTGCTACAAAAAATTGCAATAGCAATAATTATTAAAAAAAAACAAGATATAAAATATACTTACTAGATATAGCAAGAACATCTGCTACCAGGGACATTTTTTTTAGTTTCTTATTTTTGAAAAAGTTTAAGCGAATTTCAAAGTAAAAATTATGGGGTTCAGTATCATGAATTTTATTTTACTGTTTTACATTACTTAGAAAACTAAAAACACTGGAAACCTTGTGTATATCTATTATTTTTGTGGGTAAAAGTACGAAAATGAAATGATGTACTTTTTACTGTTATAATTTTACTTATAAACTTTTCTAAAAATTAATTTGTATTTACTGCTTATTTTTAAAATATAAATCAATCAGGAATAAGACAATGAATCTGTTTTCTTTGATTTATATATAAAATCTACCAATTATATTTTATATAAACTAGAAAATAAGGGTTGGACTCACAAGTGTGTTGCACGTAAAACTAGGCTACATTTTTAATTGGATCAAGTATATTTCTACTAATGAAATTAAATTTAATATAATTAACCATACCTATATCTTGAGCGCTAGTTAGAAATTCTTAAATTATTTTCACTTTCCTTTAGGAATTCTAGAACTCCTAGTTGGGTTAGTTCTAATATTTGATTAGTTTTGTTGATAAAAACTTCAAAATGTGGAATGGGGGCATTTGCTTTTTTCCCTATTATGATAACAATTGGGTAGCCATTTTTTTTAGCATCGACAAATCTTCTCCCAATTGTTTGTTTTATTCTGTCATCAATGATAACATCATCTTGATATCCAGGTATTTTTTCAATAAAGTGACAAAGATGCTCGCACCAGTGCGAACACTGCATTTCTTTACTCCCTTTCTTTGGTGGAATTATACACACTTTAAAAGGAGCGACTACAGATGGCCAAACTAAATGATCCGAGCTTGAAAACGACTCTAATGCAGCAGATAAAAGTCTTGTGACACCGATTCCATAGCAGCCCATTTGCAATAGATGAGACTCACTATTTCTATATTTGTATTTAGCTAAAAATGGCGATGAATATTTTGTTCCTAATAAAAAGGCATGTCCCACTTCAGTTCCATTAATTAATAACAAATCTCCATTACAAGCTGGGCATTTGGAGTTATTTTCTGATGGAAGCTTGGAATTGATACCAAAGTGACAAGTTTGACAGGAAAGAAATGTGTCTTCTCCAATAGCAAGGGGTACATGAAACTCATGAGATTTTAGGCCACCCATCATACCAACATCAGCAGCAACTTCCTTATATGGAATATTTAGTAGGTTAAATGTTTCTGAATAGATTTTACACATTTGCTGAAAGGTAACTTCAGCATCTTCTATAGTTTTATCAAAAGTATACATATCTTTCATAAAGAATTCCCTTGCTCTTAATAAACCATGTTTTGGTGCACTTTCATCCCTAAATTTTGGTGAAATCTGATAAAGTCTTAAAGGTAATGAATATGGTGAAAGATCAGCTTGGCTTACTAATTTAGTTATAGGTTCTTCATGAGTTGGACTTAAGATATACAAGTGTTCATTCCGATCAAGTAGAGTCAGTAGTTCCTTTCCATAAGCTTCTAAACGATCAGACTTTTTCCAAAGCGTGGCAGAGGTGAGGGAGGGCATATTTAATTTTTGTCCCTTCGCTTTTTTCATTTGTTGATCTAGTAACTTCACTAGTTTTTCAACTGCTCTCAGCCCCATTGGCAAGATAGCCAGCAATCCATTATGCTGATGGGATATTATACCATAATTTAACATCAATTGATGAGCATGTGACAATGATTCACCTGGTCCAGTTTTGGGATTAAAAGATTCTTGGGATGGTGGGAAAATTTGAGATACTTTATGAAAATTCTTTACCTTAGGAAATTGATAAGCATATTTAAAGAATTTTAAAAATTTCTTATTCAAATTAAAAAGTAAGATCATCTTTAATTTTGCTTAACTTTCAGGAGTAAATTATATTGATATCTGCCTACCGAAAGAGAATACATATTAAATATGTGATAATTTAAACTTTCCCTAAAATATGGATTTACTTTTATTTTTTTATATTTTTAATTTCTAAAAAAGAAGAGAAAGAATTTGATAGTTAAAATAGACCCTCCTTTATCAAATTCTCTTTAAATGGGTAGGAACAAAGTTTTAGAAAAGTGTTTGATGGTACCATGCGAATGTCTTTTGTGTTTAATTAATTATACAATACATACCGCACATACCATTAGCTTAGAGAGTTCAGGATGTTATCTGTATTTCCAACTGATCCAAGAACCAGAGACCTCAACATTGCCTTAGTTTTGAAAGAGCAGTGTATTTATATATTTTTTAAAGAGGCTAAAACAATGAGGGAAAGCCAGCCAGAGGTTTAGGAAAGTGGCTTATAAAGTTAGGGGATGAAAATACAATGGACTGTACATAGCCTTTGAGTAGTGTGATGATCTATCTTTGTAATGTTTGTTTGCTTTGCTTTAGTTTACTTATAATGTTTGAATTGATCATTCTATCTTTTTTTTGTGTTACAGATTGTGTTTTGATGTATTGGTGTCTTTAGCGTAATAAAGCCTTGCTACAGGCGAATGTCCTGATTCATCCCTCGGTGTTGCATTTTACCACAAGTAGTTGGCAAAAGTTGATGAAAAAATAAATGACTTCTGACCACTGGATCAGTATCTTAAAAAACTAACTTTGACTCAACTCTTTTTGGTTTTTAATAATGTGCTGCAACTAGCCCAGGGTTACAGGTTTCACTTTCAAACACCACAATGGCCTGAGAGATACAGACACCTGCCTCTGTTAAAACCAGGAACCAGACAGAGTTCCTCACATTCACAACACGTCCAACATAAGTACAACAAAGACTTACAAATATAGAGAGAAGGATCATTGGCAGAAATGTGTACAATCAAGAGTTCCTTGAAGCTGCCAACATAAGGGATGGACTTACTTGCCAGCTCCCAACCTCTCTTCTACCAAGCAGGGGGCCCCTAGAAAGGTCGACACACTGACTGGGTGGGTCCACAGGACCCTTAAGAGAGGAGATATTGTTGGACTTGTCCAGAGAACAGTTTACCTGAGAGTGGAAACATGACTTCCAAAGTTAAAGTAAACTCTTTAAAAAAGAAACAAGGACAAACAATACTATTCTTGTGCTGAGGATGTTGACAGAAAGGAATATTGAAGTGTAGAAAGACATATGTGCATTGATTATGAAAAAGCATTTGACACTAAGGCAAGGGAGAACAAAGAATTAGACTTAATTGAACTACAAGTAGATGGTAAGGTCATAGGATAATCCAAAATTTGGACTGGCAACAGAAGACAACAGTAAGAATAGGATAAGAGAGAAGTGAATGAGTGGACATCAAAAGAAGTGTAAAGCAGGGGGTGTATCTTGCGACCTGACTTATTTTTTGCTATACAGTAAGTGTCATGTAGGGGATTGAAGGACTGGAAGGGGGACAATTCAGTGGCATAAATGTTAACATATGCTAACTGATGATACTGCCTTAGTTGCAGACTCTGAACAGGAGAAACAACAAAGCTATAGTGAGTGTTGTATGCCATGTTGGGGAAAGAAGAGGCTTAATAATCAACAAGATTGGTTATAGTAATTATAAAGAAAAAAAAGATGTAACATAGTGGAACATCATAATTATAAACAAATACGGAAATTTATATATGTGGGTAGTGTGATATCAAAGGATGGATGATGCATGGGCAAAATTAAGAGAAGTGCATATGTGAAAAGGAAAAACATTCTTACTAACAGAGGACTATCCATAGAGAGTAGAAGTAGATTGGTGAAAGTATAAATGTGGGTGGTATTGATGATGGATGAGAGTCTTGAACAATAAACAATGAGATGCCAAAAAGACTGAAAGCAATGGAAATGGGCTAAAGAAGAGCCATGAGTGTGTCATGGACAGAAAGAAAAACTAAACAAAGAGTGGATTAGCATAGTATACAGCTAGAGGATGGAGTATGATTCTCTCACACTAGTTGTGTACTTGTGAACTTATAAAATCATTCTCTCTCAAAGCTTTTATTTTTCATTAACCAGAGTTTTGGAGATAATGAGGACAAGAAGGGAGCTTAAAAGAGAAGTCAAAGAGGACAGCTTGAGTTCTTGTGGGGACATTGTGAGAAGGGAGTAAAATGGAAAATATTAGCCTGATGGGCAAAATTCTAAAATTCTTTTAAATTAACCCATTTAGTGACTACCTTTAATGGCATAAGTTGCCGTAATTAAAATTCTAGCCTAGTACTAGGCTATTCCAACATTCTCACTCCCTCAAAAAAGGAGATAAAACAACAAACAAAGAAAACAAGGAAGCACATTCCAGTGTGAGGGGGAGACAAAATGAAAATTGATGACAGTCAAGTGACATTGTGCAGTGGTTTGTCAAGTGGAAACTTTATTACAACCCATCAGAAATAAAAATGGCATACTACGGTTACCAACATCTTTAGAGGCATGGGACATCGGAAAGGAAAGGCTATATGTACCAAATTTGTGATGTAGAACTGTAGGTTGTGAGTGGCTTGGGTATTGTGCAAAGATGGTGATATCATGGAGGTAAAGGTTGAAAAGACTCCATTAGTTATGTTTGTGATAGCTTACTGTAGTATATTACTTGGGTTTGTCTGCCTGTACGAAATTTGGCAACCATTTTTTATATATGGAATAATGTTGTTAATTCCTCCCCAGGAGCAAATGACCTCTGTTCCCTCTGAGTGCTTGGGAGATACAGGGAGAAAGTGTCAATCCTAGAGCCTGTGCTCTAGGTCCCACCAACCTTAACACAATTAAGTTGGGAGGGGATGCTGCATTTTTTGAGAGGCTGCCCTGAGGGACTAGGTTAGAGCAGAGGGAGGATGTTGCATGCTATAGGAATTTTATAGCATCTCCCCCATTTGCTAGTGGCCCATTCAACAGCTAGGAAAAAGTTCTATCGCAACTTAATCTCTCATGGAATACATCCAAGTGGGGTGGTCCATCTCCAGGATTGCATCCAGGTGGGGTGGTTGTATTGTACTACCATCACTTTACAACTCTTTGGAATTAAGTGTGGTATTTAGTAGTCAGTTAATGGAGATATCTGCATTAAAGTCTTTACATATGTTTAATTGTTGCCATTCACTGGAACCAAAGTAACTAGTCATATGAATGATACTGGGAATATCTTAATTTAGTAATATATTAATTAATATTTGTGATATATAAGCAGAACGAGAAATATTTTTCTATTTTTGTATCTATACAGAAACAAATCCTTATATAATAATAATAACTAGGATCAAAGTGACAGATGAAAATGAAATTCAACATTTAATTTAAGTATCTGAAGGAAGCGGACCTGTAACGGTTACAACTGTGATAATATAAACTACTAATGTCCAATATTTTGTAAAATAAGTTGAGGCAGGACCCAAACAAGACAAAGTTTTATGTTCCCACTAATATCAAATAGGTAAGTAACAAACTCTCACTCAGATTTAATCCTCTCTTACTGAGTATGTTTAAGAGGCTAGGTAGCCGAAGCTAATAGGTGCCTCCTTTCTTCTAGTCTATCCAGGGCTCTCTTAAAACCACTTACAAACCGACAATTTATCACTTCAGGTGGCAACTTGTTCCAGACATCAATAATCCTAATGTCAAAGAACCCTCCCCTCAATGACTTATTGTGAGTTTATGAGCAATGCACAAATTATTTCAAGAAGTATAGTAAGTGTGAACTTCACTCTTAAGCTTGAAAAATCTTAACCTATCCAAGTTGTCAAATCAATGCATAATTTTGTAGACTTCAATAAGATAACCTCTATGTCTTCACTCTTCCAACATTGCAAGACCTAAATCAGCCAACTGCTGCTCATAACTTAGTCCACTGAGTTCAGGGACAAGCCTGGTAGCCCTACTTTTGACCTTTTCCAAAAGTGAAATATTGTTCTTAAGTTGAGGAGACCAGGCCTGAACTGCATATTCCATATGAGTGTGAACTAAGTTAGGATAGATTTTCATAAAAATATACTTGTTCATAGATGAAAAAGTATGTTTGATCTTACCTAACAATAAGTTAGCTTTAGCTGCTACTTTTGTCACATATGCAGAGGATTTCCAATTATCAGAAACATACACACCTAAGTCTTTCTCTAAAGCTGCATCTTCCAACAAAATATCATTCATATGATATTCATACCTAGGATTTGTTTCAAACTGAAATATGCATAACTTTGCATTTAGATTCATTAAATTCAAGCAGCAATTTCCGACTCCACTCCTGTAGTTTAAAAAGGTCTTCCTGCAGAATGTCTCTAGAGTCATCTGCAAAAGGTTTCTCACTCAAAGAGATACCATCCAGCAAATTTGATATATATGAAAAAAAATAAGGGACCAATAATACTTCCTTTAGGAACATCTTCCATACCAGAAGTAAGTCAGAGAGAACACCTTTAACAACTACTCTCTGAGTTCGATTAGAAAGAAAACTTTCAATCCATTTGAGCAACATCCCCAAAATACCATATGCTTCCAGCTTAACTAACAGCCTCTTACGGGCAACAGATTCCAAGGCCTTTTTGCAATCTAAACATATTGCATCAACACCACGAGTTTCCCCGCTCATCTAGCATGTTGTGCACCTCTTGAAAATATCCCCCAGATTTCTAAACATGATCTATTAGATCTAAAACCATGTTGGTGAATACTAAGTAGATTATTGCTATCCAAATGTTCTATAATTTTATTTCTCACAATTCTCTCCATAACTTTACACACAACTGAAGTCAAACTGACAAGCTTATAGTTAAGGGGGTCACTCTTCTTGCCCTATTATAGATATGAGAAACATGAAAAAATTTCCAATCTTCAGGTATTGTACCAGAATCAAGCAAACCCCGAAAAAGCAAGTAAAGTGGATTAGCTAAATTTTTGGCACATTCAATTAAAACTTTAGGATGAATACCATCTGGCCAAGGGGACAAGTTTTCCTTAAGATCAATCAAAATCTCAGATACATCTTGAACAGAAAATTCTATATCCTCAATTAAAAAAAAAAGAGAGTTCATCTGGCGACTGCCTACTTGAGCATAAGTCGCTGTACTCACCACTGCCTAGTACTAGGCTACTACAAAATAATAACATTAAAAAAATGACAGCTAACATGTGCAAAGATGTGCCGAACAGTCTGGGGGACAACGCAGTCTTCACAGTAGGGCGCAGGTGAGCGCTCTATCAAATGGCAGTGCCTCCCGTTGTAGGTGTATCCAATACACATACGGCAGAGAGCAACCTGAAGGCATTGCGGCATTGAGGGGTAGGTCCACGGGAACAGTCGCGGTGCAATAGCAAGCGACTTTAAGTTCCCTTCAGACATCTCCTATCTTCTTTGCCAAGCAGCCCGGAGAGCTGCCTGTATTCCTGCCATGTAGTTGGTGTGAGGAAGAGAGAAACGCTGGTCCAGTCGCCCGAGTCTCACTGACCCTTTGGCACCCTCATTACCCGCAATTCCTACATGTCCAGGAACACAGCAGAAGATAATCACATCATCTGCCTAGCTTGCCAAAACTGTGGTGTCACAGATATCACAAACCAGGGGATAAAGAGATTCCAATGCCCCGAGAGCACTCTGGGAGCTTTGTGAGTCACTATGAATCACAATCCAGTCTGCGAACCAGGCACATCCTGTAATCTCCTACCAGGGTGGTGTATTGCCACCAGCTAGATAGTGAAGACAGACACGCCTGGCAGAGCCCTGCTGACTTCAAACATAGGGAATATGGTGTGGAAGCCGACCCCCTCTTGGGACTTGGAGCCACCTGCATACACTGGAATGTGACATGAGGTGTGCTCCAAAAAGGTTGAACGCAATACTCCCGGCATTGTAGAAGCTTTCGGAGCAGAGGCGCGGCGACAAATAGTGTCTTGGGCAGAACCAGGGGCGCAACTGGCCCGAGAGCTATAACTAGCTCTCAAAGCAGTTTCCTAGCCCTAAATCCAAAGGGAATAGGGTATGACTGACATCTCTCAGAGGCATAAGCACCATCAAAATCAGCAGCGGATACAGTGAGAGCTGTTGGTGACTGAGGGAGGCACCGGGCTTGCGTGTACAGGCCAATAATGCACTATGCATGGCGTAGAGTGAGTAGCATCTCCCTAGCATCGACAAATAGGCTCTCAATGGGGTAAGTGCAGAAGGCACCTTTCACCAGGGAAAGGTAGATGTGGTGGGTCGAGTCTACTTTCCGCAATACACGCTCAGCTGCAGATGCATAAAACTTGCATCTGTAGTTGAGCTTCGAATGAACAAAGGAGCAATAAAAAAGTAAGGCAGTAGCCCTATTAGCCCCAAGTGCTGAATGTCACAGAATGAAGAATACCCATGGCGTGGGTACAAGAGACCCTAAGGCTGTGAATGTGAGCTTCCCAGGTGAGGCGTAGGTCAAATACAAGACCAAGGAAAAGGTGTGATTCAACCACTTCCAGGAATACCCCATTGAGAAAAAAGTCTGGGTCAGGGTGGAGTTGTGGATGGCCGCAGAAGTGCACCACCTTAGTCTTAGCAAGGAAAACTAAAACCTGTGCGCTTCAGCATAGTGAGAGATGCACTTCAATGCCTGTTGGGGTTCATGCTCCAGAGACGACATCTGGCCATGCTAAAAGAGATCGGAAGGTCCTCCACGAAGAGCGTAGCGAGAACATCTTCCAGCAGCACTGAGGTGATGCCGTTGATGCTGAGGGCAAAGAGTGACACCGGCAGAACTTCCCTGTGGGACACTCTCTTCCTGCTCCATTGGGCCGGAGAGGGCTCCCCCTACCCATACACAGAATCACTGATCTTGCAAAGAATTCAGATATAAAGATTGGGAGGTGTCCTCTCACATCTATCTTGTGGAAAGTCTCGATGATATCATATCGTCATACGGTACCATATGCCTTCTCCAGATTGAAAAACACCCTGGCATAGTGCTGTCTATGAGGGAAGGCATCACAGATGGCATTTCCCAGTCAGAGCAGAGCATCTGATGTGGAGTGGAACTTGTGGAAGCCGTACTGTGCAGAAGAGAGATGGTATCCGTTGTTCAGAATAAAGGCTAATCTAACATTTACCAATTTCTCCATCAACTTGCATTGCAAGAGGTTAGAGAGGTTGGGCGGAAACCAGCCAGGGTAGAGTGATCTCTCCCCGGTTTGTGAAAGGCGAGCACAGTAGCGATTTGCCAGGAATCTGGGAGGAGACCCTCTACCCAGATCCTGTTGAACAAATCTAACAAAGGCAATACTTCTGTCACCCAGGTGTCGAAGCATGGCGTACAAGACATTGTCCAGACCATGGGCGGTGCCCACACATGAAGCAAGAGTGGAACAAAACTCACTCAAGAGTAAACTGTCATTGAAGGGTTCTCCATCCTTGAAGGTAAAGTTCAGCCAGCGGTCTTACGGGACATCACGACGCACATTGAATGCTGTCGGAGCAGCATCCCAGCTAGAGAATGCGGTCATGAAGGATTCCGCCACAGACGCGGGGGCCAAGATTGTGGTCCCATTCACCTGGAGAATGGGAGGGGGGGCCTGTGAGAACTTGCCCCAAATCCTTTTGACTCACTTCCACACCTCTGCTAGAGGGGTCTTCCTGTTAAATGAAGACATGTATGCCCACCAAGAAGAGTGGCGGGCATTCTTCGAAATATACCGGAACCTAGCCCTAGCCTGACAAAATTCACAGACAGTGAAATCGTTCAGGCGGCGCTTATAGCGCATGTAGGCATAACGCTTTTGCTTGAGGGCTGGCTCACACTTGGTTGACCACCACAGGAGTAGGCAGCGTGCAAAATGGCCAGACCTTCTAGGAATAGTAGTTATGCATGCAGTGATGAGTTTGCTGTAGAAGAACTCAATAGCCTCATCTACTGACCTAAACTCCTCGACTGGGATAGAGAAATCAGTCATACTTTCCAGGTCCACAGAATTTAAATTAAAGTCACCAAGAATAATTGTATCTACTTCACATATTTTCCTTATTTCCCTGATCATTAGCTAATCAATACAGTCAGTCTATCTGGGTGGTCTGTAAAAGGCTACCAAGTGTATTATCCTATTTTTACTGACCCTAATATCTATACACAGTGAGGTGGAGTCCCCTACACCCATAAGCAAATGAAAGGAGTAAGCCTCCTATCTGGTTAAAGAGATTTGCAGGGTCCTGTGAGAGAGCACAGGGGGTGGTGGGGGGGGCTCCATCTATTCAGTGGAGCTGCTAAAGGCAGCTCCATCGATGGTGAGGGACAAAGGGGAAGAGTTTTATTTTGGGGGTTTTCATCCTCTGCATGGGGGCCCTATTCTTTCTGCGGGAAGCAAACGCTAACCACCCTTCGCAGTAGCCCTCTCTGCAAGGGGTGAGTATGGGGCTAGCAGAGCCAGATGCCACCATTTTGGGCCATCACCTCCTGCCTGGTAACCTGGCAGTCCTTCAGCATGGTGGCTCCACCTTGGGCACAGCGTAAAAAGATAGATAGTGAAGTGAGAAGGAAAGGGGATGTGAGGAAGGTATGGGTGGGGATGAAGCAGGTTGTTAAAAACCCACCATCCCAAATGGGAGCTCAGGGGTTAGTGAACAGTCTCCTCCCCTCCCCCCTCAGCCCTGATCTGGGATAGTTGGCTGAAAAGAAGGTCAGCATCTACCTTGTGAAACTAGAGGCCGACCAGAGAAAGTTGTGAGAGGTTGTAGGGGAAGTGAGGAAGTAGGGGAGAAACACAAGCTGCCTGAAAGAAGAAGAGGCTAAGCTGGGGCCTGATGGGGTGCTGAGTCCAGCCAGCATGGTGGCCAGGAAGGCAAATTGTCGCACCCCTTACAGGGTCTATATCCTCTAGAAAAACTCCATCAAATCTGCAAGCTGGTTGGGGCACTGGGCCATCATCTTCTATTACAAAAACTGACTGAAAAACCTTATTATAGTGTCCGCAGTGTCATTCAACTAATTAGAGAAAAACAAGAGAAAGAGGTTTGTGATAAACTGTTTAGAGGAAAAACTAGGAGTAACAGGAGTTAAGGTTGAAAAAGTATTTAGAATGGGCCCATATGTCAAAGGGAAAACTAGAGCTCTGACAGTAGCTCTAGGCACTGAGGACCACAAATGGGCAGTGATAAAAAATTGCAAAAAACTTGCCAAAGAAACTGACCCAGCTATAAAGAAATTAGGATCGATAAAGATAGGACACGTAAAGAAAGATTGGAAAACCAGAAACTCTGGGCAGAATTGAAGAAGAAGAGGGAAGGAGGGAAATTTATGAATAATATTAGAATAATGCTCCTAAATATCCAGGCCAAAGGAAGTGGAACTTATTGAATTGGTAAAGAGACAAGAACCTCTGTTACTCTTTGTTACGGAGATGCAACACAAAATAGATAAAGTAATATTTCCAGATTTTATCATGCATTATCAAAAAATGAGGGAACTAAAAGGCAAAAAAAGGGGAAGGTCTATTAGTAATGCATCTAGAATTAGAAACCATAAATGTAAGGATCTTAGAAAATGAAAGTCCAGATATAATGGTAGGGGAAATTGCTATTCAAAACTATGTAATAATTTTCAGGCTGATATATATGGACAGTAGTGATCAAAATTGAAAAAGCGGAATTAAGGGAAACTTGGACCAATTAATAGAAAAATATAAGGATTCTAATCTTTTGGTCCTGGAGGATTTCAACGGACATTTAGGGTTCATTGGTGAACAAACTTTAAATCAAAATGGTAGATACATAATAGATATTATGGAAAGATGTAACATGATTTTACTAAATGGCAACCCAAAATGTAAAGGTGTCACAACCAGGGAACAGAGAGGAGCGAAAAGTACTATTGATTTTATTCTGGTTAATAATAATTTATACAATAATTTAGACTAATGAAAATAGATGAAGAGAAGGAGAACTTTGATATGTCTGACCACTGCCTACTAGAGGCAATCTTTAATTTTCAAACACATAAAACTAACAAAGCAAGGAGAGGAGAGTACAAAATCATAGAATATATAGCAAGGAGAGGAGAGTACAAAATCATAGAATATATAAGTGTAAAAAATGAAAATCATAAGTGAAAATTCATGGCAGACATTGAAAAAAAACTCCGGGAGATAAACAGAAATAATGTCAGTATGGAAAATGGTAGAGGAGAAAATTAGTGACAAAATAGGAAAACATCTAAGGAAAAAAATAAAAAGAAGGTAAAAGATACGGAAGGAGAAAGCCTGGAACCTATATCGTTCACAGAAGATATGAAGAAAAATATCAACCTAAGGTGTAAATATAATAGAGAAATGCAAGAACGGATCAAGAAAGACATTACTACACAAGAAAATATGAACAGCAAAAACTATATGTCAAAGAAATAATAAAAAAGGGAATAGAAGAGCATGAAATGAAGGAAGCTAAGGAAATTAAATCAAGAGTATGAAAAACCTATGGCAGAATATATGAAAGCTTAGTGGTAAAAACATCAGCACTATAAATAACACCATTTATTCTGAAAATAGAAAAGAATTGGAAGAAAAGAGGCAGTGGCAAATTTTTGGAAGGGCATCTATCAAAAACATTCAGCTGGAATTGAGGAAGAATGGTGTGATATAGAAAGAGAGATATGAAAGATGTCACCAAGCTCCTAACACAATAGCCAGGGTAGAATATGGGAGGAGAGATGATGAGAATTTCCCACATCTGCTAGAATATTTCAATGCAGTGAAGGAAAGTATAGTAAATGGCCCAAATATGTGTTCTACAGTATGATATAAGTGAATTAGATCATACCATTATTCAAGCAACAGTGAGAGAACACTGACACAATAAAGGGTAGGATTGTTTTTGATAACCTCAGGCCCATGACCCTTAACAGTTTTACAACAACAGAACTTCAACAACCATAAGAAAACTAAAAAATGGGAAACAACCAGGACAAGATGGTATCAAAGTAGGAAACCATTATGGTAGAATCAGGAGATAGCTAGAAAAATTTCAGAAAAGAAAAGGGCATATAAAAAATTACCGGTAGAAAATAATATTCAAAATTTAAGTGATTATAGAATGGCTAGGAATGAGTTAAATAAGATTATAAAGAAGAACAAAAGGGTGTCAGAAATTAAATTAGTTCAGGATAGCAACAAAATCCTAGAAAGTTCTTTAGTTACTATAAAATTAATAACGAGTCTGGCAGAGTTAAAATAGGACCTATCAAATATGAAGGGGTTGTGAGAGAAACTGATGAGGAAATAGTTGAGGTACTAAATGGTCATTTTGCATCAGTATTTACATAGGAGAAACTAAATAGTCTTATGTATAGTACCCATGGGTCAGGAAAAGAGGTGTTTACTACCACTAATGTGGATCGGAGGACGATAAAAGGACTAATAGGTGAGTTAGATACTACCAAGGCCTCCGGCCCTGATAATATTCATTCCAGGATACTTAAAGAAGGGGTAGAAAGTATCTCAATAGCTCTGGAGAAGTTATATACTAGGTCACTGGAATATGGAGAAATACCCGATGATTGGAAGAGAGCGAATGTAGTCCCCATTTTCAAGAAGGGTAGTAAAGAGGATCCAAATAACTTTAGACCGGTTAGCCTAACTCCTGTAGTCTGTAAAATTCTTGAGAAAATAGTTAAAGGGATTTGCCAACATCTATAGAGGGAGGAGTTAATCAGCGATGCTCAACATGGGTTTAGATCAGGTAGATCATGTTTGACTAATTTACTAGACTTTCTGGAGTTTGTAACAGATCAAGTAGATAAGGGAGAGAATGTAGATATAATTTACTTAGATTTTAGTAAAGCATTTGATATGGCACCACATAGGAGACTAGTTCATAAATTAAAAATGATTGGGATATCTGGGGGTGTTTCAAATTGGATAGCTGAGTGGCTGAAAGACAGGAAGCAAAGGGTAGTGCTAAATGGTGTAAAGTCAGAGTGGAGGGATGTTATCAGTGGGGTTCCTCAGGGATCAGTTCTCGGTCCATTATTATTTGTCATCTATATAAACGATCTTGGGAAGGCAGTTAATAATAAAGTGTCAATTTTTGCGGATGATACCAAATTAGCAGCTGTAGTTAAAGATATTGATGATAATTTTAAAGTGCAGGGGGATTTAAATAAATTGTTATCCTGGGCACATAAGTGGCAAATGACTTTCAACCTTGATAAGTGCAAAGTTATTAACATGGAAAAAGATAATAGAGAATTTAACTATGAAATGGATTAGCATTGGCTGAGCTTAGTAGAGGATGAGAAAGATCTAGGAGTAGTAATAGATAAGTCATTAAGGTTTTCTAAGCAGTATATTGAAGCAAATAATAGGGCAAATAGGTGGTTAGCCAGGGGGAGAATAGGTGTGTGAGTCAGAGGGACACAGAACCTATTAACTTGACTAATAGATTCAGTGCCCTAAGAGAGGAAGTAACTGGAACTGATATGACTGATGGGGGTGGGGGTGGAGGTAGTGACTGGTAGTTTGAATGAGAATAGGAGTGGGAATGGAGTTAGGTCTGTGGGGGTTAGGAATAGGAGTCTGACTGAAGTGCTTGTGATGGGTGATTCGCGAGTTAGATATTTAGATAGGAAGTTGAATGCAAGTAGATTGAATGTTTTGAGGGTGTGTTTGCCGGGTGCTGGAGTGAGAGATCTGTCTGATAGGTATGAGGAGCTGGTGTCTGGCTGTGCAAGGGATGCGGTTGTGATTACACATGTAGGAGTGAATGATGTGAAGAAAGTGGGTGCATGTGAGTTACGTGAGAGGTACAAGAGGTTGATTGAAAAGGTGAAAGAAAGTAGAATGAAAGGTGTTGTGACAGGTGTGCTTCCAAGAATGGATGTTGGGGTAGAATGGATGTCTCGTGCGATTGGGTTGAATGATTATGTGAGGAGTATGTGTGAGATGGAAGGTATCATGTTTGTGGATGTGTGGGATAGGTTTGTTGGAATGAAAGAAATGTATGCAATGGATGGACTGCATTTGAGTAGGTAGGGGGTAGATGTGTTGTGGGAGGAGTATGATCGTGTTATTAGGTCTTTGCGGGCAGGAAGCTAGATACGAATAGTGGTCAGGGAATTATGAGAAGAAATTATAGTACTGAAAGTAGAATGGACTTGGCAGATAACAGAAATAGGTTCCAATGCGATAGAGGTGAGGTCATTCAGGTTTCAAGAGGTGCTTCAGGGATAGGGGGGTTAAATTGTTTCTATACAAATGCTCGTAGTCTTAGAAACAAGAAGGATGAGCTATTTAGTTATATTAGCAATGAGGATATAGATATATTATGTGTTACTGAATCCTGGGTTAATGAAATAGAATTTAGTGACACTATAAGTGAATATGATTTACAGGGCTATAATATGTACATTAGTCAAAGGACAGGTAGGATTGGTGGAGGAATAATTATCTATATAAAAAACAACATTGTTTCAAGTTTAAATACTTCAATAAAGCAGGATGGAGTTGAGTCACTTTGGATAGATATTAGGTTCAGTAAAAATAGAATGGTGCATTTGGGAGCTTTTTACAGGCCACCTGGGCAGACTGATGATATGGATGAACTAATGATAAGGGAAATAAGTAAGGGATGTGAAACAGATGCAGTTATTATTGGGGACTTCAACTTAAACTCTGTGGACTGGGAAAATATGATAGGTAGGGATAGAACAAGTGGTAGGTTCATAGAATGCTTTGAGGATAATTTTTTGAATCAATTTGTTAATGAGCCAACGAGGGGGGACAATATATTAGATTTAGTACTTTCTAACAGTGATCATTTAGTTCAAGAATTGACTGTTGGGGAAGCATTGGGAAATAGTGACCATCAGATAGTTCGTTTTAACTTGGGAATTGAGAAGGGTAAAATAACCGAGAATGCTGTAAAAGTTCCAAATTTTCATAAGGGAGATTATGTAAAACTCCGAAGCTTGCTAAATTTTGTAGACTGGGATGTAGAATTCAGAGGTAAAAATGCTTATGGTATGTGGGATACTTTCAAGCATATAATAAATGTAGTCCAAGAACAATGTATCCCAATGAAGGCTATTAGGAACAAAAGTAGGAAACCATTATGGTGGAATCAGGAGATAGCTAGAAAAATTTCAGAGAAGAAAAGGACATATAAAAAATTACAGGTAGAAAATAATATTCAAAATTTAAGTGATTATAGAATGGCTAGGAATGAGTTTAATAGGATTATAAAGAAGAACAAAAGGGTGTCAGAAATTAAATTCGCTCAGGATAGCAACAAAGATCCTAGAAAGTTCTTTAGTTACTATAAAATTAATAACGAGTCTGGCAGAGTTAAAATAGGACCTATCAAATATGAAGGGGTTGTGAGATAAACTGATGAGGAAGTAGTTGAGGTACTAAATGATCATTTTCAATCAGTATTTACAAAGGATCGGAGGACGATAAAAGGACTAATAGGTGAGTTAGATACTACCAAGGCCTCCGGCCCTCATATATTCATTCTAGGATACTTAAAGAAGGGGTAGAAAGTATCTCAATAGCTCTGGAGAAGTTGTATACTAGGTCACTGGAATATGGAGAAATACCCGATGATTGGAAGAGAGCGAATGTAGTCCCCATTTTCAAGAAGGGTAGAAAAGAGGATCCAAATAATTTTTGACCGGTTAGCCTAACTCCTGTAGTGTGTAAAAATTTTGAGAAAATAGTTAAAAAAGGGATTTGCCAACATCTAGAGACTGGGAGGGGTTAATCAGCGAAGCTCAGCATGGGTTTAGATCAGGTAGATCATGTTTGACTAATTTACTAGACTTTCTGGAGTTTGTAACAGATCAAGTAGATAAGGGAGAGAATGTAGATATAATTTACTTAGATTTTAGTAAAGCATTTGATAAGGCACCACATAGGAGACTAGTTCATAAATTAAAAATGATTGGGATATCTGGGGTGTTTCAAATTGGATAGCTGAGTGGCTGAAAGACAGGAAGCAAAGGGTAGTGCTAAATGGTGTAAAGTCAGAGTGGAGGGATGTTATCAGTGGGGTTCCTCAGGGATCAGTTCTCGGTCCATTATTATTTGTCATCTATATAAACGATCTTGGGAAGGCAGTTAATAATAAAGTGTCAATTTTTGCGGATGATACCAAATTAGCAGCTGTAGTTAAAGATATTGATGATAATTTTAAAGTGCAGGGGGATTTAAATAAATTGTTATCCTGGGCACAAAAGTGGCAAATGACTTTCAACCTTGAAAAGTGCAAAATTATTAACATGGGAAAAGATAATAGAGAATTTAACTATGAAATGGATGGGCATTGGCTGAGCTCAGTAGAGGATGAGAAAGATCTAGGAGTAGTAATAGATAAGTCATTAAGGTTTTCTAAGCAGTGTATTGAAACAAGAAATAAGGCAAATAGAGTGCTGGGTTTCATTAAGAGAAATGTCAGTTACAAAAGTAAGGAGGTTATTCTTAAACTCTATAACTCTTATGTTAGGCCACATCTAGAGTACTGTATACAGGCATGGTCCCCACATTTTAGACACGATATTAACCTTCTTGAGTAAGTGCAACAAAGATTATTCCTTCTCTGAGGCACCTTGAATATATAGATAGACTGAGGGTATTAAATATGTTCTCGTTTGAAAGGTGTGTGAGAGGGAATATGATTGATCTCTTTAAAAAAATTTCTGGGATAGATAAATTGCATGTTAGCAAGTTTTTTGAGTTAGATGATGGAAATTGGACTAGAGGTCACCGCTTGAAAATTAAAAAGCAAGGGTGTAGGTTGGATTTAAGAAAATATTTTTTCACCAATAGAGTGGTAGATTTCTGGAACAAATTGCCGCTGAGGGCAATAGGTAGTCCAAATCAAAATGTATTTAAGAGTAGGTTGGATGAGTTTATGGGGAGAGAAGGTTGTGATGGTTCCTAAGTTTTGTATATATTAATATTGTTTGTATATATCTATAGCTGCATGATTTAGTTCTTGACAAGCCTTGATTGGTGATACCCTTGTTTCTGGATGCAATCCTCTGGATGTAGTTTTCCTGGGAGTTTGGGTGCCTTAAAAAAAGAGGCTGTTTGACTCGGATAACCTATGATGAGCCCTTGTGGCTTTTGTCATCTGTTATATTATATTGTAAGGGACTTTGATTTTGTCTTCCCCTGGTGATGGTGCTTTTTGTGGGTGGGTTTTGACGGAGGCGGATGACCTTTGATAGGCCCTTGTGGCTTTTGTCATGCATGAAATTATAAAAAAATTATAAAATATAAGTGCTGGGTTTCATTAAGAGAAATGTCAGTTACAAAAGTAAGGAGGTTATTCTTAAACTCTATAACTCTTATGTTAGGCCACATCTAGAGTACTGTATACAGGCATGGTCCCCACATTTTAGACATGATATTAACCTTCTTGAGTCAGTGCAATGGAGGGCAACAAAGATTATTCCTTCCCTGAGGCACCTTGAATATATAGATAGACTGAGGGTATTAAATATGTTCTCGTTCGAAAGGAGGTGTGTGAGAGGGGATATGATTGAGCTCTTTAAATTTTTTTCTGTAATAGATAAATTGGATGTTAGCAAGTTTTTTTGAGTTAGATGATGGAAATCGGACTAGAGGTCACCACTTGAAAATTAAAAAGCAAGGGTATTGGTTGGATTTAAGAAAATATTTTTTCACCAATAGAGTGGTAGACTTCTGGAACAAATTACCGTGGAGGGTTGTAGGTAGTGCAAATTTAAATGTATTTAAGAGTAGGTTGGATGAGTTTATGGGGAGGGAAGGTTGTGATGGTTCCTAAGTTTTGTATATATTAATATTGTTTGTATATATCTATAGCTGCATGATTTATTTCTTGACAAGCCTTGATTGGTGATACCCTTGTTTCTGGACGAAATCCTCTGGATGTAGTTTTCTTGGAAGTTTGGGTGCCTTAAAAAAGAGGCCGTTTGACTTGGATGACCTATGAGGGGCCCTTGTGGCTTTTGTCTTCCCCTGGCGATGGTGCTTTTTGTGGGTGAGATTATAAATTTCACTCCTCTCATTATAACTATATATTAGCTATGCATTATTTTGGTTATATCAGAAATAGCATTTCTTCAAATCTAAATAATTCTATAAAGAAAGAAGAAGTTGAATCACTGTGGATAGATATTAGGGTCAGTAAAAATAAGATAATACACTTGGTAGCCTTATACAGACCACCTAGACAGACTGACTGTATTGATGAGCTAATGATCAGAGAAATAAGGAAAATATGTGAAGTAGATACAGTTATTCTTGGTGACTTTAATATAAAATCTGCGGACTTGGAAAATATGATAGGTTGGGATAGAGCTGCTTGCGCCAGGGCTTCCCTTAACCCAGCACTGAAATTACCCACTGAGGGCAACTCTGGCTCAGTCTCTGTTAACCTAATGATTAGGAAGGAGATTACTGAGATGGAAGAGAGGAGAAAAAGGAAGGACTCCTTGATTGTTGGGGCCTCAAAGCCACCAATGATGCTGAGGCCCTGGCTAAAATAAACCAGTTTGCCAATTTGGCTGTGGGTTCCATCGTCCCCTTGTCTAATATATACTGCATCAATTGCAAGCGTGGTATTTACGGAGTTAAATATGCTGATATGGACAAGAGACAGGAATTGCTCCAGAAAGCTAGTACGCTGAGGGCCAATGAACAACACGAGCACATATATTTTAATAAAGACTTAACCTACATCCAAAGGCAAGAGTTGTATGCTAGATAACGGCCTTCTATAGGCACTGCCAGTGACCGGCAAAGGGCTGGGCCTGGCACTGCTGACCCAGCCTCTCGTGATATTGGTGGTGGTGCCCAGCATGGCCTGCCATCTGCTCGTGCTGTGCCTCACTCTGTTCCTTTAGTTCAGTAAATATTTCCCAGATTAATGTAAATACGAGGGGCGGTCAATAGGTTTTGCGAATCGGTAGGGCAAAACAGAGGAAGGGGGATGGCTGTTTGTGGGGGTGTTACAACAAGTTATGACAAGAAAGGATGTGCAGCTGCATGCTCCTGCCTCGTCTCTTTAAGAAGCAGTAGCTGATCGCAGATAGTCAGTCACAAATTTTTCAACAATGGAGAAGGTTGAATATATAGATAGACTGAGGGTATTAAATATGTTCTCGTTTGAAAGGAGGTGTGTGAGAGGGGATATGATTGAGCTCTTTAAAATTTTTTCTGTGATAGATAAATTGGATGTCAGCAAGTTTTTTGAGTTAGATGATGGAAATTGGACTAAAGGTCACCACTTGAAAATTAAAAAGCAAGGGTGTAGGTTAGATTTAAGAAAATATTTTTTCACCAAGAAAGTGCTAGACTTCTGGAACAAATTGCCGCGGAGGGTAGTAGGTAGTCCAAATTTAAATGTATTTGCGAGTAGGTTGGATGAGTTTATGGGGAGGGAAGGTTGGGATGATTCCTAAGTTTTGTATATATTAATATTGTTTGTATATATCTATAGCTGCATGATTTAGTTCTTGACAAGCCTTGATTGGTGATACCCTTGTTTCTGGATGCAGTTTTCCTGGGAGTTTGGGTGACTTAAAAAAGAGGCCATTTGACTCGGATGACCTATGATGAGCCCTTGTGGCTTTTGTCATCTGTTATATTATATTGTGGGGGACTTTGGTGATGGTGCTTTTTGTGGGTGGGTTTTGACGGATGCGGATGACCTTTGATAGGCCCTTGTGGCTTTTGTCATCCGCGAAATTATGTTATATTATATGTTATGTTATGAAGCTGACTCATAATAATTCATCTCTTCTTCTACAGGTTATGGCTATCATGGGTATGCACAATTCTCGATCAGTGATCTGTTGTTACCTTAATATAATTATTAAACTAATTAATTATTAAAATAGTGATAGCTAGTCTTTTTATATGCTATTCTAATGCTTGTAGTGTTTGTTTGTGTGGCATTTATTCAGCATTGAAATCATTCTTTTCTGAGTTATTAGCACAAAAATGTAGTATTTACTATGTTCAAAATGAACTATTAGAAACTAAGATTCTTTTCATGAATAGTTGTACAATATTGCAGTAACTGAAGATGTTATAAATAGCTCTAGTTTAACAATATTCAAAGCGAAGCACTAAGGTTTTCCTCCTCAAAGCATGTGGCTGTGCCTTTTTTGGACTTCCTTAGCTGTGAACTTAACCTTTTCTGTTAACTTCAATCCCAAACACAGATAAGTAACCTACCATAAAGCGCCAGGCTAATTTGCTCGAAATCGCCTTGGGCAAAATTACAAATGGTATATGTTATCAAAAATAATTTTAAAAAATATTTAAATCCTTTTTTATAAATCAAATAATATATCATTTTAATTGAAAAGAATTATTCTATTGATATAATTCACAAATTATTAATAACCTTCTACCTATTTATAATTATGCTTGATAACTTTAAGTTCTTCCATAAATTTTCAGTGAAACTCATGGTTAGTTTAAGCTTTTTAAATCAGTTACAGTTTAAAACCGGTTTCTAATTATAGAAAACAGTAGTGCTATTCATGACTTTTATATCTTAACTTTTATGGAAATTTTGCTCAGAGCCTATTTTTGACCTATAAAACTGTATTTTAAGAACATAACATAACATAATTTCACGGATGAGAAAAGCCACAAGGGCCTATCAAAGGTCATCCGCAGCCATCAAAACCCACCCACATAGGACTATATCAATAATCACCGGGGAAGACAAAATCAAAGTCCCCCACAATATAATATAACAGATGACAAAGCCACAAGGGCTCATCATAGGTCATCCGAGTCAAACGGCCTCTTTTTTAAGGCACCCAAACTCCCAGGAAAACTACATCCAAAGGATTGCATCCAGAAACAAGGGTATCACCAATCAAGGCTTATTAAGAACTAAATTATGCAGCTATAGATATATACAAACAATATTAATATATAAGAACATAAGAAAAGAAGGAGACTGCAAAAGACCATTCATGGCCTACACTTGGCAGCTCCTGTTTCAGTCAACACACAAAAGATTTCTTACCAGAGAAAAGTCATCAACATTGTCACCCTTTACAGGAGTTTGTCAGATCTAATCTACAATATACATAAAATGCATACAGAGGATTATGTCCATTCATGCAACCGCAAAATATAATCTCCCCACTCCTTAGAAAAATATATACATATGTACATAAAAAAAGTCAGTCCCATCTAGCAGCTTCATCAATATATTTATCTAATCTATTCTTAAAACTACCCAGAGAGGAGGCTTCTATCACATGTCTGGTGAGCCTATTCCATTCATCTACCACACGATTTGTAAACCAATTCCTTCCAATTTCCTTCCTAAACCTATACTTATCAAGCTTAAACCCATTGCTACGGGTCCTGTCATGTTCACTAAGTATAAGAACCTTACCCAGATCCCCTTTATTATATCCTTTTACCCATTTGAAGACTTCAATCAATTCCCCTCTGACTCTTCTCCTATCGAATGTATGTAGATTTAGTTTTCTGAGCCTTTCACCATAAGGTAAGTTCCTTAGCCCACCAATCATCTTTGTCATCCTTCTCTGCACAGACTCAAGCAAATCAATATCCTTCCTATAATATGGTGACCAAAATTGTACTGCATAGTCTAGAGGAGGCCTAAATAGTGCCAGATACAGTTTTAGAATGACTTCAGCACTCTTATTGCTTACACTCCTCCTAATGAATCCCAATATCCTATTAGCTTTATTCTTAGCATTTAGGCATTGCTTTCTAGGACGAAGGTCTGAACTTACCAAAATACCCAAGTCCCTCTCCCAAAATACCCAAGTCCAGAACCATCACAACCTTCCCTCCCCATAAACTCATCCAACCAACTCTTAAATGCATTTAAATTTGGACTACCTACTACCCTCCACGGCAATTTGTTCCAGAAGTCTACCACTCTATTGGTGAAAAAATATTTTCTTAAATCCAACCTACACCCTTGCTTTTTAATTTTCAAGTGGTGACCTCTAGTCCGATTTCCATCATCTAACTCAAAAAACTTGCTAACATCCAATTTATCTATCCCAGAAAATTTTTTAAAGTGATCAATCATATCCCCTCTCACACACCTCCTTTCAAACGAGAACATATTTAATACCCTCAGTCTATCTATATATTCAAGGTGCCTGAGGAAAGGAATAATCTTTGTTGCCCTCCATTGCACTGACTCGAGAAGGTTAATATCGTGTCTAAAATGTGGGGACCATGCCTGTATACAGTACTCTAGATGTGGCCTAACATAAGAGTTATAGAGTTTAAGAATAACCTCCTTACTTTTGTAACTGACATTTCTCTTAATGAAACCCAGCACTCTATTTGCCCTATTTCTTGCTTCAATACACTGCTTAGAAAACCTTAATGACTAATCTATTACTACTACTAGATCTTTCTCATCCTCTACTGAGCTCAGCCAATGCCCATCCATTTCATAGTTAAATTCTCTATTATTTTTTCCCACCTATGATACTAAAGGAATTTTTAATTATATTTTGAAAGGTTTCTCAGTATCGCTCTTGCTTTGGATGATGTGAGAATGCCTTTTGATATAAGCAGTGTGTATTCATTCTAGGATACTTAAAGAAGGGGTAGAAAGTATCTCAATAGCTCTGGACAAGTTATATACTAGGTCATTGGAATATGGAGAAATACCCGATGATTGGAAGAGAGCGAATGTAGTCCCCATTTTCAAGAAGGGTAGTAAAGAGGATACAAATAACTTTAGACCGGTTAGCCTAACTCCTGTAGTCTGTAAAATTCTTGAGAAAATAGTTAAAAAAGGGATTTGCCAACATCTAGAGAGGGAGGGGTTAATCAGCGATGCTCAGCATGGGTTTAGATCAGGTAGATCATGTTTGACTAACTTACTAGACTTGCTGGAGTTTGTAACAGATCAAGTAGATAAGGGAGAGAATGTAGATATAATTTACTTAGATTTTAGTAAAGCATTTGATAAGGTACCACAAGGAGACTAATTCATAAATTAAAAATGATTGGGATATGTGGGGGTGTTTCAAATTGGATAGCTGAGTGGCTGAAAGATAGGAAGCAAAGGGTAGTGCTAAATGGTGTAAAGTCAGAGTGGAGGGATGTTATCAGTGGGGTTCCTCAGGGATCAGTTCTCGGTCCATTATTATTTGTCATCTATATAAACGATCTTGGGGAGGCAGTTAATAATAAAGTGTCAATTTTTGCGGATGATACCAAATTAGCAGCTGTAGTTAAAGATATTGATGATAATTTTAAAGTGCAGGGGGATTTAAATAAATTGTTATCCTGGGCACATAAGTGGCAAATGACTTTCAACCTTGATAAGTGCAAAGTTATTAACATGGGAAAAGATAATAGAGAATTTAACTATGAAATGGATGGACATTGGCAGAGCTCAGTAGAGGATGAGAAAGATCTAGGAGTAGTAATAGATAAGTCATTAAGGTTTTCTAAGCAGTGTATTGAAGCAAGAAATAGGGCAAATAGAGTGCTGGGTTTCATTAAGAGAAATGTCAGTTACAAAAGTAAGGAGGTTATTCTTAAACTCTATAACTCTTATGTTAGGCCACATCTAGAGTACTGTATACAGGCCTGGTCCCCACATTTTAGACACGATATTAACCTTCTTGAGTCAGTGCAACGGAGGGCAACAAAGATTATTCCTTCCCTGAGACACCTTGAATATATAGATAGACTGAGGATATTAAACATGTTCTCGTTCGAAAGGAGGTGTGTGAGAGGGGATATGATTGAGCTCTTTAAAATTTTTTCCGGGATAGATAAATTGGTAGCAAGTTTTTTGAGTTAGATGATGGAAATCGGACTAGAGGTCACCACTTGAAAATTAAAAAGCAAGGGTGTAGGTTGGATTTAAGAAAATATTTTTTCACCAATAGAGTGGTAGACTTCTGGAACAAATTGCCGCAGAGGGTAGTAGGTAGTCCAAATCTAAATGTATTTAAGAGTAGGTTGGATGAGTTTATGGGAAGGGAAGGTTGTGATGGTTCCTAAGTTTTGTATATATTAATATTGTTTGTATATATCTATAGCTGCATGATTTATTTCTTGACAAGCCTTGATTGGTGATACCCTTGTTTCTGGATGCAATCCTCTGGATGTAGTTTTCCTGGGAGTGTGGGTGCCTTAAAAAAGAGGCCGTTTGACTCGGATGACCTATGATGAGCCCTTGTGGCTTTTGTCATCTGTTATATTATATTGTGGGGGACTTTGATTTTGTCTTTCCCTGGTGATGGTGCTTTTTGTGGGTGGGTTTTGATGGAGGCGGATGACCTTTGATAGGCCCTTGTGGCTTTTGTCATCCGTGTAATTATGTTATGTTATGTAGTTTGTGATTTTTGTGGGGTTGAAAGAACAACAAATATATCTGAATGCCCGGTTTGTTATGTGACTAGTGCAAATGTGGCTTTGGTAGAAGAGGCGAGTCGGTTGCGTGATGAGTGCAAGAGATTAAGTGAGTTGGTGAATGAAGTGAGAAGGGATGCGAGTGTACGCATGAAGAATGTGGCTAGGACCGGGACGGTGGAAGATAGGCCTAGACTAGGGACTGGAGAGAAAGAAGTGACTGATGTGAGTGAAGATGAATGGTGGGTGAATATGGATAGAATAAATAGGTTAGGTCTGTGAGTAAGAGAGACATGAAACTTACCAGCCCCACCAGAGCTGGTTAAGCAGCATCCAATGGTATTCTCGTTAATGAAGCAGGCAGCCTTCTCAGACTTATTTGTAGCTCTGGACATTCTTCAAATAATTTGCCAATTTTTGATTTGAATGAATTTATTGACCCTGCATAGACAGTTTGATCATCTAAATTGTTCCATTCATCAATAACTCTTTGACTAAAGGAGAACTTTCTGATATTCAATCTTACCTTAGTGAAAATAAAGAGGCAAGAGAGTCACAGCTCAGAAGGGGTGCCTCTTCTCAAATTACTTTAGTCTCAAACTGGTCATATATATTTTTAAACATGTTAACACTTGTGCTACTGACTACACTCTCACTGAGACTGTTCCATTTATCTATTACCCTAGAACTGAAAATCTTGTTCCTTTTTGATGTCCTGTGACGTCGCTTTATGAGTTTCAAGCTGTGTCCTCTTGTCTGGATGTTCTGGTCTCGAGGAGCTAGCTGTAAGTAGTTACCATCACCAACCTTGTTCAAGCCCTTCAGGATCTTGAAAGTTTCAATCATGTCACCTCTGGTTCTCCGCTCTTCAAGCATTAAGGTTGGAAAAAATAGGAAAAAACACTTGGGAGCTTTTTATAGACCACCAAGACAGACTGAGTGTATCAATGAGTTAATGATTAGGGAAATAAGTAAAGGATGCAAAGAAGATACAGTTATTCTTGGGGACTTTAATTTAACTTCTGTAGACTGGGAAAATATGATAAGAAGAGATAGAGCAAGTTGTAAGTTTATGGAGTGTTTTGAGGATAACTTTTTGACCCAATTTGTTAATAAGCCAACAAGGGATGCCAATATATTAGATCTAATTCTTTCAAATGATGATCACTTAGTTCAAGGATTGAGTGTAGGGAAATCATTGGGAAACAGTGATCATCAGATGGTTCGGTATAATTTGCAAATAGTTAAGGGTAGAACAACGACAAACTCCACAAAAATTACAAATTTTTATAGGGGAGATTACGATAAATTACGCAGCATGCTAAATCAGATTAGGTGGGATATAACATAACATAACATAACATAATTACACGGATGACAAAAGCCACAAGGGCCTATCAAAGGTCATCCGCCTCCGTCAAAACCCACCCACAAAAAGCACCATCACCAGGGGAAGACAAAATCAAAGTCCCCCACAATATAATATAACGGATGACAAAAGCCACAAGGGCTCATCATAGGTCATCCGAGTCAAGCGGCCTCTTTTTCAAGGCACCCAAACTCCCAGGAAAACTACATCCAGAGGATTGCATCCAGAAACAAGGGTATCACCAATCAAGGCTTGTCAAGAACTAAATCATGCAGCTATAGATATATACAAACAATATTAATATATACAAAACTTAGGAACCATCACAACCTTCCCTTCCCATAAACTCATCCAACCTACTCTTAAATACATTTAGATTTGGACTACCTACTACCCTCTGCGGCAATTTGTTCCAGAAGTCTACCACTCTATTGGTGAAAAAATACTTTCTTAAATCCAACCTACACCCTTGCTTTTTAATTTTCAAGTGGTGACCTCTAGTCCGATTTCCATCATCTAACTCAAAAAACTTGCTAACATCCAATTTATCTATCCCGGAAAAAATTTTAAAGAGCTCAATCATATCCCCTCTCACACACCTCCTTTCGAACGAGAACATATTTAATACCCTCAGTCTATCTTCATATTCAAGGTGCCTCAGGGAAGGAATAATCTTTGTTGCCCTCCGTTGCACTGACTCAAGAAGGTTAATATCGTGTCTAAAATATGGGGACCATGCCTGTATACAGTACTCTAGATGTGGCCTAACATAAGAGTTATAGAGTTTAAGAATAACCTCCTTACTTTTGTAACTGACATTTCTCTTAATAAAACCCAGCACTCTATTTGCCCTATTTCTTGCTTCAATACACTGCTTAGAAAACCTTAATGACTTATCTATTACTACTCCTAGATCTTTCTCATCCTCCACTGAGCTCAGCCAATGCCCATCCATTTCATAGTTAAATTCTCTATTATCTTTTCCCATGTTAATAACTTTGCACTTTTCAAGGTTGAAAGTCATTTGCCACTTATGTGCCCAGGATAACAATTTATTTAAGTCCCCCTGCACTTTAAAATTATCATCAATATCTTTAACTACAGCTGCTAATTTGGTATCATCCGCAAAAATTGACACTTTATTATTAACTGCCTCCCCAAGATCGTTTATATAGATGACAAATAATAATGGACCGAGAACTGATCCCTGAGGAACCCCACTGATAACATCCCTCCACTCTGACTTTACACCATTTAGCACTACCCTTTGCTTCCTGTCTTTCAGCCACTCAGCTATCCAATTTGAAACACCCCCACATATCCCAATCATTTTTAATTTATGAACTAGTCTCCTGTGTGGTACCTTATCAAATGCTTTACTAAAATCTAAGTAAATTATATCTACATTCTCTCCCTTATCTACTTGATCTGTTACAAACTCCAGAAAGTCTAGTAAGTTAGTCAAACATGATCTACCTGATCTAAACCCATGCTGAGCATCGCTGATTAACCCCTCCCTCTCTAGATGTTGGCAAATCCCTTTTTTAACTATTTTCTCAAGAATTTTACAGACTACAGGAGTTAGGCTAACCGGTCTAAAGTTATTTGGATCCTCTTTACTACCCTTCTTGAAAATGGGGACTACATTCGCTCTCTTCCAATCATCGGGTATTTCTCCATATTCCAATGACCTAGTATATAACTTGTCCAGAGCTATTGAGATACTTTCTACCCCTTCCTTAAGTATCCTAGAATGAATATTATCAGGGCCGGAGGCCTTGGTAGTATCTAAATCACCTATTAGTCCTTTTATCATCCTCCGATCCACACAAATGTTAGTAAACACCTCTTTTCCTGACCTATGAGTACTATACATAGGACTATTTAGTTTCTCTTTTGTAAATACTGATGCAAAATGACCATTTAGTACCTCAACTATTTCCTCATCAGTTTCTCTCACAAACCCTTCATATTTGATAGGTCCTATTTTAACTCTGCCACACTTGTTATTAGTTTTATAGTAACTAAAGAACTTTCTAGGATCTTTGTTGCTATCCTGAGCTAATTTAATTTCTGACACCCTTTTGTTCTTCTTTATAATCTTATTTAACTCATTCCTAGCCATTCTATAATCACTTAAATTTTGAATATTATTTTCTACCTGTAATTTTTTATATGCCCTTTTCTTCTCTGAAAGAATACTTATAAGATGTGGGATATTTTTAAGACTATATTAAACATGGTTCAGGAACAGTGTATTCCAATGAAGTCTATTAGAAAGAAATGTAGGAAACCATTATGGTGGAATCAAGAAATAGCTAATAAAGTTTCAGAGAAAAAAAGGGCATACCAGAGATTACAAAGTGAGAGTAGTTGAGATAATTTAAACCATTATAGGTCAACCAGAAATGAACTAAATAAGATTATTAAGAAGACCAAAAGGACAGCAGAAATTAATTTAGCTAAAAATAATAATAAAGATCCTAAAAAATTCTTTAGCTATTATAGAATAAATAATAAATCTAACAGTGATAAAATAGGGCCTATTAAATATGAAGGGGTTTTGAAAGAATCTGATGAGGAAATAGTATAGGGCCTTAATGATCATTTTGCTTCAGTATTCACAGAAGAGAAACCAGTTAGATTAATTGATGATAATTCTAGGTCAAGGGAAGTAGTGATAAATTCTATTAATATAGGCAGAGAAGAAATTAAAGGGCTTATAATGCAGTTAAATACTAGTTAGGCATCTGGCCCTGACAACATTCAGTCTAGGATACTCAAAGAAGGTGTGTAGAAAGTATTGCAGTAGCTCTTGAGAAGATATTTATTAGATCACTAGAGTCTGGAAAAATACCAAATGATTGGAAATTGGCAAATGTAGTGCCATTTTTTAAGAAGGGAAGCAAAGAGGACCCAAATAACTTTAGACCGGTAAGCTTAACTTCTATAGTCTGTAAAATTCTTGAGAAGATGGTTAAGAAGGGAATTTCTTATCATCTAGAGAGTAGCAGGTTAATTAATGATGCTCAGCATGGTTTTAGAAAAGGTAGATTGTGTTTACCTAATTTACTGGATTTTATGGATTATGTAACTAAAGAATTAGATAGGGGGGAGAAAGTTGATGTGATCTACTTAGATTTCAGCAAAGCTTTTGATAAGGTTCCACATAGAAGACTAGTTCATAAATTAAAGCTGCATGGAATATGTGGGAAGGTTTTAAATTGGATAACTGAATGGCTGAAAAATAGGAAAGAGAGAGTTGTACTGAATGGAGTGAGGTCAGAGTGGAGGAATGTTATTAGTGGCGTACCTCAGGGATCAGTTTTAGGCCCTTTATTATTTATAATCTATGTAAATGATCTTGGGCAAGGTGTAAATAGCAAAGTGTCAATTTTTGCTGATGACACTATATTGGCAGCTGTAGTCAAAGAGGTTGAGGGTAGCTTTAAAGTGCAGGGTGACTTAAATAAGTTGTTAGCTTGGGCTCACAAGTAGCAGATGACTTTTAACCTTAATAAATGCAAAGTTATTAATATGGGGAGATAATAGGGAATTTAGCTATGAGATGGATGGGTATTGGCTTAATTCAGTTGAAGATGAGAAGGACTTAGGAGTAGTAGTAGATAGGTCACTGAAATTTTCAAAGCAGTGTATTGAGGCAAAAAATAGAGCAAATAGGGTGCTAGGTTACATTAAAAGAAATGTTAGCTACAAGAGTAAGGAGGTCATCCTTAAACTATACAACTCTTATGTCAGGTCACATTTAGAGTACTGTATACAGGCATGGTCACCACATTTTAGACATGATATAAACTTATTAGAGTCAGTACAAAGGAGGGCAACAAAAATAATACCATCCCTGAAGCACCTTGAATATGAAGATAGACTGAGGGTATTAAATATGTTTTCATTTGAAAGGTGTGTGAGGGGAGATATGATTGAGCTTTTTAAAATCTTTTCTGGGATGGATAAATTGGATTTCAGCAAGTTATTTGAGTTAGAAGGTAGTAATAGAACTAAAGGCCACCACTTAAAGATTAAAAAACAGAGGTGCAGACTGGATGTTAGAAAATATTTTTTCACTAAGAGTGGTAAATTATTGGAATAGCTTGCCACCTGAGACTGTAGACAGCCCACACTTGAATGTTTTCAAGCGCAGATTGGATGATTATATGGGGATGGAGGGTTAATTTCTTACTTTTTGGTATGGGGATATGTTTTTTGACTCATTCCTGTGGATGCAGTTTCTTTTTATTGTATATTTTGGGGGACTTTGATTTTGTTTTTGACAGACTCCTATGGATACTTTAAATTATATATTGTAGATGCATGGTTGGACATAATCCTATGGATTGTTAAATTGTATTATTTAGATGCATGATCTGACAAAATCCTATGGATGCATTATGTGGGTGGGATTTGATGGATACGGATGACCTTTGATAGGCCCTTGTGGCTTTTGACATCCATGAAAATTATGTTATTGTGAGACCCAGCTGGGCAAGTCTCTCTTCATAAGGCAGTTCTGTCAGATTCGGGACTAGTTTGGTCGCTCTTCGTTAAACTTGTTCAAGTTTCCTTATGTTCCTTCTGGCATATGGTGACCAAGCCTGAATACAGTACTCAAGGTATGGCCTAACTAGTGACTTGTATAGGCTTAACATCATCCCTGAGTCAAGGCAGGTCATGGTTTTCTTCAAAAGTCCAAACATCGAGTAGGCACTCGCTGCCGCCTTTGTTACCTGTTGTGCTGGTTTTATGTTGTTAGTAATGATGATCCCCAGATCCTTTTCTTCATGTTTCCTCCAGTGCTGTTGCTCCTAGATAATATTTATAATCAGGGTTACTTCTGCCAATATGCATCACATTGCATTTATCTTCATTGAATTTGAGTAACCAATTCTGGCTCCACTCTGCCAATTTGTTCAAGTCCTGTTGTAGGGCCACACCATCTTATGCAAACAGTTTTCCCTCAGACTGAGTAGTTTCTGGGAAGTCATTCACAAAAATTGATCTATCCTTAGAAATTTTCAGGCTATGACCTCTAGTTCTTCTATCGTCACTCATTGTAAAAAATCTTCCTTTCTTAATCCATCATAACCATGCATATCTTAAAAATCTCTATTATATCACTTCTATGTTGTCTCATTTACAATGTCATAAGATTAGAACTTCTTAATCTATTTTCATGATTCATTTCTTAAATCAGTAATCATTTTAGTAGTTCTTCTTTGCACTTTTTCTATATTATCTGTCTTGTTGATTAGTAGGCCTCCACGCCTGTGAACAATATTCAAAAATAGGTCTGACTAAGCTTTTGTAAAGATTTATAATATTAAATTTTGACTTGTTGTCAATTGTTCTTTTTATTGTCCCTAGAACATAATTGCTTTATGAACAATTTTGGCTATGTGTTCACTTGGTTTTAAAGTATTATGTACTATTACACCTAAATCCTTTTCTGTAACAGCATTTTCAATATCTTCTTGTGCTAGGCTATATACAACATTTACATTATTAAATCCTACATTTAGTTTTACACTTTCTAACATTGAAAATCATCTACCAATCCTCTGACCATTTATGAAGTTTTCTTAAGTCTTCCTTAAGCACTCTAATTTCCTCATCATTTGAACTAGTCCCGAAGATCTTTATAAATATCATCAGCAAATTTTAGAATATTTGATTTAATATTTTTGAATATATCATTAATAAATACTAGGAATAATGTCGGCCCCGATACTGAACCTTGCGGCACACCATTACTTATATTACTCCAACTCGATTTTTGCCCTTGTATTACAACTCTTTGCCTTCTGGAAGTTAGCCATTCACCTATAACATAACATAATTTCACGGATGACAAAAGCCACAAGGGCCTATCAGCCTATCAAAGGTCAGCCACATATATCAAAACCCAGCCACAAAATGCATCCATAGAATTATCAGATCATGAATCTACAATATAAACAATCCATAGGATTGTGTCCGATCATGCATGTAGAATATAGAATTCGAACCATACACAGGAATGTGTCAAAAACAAAGAGCATCATCATCAAGACTCGTCAAAATCCAAATCAATCGTAATATACAATAATAAAAAACTGCATCTGCAGGAATGAGTCTAGAATACCCCGCAAAGTTAACCCTCCCTCCCCATAAAATCATCTAATCTGCGTTTGAATACATTCAAGTTTGGACTGTCTACCGTCTCAGATGGCAAACTATTCCAGTAATCTACCACTCTTATTGGTGAAAAAATATTTTCTGACATCCAACCTGCACCTCTGTGTCCCCTAGTCCTATTACTACCTTCCAACTCAAATAACTTGCTAAAATCCAACCTATTCATCCCAGAGCAGATTTTAAAAAGCTCAATCATATCTCCCCTCACACATGTCTCAAATGAGAACATATTTAGTACCCTCATTCTATCCTCATATTCAAGGTGCTTCAAGGAAGGTATTATTTTTGTTACCCTCCTTTGTACTGACTCTAACAGGTTGATGTTATCTCTAAAATGTGGTGACCATGCTTGTATACAGTACTCTAAATGTGGCCTAACATACAAGTTGTAGAGTTTAAGGATAACCTCTTTACTCTTGTAGCTAACATTCCTCTTAATGTATCCTAGTATCCTATCTACTACTATCTACTAAGGGTAATTATGTAAAACTCAAAAGCTTGCTAAATTTTGTAGACTGGGATGTAGAATTCAGAGGTAAAAATGCTTATGGGATGTGGGATACTTTCAAGCATATAATAAATGTAGTCCAAGAACAATGTATCCCAATGAAGGCCATTAGGAACAAAAGTAGGAAACCATTAAGGTGGAATCAGGAGATGCTAGGAAAATTTCAGAGAAGAAAAGGGCATATAAAAAATTACAGGTAGGAAATAATATTCAAAATTTAAGTGATTATAGAATGGCTAGGAATGAGTTAAATAAGATTATAAAGAAGAACAAAAGGTTGTCAGAAATTAAATTAGCTCAGGATAGTAACAAAGATCCTAGAAAGTTCTTTAGTTACTATAAAATTAATAACGAGTCTGGCAGAGTTAAAATAGGGCCTATCAAATATGAAGGGGTTGTGAGAGAAACTGATGAGGAAATAGTTGAGTTACTAAATGGTCATTTTGCATCAGCATTTACAAAGCAGAAACTAAATAGTCTTATGTATAGTACTCATGGGTCAGGGAAAGAGGTGTTTACTACCATTAGTGTGGATTGGAGGACGATAAAAGAACTAATAGGTGAGTTAGATACTACCAAGGCCTCCGCCCCTGATAATATTCATTCTAGGATACTTAAAGAAGGGGTAGAAAGTATCTCAATAGCTCTGGAGAAGTTGTATACTAGGTCACTGGAATATGGAGAAATACCTGATGATTGGAAGAGAGCGAATGTAGTCCCCATTTTCAAGAAGGGTAGAAAAGAGGATCCAAATAATTTTTGACCGGTTAGCCTAACTCCTGTAGTCTGTAAAATTTGCTAACATCTAGAGAGGGAGGGGTTAATCAGCGATGCTCAGCATGGGTTTAGATCATGTAGATCATGTTTGACTAATTTACTAGACTTTCTGGAGTTTGTAACAGATCATAAGAACATAAGAAAAGAAGGAGACTGCAAAAGACCATTCATGGCCTACACTTGGCAGCTCCTGTTCCATTCAACACACAAAAGATTTCTTACCAGAGAAAAATCATCAACATTGTCACCCTTAACAGGAGTTCGTCAGATCTAATCTACAATATACGTAAAATGCATCCAGAGGATTATGTCCATTCATGCAACCGCAAAATATAATCTTCCCATTCCAAAGATAGAATGTAGATATAATTTACTTAGATTTTAGTAAAGCATTTGATAAGGCACCACATAGGAGACTAGTTCATAAATTAAAAATGATTGGGATATGTGGGGGTGTTTCAAATTGGATAGCTGAGTGGCTGAAAGACAAGAAGCAAATGGTAGTGCTAAATGGGGTAAATATGTAGATTATTCGGCGCGAACGCTGGGACGTACTATTTCGTCCGTGTTCTGAAATGTTTCACGTTTTTGGAGTACATTTAAGTTGATGGCTTGTGTGGGGGTAAACATAATGTAGCGGGCCAAAAAAATTTAGACTAACCCCAATCGATCCAACCCGCTCCCTACACTAATCCGGACGTGAGAAATCGAAGGAGAATGAAACGGATTGTATGTACAGTCCTTTACTAACAAAAAAAATACAATATTTACAAAAAATATGGGTAAATATGCACAAAATATCTACAATAGAGAGGGGCGATTATATTGGAGATCTCCTTATTTTTCACCAAAAAAATACAAAAGAAAATCCTATATATATGAATACTATTAATCGATCCTAAGAAACATAAAAAATCAAACAACCAAAAAAATCCTGACTACAACAGTCAATATATAAATAACAAACAAGGCCTCACTTGGTACAAAGAGGATGGGGAGATGTCCAGCCACCTGCCACTCGAGCGAGCAAAATGCCTAGGACTTACAACAAGTGTGGCGCCTCAGCGCTTGATGGAAGATAATGACCTTAAAAAGCTTGCGTGGCTATTATAAGCCCTCCTTCATTAAGCTATACTATTGGCCTTTATTTATTAACAATAATATATAGCTTTCCAGGATATAACGCTTTGTTTGTAATATAAGGATATACGAAACTAAGTCCTATCTTTCCAGAATATGGCGCCTGGAAAGAAAGAAAAAAAACATGGTAATTATTTTTATACATAAAATAAACAAAAAAAAACAAACCCATTCCCATTCAGACACACACACATTTTTACAGAATAAGGGATAGGGTACTGAGAAAAGGGGTGGGAGAATGGCCCTTTTACACACACTCACATTTGCTCCACCACACCCCTCCTTCCTTAAGCCATTCGACCAGCCACTCACAAAACCCTTTCAATCACTCTTCAAGGTACCACTTGTGCTCAATCGCACCCTTCTGCACCCATTCACACTCTTCTATTGGTCCTCTGGATGTAGTTTTCCTGGGAGTTTGGGTGCCTTGAAAAAGAGGCCGCTTGACTCGGATGACCTATGATGAGCCCTTGTGGCTTTTGTCATCCATTATATTATATTGTGGGGGACTTTGATTTTGTCTTCCCCTGGTGATGGTGCTTTTTGTGGGTGGGTTTTGACGGAGGCGGATGACCTTTGATAGGCCCTTGTGGCTTTTGTCATCCGTGTAATTATGTTATGTTATGTTATGTCCCTGGCTACGCGTAGCAATTAGTCGGGGTTGTTCGTCAGTTGTCCTGTCAGTCTCATTGTCACTATTCATCATCTCATCAACCATACTCTTAGCCCTCATTACCAGTTGTCCCATCTCACGACAGAATTCTTTCATACTCTTCCGTTCAGAACCTTCACTCTTCATACCCCCATTCATCAGCTCCTCATTCACAGCTCTCATCCAACTCAAGGTACATTCTTGCGAAACAGACAGGTCACTCACATCCCCTGTATTCTCAACAGGCATACCAGAAACCCCTTTGACTGGTTCCCACCAGAAACCTGAAAAATCAGCCACTTCATCATTCACTACATCAAACTCATCCCTACTATTACCATTCGTAAAACCCGAAAAATCAGCCACACTAGGTTCATTCTGCCCAAACACACTATCATCCATACTGTTCCCAAAACCAGAAAAATTAGGTACAGGCAGCTCACTCACTCGTCTACTTATACCAGCCAAATCACTCACCTGTTTATGCAAAAACTCAATCTCCCTTTCAAGATCGCCCATACCAGAAACACTCTGCTCAGACTTACTTTCATTCGTACTTGCATTCTTCCTTTCACTCTTCTTTGTACGCTTTCTACTCCTCGAGACTAAGACTAGCTCTTTCCCAGACAGATCCATACTATCAGATTCAATCTCATCATCATGCACTTTACCTCTCTCTCTACACAGTCTATACACTGGATGGCTCACCAGGTAGTCAGGAGGTTCTCTCCATCTCCTTAACTGACTCTGATGAGCCCGCACTCTCTCAGTCATACCATCATTCAAACTCTCCAAAACATACGTCACTCCATTTTCCCAAACCCTCACAACTCTATAAGGTCCATCAAACTTCTCACTCATCTTTGATACATTCAACCTACCCTTCACTTCTTTCACCTTCAATACTTTTGTACCTAATTCAAAGGAACGGAACCTTTCATGCGCCTCACGCCATACACTCTGCTCACTTTCACTCAAACGAAACCTATCTTTCACTCGCCTTTCAAAATTCATCACAAACTGACATGGGGACATTCCAGTTGCACTATGCACAGTTGAATTATACGCCCACAACACTCTCCCCAGACACACATCCCAGTCATTCACTGTCGTACTTATCATTCTCAACATCTCACACAAGGTTCTTATAGTCCGTTCAGCCAATCCATTTGAAGACGGTACATACAGAGTTGTTCTCACATGCTCCACACCATTCTCTCTCAATATTTGCTCAAACACTTGCCCTACAAATTCAGGCCCATTATCACTCAGACATCTTCTAGGCTTCCATACACACATAGGAAAAAACAACTGCTCAACCACACGCGCAACAGTCACACTCCTTTTATCTCTCACAGGCGCTGCATACACAAACTTACTTTTATGATCAACCATCACAACCATACCAACATTCCCAGCACTCGTACGTGGCAAAGACACACAATCAATCACTACCAATTCAAACGGTTCTTTCGCATCAACTTTCAACATCGGTGGTTTCACTTGCACATCTTGCACCTTTTGCTTCTGACACCTTTCACACATAGTTGCAACATCATTCACAACAGTTCTCAGAAACGGATGGAACACACGCTCCTTCATACACTCCCACAGCTTAAACTTACCCATATGCCCATAATTATCATGCACAACCTTCACCAGACCAATCATACCAACTAAGGACATCACAGGTACATACATATCATCACCACCCTTCACATGCCTCACAAAATATACAACATCCATACAAACAACAAAATCCTTAGCATACCTTTTAAAATCACTTAAACACTCTGGCCATTCATTCAAATCAACACGCATCATTACACACTTCTTCAACTCACTAACAAAAGGACATATCTCTTGCATCTCTAGAATATCCTTATCACTTAAAATCTCATTCTCATCATCCATGACCAACTCAATCATACCGCAAAACTTGACAACATTCTTTGCACACTCATTCAACCTCATCACCTCACATTCACCTTTCATAAGACAATCCTTATCAGCATCCAAAGACAAATCATTCAATCTCATAAAGTCTACACCAAGCAAGAAACAACACAGCATTTGCTCATCCTTCAGAATCACAAAGTCATGCTTCACATTCACACCATTACCCAAACTCACTTTCAGACTAACTTGTTCCCATGCCACTATCAAGCTATTCCCTAATCCACTTATCCGTAACTTCACAGGTTTATGCTCGCAACATTTAAACTCATCATACTTACTCAGAATCCTCTCATTCACTAAAGACACTTGCGCTCCAGTATCAATCAAACCACAGAACAACCTTTCACCAACTTTCACTCTCGCTTCCATCATATCAGGTCCACCATGTTCGCAATACGCAGAAGGAACAAGCACACCAACATCAGCACTGATAGCCACACTGTCATTAACTCCCATATCATCACTCACCACACGCTCATCTTCATCCAGACAATCATTCTTCTCTCTTATATATGAACACTTTTCAATCACCCAATTGTAGTGCACACCGCTCAAACATTGCAGATGTACCACATTAGAATTCAAACCCTTCCTCTTCTCATCCTTGTACACAATCGGCCTCTCACCACCAAAGTGCACATAAACAATCACTCCATACAAACAACTCACTACAATCAACACTTCCTGAAATGGCCGGACCCCTTGCATACACATCGCTCTCAATTCTTTCATGAAGTTCCGCACCTTTGCCATACCAATGCTTTCAGGCTTCCTACACACTTCATTCATTACCTCCTTCCTTAAATCATCCACACTATCGGGCACTCTCACGTCTACTCCATTACTCTTTAAATCTTGCAAACCATTCCATACACTCTCAAACAAGGAATCACCACCACCCTTACTCTCTTTTCCATTCATAATCCCTTTCGGCAAATACTCAGGATCACTCACTCCACACACATTTTCATCATTCGTACCAGGATACCTTGACATCAAATCAGCCACTCCATTCCGTTCACCAGGCACATATTCAATCACATAGTCAAAGTCACTCAAATCTTCCAAAGTCCTTGCAATCCTACTATCAGCCCACTTCATACGCTGCAGATACACAAGAGGTTGATGATCGGTTTTTATCACAAACCTCACACCATACAAAAATGGACGCAACACTTTCAAACAATATCTTATCGCAGCCAGCTCTCGTTCCACAGTCGAATACTTTCATTCTGCAACATTCATAGCCTTGGATACATACCCAATTATTCGCCTGACATTCTCTCCATTCAAACGCTGCTCTTGCATCAGAAAACCTCCCATACAATACCCACTCGCATCTGTATACAATTCAAGCATTTTAGCATTTACACTATAATCTGGGTAAGCCAATTCAACATCTTCAGCCGCTGCCTCTTTCAGTCTCTCATATGCCTCATTCATCTTATCATTCCACTTGACAACCGTACTACCTTTCTTGCCCATCCACTCAGTCAGAGGCTTACTCACACCAGAACAATCACGTATAAACTTTCGCTGGAACTCAATCAAACCCCAAAATGACTTCAGTTGCTTCACAGTCACCGGTTTAGGAAACATTCGCACCTTCTCAACATACTTCGATGATTTTCGCAATCCATTCTCACTCACCATATGCCCAAGGAATTCCACTTCTTTCGCAAACCATTCACACTTCGCCACTTTCACCTTCACACCAACACTCTCCAACGTTCTCAACACATCATTCACCAATCTCATATGCTCCTCAAAAGTCTGTCATAATCAAAATATCATCTATAAACGCAATCACATTCTTACTCGCAAACTTACTCAACACAACATTCATTGCCCGCTGGAAGGCTCCGGGAGCATTAGCCAACCCAAAGCTGAGGTTCCGGAACTGGTAATGCCTCTTTGAGGAAGAGAAGGCAGTTACTGGCCGGCTCTTCTCAGCAATGGGCATCTGGTAATACCGCCGTACCAGATCCAGCTTCGTAAACCACTCCATCCCATGCATACTATACACACACTCAGATACCACACACATCGGAAACCTTTCTTTCACAGTCCTTTCATTCACCTTTCGATAATCCACACACAGACGCAATCTTCCATCCGGCTTACGTACAGGTACAATTGGACTATTCCATGCACTCTCGCTCTCTTCAATCACCCCCAATTGCTCCAATTCCAAGCACTGCTCCTCAATCTCATCAGCAACCGGACGTGGGAAATGCCTCGGCCACTGATAGATTGGGGAGTCCTCCTTCAGGACAATCTTAAATTCCGGGAGCTTTGCAACCCCGAAATCCAGATCACCCTTACTGAGGGCTCCCTTTTGCTCAAATATCATTCGATTCACATCCTCCCTTTCATACTCAGTCAAACATCCATCCAATTTCACCATGTCCTTCACCTCATTATACATCCATTCGCATGTCTTTTCATTCGCAACATTCACCCTGATATCCGTACTATCATCCATACCTACCTCATTGACAGTAGAGAGGTGGCCCAGTACATCTCCGACTTGGATTCCCCTCACCTGCCCTTTCACACTGGGGTCCGCCTGCACACATACAAAAGGATCATTCATTCTCATCAAGCCATCAAACACACAAGCAACACGCCTTACCTTATAACACGCATCCTTTCCATCCAATATCACAGTGTTCTCACTCACATTCAAACTAACATCCTTACTCCAACTCACTCTAACAGACACCCTTTCACCCTTCACAAGCCTTACATTCTCCATAGCAGTCACCTCAATACCAGTAAACACACTCCTCAAAACGCTACCATCTTTCCCTACATACAACTTATACACCCCATTTTTACCAATCTTTCTCTCAATCTGATCACTCGCAGGATGCACAACCATACGATTCATTTTCATAAAATCATACCCCAAAATCACACCATACTCACTACTCACCTTATCAATCACAGAAAATTCACATTCATTCATTATCATACCATGCATTCGAACAGCTGACCTTATCATTCCAATCACAGGCACTCTCCTATTACCAATACCTACTAAACTACCCTTGCACTCAGACAGGAGAGCTTTCTCGCTAACCTTGTCATACACATCTTTATACACCAAGCTCGCCTTGCATCCAGAATCTATTAAAGCCAAACACTCAATTCCATTCAATTCCACGTTCACACTCAGACACTCATACTTCCTACCAGACAGCACTTTCACACTAGACAGACTTACCAACACATTACTCACACTCATGCACCCAGAGGATACTTCAGCAGGTACCCTCTTACAATTCAGTTTCCCACTTCAGACTTTCCATTCACACCTTGCGCTCTCAGTCTAATCCCACACTTTTCACTCGAATGTCCTTATATCACACAATAGCTACATACATTCCTCTGGTCACGACACATCCTTGCATAATGACCAGCCTTTCCACAATTACCACATGCATATTTCATACTTTCCCCACCAGTTGCTCCACCATTCAACCTCGGACAATCTTTCTTCAAATGGCCTATTTCTTTACACTCGAAGCACTCTTTCACACTTTCCTGGCAATCCTTTATCATATGCCCTTTCTTACCACACCCAAAACATGCACCAGATGTCCACCTACATTCTGCCAACATATGACCTTTCCTTCCACACCGACGACATTCCACAATCTTTCTCCCACCATTCGGTCTCTCGTTTGCTGGGACATACCTCGGCTTCTCTCTCATATATCCGTTCCCACGCTTGAAATTCATCTGCCCCCTTCCATTCGACCACCCTCCATTTGCCCATCCATTCTGCCGGCCAGGGAAGTTTGACATCACTCCAGCTGGTGCAGCCTTCAGGGCATCCCTGTAGCTGACAAACTGCTGGGGTGGATGAAAGCTCCTGGGCTTCTTACCTCCAACATTCACACTGTATCATCCATCCTCTTCTAGATCACTTTCATCATCAAATCGTCCATCTTCTAACAGTTCCAACACATCCTCCCACATCAACCGTTCACCTGTCAGTCTCACTCTCTCCTTTCTCTTTCCACTCAGCCATTCACTCACCTTTCGCGGGATCGTGTCCAAAAACTTCCTCATCAGTGGTTTACATTCATTTACATCATCATCACCATACCTCATTCTTGCCATACTCTCAAGCCTATGTGCATACATATTCACACTTTCACTCTTCCCCATTCGAGCCTTCTCAAATTCATTCCCCCTTTTATACTTCACACTCTCTTTCATTCGTTTCACCTGCCCAATCAATCTCTTCTTCATTACATCGTACTTTGGCTCCCCCACACTTGTGATCACACGGAAAAACTCCAATACTTTTCCCTCCAAACATTCCCCCAAAACATTCATCCAGTATCCCTTATTCTCCGGGTACTTGAGCTTACAATAACGCTCAAATTCCCCGAAGAATTCTTCCATACTTTTCCCACCATGTAACCTAAATCGATCTATCTTTGGCACTTCCCTTATCAAAATACCTTTCCCCACATTCACTTCACTCTACAAAGAGCTACTCTCGGTCTCACTCATTCCAATCATACCATCACTCTCTCCTTCATCCGAGTACAATGAGTCCACACTCTTGCCTCTTACCTTCCTATCCTTCCCCTTTGCACCACTCTTCCTTCTCTTGCGTTCAACTCTCTTCCATTCTCCGTCCTTCCTACCACTCACCGTATCTTCTTTAGACTCAATCCTACTGCCATCCATTCCTTTTAGCGGAGTCCCTTCAGTAAGAGAAGGGGTCAAGGTTGTAGGTCCTGGGGCTGATCCAGCCCCTGTCATCATGTTATACAGGTCCTGCATCCGTCGGTCCGTCTGATCCTGTCGGTCTCCCATTTCCTTCTTCATCCTATCAGTCTTTTCATTCATCCCTTTTATTTTATTCTCCATTCCCTCCATCATTCCCCGCAACATTTCACACTCCTCTTCTTTCTTTCTCAACTCCAGTCTCAATCGCACTACTTCTTTATTCAATGTTTCCGCTACAGCCATTGTTCCCAAGTTAGTAAAAAGATAGGAGGAGGGAAAAATCAGTCAAACTACTTGTCACACTAATTGGGTATGGACTGCAATACAATCCTGTCACGCTCCCGGTTTCGAAGTCTCACGTCCCTATTCGGGCGCCAAATGTAGCGGGCCGAAAAAATTTAGACTAACCCCAATCGATCCAACCCGGTCCCTACACTAATCCGGACGTGAGAAATCGAAGGAGAATGAAACGGATTGTATGTACAGTCCTTTACTAACCAAAAAATACAATATTTACAAAAAAATATGGGTAAATATGCACAAAATATCTACAATAGAGAGGGGCAATTATATTTGAGATCTCCTTATTTTTCACCAAAAAAATACAAAAGAAAATCCTATATATATGAATACTATTAATCGATCCTAAGAAACATAAAAAATCAAACAACCAAAAAAATCCTGACTACAACAGTCAATATATAAATAACAAACAAGGCCTCACTTGGTACAAAGAGGATGGGGAGATGTCCAGCCACCTGCCACTCGAGCGAGCAAAATGCCTAGGACTTACAACAAGTGTGGCGCCTCAGCGCTTGATGGAAGATAATGACCTTAAAAAGCTTGCGTGGCTATTATAAGCCCTCCTTCATTAAGCTATACTATTGGCCTTTATTTATTAACAACAATATATAGCTTTCCAGGATATAACGCTTTGTTTTTAATATAAGGATATACGAAACTAAGTCCTATCTTTCCAGAATATGGCGCCTGGAAAGAAAAAAAAAAACATGGTAATCATTTTTATACATAAAATAAACAAAAAACAACAAACCCATTCCCATTCAGACACACACACATTTTTACAGAGGAAGGGATAGGGTACTGAGAAAAGGGGTGGGAGAATGGCCCTTTTACACTCACTCACATTTGCTCCACCACAGGGAGACTACACTACGCAATCCTGAGTTTCATTAAATTTGGGGGGGTCTGGGGGGCACAGCCCCCCAGTATATAATCATAATTGCTTTTAGAATAATAATCCAAAAAGGACTCAAAACGCGCATGAATATTCCGACACAAGTGAATGATAATATTTACACATAAATTTTTTTTCCGGCCAGGCTGCTAATCTACATATTTACCCTAAATGGTGTAAAGTCTAGAGTGGAGGGATGTTATCAGTGGGGTTCCTCAGGGATCAGTTCTCAGTCCATTATTATTTGTCATCTATATAAACGATCTTGGGGAGGCAGTTAATAATAAAGTGTCAATTTTTGTGGATGATACCAAATTGGCAGCTGTAGTTAAAGATATTGATGATAATTTTAAAGTGCAGGGGGATTTAAATAAATTGTTATCCTGGGCACATAAGTGGCAAATGACTTTCAACCTTGATAAGTGCAAAGTTATTAACATGGGAAAAGATAATAGAGAATTTAACTATGAAATGGATGGGCATTGGCTGAGCTCAGTAGAGGATGAGAAAGATCTAGGAGTAGTAATAGATAAGTCATTAAGGTTTTCTAAGCAGTGTATTGAAGCAAGAAATAGGGCAAATAGAGTGCTGGGTTTTATTAAGAGAAATGTCAGTTACAAAAGTAAGGAGGTTATTCTTAAACTCTATAACTCTTATGTTAGGCCACATCTAGAGTACTGTATACAGGCATGGTCCCCATATTTTAGATGATATTAACCTTCTCGAATCAGTGCAACGGAGGGCAACAAAGATTATTCCTTCCCTGAGGCACCTTGAATATATAGATAGACTGAGGGTATTAAATATGTTCTTGTTCGAAAGGAGGTGTGTGAGAGGGGATATGATTGAGCTCTTTAAAAAAATTTCTGGGATAGATAAATTGGATGTTAGCAAGTTTTTTGAGTTAGATGATGGAAATCAGACTAGAGGTCACCACTTGAAAATTAAAAAGCAAGGGTGTATGTTGGATTTAAGAAAATATTTTTTCACCAATAGAGTGGTAGACTTTTGGAACAAATTGCTGCGAAGGGTAGTAGGTAGTCCAAATTTAAATTTATTTAAGAGTAGGTTAGATGAGTATATGGGGAGGGAAGGTTGTGATGGTTCCTAAGTTTTCTGTATATTAATATTGTTTGTATATATCTATAGCTGCATGATTTAGTTCTTGACAAGCCTTGATTGGTGATACCCTTGTTTCTGGACGCAATCCTTTGGATGTAGTTTTCTTGGAAGTTTGGGTGCCTTAAAAAAGAGGCTGTTTGACTCGGATGACCTATGATGGGCCCTTGTGGCTTTTGTAATCTGTTTTATTATATTCTGGGGGACTTTGATTTTGTTTTCCCCTGGTGATTATTGATATAGTCCTATGTGGGTGGGTTTTGATGAATGCGGATAATTTTTGATAGGCCCTTGTGGTTTTTGTCATCCGTGAAATTATGTTATGTTATGCCTAAGTCCTTCTCATCCTCAACTGAATTCAGCCAATGCCCATCCATTTCATAGCTAAATTCCCTATTATCCCTTCCCATGTTAAGAACTTTGCATTTTTTAAGGTTAAAAGTCATCTGCCACTTCTGAGCCCAAGCTAATAATTTATTTGTCCCTTTAAAGCTATCCTTAACTTCTTTGACTACAGCTGCCAATTTAGTGTCATCAGCAAAAATTGACACCTTGCTATTTACAGCCTCCCCAAGATCATTTATATAAACTATGAATAATAAAGCGCATAGAATGGAGACCTGAGGTACGCCATTGATAACGTCCCTCCACTGTGACCTCATCCCATTCAGCACAACTCTGTTTCCTGTCTTTCAGCCATCCAGTTATCCAATTCAAAACTTTACCACATATTTCATGCATTTTTAATTTGTGAACTAGTTTCCTATGTGGAAACTTATAAAAAGCTTTGCTAAAATCTAAGTAAATTACATTAACATTCTCTCCCTTATCTAATTGTTTAGTAACATAATCCATTAAATCCAGTAAATTTGTTAAATACGATCTACCTCTTCTTAACCCATGCTGAGATCATTTATTAACCTACCATACTCTAGACGGTCAGAAATCCCCTTCTTAACTATCTTCTCAAGGATTTTACAAATGATAGAAGTTAAGCCTATCAAGATATTGATGATAATTTTAAAGTGCAGGGGGATTTAAATAAATTGTTATCCTGGGCACATAAGTGGCAAATGACTTTCAACCTTGATAAGTGCAAAGTTATTAACATGGGAAAAGATAATAGAGAATTTAACTATGAATTGGATGGGCATTGGCTGAGTTCAGTAGAGGATGAGAAAGATCGAGGAGTAGTAATAGATAAGTCATTAAGGTTTTCTAAGCAGTGTATTGAAGCAAGAAATAGGGCAAATAGAGTGCTGGGTTTTATTAAGAGAAATGTCAGTTACAAAAGTAAGGAGGTTATTCTTAAACTATAACTCTTATGTTAGGCCACATCTAGAGTACTATATACATGCATGCTCCCCACATTTTAGACACGATATTAACCTTCTCAAGTCAGTGCAATGGAGGGCAACAAAGATTATTCCTTTCCTGAGGCACCTTGAATATATAGATAGACTGAGGGTATTAAATATGTTCTCGTTCGAAAGGTGTGTGAGAGGGGATATGATTGAGCTCTTTAAAATTTTTTCCGGGATAGATAAATTGGATGTTAGCAAGTTTTTTGAGTTAGATGATGGAAATCGGACTAGAGGTCACCACTTGAAAATTAAAAAACAAGGGTGCAGGTTGGATTTAAGAAAATATTTTTTCACCAATAGAGTGGTAGACTTCTGGAACAAATTGCTGCAGAGGGTAGTAGGTAGTCCAAATCTAAATGTATTTAAGAGTAGGTTGGATGAGTTTATGGGAAGGGAAGGTTGTGATGGTTCTTAAGTTTTGTATATATTAATATTGTTTGTATATATCTATAGCTGCATGATTTAGTTCTTGACAAGCCTTGATTGGTGATACCCTTGTTTCTGGACGCAATCCTCTGGATGTAGTTTTCCTGGGAGTTTGTGTGCCTTAAAAAAGAGGCCGTTTGACTCGGATGACCTATGATGAGCCCTTGTGGCTTTTGTAATCTGTTATATTATATTCTGGGGGACTTTGATTTTGTCTTTCCCTGGTGATGGTGCTTTTTGTGGGTGGGTTTTGACGGAGGCGGATGACCTTTGATAGGCCCTTGTGGCTTTTGTCATCTGTGTAATTATGTTATGTTATGTTATGTTCTCAAGAGCTACTGCAATACTATTTACACCTTCTTTGAGTAACCTAGAATGAATGTTGTCTGGGCCAGATGACTTACTAGTATTTAACTCCAATATAAGTCCTTTAATTATTTTCCCAGTCACATTAATGCTATTCAACTCTACTTCCCTTGAACTAGAATTATCATCAATTAATCAATCTTGATTTTCTTGTGTAAATACTGAAGAGAAATGATCATTAAGAACCTCTACTATTTCATCATCAGATTCTTTCAAAACCCTCTTCATATCTAATGGGCCCTATTTTATCATTGTTAGATTTGTTATTAATTCTATAATATCTAAAGAATTTTCTTGGATCTTCATTATTATTATTTTGAGCTAAATTAATTTCTGCCGCCCCTTTGCTCTTCTTAATAATCTTATTTAGTTCATTTCTGGTTGAGCTATAATGATTCAAATTGTCAAAAGTACTTTCTCTCTATAATCTCTGGTATGCCCTTTTTTTCCCAGAAATTTTCCTAGTTATCTCCTGATTCCACCACAACGGCCTACTTCTCCTAAACCATGACTCCTCAATTTGAGTAATAATCTCTGATGAGGTACCTTATCAAATGCTTTCGCAAAATCCAGGTATATGATATCTACTGAGTACCCCTCCAACATATTTAGTTACCTTTTCATATAATGTAAGTAGATTTGTCAGACAAGACTTTCTAGGTAAAAAAAAACATGTTGCCTATCTTTAATTATATTCCTTTCCAATAGGTGTTTTAACATATATATTGTCTAACTAATTTTTCAAAAACTTTGCTTGCTTGGGATGTTAAACTGACTGATCTATAGGACGATATTAAATTTTTTGGTGCTCTTGACCCTTTATAGATTGGAGTAATGTTCGCTTCCTTCCAGTCGCGTTTTATTTGTCCATGCACATAACTGTGATTAAACATCATTTCCAATGGCTTTGATATCAAATGTCTAAGGTTTCTAAGAACTATATTAAAAATTTGTTCATTTCCAGGTGCTTTTTCTGGATCTAAATCTTCTAAAATTTTATGTATACCAGTCTCAGATAAATCAACATCATTCAACATATCATTTCCATCATACATTTCTTTGGGTTGTGGTATGTTCTCTAGCCTTTCACTTGTAAAAACAGATGTAAAATATTCATTAAATTTATTTGCCATTTGGAGATAATCTGTTACAGTTTCACCATTTTCATTTTTTAAAGGTCCAACCTCCTCCTTAACAGTTAATTTGCTTCGTACATATTTATAGTAGATTTTGGGGTCTCTCTTAATCTGCCGTATAATTTTCCATTCCAACTTTCTCTTGACTTTTCTTATTTCTCTTCATAACTCTTTCATTGCATTTTTATATCTTTCATTGTGCTGAAAGTCTGGATTGTCTCTATATCTTTTCCACCATCTAGTTTTGTTTTTTCTTTTTCTCGCTATATGTATATTCCATCAAGGTGGTTTAGGTTTTGCTTTGCTTCTTATCTTTACTGGAACAGACAAATTTATTATTGTCATGTTCTTTTTTAAATAAATCCCACATTTCATATGTATTTTTATCTTTAAAAATTTCGATCCAGTCTGTTGATCTATTTTTCAGATTTTTCTATAGTTTGTTTGTTTTTTTCTCACCACAATCAGCGAAAGCTAAGTTGCTCTTCTTTTTTTTCTTATTGCTACTTAAGTTCTTTCTTTGTTTGAATAAGTGATGGAGTTTGGGGATGAAAGTGAGCATGAGTGTCGGAATGTATGCATTGGTTGTGGTGTATTAGGTGAGGGGTATACATGTGTTGTATGTGGGCTGCGTGAATGCATTGTAGATTTAGAGGGGATGAGAAGGCAGGATTTAGACAGGATATGTAGGCTGGAGGGGTTAGTTGCTGAGCTCAGGAGGGAACTTAGTGTTAGGCCTAGATTTGGGAATAGGTTAGGTGGTGAGGTAGGCCAGTTAGATGTTTCAGGTGAAGGTAGAGGGCCGGTGGAGGAGGTAGGATATGATAGTTCTAGTGATAGTGAAGTTAGCCCCCTTAGATTAGTTAGAAATAGGCCTAGTGAGGATGGGGGACAGTGGAGAGTGGTTAGGAAACATGAAGCTAGGGAGGCTTCTCCTGTTCTTTGTGAGAATAGGGTTGCCTCTGTTGAGGTGGTTAGCCAGGGGGAGAATAGGTGTGTGAGTCAGAGGGACACAGAACCTATTAGCTTGACTAATAGATTCAGTGCCCTAAGAGAGGAAGTAACTGGAAGTGATATGACTGATGGGGGTGGGGGTGGAGTTCGAGTGACTGGTAGTTTGAATGAGAATAGGAGTGGGGATGGAGTTAGGTCTGTGGGGGTTAGGAATAGGAGTCTGACTGAAGTGCTTGTGATGGGTGATTCGCGAGTTAGATATTTAGATAGGAAGTTGAATGCAAGTAGATTGAATGGTTTGAGGGTGTGTTTGCCGGGTGCTGGAGTGAGAGATCTGTCTGATAGGTATGAGGAACTGGTGTCTGGCTGTGCAAGGGATGCGGTTGTGATTACACATGTAGGAGTGAATGATGTGAAGAAAGTGGGTGCATGTGAGTTACGTGAGAGGTACAAGAGGTTGATTGAAAAGGTGAAAGAAAGTAGAATGAAAGGTGTTGTGACAGGTGTGCTTCCAAGAATGGATGTTGGGGTAGAATGGATGTCTCGTGCAATTAGTCTGAATGATTATGTGAGGAGGATGTGTGAGATGGAAGGTGTCATGTTTGTGGATGTGTGGGATAGGTTTGTTGGAATGAAAGAAATGTATGCGATGGATGGACTGCATTTGAGTAGGAGGGGGGTAGATGTGTTGTGGGAGGAGTATGATCGTGTTATTAGGTCTTTGCGGGCGGGAAACTAGATACTAATAGTGGTCAGGGAATTATGAGAGGACATTATAGTACTGAAAGTAGAATGGACTTGGCACATAACAGAAATAGGTTCCAAGGCGATAGAGGTGAGGTCATTCAAGTTTCAAGAGGTGCTTCAGGGATAGGGGGGTTAAATTGTTTCTATACAAATGCTCGTAGTCTTAGAAACAAGAAGGATGAGCTATTTAGTTATATTAGCAATGAGGATATAGATATATTATGCGTTACTGAATCATGGGTTAATGAAATAGAATTTAGTGACACTATAAGTGAATTTGATTTTCAGGGCTATAATATGTACATTAGTCAAAGGACAGGTAGGATTGGTGGAGGAATAATTATCTATATAAAAAACAACATTGTTTCAAGTTTAAATACTTCAATAAAGCAGGATGGAGTTGAGTCACTTTGGATAGATATTAGGTTCAGTAAAAATAGAATGGTGCATTTGGGAGCTTTTTACAGGCCACCTGGGCAGACTGATGATATAGATGAACTAATGATAAGGGAAATAAGTAAGGGATGTGAAACAGATGCAGTTATTATTGGGGACTTCAACTTAAACTCTGTGGACTGGGAAAATATGATAGGTAGGGATAGAACAAGTGGCAGGTTCATAGAATGCTTTGAGGATAATTTTTTTAATCAATTTGTTAATGAGCCAACGAGGGGGGACAATATATTAGATTTAGTACTTTCTAACAGTGATCATTTAGTTCAAGAATTGACTGTTGGGGAAGCATTGGGAAATAGTGACCATCAGATAGTTCGTTTTAACTTGGGAATTGAGAAGGGTAAAATAACTGAGAATGCTGAAAAAGTTCCAAATTTTCATAAGGGAGATTATGTAAAACTTTGAAGCTTGCTAAATTTGGTAGACTGGGATATAGAATTCAGAGGTAAAAATGCTTATGGGATGTGGGATACTTTCAAGCATATAATAAATGTAGTCCAAGAACAATGTATCCCAATGAAGGCCATTAGGAACAAAAGTAGGAAACCATTATGGTGGAATCAGGAGATAGCTAGAAAAATTTCAGAGAAGAAAAGGGCATATAAAAAATTACAGGTAGAAAATAATATTCAAAATTTAAGTGATTATAGAATGGCTAGGAATGAGTTAAATAAGATTATAAAGAAGAACAAAAGGGTGTCAGAAATTAAATTAGCTCAGGATAGCAACAAAGATCCTAGAAAGTTCTTTAGTTACTATAAAACTAATAACAAGTGTGGCAGAGTTAAAATAGGACCTATCAAATATGAAGGGTTTGTGAGAGAAACTGATGAGGAAATAGTTGAGGTACTAAATGGTCATTTTGCATCAGTATTTACAAAAGAGAAACTAAATAGTCCTATGTATAGTACTCATAGGTCAGGAAAAGAGGTGTTTACTAACATTTGTGTGGATCGGAGGATGATAAAAGGACTAATAGGTGATTTAGATACTACCAAGGCCTCCGGCCCTGATAATATTCATTCTAGGATACTTAAGGAAGGGGTAGAAAGTATCTCAATAGCTCTGGACAAGTTATATACTAGGTCATTGGAATATGGAGAAATACCCGATGATTGGAAGAGAGCGAATGTAGTCCCCATTTTCAAGAAGGGTAGTAAAGAGGATCCAAATAACTTTAGACCGGTTAGCCTAACTCCTGTAGTCTGTAAAATTCTTGAGAAAATAGTTAAAAAAGGGATTTGCCAACATCTAGAGAGGGAGGGGTTAATCAGCGATGCTCAGCATGGGTTTAGATCAGGTAGATCATGTTTGACTAACTTACTAGACTTTCTGGAGTTTGTAACAGATCAAGTAGATAAGGGAGAGAATGTAGATATAATTTACTTAGATTTTAGTAAAGCATTTGATAAGGTACCACACAGGAGACTAGTTCATAAATTAAAAATGATTGGGATATGTGGGGGTGTTTCAAATTGGATAGCTGAGTGGCTGAAAGACAGGAAGCAAAGGGTAGTGCTAAATGGTGTAAAGTCAGAGTGGAGGGATGTTATCAGTGGGGTTCCTCAGGGATCAGTTCTCAGTCCATTATTATTTGTCATCTATATAAACGATCTTGGGGAGGCAGTTAATAATAAAGTGTCAATTTTTGCGGATGATACCAAATTAGCAGCTGTAGTTAAAGATATTGATGATAATTTTAAAGTGCAGGGGGACTTAAATAAATTGTTATCCTGGGCACATAAGTGGCAAATGACTTTCAACCTTGATAAGTGCAAAGTTATTAACATGGGAAAAGATAATAGAGAATTTAACTATGAAATGGATGGGCATTGGCTGAGCTCAGTAGAGGATGAGAAAGATCTAGGAGTAGTAATAGATAAGTCATTAAGGTTTTCTAAGCAGTGTATTGAAGCAAGAAATAGGGCAAATAGAGTGCTGGGTTTTATTAAGAGAAATGTCAGTTACAAAAGTAAGGAGGTTATTCTTAAACTCTATAACTCTTATGTTAGGCCACATCTAGAGTACTGTATACAGGCATGGTCCCCACATTTTAGACACGATATTAACCTTCTTGAGTCAGTGCAACGGAGGGCAACAAAGATTATTCCTTCCCTGAGGCACCTTGAATATGATGATAGACTGAGGGTATTAAATATGTTCTCGTTCGAAAGGAGGTGTGTGAGAGGGGATATGATTGAGCTCTTTAAAATTTTTTCCGGGATAGATAAATTGGATGTTAGCAAGTTTTTTGAGTTAGATGATGGAAATCGGACTAGAGGTCACCACTTGAAAATTAAAAAGCAAGGGTGTAGGTTGGATTTAAGAAAGTATTTTTTCACCAATAGAGTGGTAGACTTCTGGAACAAATTGCCGCAGAGGGTAGTAGGTAGTCCAAATCTAAATGTATTTAAGAGTAGGTTGGATGAGTTTATGGGAAGGGAAGGTTGTGATGGTTCCTAAGTTTTGTATATATTAATATTGTTTGTATATATCTATAGCTGCATGATTTAGTTCTTGACAAGCCTTGATTGGTGATACCCTTGTTTCTGGATGCAATCCTCTGGATGTAGTTTTCCTGGGAGTTTGGGTGCCTTGAAAAAGAGGCCGCTTGACTCGGATGACCTATGATGAGCCCTTGTGGCTTTTGTCATCCGTTATATTATATTGTGGGGGACTTTGATTTTGTCTTCCCCTGGTGATGGTGCTTTTTGTGGGTGGGTTTTGACGGAGGCGGATGACCTTTGATAGGCCCTTGTGGCTTTTGTCATCCGTGTAATTATGTTATGTTTTATGTGTTCTCTTTCCAATTCAAATCTAACATTGGCAAAGATATACTAAATTGCACAATATTGTGATCACTACTACTAAAATGTGATTTTACTATTACATTGTCCACTAAATTATCATTTGAGGTTAATACTAAATCTAAAATACTGTCCTGTCACGTTGGTTCTCTTACATGCTGCATAAGAAAATTATCGATAGTTAAATCAAGAGAAAGTCCCGGGCTTCTCCTTCTGCATGCAAAGAGTCCCAATCTATCATCCTATAATTAAAATAACCTGCGATAACAATATTTTCTACTCTTTGGCAAACTGTTCCAAGAATTTGAAATAAACTATCTTTTTCTAATTGTGATGCTGATGTACTTAAATAACATTGTAGCGGGCTGAAAATATATCTCTAATCCCAATCGATCAAACCCACTTCCTACACTGTCCGGATGTGAGAAATCGAGGGAGAATGAAACGGATTGTATATACAGTCCCTTTACTTACAAAAGAATACAGTTATATTTACAGCAATTTATATTTACAAGGGAAGTGTGCACACTTCAAAATGAGGCCAAATTCCCCAATCCAAATAGGATACCAAAAGAGAATTTTCTAACAGGCGAATACAACAAATTTACTTATATATCTACACAAAACATAAAAAAAACACAGCAACAACCAAACGAAAAGGGGCACGCACTATCACTTGTGTGCTGGAGGTGGGTGGTAGTAGGCTAACATAAAAGGAGGCAGGATTGTCAGCCAATGCGGGTCTGGTGGTCCAGGTGTCTAGCGAGGTATGAAAGCCCTCCGTCTGAGGGCTGGGTGGAGCACTCGTCTAGAGAACCCTTCTTGCCGTCTGTCCAAGGTTCCACTCTCTGTAGAAGAAATATATCCTCCGTTTATGACCCATTTACTTATACAAGGAAATGAACAAATTTATCGACTAGCTTACCTCTAAATGTATATCTAAACAATCCTCAAAATATAATCTTTTGATAAAAGATTATTTTAAACAAAGTACTATTTTGTTTTAATTATAGTGATATCAAAACTAGCTACTATCTTTCCAGAATATGGCGCCTGGAAAGAAAGAAAAACATGGTAATCATTTTATACATAAAATAAATAAAAACAAAACAAACCCATTCCCATTCACACACACACATTCTTACAGAGGGAGGGAGAGGGTACTGAGAAAAGGGGTGGGAGAATGGCCCTTTTACATACACTCACATTCGCTCCACCACACCCCTCCTTCCTTAAGCCATTCGACCAGCCACTCACAAAACCCCTTCAATCACTCTTCACGGTACCACTTGTGCTCAATCGCACCTTTCTGCACCCATTCACACTCTTCTACTGGTCCCTTGCTACGCCTAGCAATTAGTCGGGGTTGTTCATCAGTCGTCCTGTCAGTCTCATCGTCACTATTGATCATCTCATCAACCATACTCTTAGCCCTCATTACCAGTTCTCCCATCTCACGACAGAATTCTTTCATACTCTTCCATTCAGAACCTTCACTCTTCATACCCCCATTCATCAGCTCCTCACTCACAGCTCTCATCCAACTCAAGGTACATTCTTGTGAAACAGACAGGTCACTCACATTCCCTGTATTCTCAACAGGCATACCAGAAACCCCTTTGACTGGTTCCCACCACAAACCTGAAAAATCAGCCACTTCATCATTCACTACATCAAACTCATCCCTACTATTACCATTCGTAAAACCCGAAAAATCAGCCATGCTAGGTTCGTTCTGCCCAAATACACTATCATTCATACTGTTCCCAAAACCAGAGAAATCAGGCACAGGCAGCTCACTCACTCGTCTACTTATACCAGCCAAATCACTCACCTGTTTACGCAAAAACTCAATCTCCCTTTCAAGATCCCCCATACCAGAAACACTGCTCAGACTTACTTTCATTTGTACTTGCATTCTTCCTTTCACTCTTCTTTGTACGCTTTCTACCCCTCGAGACCAAGACAAGCTCTTTACCACACAGATCCATACTACCACATTCCTTCTCATCATCATGCACTTTACCCTTCTCTTTGCACAATTCATACACTGGATGGCTCACCAGGTAGTCAGGAGGTTCTCTCCATCTCCTTAACTGACTCATTCAAACTCTCCAAAACATACATCACCCCATTTTCCCAAACCCTCACAACTCTATAAGGTCCATCAAACTTCTCACTCATCTTTGACACATTCAACCTACCCTTCACTTCTTTCACCTTCAATACTTTTGCACCTAATTCAAATGAACGGAACCTTTCATGCGCCTCACGCCATACACTCTGCTCACTTTCACTCAAACGAAACCTATCTTTCATTCGCCTTTCAAAATTCATCACAAACTGACATGGGGACATTCCAGTTGCACTATGCACAGTTGAATTATACGCCCACAACACTCTCCCCAGACACACATCCCAGTCATTCACTGTCGTAATCATCATTCTCAACATCTCACACAAGGTTCTTATAGTCCGTTCAGCCAATCCATTTGAAGACGGTACATACAGAGTTGTTCTCACATGCTCCACACCATTCTCTCTCAACATTTGCTCAAACACTTGCCCTACGAATTCAGGCCCATTATCACTCAGACATCTTCTAGGCTTCCATACACACATAGGAAAAAATACTGTTCAACCACACGCGCAACAGTCACACTCCTTTTATCTCTCACAGGCGCTGCATACACAAACTTACTTTTATGATCAACCATAACAACCATACCAACATTCCCAGCACTCGTATGCGGCAAAGACACACAATCAATCACTACCAATTCAAACGGTTCTTTTGCATCAACTTTCAACATCGGTGGTTTCACTTGCACACCTTGCACCTTTCGCTTCTGACACCTTTCACACGTAGTTGCAACATCATTCACAACAGTTCTCAGAAACGGATGGAACACACGCTCCTTCATACACTCCCACAGCTTAAACTTACCCATATGCCCATAATTATCATGCACAACCTTCACCAGACCAATCATACCAACTAAGGACATCACAGGTACATACATATCATCACCACCCTTCACATGCCTCACAAAATATACAACATCCATACAAACAACAAAATCCTTAGCATACCTTTTAAAATCACTTAAACACTCTGGCCATTCATTTAAATCAACATGCATCATTACACACTTCTTCAACTCACTAACAAAAGGACATATCTCTTGCATCTCTAGAATATCCTCATCACTTAAAATCTCATTCTCATCATCCATGACCAACTCAATCATACCGCAAAACTTGACAGCATTCTTTGCACACTCATTCAACCTCATCACCTCACATTCACCTTTCATAAGACAATCCTTATCAGCATCCAAAGACAAATCATTCAATCTCATAAAGTCTACACCAAGCAAGAAACAACACAGCATTTGCTCATCCTTCAGAATCACAAAGTCATGCTTCACATTCACACCATTACCCAAACTCACTTTCAGACTAACCTGTTCCCATGCCACTATCAAGCCATTCCCTAATCCACTTATCCATAACTTCACAGGTTTATGCTCGCAACATTTAAACTCATCCTACTTACTCAGAATCCTCTCATTCACTAAAGACACTTGCGCTCCAGTATCAATCAAACCACAGAACAACCTTTCACCAACTTTCACTCTCGCTTCCATCATATCAGGTCCACCATGTTCGCAATACGCAGAAGGAACAAGCACACCAACATCAGCACTGACATCCACACTGTCATTAACTCCCATATCATCACTCACCACACGACGCTCATCTTCATCCAGACAATCATTCTTCTCTCTTATATATGAACACTTTTCAATCACCCAATTGTAGTGCACACTGCTCAAACATTGCAGATGTACCACATTAGGATTCAAACCCTTCATCTTCTCATCCTTGTACACAATCGGACTCTCACTACCAAAGTGCACATAAACAATCACTCTATACAAACGACTCACTACAATCAACACTTCCTGAAATGGCGGGACCCCTTGCATACACATCGCTCTCAATTCTTTCATGAAGTTCCGCTCCTTTGCCATACCAATGCTTTCAGGCTTCCTACACACTTCATTCATTACCTCCTTCCTTAAATCATCCACACTATCGGGCACTCTCACGTCTACTCCATCACTCTTCAAATCTTGCAAACCATTCCATACACTCTCAAACAAGGAATCACCACCACCCTTACTCTCTTTTCCATTCATAATCCCTTTCGGCAAATACTCAAGATCACTCACTCCACACACATTTTCATCATTCGTACCAGGATACCTTGACATCAAATCAGCCACTCCATTCCGTTCACCAGGCACATATTCAATCACATAGTCAAAGTCACTCAAATCTTCCAAAGTCCTTGCAATCCTACTATCAGCCCACTTCATACGCTGCAGATACACAAGAGGTTGATGATCGGTTTTTATCACAAACCTCACACCATACAAAAATGGACGCAACACTTTCAAACAATATCTTATCGCAGCCAGCTCTCGTTCCACAGTCGAATACTTTTGTTCTGCAACATTCATAGCCTTGGATACATACCCAATTATTCGCCTGACATTCTCTCCATTCAAACGCTGCTCTTGCAACAGAAAACCTCCCATACAATACCCACTCGCATCTGTATACAATTCAAGCATTTTAGCATTTACACTATAATCTGGGTAAGCCAATTCAACATCTTCAGCCGCTGCCTCTTTCAGTCTCTCATACGCCTCATTCATCTTATCATTCCACTTGACAACCGTACTACCTTTCTTGCCCATCCACTCAATCAGAGGCTTACTCACACCAGAACAATCACGTATAAACTTTCGCTGGAACTCAATCAAACCCCAAAACGACTTCAGTTGCTTCACAGTCACCGGTTTAGGAAACATTCGCACCTTCTCAACATACTTCGGTGATTTTCGCAACCCATTCTCACTCACCATATGCCCAAGGAATTCCAATTCTTTCGCAAACCATTGACACTTCGCCACTTTCACCTTCACACCAACACTCTCCAACGTTCTCAACACATCATTCACCAATCTCATATGCTCCTCAAAAGTCTCAGTCATAATCAAAATATCATCTATAAACGCAATCACATTCTTACTCGCAAACTTACTCAACACAACATTCATTGCCCGCTGGAAGGCTCCGAGAGCATTAGCCAACCCAAATCTGAGGTTCCGGAACTGGTAATGCCTCTTTGAGGAAGAGAAGGCAGTTACTGGCCGGCTCTCCTCAGCAATGGGCATCTGGTAATACCCCCGTACCAGATCCAGCTTCGTAAACCACTCCATCCCATGCATACTATACACACACTCAGATACCACACACATCGGAAACCTTTCTTTCACAGTCCTTTCATTCACCTTTAGATAATCCACACACAGATGCAATCTTCCATCCAGCTTACATACAGGTACAATTGGACTATTCCATGCACTCTCACTCTCTTTAATCACCCCCAATTGCTCCAATTCCAAACACTGCTCCTCAATCTCATCAGCAACCGGACGTGGGAAATGCCTCGGCCGCTGATAGATTGGGGAGTCCTCCTTCAGGACAATCTTAAATTCCGGGAGCTTTGCAACCCCGAAATACAGATCACCCTTACTGAGGGCTCCCCTTCGTTCAAATATCATTCGATACACATCCTCCCTTTCATACTCAGTTAAACATCCACCTAATTTCAGCATGTCCTTCACCTCATTATACATCCATTCGCATGTCTTTTCATTCGCAACATTCACCCTGATATGCATGCTATCATCCATACCTACCTCAGTGACAGTGGAGAGGTGTCCTAGTACATCTCTGACTTGGATACCCCTCACCTGTCCCTTCACCCTGGGGTCCGCCTGCACACATACAAAAGGATCATTCATTCTCATCAAGCCATCAAACACACAAACAACACGCCTTACCTTATAATATGCATCCTTTCCATCCAATATCACAGTGTTCTCACCCACATTCAAATTAACATCCTTACTCCAACTCACTCTAACAGACACCCTTTCACCCTTCACAAGCCTTACATTCTCCATAGCAGTCACCTCAATACCAGTAAACACACTCCTCAAAACGCTACCATCTTTCCCTACATACAACTTATACACCCCATTTTTACCAATCTTTCTCTCAATCTGATCACTCGCAGGATGCACAACCATACGATTCATTTTCATAAAATCATACCCCAAAATCACACCATACTCACTACTCACCTTATCAATCACAGAAAATTCACATTAATTCATCATCATACCATGCATTCGAACAGCTGACCTTATCATTCCAATCACAGGCACTCTCCTATTACCAATACCTACTAAACTACCCTTGCACTCAGAGAGGAGGACTTTCTCGCTAACCTTGTCATACACATCTTTATACACCAAGCTCGCCTTGCATCAAGAATCTATTAAAGCCAAACACTCAATTCCATTCAATTCCACCTTCACACTCAGACACTCATACTTCCTACCAGACAGCACTTTCACACTAGACAGACTTACCAACACATTACTCACACTCATGCACCCAGAGGATACTTCAGCAGGTACCCTCTTACCATTCAGTTTTCCGCTTCAGACTTTCCATTCACACCTTGCGCTCTCAGTCTAATTCAACACTTTTCACTTGAATGTCCTTCCATCGCACAATAGCTACATACATTCCTCTGGTCACGACACATCCTTGCATAATGACCAGCCTTTCCACAATTACCACATGCATATTTCATACTTTCCCCACCAGTTGCTCCACCATTCAACCTCGGACAATCTTTCTTCAAATGGCCTATTTCTTTACACTCAAAGCACTCTTTCACACTTTCCTGGCAATCCTTTATCATATGCCCTTTCTTACCACACCCAAAACATGCACCAGATGTCCACCTACATTCTGCCAACATATGACCTTTCCTTCCACACCAACGACATTCCACAATCTTTCTCCCACTATTCGGTCTCTCGTTTGCTGGGACATACCTCAGTTTCTCTCTCATATATCCATTCCCACGCTTGAAATTCATCTGCCCCCTTCCATTCGACCACCCTCCATTTGCCCATCCATTCTGCCGGCCCAGGAAGTTTGACATCACTCCAGCTGGTGCAGCCTTCAGGGCATCCCTGTAGCTGACAAACTGCTGGGGTGGATGAAAGCTCCTGGGCTTCTTATCCCCAACATTCACACTGTACCATCCATCCTCTTCTAGATTGCTTTCATCATCAAATCGTCCATCTTCTAACAGTTCCAACACATCTTCCCACATCAACCGTTCATCTGTCAGTCTCACTCTCTCCTTTCTCTTTCCACTCAGCCATTCACTCACCTTTCGCGGGATCGTGTCCAAAAACTTTCTCATGAGTGGTTTATATTCATTTACATCATCATCACCATACCTCGTTCTTGCCATACTCTCAAGCCTATGTGCATACATATTCACCCTTTCACTCTTCCCCATTCGAGCCTTCTCAAATTCATTCACCCTTTTATACTTCACACTCTCTTTCATTCGTTTCACCTGCCCAATCAATCTCTTCTTCACTACATCATACTTTGGCTCCCCCACACTCGTTATCACTCGCAAGAACTACAACACTTTCCCATCCAAACAATCTCCCAGAACACTCACCCAGTGACCCTTGTTCTGCAGGTACTTGAGCTTGCAGTACCGCTCAAAATCCCCGAAGAACTCATCCATACTCTTTCCCCAATGCAATCTAAACTTATCAATCCTTGGCACTTCCCTAATCAAAATTCCTTTCCCCACATTCACTTCACTCTCCGAAGAGCTACTCTCGGTCTCACTCATTCCAATCATATCGTCACTCTCTCCCTCATCTGAGTATAGCGAATCCACACTCTTCCCTCTCGCCTTCCTATCCTTAACCTTAGAACCATGCTTACTTCCTCTCTTACTTTCCACTCTCTTCCATTCACCCCCTTTCCTACCACTCACAGTATCTTCTTTAGACTCAATCATACTGCCATCCATTCCATTTAGCGGAGTCCCTTCAGTAGGAGCAGGGGTCAGGGTTGTAGGTCCTGGGGCTGATCCAGCTCCTGTCATCATGTTATACAGGTCCTGCATCCGTCGGTCCATCTGATCCTGTCAGTCTCCTATTTCCTTCTTCATCCTATCAGTCTTTTCATTCATCCCTTTTATTTTATTCTCCATTCCCTCCATCATTCCCCGCAACATTTCACACTCCTCTTCTTTCTTCCTCAACTCCAGTCTCAATCGCACTACTTCTTCACTCAAAGTTTCCGCTACAGCCATTGTTCCCAAGTTAGTAAAAAGATAGGAGGAGGGAAAAATCAATCAAACTACTTGTCACACTAATTGGGTATGGACTGCAATCCAATCCAGTCACGCTCCCGGTTTCGAAGTCTCACGTCCCTATTCGGGCGCCAAATGTAGCGGGCCGAAAATATATCTCTAATCCCAATCGATCCAACCCGCTTCCTACACTGTCCGGACGTGCGAAATCGAGGGAGAATGAAACGGATTGTATATACAGTCCCTTTACTTACAAAAGAATACAGTTATATTTACAGCAATTTATATTTACAAGGGAAGTGTGCACACTTCAAAATGAGGCCAAATTCCCCAATCCAAATAGGATACCAAAAGAGAATTTTCTAACAGGCGAATACAACAAATTTACTTATATATCTACACAAAACATAAAAAAAAACACAGCAACAACCAAACGAAAAGGGGCACGCGCTATCACTTGTGTGCTGGAGGTGGGTGGTAGTAGGCTAACATAAAAGGAGGCAGGATTGTCAGCCAATGCGGGTATGGTGGTCCAGGTGTCTAGCGAGGTATGAAAGCCCTCCGTCTGAGGGCTGGGTGGAGCACTTGTCTAGAGAACCCTTCTTGCCGTCTGTCCAAGGTTCCACTCTCTGTAGAAGAAATATATCCTCCGTTTATGACCCATTTACTTATACATGGAAGGGAAACTAATTAGTGGGCATTACCCAAGTAAATTTATCGACTAGCTTACCTCTAAATGTATATCTAAACAATCCTCAAAATATAATCTTTTGATAAAAGATTATTTTAAACAAAGTACTATTTTGTTTTAATTATAGTGATATCAAAACTAGCTACTATCTTTCCAGAATATGGCGCCTGGAAAGAAAGAAAAACATGGTAATCATTTTATACATAAAATAAACAAAAACAAAACAAACCCATTCCCATTCACACACACACATTCTTACAGAGGGAGGGAGAGGGTACTGAGAAAAGGGGTGGGAGAATGGCCATTCTACACACACTCACATTCGCTCCACCACAACATCTTCCAATAACAATATTGCTGTTGTTTACTTTACTTTTTTATCTTACACCATGCTGACTCTGTGTTTTCATTGTTTGTTAAGTCCTCTATTAATGTCGCTTTTAGTTCTGATTTAACATACATCAAAACCCCCCTCCTTTGTTACCTGTCTCTCTCTCTTTTCTAAATATGTGATAATTTCTCAGTTTTATTTCTGCTTCCCCAATTTTAATTGATGTCCATGATTCAGTAATTATTATTATATCTGGGTCTTTTTCCTCTAAATTCTTCATTTTTTGTCTGAATCACACTTCAATCTTCAACCTTATTATCAATTTCCTTTACTTTTTTTATTTCATCATATTTTGTTTTAAGTTAGGTTGACTAATAGATTTGATGCCCTGAGAGAGGAAGAGTTTGAAAGTGATTTGTCTGATGTTGTTGTGGCAGAAAGTGAAATAAGTGATAGTTTGAATGAGAACAGGAGGCAGGGTAATGCTAGGCCTAGGAAAATAGGAGGATGACTGAGGTGCTTGTGATGGGTGACTTTCAGATTAGATATTTAGATAAGAAGTTGAGTGCAAGCAAATGGAAGGGAGTGAGAGTTTGTTTGCTGGCTGATGGTGTAAATGATGTGTCTGAGAGGTATGATAGTCTGGTGTCTGGGTGTGAGAGGGATGCAGTTGTGATTGCACATGTGGGAGTAAATGATCTAAAGAAGGTGGGTTCATGTGAGTTACAAGAGAGGTACAAAAGATTAGTTGAAAGGATGTGAAAGGCGTTGTTTCAGGTGTGCTTCCGTGATTGGATGTCAGGATAGAATGGTTGTCTCATGCAATTGGACTGAATGACTATGTGAAAGGCCTGTGTGAGGAGTCGGGATTAGTGTTTGTAGATGTTTGGAATGGGTTTTATGGGAATAAGGCATTGGATGGACTCCATCTAAGCCGGGCTGGGGTTGACATGTTGTGGAATGAGTTAAATAGTGTCGTTGGGTCTTTGCAAGCGGGAAACTAGTTACTGATCGTGGTCAGTGAAATATAAGATTACAGGGTGGGGCATGGGAAGGAAAGAGATGCAGAGGAGATAAAGTGGAAGGTATACATTCTAAAAGAGGTGCTTCAGGGATAGGAGAACTGAGTTGTCTTTATACAATGCTCGTAGTCTTAGAAATAAGAAAGATGTTATTTAGTTATATTATTGATGAAAATATAGATATAATGTGTAATAGAATTATGGGTTAATGAAAATAAATTTAATGACAACGTGAGTGAATTTGAACTACAGGGTTATGATATGTACATTAGTCAAAGGAGAGATTGGACTGGTGGTAGGTTGATTATTTATATCAGAAATAGCATTACTTCAAATCTAAATAATTTTATAAACAAGAAGAAGTTGAATCACTGTGGATAGATATTAGGGTCAGTAAAAATAGGATAATATACTTGGGAGCGTTTTATAGACCACTCGGACAGGATGTGAAGTAGATACAGTTATTCTTCGTGACTTTAATTTAAATTCTGTAGACTGGGAAAATATGATAGGAAGGGATAGAGCAAGTTGTAAGTTTATAGAATGATTTGAGGATAATTTTTTGACTCAATTTGTTAATAAGCCAACAAGGGGTGCTTATATCTTAGATTTGGTTCTTTCAAATGATGATCACTTGGTTCAGGAATTGATTTCGGGAAAGCATTGGGAAATAGTGATCATCAGATGGTTCGTTTTAACTTGGGAATAGTGAAAGGTAGAACATCAACAAACTCCACAAAAACTCCACATTTTTTTAAGGGAGATTACGATAAATTACGAAACTTGCTAAATCAGATGAGGTGGGATATAGAATTCAGTGGGAAGAATACTTATGAGATGTGGGACACTTTTAAGACTATACTAAACATAGTCCAGGAGCAGTGTATTCCAATGAAGACTATTAGGAAGAAATGTAGGAAGCCGTTGTGGTGGAATCAGGAGATAGCTAAGAAAATTTAAGAGAAGAAAAGGGCATACTAGAGATTACAGAGAGAAAGTACTTTTGACAATTTGAATCATTATAGATCAACCAGAAATGAGCTAAATAAGATTATTAAGAAGAGAAAAAGGGCGGCAGTATTTAAACAAGAGAATCAAGATAGATTAATTGCTGATAATTCTAGGTCAAGGGAAGTAGTGTTGAATACCATTAATGTGAACAGGGAAATAATTAAAGGGATTATATTGGAGTTAAATACTAGTAAGTCATCTGGCCCAGACCATTCATAACAACATAATTTCACGGATAACAAAAGCCACAAGGGCCTATCAAAGGTCATCTGCATCTGTCAAAACCCACCCACAAAATGCATCCATAGAATTGTGTCAGATCATGCATCTACAATATACAATTTAAACAATCTATAGGAAGGTGTAGATAATATTGCAGTAGCTCTTGAGAAGATATATACTAGATCACTAGGGTTTGGAGACATACCTAATGATTGCAAATTAGCGAATGTAGGGCCAATCTTTAAAAAGGGAAGTAAAGAGGACCTGAATAACTTTAAGCCGGTAAGCTTAACTTCTATCGTTTGTATAATCCTTGAGAGATAGTTAAGAAGGGGATTTCTGTCCATCTAGAGTGTGGTAGGTTAATAAATGATGCTCAACATGAGTTTAGAAGAGGTAGATCATGTTTAACAAATTTACTGGATTTTATGGATTATGTTACTAAATAATTAGATAAGGGAGAGAATGTTGATGTAATTTACTTAGATTTTAGCAAAGCTTTTGATAAGGCTCCACATAGGAGAATTTTTACAAATTAAAAATGCATGGGATATGTGGTAAAGTTTTGAATTGGATAGCTGAATGGCTGAAAGACAGGAAACAGAGAGTTGTGCTGAATGAGGTGAGTTCACAGTGCAGAGACGTTATCAGTGGCGTACCTCAGGGATCCGTCCTAGGCTCTTTATTATTCATAGTTTATATAAATGATCTTGGAGAGGCTGTAAATAGCAGTGTCAATTTTTGCTGATAACACTATATTGGCAGCTGTAGTCAAAGAAGTTGAGGGTAGCTTTAAAGTACAGAGTGACTTAAATAAGTTATTAGCTTGGGCTCAGAAGTGGCAAATGACTTTTAACCTTAAAAAATGCAAAGTTCTTAACATGGGAAGGGATAATAGGGAATTTAGCTATGAAATGGATGGGTATTGGCTGAATTCAGTTGAGGATGAGAAGGACTTAAGTGTAGTAGTAGATAGGTCACTGAAGTTTTAGAAGCAGTGTATTGAGGCAAAAAATAGAGAAAATAGGGTACTAGGATACATTAAGAGGAATGTTAGCTACAAGAGTAAAGAGGTTATCCTTAAACTCTACAACTCGTATGTTAGGCCACATTTAGAGTACTGTATACAAGCATGGTCACCACATTTTAGACATGACATCAACCTGCTAGAGTCAGTACAAAGAAGGGCAACAAAAATAATACTTTCCCTGAAGCACCTTGAATATGAAGATAGACTGAAGGTACTAAATATGTTCTCATTTGAAAGGTGTGTGAGAAGAGATATGATTGAGCTTTTTAAAATCTGTTCTGGGATGGATAAGTTGGATTTTAGCAAGTTATTTGAGTTGGAAGGTAGTAATAGGACTAGGGGTCACCACTTAAAAATTAAAAAACAGAGGTGCAGGTTGGATGTTAGAAAATATTTTTTCATCAACAGAGTGGTAGATTACTGGAATAGTTTGCCACCTGAGACAGATAGTTCAAACTCAGATTATATGGGAAGAGAGGGTTAACCTTTGGGGGGGGGGTTATTCTTGACTCATTCCTATGGATGCAGCTTTTTATTGTATATTATGATTGATTTGGATTTTGACGAGCCTTGATCATGCTTTTTGTTTTGACACATTCCTGTGGTTGATTCAAATTGTATATTGTAGATGCATGATCTGACATAATCCTATGGATTTTTTAAATTGTATATTGTAGATGCATGATCTGACATAATCCTATGGATTTTTTAAATTGTATATTGTAGATGCATGATCTGACATAATCCTATGGATACATTTTGTGGGTGGGTTTTGATATATGTGGCTGACCTTTGATAGGCCCTTGTGGCTTTTGTCATCTGTGAAATTATGTTATGTTAAGGTATCTCCCCCTTAATAAAAGATGGTACTAAGCTTCTCCAAATACTAAAAAAGTAAAGAAAAACAAAAGATAACTATAAAAGGCCCACTTATAATGATTTTATTTATAAAAAGTACAACTTATTGGTTTTATTGATTACTACATTTATGATTCTTTTCTTCAGGTAATTTTATATTATAGGAATGCAATATCCATCTTGATGTAGAGCTCTGTATGAAGGTCTACAAATTATCTTTTAAAATACTGTCTACCTGCAAATATATACATTAGAGAGCAATTCTGAATGTTAATTAAAAAATGTAACCAAAAATGAATATGTGATAAAGAACCTTTTAATTCAATCTGGGTGTTTTTTCATCCACTTTCTTATCATGAGTTTCAAACTCATATACCTTAGTGCAGGTAAGATTGTATCTTTTACTATTGATATTCCAAATAGTGTGAAAGATCTTATAGCATTGCCTATCATTGATAATATTGCATAGATCTAAGGGCTTACATCTCATTAGACCCAATTTTTATCTTTTAAACTCCAGGGGCGGGGGTAAAATACTTAACTCTATGAATGCTTACGCTTAACTTTCTCCCTAGTTTCTAGAAGTTAGCAATATTTAGGCTAGTCCACCTTTATTTAGCCACTCAACTATATGATTTCTATGGATTAAAATAATTAAGGGCTATTGAATATCCCTCTTTCATAGCTTTTTTCTGCTTCCTTTAGCATAATTAAAACTATATATATATAGCTAACAGTCCAAAGAATGGAAAAGTGGTATATAACCTGGTAAAACACTGTGGAATATATTACGTGAACCATTGAAAGCTTAAGAAAGAAAATAGGAGATTAAGAAACAGAGAAAATAGGGTGAACTATTTTAGCATATATATATGCAAACTTTGTTGAAGACCATGGTATATTTCACCTGAGTAAATTTCCTTTGGCACCTTTCTATTCTGTCTTTTTTATTCCATCTTGTAGATGGTAGATCACTTGTCCTGTATTTATCTCTCTTTTAAATGAATTGGTTTGGTATAAATGAATGTGATAAAGAACCTTTTAATTCAATCTAGGTGTTTTTTCATTTAAAAGAAAGATGAATACAGAATAAGTGATCTACCATCTACAAGATGGAATAAAAAAAAGACAGTTGGTAGAATAGAAGTGGCCCAAAAGAGATTGACTAAGGCGAAATATACCATGGTCTTCAACAAAATTTGCATTCAAGGAAGACTGCTACCCATCTACACTAATATATATATATATATATATATATATATATATATATATATATATATATATATATATATATATATATATATATATATATATATATATATAAAAAAGGCCTGCCCTGAGTAAACTCAGGTAGGTGATATGAGACTGCTGTAATTAATTTTAAAGCAAATTCCCTCTCCCACTTTTAATTGGTTATTTATATATGCGATTATGATGCTGTAAAATTGCATTCTCTGATGATGTCATAAGTGCATTACAAAAGTTTAGATTAAACATAAGGTAGAAAATTAAAGCCTTCTCTTCATTTCCTATTAAAACCCAGAATTTAAATTTAAAAAAAATTGTAGGTAGTTCAAAGGAAAAGAATAATCTAAAGTAAATTCTTAGTAAAAAAAAAAAAGGTGAAAAGTTTTAATTAAAATATTAATTACAGCAGCTTCCAATCTCTTGATTATCTTGAGTTTACTCACTGCATAAGTTGCCTAAAATAAATATATATATATATATATATTGGGTTACAGCTTAGCTAAGTGGAAACATTGCTTCCTATTTTAGCAAAGTCAAGCCACATCATGTGTGTTTAGTTGCTGGATGTAATCCCAATTCAAGTTGACTTCCTGGTGGCTGCCATACACTATGTTTCAGTACAGATTGGTGGTAAACCCCTACCATTATATATATATTGATAATTTTCACTTTGCTTGGTGCATACCTTAGTGGAGATCTAGAATTCAAGGTGGGCTATAAACTATGGGTGTAAAATATTAATGCAACATAATTCCTTCCTATTTCTGTTCTTTTTATAATGCCTCAGATATTGGTATTAGAGTGGTTTACATCTTGATAGTTCAATGCAAATAAAAGCTTTTTGAAGGGGAATTTTTATGCGCTTTTCAAGGCCACAGGCGATCACAGAGTGACTGTCTAACAATTAAGGAAAGGCTTGAGAAAATAAGTAGGCCTTCAAGGAACACTTAAAAGTAACAAGAGAAGGAGTGGTGCATATTGTAGAGGGTAGCTTATTCCACATTTTAAGAGCAATTATCGAGAAAACATAACCACCCATGCAATATAGATGACTATGAGGAACAAAATAAGGGTCAGATCCAGTATTTACATTTCATTTGAGACTAGGATGGTCTCAATGCAGAACAAAATTTTGAACAAGTAAGTTGAAGGGGTCAAAGAGTGGAAGCTTTTGATTCAATGAGAAAGCAGTTGCACTAATTAAGGCAGGAAGTGCTGAAAGCATGAATGGCAATCTTTAAACTTGTTTACAAAGGGGGAGAGGGTTTGGCTAAGAAGGGAAAGCTTGCTTGATAATTTGAGGAAGGGTGAAGACCCTTTAGAGCAACAAGTGAGTATGAAATGGAAGAGGTTTGAGTGATGAGATGGTTGGTCATAAGGGAGAATTTGACTTTGGAAATGGAAAGAGATGTAAAATTAGATGAAACAGAAGAAGCCAGCAGGAAAATATGATAATAAATGAAGCTATTTACAGGGAAACAAGGAGTGCATTAACAGCGTATGTCAAGTGACAAGATACAAAGCACCCAGTGCAAAAATGAAAAACTTAAGCACTGCTCCATAATAGACACAACTAAGATGCAAGATTTAAATGTCACTACAAAACACTATAGAAAAGGATGTAGTAAACTAGCAATTGAGAAAAAAAATTAATAAAAATTTGTTCATAAAAGCTTTTATTTTAAAGTCAAACCTTTTATATAGCTAGGTTAATAATGATTTTTTCATTTCTCAGAAAGAAAAAGTGATCTTCTAAAGCAGGAAATAAAAAATGGAATCAAAGTGATTTTAAATCAACAATGTGACTGGAATTTTTTAAGTCAATTATCAATCACAAGTATCTTGCTGAAAGCAAATGATAATGCCAACAATGATGAAGATAATTATTCTGTCATTGAAATTTCTCATCCCTTGGAAGAGAATAATGACTTGGGTTTGCAAGAAGAGGCTGGAGTCATAGTATCTGAAGACAAGGAAATACAGTAAGTATTAATGATTAGGTAAACCCTCGATATAATGATTAGTAAACCCTCGATATAACAAACTATATGGGGCGGGGGTGGTTCATTAAAGCCAAAAGTTCATTAAACCTGATGAGCGTTAAAAGCAATGGAAATAATGAACCAAGTTCATTATCGATATGTAATACGTATGTAATTACTAATAAAGTTAAGTGGACTACACAACATAGTATTGATACAAACCTTGCCCTGTAGGAGACATGTGACACACCAACACTCACTCAGGCTGGTTATAATGCTTGCCTGTTAAACCTGATGGAGTTCAGCCAGGAAATTTAGTTCGTTATATCGAGGGTTTACTGTAGTTTTAAATTTTAGTTAAAGAAAAGGTCACTATTGTTCCAACTATAGTAAAACTGTAAGTGTGGTTGAAGATTAGAAAGTTATTATACCAATCAATGGCTAGTCATGTCTTTTTCCTGCTTTACATACCTGACCCATTTCAGCATCCTCATAGCTTATCGTGCCACATCTGTATCCATTGTAGACTTGTCATTGGTCTTTATTAGGTCTTGGTCAGAGCATATGGATCTGAGTGAGCACTCACAAAGGCTGTGCTCCATGGTCTGTTGTGTCTCACTGCAGGGGCACTCATTGTTGGTAGCATTTCTCCACTCTATAGGTTGCGACACAAAATTCATAAACTAACAAGCTCATTTGTATTGGTATTTGTATATATATGGATAGATACATTCGCAAGTTTTGAATGTGTCTAGAACAAAAACTAGTTTTATTACTCAGCAAGTTAAAATAGATTACATTTCATTACTTAATGATTAGTAAATACTCAAACCTACCAAAGATCCACTGTAGTGATGGCTGCAATTAAACTCTCATGCATACCCATTTCAACTTGAATTAGGGGGACCATGGGTCTTCATATTACTGAAGGGTATTGCAATTTGACCACACTCTAACCTGCCTTCTATTATCAAGTTATTTCAATATTCAAATATAGTGCCTTCACAGCAGTCATTATTTCCAATTTTTTTTTGTAAAAAATATTAATTATTGCTATAAAATACAGGCCCTGCACAAGCATTGACTCACTGCTTGTATATTGCAGTCAACTTGACCTTTGGAACCTGAAAATCTGTAAATCTCCCATAACATTAGTCAGCAATTTTTAAAAAGTTGTTTACTTCTGAGATGACATGGGTTATTTTTTATGTAATTAGTTTTGCTGAATTCATATCTAACAATTAAAATTACTATTGGCTATTGATTTTAAGATGCAAGAGCTATGATTTCATTATTTAATCATCACATACAATGTATTTATATTATGTATAGAAAAACTTTTCACTCATTGAATGTAAAATTATGTTGTTTTATCATGCATTATTGGTTCTTTAACTCAGGTCAGCTTCACAGCTTTATGTGACAATTTCTAGGAATTTCTTCATAATTTACTCCTTAATCAATGTCTTCTCTATGCTTTTAGCTTCTCCCATGTAGGCCATAAAGAGAACATCTTGTGTCACTCTCCAGCAATAGTCTGCAAGCATTGCTGAGCTCCATTTGCCTTGGTACCATTGCTCCATAGATGAAATGTCCTGGTGTAATGCTCACCCATACTCATCACTTACTGCTGCACAGTTTGGTGGAGGGAAATCTAAATGCAAAGCCAAGAATGGATCTTAAGGGACATGTTACATCCCATGTATATGTATGCCTTGATGCGTTTTGCTACCACTACCTTGTAGTTCTCTGGTTGTTTGTTCCCAAGATATCTTGTTGTCACTAGCTTGAATGCTTTCCATGTAGTGCAGAATCAAATTTACTATCTCTAAGAAGTTCATGAATCTGAGGACTGATAAAATAACCCTACTTTATTTTAACATCACTTAATGTGGGAAATTTTACAAGTGAGGCGGTTGAAAGCCTTATCTGTTTTGTCCATGGCTTTGACAAAGTTTTTATCAAGCCCAGTTTTATGTGTAAAGGTGATAACAAAATCTTGCTTGAGTCAACAAGTGGTGGATGTTGAACATTTTTCCCAGGCTCCAGTGATGGATGGAGTGACCAGTAATTTGTGTATCCACCCTGCAAATCCATTGCATGGGCAACAGCCTTCAAATTTCCACAGACCTGCCACTTAGGTTGTACATAGTTTATGTACCTCAACAACTGCTTTATATTGCTATAAGTTTCTTTCATATCTGCTACACACCCCATGGAATTTAATGGCTTAATATTCCCTTTATGCAGCAAACTGCAAAATAGCTTTAAGGCTCATTTTGGATGAACCTATAAAAAGCCTCCACTTGCATGAACCATGATCATTGTTGAGCTCCCCCATCAAACCCATCGATATTGTTGCATGTGTTGAACTGCTGTTGACTCACAGAATTAGGCAACTCTAACATCAGCTATGAGGAGATTCCGCTGTTGTAGTCTAGAGCCTAACAGCTCTTCCTTATTCTTAAGGAACTCCAAATACTTGCCAAGGTCATGCAGTTCACAATGAGTTATGAAGTCTGGTTCAGAGGATGATTTTTTGCTCAAAATCATCATTTTACATTGATGGTCCCATACTACAATGCTTATTGTCTTCTCCATCTTAGTCAAGTGAGAATGATTCTGGTCCATCAGGAACAGGTGGTCTCCGTGGGATACTAGGTGAATAGCTGATGGAATGTTTAGATATAGCACAGACGTTTTTTCTTCTTTGACATACCTTTCCTAATTGAAGGTATCATGCAAAAGTAGCAATTGTTGCTCTGATATATTTGCTCTCTCCAGATTATTTGCGCAGCAAAAGGCATAATTTCCTTTTCCTGTTCAACCACTGGTTTAGTTTAGTTGCACAAGTGTTGTAGTATATTTGAGGAGTTCACTTCTTGTCCTGATATCCAATCTTACATCCAAAATATAGTTAAAAGTCATTTACCCATAGCAGTTCTGCCATGCAAAAGTCACTTCGCCACAAGTGAAGAAGTTATCTGCCTTGTGTGCACATGTTATCTGCCTTGTGTGCACATGTATGAGGCATCTGAAAGAAAAATATAAAATTAAAAATTATTGATATACAAATATTTGATATTTTAATGTAAAAGAAAGCTTTATACAAAATATTAGCATATGCACTATATGAATTATATACACAAGGCATCTATGTGATTTAACAGTTTGATTTAATGAATAAATATTTATATTAGAGTAGATAAAATGTAAATCTAAATACATTAACAATTTTATTTTAGCTCTTCTCACAGCAAATATTGCTCAACACAACCACTTCCTTTGGCAGTTGAAACAACACTGAAAGATTGTGAGTGGTTTATGACATACATGAATGTACATGTTTGTACTCGTAGTGATGTAGTACTTTATCTTGAAAAGTATTGTAACTTATTTTCATTATCAGTGACCCAGTAGTAGTCACAATCAACTACATTTACTTAAGCATTTTGGCTGTAGACCAGTATAATTTTATGAACCATTCTATTTTATACAAAAGCATGATTTTATATAAGTTTGTGGTCCAGATTTAGAGTTAAAGCTGTCACGGGATCAAGAGATTAGACAGTAGATACCATAGGGGATTGGACATCATTGCATTAATGACAAATTTAATGAAAATTAAGACTTTGTAGGGTTATTAAATACATTCAAAATAAAATACCACAGAGAATTGTTACAGACATTCATTTCCCATTACAAAATACTTTTGTTGCCCCCAACTAGGGTCCCTTTCCTAGGCCAGCAGCCACGAGGAACTCTGCCAGCTGGACTGGGTTCTCCCAGAGATCCCACATCTGCATAGGGTAAACTAGCCAATTAAAACTCACCTTTCCTAATTAAAATGCACTTGTGAGAAAAAACTGCTCCACAAAAACTTAATGCACACAATCAAAATCGTTTGTGCTCAAAATTATCTAAAACCATCTACCTAAAAGATTTTGATTGTGTGCATTAAGTTTTTGCAGAGCGTTTTTTTCTCACATGCGTCTTAATTAGCAAGTTTACCCTATATGTAGTCTTTTTTTTATTAGCTGTGCTGATGTTACACATTAGGGTAGGTTGATTTCATGGATTTCTGGCCCCCATGATATTTCTTTCACTAGCAGGCTACACTCATAGTAGTGTCCTCAGTTGTGATCCCTGACACATGGATGGTGATGGGGGGGGGGATGCTGAAAGGCCGCACAGACAGTGTGAAACACCCCTGAACTCAAGTTCACTCCTGGGCAAAAGCCACCTGTGTTACATAGTTCACTGAGAACTCAAGAGAAAATGGCGGCCCTTTGAGCCTCTTCTGAAGGGAGTGTGTGGGGAGGTGGGAGTCATTCCCTGCCCCTTCTTATAAAAAGAAGACTGAGAGTAACCAGGCCAAGGATGATACATCCGGCCCTGGGACAACTTTGGGTGGGGAAGATAAGTCCCTACAGGGCAAATCAAAGCACCAGGAGGACAGAGCTTCAATAATGTTTGGGCTTTTTTTATCATGAGGTTACTTGTTATTTTTGTGCCTGCTGGCTTCAAATGTTTTCTGATCATTCACTTTTCTGATGGAAGCATGCTGCCCAAAGGACATGTTCTATCAGCATCAGGCACTAGCTAGGGTACTTTTAGGGAACCAAAAATCGTCCGTTTCTCAGACAAGGTCCTTCTGATGAATGGGGCTGGCCTTGTATAGGAGACGCCACACTCTACAATAAAATTCTTGAAAGTAGTAGTCCTTGCAAGTAAACTCATTCACTACTCCTTAGAACTGATCACAGAGCAGCTGGCCAACCATGGAGTGGTCAAGGTCAAGTGTATAAGGAAAGAGGGAGATATCTTGAGACCCACCCCTGCACTTGTCATGTTTGATCATGGCAGGCTCCCCGAGTCATTGCAAACTGGTTGGTGTCACTACCACATCAAAGCATTGTACTATTGCTGCAGAAGTGCTATCAATGGCACTGCTTCAGTTATAAGAATTGAATGTGCAGATGTCCCCAATCAGGTCAACCCATAATGTGCTACCTGTTCTGTCTTGTGCAAGGCCAAGTGTGTGAATTGTGCCAACTAAGACTAAGCTCTTGAACTTCATCCACCATCCATGGTTTATCCCAGAACCAGACCTGTTCCTAAATGGGGCTCACCTGAATTTTGTTGTTGCACAATCTCCTTATTTTTTACTGTTGCCTCACCTCAAAGGCCCACATTTGCAACCTTAGTCTCTTTTACTTGCACTCTGAACACTCTTCTCTGTTATTTTCAGGACTTGGTAATTTTATATGATTCATCTACTGCTCCTTTGTTTGCTCTAAACTAGTTTACTGATGTGAGTCCTACGCATCCACAGCTGAACATGAATAGCAGAACGTGGACTCTCCCCACCACACTGGTCCCTGCTTGGTCACCAGTACCCTCCAAATGTTTTCCAGAGAGAGCTTCCTTGTTGATGCTGTGGAAACACTGCTTGCTATAGGAAGTGAGGGATCCAAACAGTCTGCACAGATTGGGACACTAGACCAGCATTTTGCTCTTCCACACTCTTACTATATAGCATGAATCAGGATGGCCCTTCAGGATGCATTACAAAGAAGATGGGAGACATAGGTTGGAGATATACAGTTGGATGTTGTTGCACCGCAACTTTTCCTATGGACTGACTCTCAAATTCTTTATGTCTTCCGGTCATTCTTTGCTGCCTCTGAATCATCACATCTGTGGGATGCAGCATTATTTGAAGCAATACTTTCCTGAACCTTACTATGATGACTCATTGAGCTATTGTTGGACACATTTTTGTTGAATGTCCCAGTCTAGCAAAGCTTCACTCGTGCTACCCATCCTGGTACTGGGACAAGCAGGGTGACTACTGCTTGTCCCTTGTACTCAAGATAGATTTGTGCACTCTCAGTTGTGGATAGAGTTCCTAGAGGATGCAGGCCTCCTCTATAATATTTAGCCACTGTTAGTTGCACTCTGCAGCCCCTGAGGGAACAAGCCTTCATCCAGCATTTACTATGCCATTTTGTTTGGTTTTTGTTTTATTGATTTTAATTTTTTTTGTTTTTGTTTTTGCCTTTTAATTTAGCCGAAGGATACACTGGTTGACATTCTGATGGCTGTCCTTGATGCTGGTTTGAAGTTGGGCTCCTGCAAAAGAAACACCAGCACTGATGACATGCAAGACTCGTACCATCTTCCATATATCATGCACAAAATTCCAAAGACACACTACTACAAAATTCTTAAAGAAATCCACCCTAAAACCAGCCTCCCTCATTATCACCCACAAAACTACTGATGCTCAAATTCACAGCAAAACATAAAATCAACCCAAAGTGAAAAGTTTCTCCCAAATCATAAATGGGTTGACCTGGCAATGCCTTGTGCAGGCATAACCCCAAACTACATACACAAATATATACACTAGCCTTACCATCACAAACTTCTGATCCCACTCCTAAGAACCAGACTAGCTTCCCTTTCCTTAACCTACTGATTTTTTTTTTTGATGGCAGGATTTTTACCTCTGATCTTTAGGTTATACTAATTTCATTGTTTTAAGGTAGAATATTTGTAAGAAGAGCAAAGGATAAGAGGAACAATTTGAATTGAAAGAAGTGTGGAAAGACTATGAATATTGATTTATAGATACTCCCAAATCATTCCATCCTATACACAATTGATTTTTCACTTTATCATTATATCTGAAGATGAATTTCTTACACTGATTTTACATACATTGCATTTTAAATCCTGAAAATCTCTCTTCTGTCTTTTCCTAATTACCAATTTCCTCTACATATTATATTCACCAGGTGTGATGCATCTAATTTAGTCATACTATGCATCCTTTCTATTGGCCTAATTTTAACATTTTACCTTTAATTTCAGTATAAATGATTTCTATAAATTGGCTGAATATCTTCATTCTTTTGCTGATACCCACTTCGAAAGTACAAGAACTCCAGTTCACATATTTTGGTGTGTGGAAAACTATATCCCATGTCCAAGGTAAGAAAATTGAGTATGTTCCATCAAATACCTTATGCAAATATATTGCATGCTTGGAATGGAATTGCCCTAGAGAAATTTGGAATTTATTGATCTAATTTTAATGGGTTTTTTCAGTGATTAATTTGCCCTTGGTCATGTAGTAACTTTATAGTCAGAATATTTGGTGGCAATTTTTGGTTGGGATATTTTGCTGAGCATTTCTTTTTCAGAACTTATTATTTTTACTATATCACTTATATTTGGCGGAGAAATTTTTTAACCCTTCATTTTTTAATTTTTTGTCACAAAGTGGTCACCTCCACCTTTTATAGATGATTTGCCTCATTTCATCCTAGCTGCCATATAGAATCCACTTGGATTGGGCAGCAACCCACTGGTTCCTTACCTTAAACCTTAAATCTCACTTATATTTGTAAGAATTATCCAAGTATTTTGTTTATGATCCTAACATGTATCATTCATTGTTTTTTGTGTTATCATCAATTTTATTCCTCTTGCTTCTCAGGCTGCCCTTGAGTGGATCCAAGGGTCTTTGCTGATCTTAGTTATATAGTTTTAGTTTATTGATTTGTTTTATTATTTCTATTTTTTGTTTATTTAAAGTAGCCTCCTTACACTAGTGTATATTGTGATTTAGTTTTTGGAAAAGGCAGATCTCCGTGGCATTTGATTTTTTATATTTTTTATTCCATAATTAACTCCATTTTCTCTATTTGGTGTCTTTTGCTTTTGCCTCTTTTTTTCTAATTTTTTATGTTTGTTCAAAGTAGACTAAAGATAGGTATATACATGTATATGGAATATCTGAGCCTTTTCCTTTGTTGATTGTTGACAGCTACCAGATATGTGCCCTAAAATTAAAAATACATAACTTTCTTTTATAAATTTTGGTCTGTTGCTTAGTTTTGTTTTTTCTTCTTTTTTTTTCATTTTTAATTTAGCCTAAAGATAAGCTAGCTTGTGGCTTGAGTGGCTGTTTCCTTGCTCTCACTTGTCAGCGGAGACTTAAGAAAAAAAAATTGCCTGTGCCCAAGAGGACTTTTGTTAGGCCTGTATTTACTCCCTCCAATTTTCTCCCTAATGTCTCTCCCATCTATTTTATTCTCTTCCTCTTCACAATGGTCTTTATTTGGGCCTGTGGTTGTTTTAGGCTCTCCTCACCAGGGGTGTTGCTGATCAGGCGATACTGTTTTGTGATTGGTGGCTGCCCCTTCTCTCTGGATCTTTGCAATTTCTCAGGTTATGAAATTCCTTGTCTCAGGTGGTTGTACCCTGTTACTCCAGGTGAAGCACCTTAAAGGGAAAGTGCTGCTGTAAGAGTACTAAAATAAGTGGTGTCCTCCATTTATTGAATACTCCAATAGTATATGGGGAGGGGCGGGAAACTGGCTGCTTTACAATGGTATATGACATGGATGGAACAAGAACTAGTCAACAACCTCTACTACCCCTCCCTGATCCCCTGTCTTTGCTATGGCACTGCACTCTGTGACATGACCAATCATACGCCATTTCACCCCTAGTTCCCTCCCCCCTACTGTCCCTCAATGCCCCTGACTATCTCCACTTCACAAGCTCCACCCCTCGCCCTTTCTAAGTCTCACCCACTCTCCCTTTCCAACATATATCCAAGCCGACTACTCCCATGGTGGTCGGCCGAGTGTGAGACGGCCCTCAAACAGAAGCGTTATGCCTACATGCGCTATAAGCGCCGCCCGAACGATTTCACTGTCGCTGAATTTCGTCGGGCTAGGGCTAGATTCCGGTATATTTCAAAGCACGCCCGCCACTCTTCTTGGCGGGCATACGTGTCTTCACTTCACGGAAAGAACCCCTTCAGCTGAGGTGTAGAAGCGAGTCAAAAGGATTCGGGGAAAGGTCTCGCAGGACCCCCGTCCCATTCTCCAGGAGAATGGGACTGCAATCTCGGACCCCGCGTCCGTGGCGGAATCCTTAGCGACTGCTTTTTCCGCATTCTCTAGCCGGGATGCTGCTCCGCCAGCATTCAATGCACGTCGTGATGTCGCGGAAGGCCGCCGGCTGGACTTTACCTCCAGAGGCGGAGAACCCTTCAACGACAAGTTTACTGTGAGTGAGTTGCGTTCCGCTCTCGCTTCGTGCGAGGACACCGCCCATGGTCCGGACGATGTCCCGTACGCCATGCTTCGACACCTGGGTGAGCGAGGCATGGCCTTTGTTAGATTTGTTCAACAGGATCTGGGTGGAAGGTCTTCTCCCAGACTCCTGGCGAATCGCTACTGTGCTCGCTTTTCGCAAACCGGGGAGAGATCACTCTACTCCGACCGGTTTCCGCCCAATCTCTCAAACCTCTTGCATGTGCAAGTTGATGGAGAAATTGGTAAATGTTAGATTAGCCTTTTTCCTGGACAGCAGAGGCCATCTGTCTTCTGCACAGTGCGGCTTCCGCAAGTTCCACTCCAAGTCGGATGCTCTGCTCCGACTGGAAAATGCCGTCTGCGAGGCTTTCCTTCGTAGACAGCACTACGCCACGGTGTTTTTCGATCTGGAGAAGGCCTATGATACCGTATGGCGATACGGTATCATGGAGACTCTTCATACGATGGGGGCGAGGGGACGCCTCCCAATGTTTATATCTGAATTTTTGCGAGATCGTCGATTCCGCGTACGGGTGGGGGAGCCCTCTCCGGCCCAAAGGAGCAGGAAGAGGGTGTCCTGCAGGAAAGTGTCTTCAGTGTCACACTCTTTGCCCTGAGCATCAACGGCATCACCTCGGTGCTGCCGGAAGATGTTCTCGCTACGCTCTACGTGGACGACCTTTCGATCTCTTTTGGCGCGGCCCAGATGCCAACTCTGGAGCGTCGACTCCAACAGGCATTGAACCGCGTCTCTCGCTATGCCAAAGCGCACAGGTTTCGGTTTTCTGTGGCCAAGACTAAGGTGGTGCACTTCTGCCGCCATCCACGGCTTCACCCCTACCCAGATTTGTTTCTTAATGGGGTGCGCCTGGATGTGGTAGAATCGCACCGTTTCCTTGGTCTTGTATTTGACCGACGCCTCACCTGGGAGGCTCATATTTGCAGCCTTAGGGTCTCTTGTACCCGCGCCATGGACATTCTCCGTTCCATGACGTTCAGCGCTTGGGGCTCTGATAGGGCTACTGCCTTACTTTTTTATCGATCCTTTGTTCATTCGAAGCTCGACTATGGATGTGAGTTTTATGCATCCACAGCCGAGCGTGTATTGCGGAAGGTGGATTCGATCCACCACACCGGCCTTCGCCTTGCGACCGGTGCCTTCCGCACTTCCCCCATTGAGAGTCTGTTGGTCGATGCTGGGGAGATGCCACTCGCTCTGCGCCGCGTGCAGTGCATCACTCGCCTGTACGCGCGAGCCCGGCGCCTCCCTCAGTCGCCAACAGCTTTCACTGCATCCGCAGCTGATCTCGACGGTGCCTATGCCGCCGAGAGAAGCCAGTCATACCCTAAGCCCTTTGGGTTTAGGGCCAGGAAACTCCTTCGAGAGGTAGATATAGCTCTCGGGCCGGTGGCGCCCCTGGTTCTGCCCAGGACTCCACCCTGGAGGGTACCACATTTGGCTATTTGTCGCCACGCCTCTGCTCCCAAAGCTTGTACAGCGCTGGGAGTATTGCGTTCGACGTTTTTGGAGCACACCTCGTGTCACGCTGGAACCGTGCCAGTGTATACGGATGGCTCCAAGTCCCAAGAGGGGGGGTCGGATTCCACGCCGTATCCCCTCTGTTTGAAGTCAGCGGGGCTCTGCCAGGCGCTGCGTCTGTCTTCACGGCCTAGCTGGTGGCAATACACCACTCGGTACGGGAGATTACGCGACGTGCCCGGTTCGGAGACCGGATTGTGATCTATAGCAACTCACAAAGCGCCCTGAGTGCTCTCGGGGCATTGGAATCTCCGCATCCCCTGGTTCGCGATATCCGCGACGCTACGGTTTTGGCCAGCCGGGCCGATGTCGAGATTATCTTCTGCTGGGTTCCTGGACATGTAGGAATTGCGGGGAATGAGGCGCCAAAGAGTCCGCGAGGACTCTGCGACCGGTCCAGCGTTTCGCGCTTCCTCACACTGACTACATGGCAGGAATACGGGCAGCTCTTCGGACTGCTTAGCAAAGAAGATGAGAGACGGTCGAAGGAAACTTAAAGTTGCGTGCCATTGCGCCGCGACTGTTACCATGGACCTATTTCCCAATTCCGCGACGGCTTCAGGTCGTTTTCTGTCGTCTCCGAATCGGACACATTCGTGTGACCCAGTCTGGGTGATCTTCGCGCATGATACCTGTCCCGGTACCGGGATGGGCGGGGTCGCTACCGCCTGTCCCTTGTACTCGGGACGGTTTCGTGCACTTTGACTTGTGGACTTGTTGACTTTTGGGGGGAGGCCGGGCTTCTCCCCTTTATTTAAGTAGTTTTTATTTTGTTTTTCGTTTGTTCTCTTTGTAGGTTGCACGCTCCTGCACCGGGGTGAGGGGGACCTCCCCCGATGTCTAATTGTTAAGTTTTTCCCATTTTTATCCTTGTTATGTTTTCATATTCTTGTTTTAAAGTAGCCTAGTTCTAGGCTGTCGTGTTTCCAGCGACTTATGCCCAAGTGGGCAGTCGCCAGATGGGCTCTAAAAAAATAATAATAAAAAAAAAACCACCCTGTCCTTTCCAACCTCTATCCACTCAACCTTTCCAATTTCCATCCACTCACCCTTTCTAAATTCCATCCACTCACCCTTCCCAACTCCCATACACTCTCCCTTCCAAACTCCCATCCACTCAGCCTTCCCAATTCCCATCCCCTCACCCTTCCCAATTCCCATCCCCTCACCCTTCCCAATTCCCAGCCCCTCACCCTTCCCAATTCCCATCCCCTCACCCTTTCCCTTACCCTTCTCATCCCTCAAACCTCAGATAGCGTTGGAGGGATGGCCCCACTCCAAAAGGAAAGGATAAGAGAACAAAAATGGCTCGCATCCTTCTCCAAAGGACCATGTCCATCCAGCCTTGGTGACTTCCTGGAGGGGGGGAAAGTGGGGGAAAATCATGCCCTCCTCACCCCAAAATATATACACACAAGAGAGAGCAGAGCTTATGGCTACTCATGGTTGCTCATTGAGAGATTGCCTGGTGTTTTTGAGACTGCCGTCTTTAAAGGGTTCTAGTTGTTTGTGCAATTGATGAAACAAGGATACATGATCACCACAAAGGCATAGCTGCATTCTTCATTAGGGAACCAATTGTCTCCTACTTCCCACACTGGCCTATATCAGCTAATTCTGCACAGTGTCTTGAACTGAGTGGTCTTCAGACGTTCATTGGCACACCTGTGAGTGCCACCCTGCATCATAATATAAAGTTTGTTAAGGGAGTAATATATGACATTGAATTATTAAACTATTCTCTTGGGTATATTACTAAGAGCCGGACAACCAGAGGATGGTCAGGGTTGAATGATTGTTGAGAAATGAGGGAATAGTCTCCCGAATCACTCTGATGCTCTTCATCCTTTTCTAGCTAAGATAGGTTTCCTTAGTTGGTGCGTGCTAGCTGCTATCACTACCACTTGAAGGCATTTGTACTGTTAGTGCTGGCTAACCTCAAATCTAAGTAAACTGCTCTAAGGCCATGCGCAACAAAGTTTTGTCCAAGGCCAAGAGTGTGCATTGTGGGGGGATCTTACCTTGCTTCCTCTAATCATTGCGATTCATATTTGTTCAAAATTGAGGTCCTGGACATTATAGTGGGTATGGTGCAGAGGGTAGGAGTAGTATTGAACAATATCAATGTTTTATCTTTTAATTGCCTAATATCCATAATTTTCTAGCTCCAATGGTACTTGTATTTTCAGCGAAGTGGTGGAATTTTATGGTGTCTTTGAAAGGTTATGCAAGTGGTATAGTGCTTCTTTGAATGTTATCACCAAGAATTTGGATGCAATCGAAGAATGGTTAACATTTTTGCCTATTAGAGTTGTTAACTCCAGTGAAGAGGTATTTTTTTTCTTTTATGTTTTTAATTTAAAATTTTCTTGGAATAATGATTGAATGAGTATAAGCCACTTCTTTATATTATCATCAACTCTATTAATTTAGGACTCATCACCCCGTCCAGCTTAGCCTCTTCTCCTTTTTGCTGACTGCCTGTTTTTACCCTACTTCCTCACTCTCCCTACAACCTCTCCCACAACTTTCTCTGGTCTACCTCTAATTTCATAGGGTAGACACTGACCAGCCTTCTCTCACCCAACTATCCAGGATCGAGGGGGGGGCAACATTCCCTCACCCCTGAGCTCCAGTCTAGGATGGCTGTTTTTTAACAACCTGCTCCATCCCCACCCACACCTTCCTCACATACCCCTTTCTCTCTCCTTTCAATCTCCATTGATTTTATGCGCAGCCCAAGGCGGAGCTGCTATGCCGAAGTGCTGCCTGGCCACTGGGTGGAAAGGTGTGGTCCTAAATGGCAGCAGCTGGTTCTGCCAGCCCCGTGTTCACTCCTCGCAGAGCGGGCTACTATGTGGGGTGATTAACGTTTGCATCCTGTGTAAACTATAGGGTCACCATGCCCAATGATGGAAATCTTACAAAAAAAAAAAGCGCTCTCCATTTCCCATTCATCACTGACGGAGCCGCCCTCGGGTAGCTCCACAGTAGGAAAGGAGGGATCCGTAATGTCAGGGGGGGGAGGGCACATGGAGGCCCCCCTCTGAGATGGACTTGGTCCCTGAAGTGACCCAGCCCCAGATGGAGGGATCTCCTCCCCCTGCTGGTGCTCCTGTGAGGGCCAAGACCTTCTCCATTTCAAAGAAGGATCTTGCTGAGGCTGGACTATCTGGCTTAGGGGCTCCTGCCGGCTGAGGGGAGAAGCGGGTCTATTTCCCGCTCTCCTCTCCAAAAATGAAAGAAAAGAGACTCAGTGATCCTCTCCCTCCGCGGGAGCCACAGGGACAGATGGGGCCGCTGCCGTTTCGGTATGTGACCAAGCCAAGAACGGCACATCCGGCTTCGGTGCTGCCCTGGGTTGGGGGTCCCAGACTAAGACTAAAAGTGCGCCGAGCAGGGTCTCGCTTATGTCGGGGCCCCTCATTCAGAGGCTACCTGCCGTTTTCGAGCCCGCTCTAGTTATTCGTTTTACTGATGGCAGCATGGTGGCTAAGGGCAACATGATCCATCAGAGGAGAGCCTTAACTATCGTGATTGGTATAGAGCCGAAGGTGACCCGTTTCTCTGACGGGAGCACTTTGGCAAATGCATCAAATTCCTCTGAGGCGGCCATGATTTGTGCCCTTCGGACACTTGATAGCACACCGGTGAGTCTGACGCCGCACTCTACCATGAACTTCCTGAAAGGACTAGTTTATGCGAGGGAACTCGTTGACTCCTCCATTGAGGACATCACCCTAGAGCTGGCTGACCATGGTGCGGTCAAGGTCGAACGTGTGATGAGAAAACATGGAGGAGCCTCGAGACCCACCCCTACACTCTTCGTCACGTTCGACTGTGACAAGCTCCCTGAGTCGGGGCGTGCCGGTTGGTACCGCTACCGCGTGAAGGCATTCGTACCACTGCAGCGGAGGTGCTACTAATGTCACCGCTTCGTCCATCTGAATCGCTCCTGTAGATGTGCAAATTTGGGGTCACCCGAAGTCTGTGTAAGTTGCTCCAAGGCCGTACACGATAAGTCCAAATCGTGTGTGGCCAAGTGTGTCAATTGCGGAGAGCCGCACCCCGCTTCTTCGAAGCAATGTGATGCATATCTCCTTGAGAAGGAAATCCTGGCCATTCAGCCCTAGGACCGTCTCTCATTGCGCGAGGCTAAGGACTTGGTCCTGGTGCACCCGGCTCTGCCTGGGACGTCTTATGCCTCAATGTTAAGAAAGACTAGGCATACGAGCACAGTTGTTTCCGTGCCTATTCGGAACCCTTCTGTGGGTTCTACCCACCCCAGGCGCTCCCCTCATAAAGCTGGAGGCACAAAGGGTTCACACCCAGCCCCGGCTAAAACTGGGACTCTCCTTCCTCCATCCAGCATGAGCATTTCCCGTAAGGCAAAACAGCTGCGTGCCTCCACTGAGTTGTTAGACTCGCAGGAGGCAACACCCATGAAGTTGGTTGTAAGGCCATTTTCCAGGGATCCTAAAACTGCCTCCCGAAAGGAAGACAGCACTAAAAGAGCTTCGGTCTTTTCGCCCATACCCAGTAGTAGGCTGGGTGGCTCGGGGACGGTGGATCCTCCAAAAGAGACACTCCTGCCTCAAAGCTGCCCCGCCCCCCTAAAGTTTCGAGGCAGACGGAGGAAAAGAATCGCATGGCGAGCCCAATCTCCGCTGATAAGTCCTCGAAGGCGACAGCGCATTGTCCGGCCAACAGCGCCTGGATTCTGCCTCTGGGAAGCATACAGCCATTCCCGTGAGGGTCTTCTCTTCGAAGAGGGCCCCCGCATCTCCCAGCTAGGCCTGAAGGGCATATTCCTTCGATGGAATTGCCGTGGACTCCTGGCCAACTGGGAGGGGCTGCGGAGGCTCGTCTCCTCCCATTCCCCGTTCACTATGTTTTTGAAGAAGAACATGCAGGACGCGTGCCCCCTGCCCACTCGCAAGGGGTATAAGGGTTTTCCAACCCCACCACCATGGGATAGGGGCCGGGTGGGAGGATGCGTCATTTACACCCCCTAATGATTTCTCCGTTCTTCTCTTGGCTTTAGATACCTCCTTTCAGGCAGTAGCTGTGCAGCTGCACCTGGATAGGAGGTATACTGTTATTTTCCCGTATATTCCACCATCAGCGACTTAGATGTAGGTGACTTCTGCCGCATCGTGGAATTGTTGCCGAGGTCATTTCTCTTGCTCTAAGATCTGAACGGTAGACACCCCTTCTGGGGAGATTAATCCCAGGGGTCAAGTCCTTGCCGACCTGATCGACTTGCTGGAGATAGGTGTCCTAAATGTGGATGAGTTTACGCATCACTGCCCAAGAACTGCTTCATTTTCCTGCCTCGATATATCTTTGTGCTCTCCGGATTCATAGCCTGATTTTGGGTGGGGAGTGGTTGATGATCTCCCCCGGTTGCGCTTGGTGCGGGCGCAGTGGTCTGCATTTCAGAAATGAGTGATTTCTCTGTCTCAGTTGAGGAGTAGAAGGTTGGTAGATGAGGCCATTGAGTTCTCCGGCAACCTCATTGCCGTGGGCTTAACTACTATTCCTAGAATATCGCCGTTTTGCACGCCGACCGCTCCTGTGGTGGTCAGACGAGTGTGAGACGGCTCTCGAACAGAAGCGCTATGCCTAGATGCGCTATAAGCGCAACTCGAAAGACTTCAATGTTGGTGAATTTCGTCAAGCTAGAGCTAGGTTCTAGTATATTTCGAAGCACGCCCACCGCTCTTTATGGCGGGCAAACGTGTCTTCACTTAACGAGAAGACCCCTCTAGTAGAGGTGTGGAAGCGAATCAAAAGGATTCGGGGCAAGTTCTCCCAGGACCCCCCTCCCATTCTCCAGGAGAATGGGACCGCTTTCCCTGCATTGTCTAGCTGGGATGCTGCTCCAGCATTCAATGCCTGTCGTGATGTCGTGGAAGGCTGCCACTGGACTTTACCTCTAGAGGCGGAGAACCTTTCAACGACAGGTTTATTCTGAGTGAGTTGCATTCCTCTCTCGCGTTGTGCGCGGACACCGCCCCTGGTTCAGACGATGTCCCGTATGCCATGCTTTGACACCTAGGTGAGCGAGACATGTCCTTTCTGTTATATTTGTTCAGAGGGTAGAGGGTTTCCTCCTAGATTCCTGTCGGATCGCTACTCTGCTCACTTTTCGCAAACCAGGGAGAGATCACTCTACCTCGGCCGCTTTCTGCCTAATCTCTCTAACCTCCTGCATGTGTAAGTTGATAGAGAAGGCTAATGTTAGATTAGCCTTCTTTCTGGACAGCGAAGGCCATCTGTCTTCTGCACAGTACGGCTTCACAAGTTCCACTTCAACTGGAAAATGCCATCTGCGAGGTCTTCCTTAGTAGACAGTACTACGCCACGGTATTGTATGATCTGGATAATACCTATGATATTGCATGGCGATACGGTATCATGGAGACTCTCCATACGATGGGGGTGAGGGGACACCCCCCCAATCTTTATATCTGAATTTTTGCGAGATCGTCGATTCCGTGTTTGGGTGGGAAGAGCCCTCTCCTCTCCTGCTCATGGAGCAGGAAGAGGGTGTCCCGCAGGGAAGTGTCCCAGTATCGCACTATTTGCCCTGAGCATTAATGGCATCACTTCAGTGCTGCCGGAAGATTTTTCCGCTATGCTCTACTTGGACGACCTTTCGATCTCTCTTGGCGCGTCGACTCCAACAAGCATTGAACCGCGTCTCTTGCTATGCTGAAGTGCACAGGCTTGGTATTTCTTGGCAAAGTTTAGTGTGGTGCTCTTCTGCCGCCATCCGCGGCTCCACCCTGACCCAGATTTTAAATTGAGTTCGCCTGGAAGTGGTAACTCGTACTGTTTCCTTGGTCTTGTATTTGACCGACGCCTCACCTGGGAGGCTCATATTTGCAGCCTTACGGTTTCTTGTACCCGCGCCATGGACATTCTTCGCTCCGTGACGTTTAGCGCCTAGGGCGCTGATAGGGCTACTGCCTTACTCTTTTATCGATCCTTTGTTCGTTCGAAGCTCGACTACGGAACCGAGTTTTATGCATCCGCAGCCGAGCGTGTATTGCGGAAGGTGGAATCGATCTATCACACCGGCCTTCCTCTAGCGACTGGTGTCTTCCTCACTTCCCCCATTTAGAGCCTACTTGTCGATGCTAGGGAAATGCCACTCGCTTCGTGCTGTGCACAGTGCATTATTCGCCTGTATGCGTGAGCCCAGTGCCTCCCTCACTCGCCAGCAGCTCTCACTGCATCAGCTACTGATCTCGACGGTGCCTATGTCGCCGAGAGACGCCAGTTATAGCCTAAGCCCTTTGGCTTTAGGGCTAGGAAACTCCTGCAAGAGCTAGTTATAGCTTTTGGGCCTGTGGCGCCCCTGGTTCTGCCCAGGATGTCACCCTGGAGGGTACTACCTTTGACTATTTGCCGCCATGCCTCTGCTCCCAAAGCTTCTACAGCCCCGGGAGTATTGCGTTCGGCCTTTTTGGAGCACACTTAGTGTCATGCTGTAACTGTGCCAGTATATATGGATGGCTCCAAGTCCCAAGAAAGGGTCGGTTTTCATGCCGTATCCCCTCTGTTCGAAGTCAGTGGGGCTCTGCCAGGCGCTGCGTCTGTCTTCACGGCCAAGCTGGTTGCAATACACCGCTCGGTACGGGAGATAACGCGATATGCCCGGTTCGGAGACCGGATTGTGATTTATAGCGACTCACAAAGCACCCTGAGTGCTCTCGGGGCATTAGAATTTCCGCATCCGCTGGTTCACGATATCCATGACTCCACGGTTTTGGCAAGCCGGGCGGATGTCAAGATTATCTTCTGCTGGGTTCCTGGACATATAGGAATTGCGGGGAATGAGGGCACCAAAGAGCCCGCAAGGACTGGGTGACCGGACCAGCGTTTCGCTCTTCCTCACACCGACTACATAGCAGGAACACAGGCTGCCCTCTGGGCGGCTTGTCAAAGAAGATGGGAGATGGTCGAGGGAAACTTAAAGTTATGTGCCATTGCATCGCGACTGTTCCCATGGATCTACCCCTCAATGCCGCGACTGCTCCAAGTTTCTTTCTGTCATCTCCAAATTGGACACACTCGCAGGACGCACTGCCATTTGATGGAGCGGGCGCTTGCGCCTTACTGCCCGACTGCGTTATCCCCCAGTCTGTTCAGTACATTCCTGTTGAATGTCCCAGTCTGGGTGATCTTCGTGCACGTTGCCTGTCCCGGTACCGTGACGAGCCGGGTCATTGCCACTTGTCCCTTGTCCTCTGGACTGGTTCGTGCACATCGACTTACGGACTGTATGACTTTTTGGAGGAGGCTGGCTTCCTTCAATTTATTTGACTGTTTATTGTGGCTTGCGTGCTCCTGTGAATAGGGGGAGGCGGACCTACCCCCGACGCTAGAGCACACTTCCTTCTTGTTACCTTTTTGCTTTGTTTTGTTTTTGTCTCTAGCCTTATAATCTTTTTATCCTTATTTGTTTTTAATATAGCCTAATCGTAGTCTGTAGTGAATATGGCGACTTATGCCCAAGTAGGCAGTCGCCAGATGGGCTCCTTAAAAAAATATATATATATATTAATTTAGGAAATTTTCATCTATGGTAGTTTGGATTATGGTTATGTTGGCATTTTATATGCCTGGAAATTTGTTCTGTAAAGTGATGTATGGTACTTGTACCATAAACATTTTTTGCTTCTCAGACACAACTCTACAGTGCCATTCAAAACTAGGAAAAAAAAACTAGACATTTTCTTGAAAATGCTCATTTAATTTTCATGAAAAATTGCACAAAGTTTTCTTTTAAAGTTGCCTCTGATGGTGTCCAGTTTTATTCCATTGAACAGTGACTAAAAGAAATGTGCATTTGAAGAAAGGATACATCCAAAACTAGACAATGATAACATATAACTACCCATAAAACTTCACAACTTATTTGTGGCAACATTGCCCCATGTTTATTGTAATCTGCTACTGATGTTATTACTCATTTCTCAGGATGGTGAAATGAGTTAAGGTCTATAAATCATTTAGAATGTAGGCTGTCCTCTGGAAGAGTGAAGGAATGACACAGACATTTAGAAAAATTGCAATCAAAAAGTGTGATTTCATAGATAATATAACTCCATGGGGATACCTAATCTTGCAAATTCAACTGATGTCAATGAAGTACCGATTTGAGACAGCACTTTGTATTTCATATTAAGTTGCAAAAAAAAAAAAACCTGAATGTGTCTTGCCAGACTCTCTAACATCACTTGAGCTTAATGACTCATAGTACCTACACTGCTAAGAATCCCACTCATAAGTAAAAAAAAGAAAGTAGCTAGGTTGGTCTTCGCTAATGGGCATGTCAAGTAGAGTGCTGAAAAAAATTGAAATTATTTTTCAGCGCTGAAAGCAAATTTGTTCGGTTTGTATGGGAAACAGCATGTGAGGCATCATATGAGGGGTGGTCAATAAGTTTTGCGAATCGATAGGGCAAAACAGAGGAAGGGGGATGGCTGTTTGTGGGGGTGTTAGGACAAGTTATGACAAGTCAGGACCTGCGGCCGCACGCTCCTGCCTCGTCTATTTAAGAAGCAGTAGTTGATCGTAGATCGTCAGTCACAAATTTTTCAACAATGGAGAAGGTTGAGCACCGCGCAGTGATCAAATATTTGACCAAGGATGGCAAGAATGCAAAAGAGATCCATGAACGCATGGTTGCAGTGTACACCAACACCACCCCTTCCTATGCAACCATTGCTCACTGGAATAGGGAGTTCTGCCATGGCTGTGAGTCCCTTATAGATGACCCCCACCTGGGACGCCCGTCAGACATGACCAACGAGGACAATGTGGCCCGTGTGGAGAGGATGATCCTCGAAAATCGACGGGTGAAGGTCGAAGAAATTGAGTGAGAACTTGGAATATCACATGGAAGTGTTATCAACATCATCCACGAAAATTTGGCCATGACCAAGGTCTCTACCCGTTGGGTCCCCAGAAACCTCACGCCCCATGATCGACTTCAACATTGTCAAAGTCCACAAGGCCAGAGTTGCACAAGCTGCCCTCCGCGAGTGAGGATTCAAGGAGCTCAACCATCCCCCCTACAGTCCAGATCTGGCCCCTAGCGATTACTTTTTATTCCGCCAGCTCAAGGCTGCACTGTGTGGACGCTGGTTTGGGGACAATGAAGATGTCTAGCTTGCCATCCAGGAGTGGATTGAACAGCAGTCGGGAGATTTCTGGTTGTCAGGAATTTGAAGCCTCAGGGGCAAGTGGCGCGAGTGCATTGAAGTCGAGCGTAGTTATATTGAAAAATAATAAAAGACTTTTCCTTATATCTCGTTTCCTTATATCCAAATTGCAAAACTTATTGACCGCCCCTCGTACATAGGAAAGAATGAATTCCACATGCATGAAAAGATGGTTAAATTTAGAAGTGGCAGCACAATTATGTGGGGCATGTTTTCAAGCACTGGAGTTTGTCTCTTGTCTGTTTATGCAGCAAAGTAAATGCTGCAGAATTTAAGAATCTGCTTCATTGACATGTGATTTCCTCTCTCTCAACATAGGTAGTAAGTTAACCTGTTTTCCTGCAGGGCAATGCTCCATGTCACACAGCAAAAGCAGTGAAGCAGTTCTTGGATACTGAAAATAGCGTGATGAACTAGCCTGCATAAAGATCTGATTTAAGCATGAGAATAAACCTATGGAAGACACTCAGTGAGAAATTTATGGCTTGGAAATCCACAAATGTTGATCTCTGACAGCAATTGAAAGAATGGAATAAAATATTGTGAAAACAATGTGAGGAATTGGTGAAGTCCTGCAGCCAAAGATGTGCTTAAATCATTCAGAATAAGAGCTTACATACTTATTAATATTCTATTAAATTGGCTATGAGATAACTATGTTATTTACTCTAGTTTTGGATGCATGATTTTGTCAAATACACATTACTTTTCCCTTGTTTTATCCACTGTTTTATCATATGAAACTTCTTGGACATCAGAGGCAAATTTCAAAGAATATTCTGTTGAATCTTTCATGAAAATTAAAAGAGTATTTTTAAGAAAATGTAGATTTGGTTATTTTGTTGTCTAGTTTAGTCAAAAAGTATGTGAAAAAAAATTAAAAGAATCCTTTATTCAGCAAAAACATATAAAGAAATCAATTTAAACCATTTTCCAATAAATAGAGTTGGTGTGCTTCAGCACGACTAAAAACTTCCTCTCACCTCTTCTCTTTACTTGACGACCCATCATTTTATCTACGCCATATTTGACCTTCATACTAATGGAGTTCCATGTGTCTTTAGCTCTTCATTCAGGCCCCAACCACCCCTGCTAACAAACCCCCTACATTGTCTCCCAGACTGTTGCCACATTCTTGTTGAATGTCCTATTCTGACTGATCACACACATAAACCTCTTGAAAGATTTTTAAAAAATGAGTGTAACAGAACTTTGGCAAAATGTGGTAATTTAAATTAAAAGTTGGTTTGCTTTGACTTCAAGATTACTGATTTCTATGGCTCAAATTTTTCTTTTGATGGTATTTCATAACACAATAAGTTAATTAATCAAATAACTTGTCTGATATCATCATTTTATCTTCCAAACTAATGACTAAACCATTTTTTTTTCAATATAAAATGTTTTAACAAGAGGATTTTTCTTCATACTTTGAGACTTCCCTCTCATATTGTGTATGATGGAGGAGAGTTGTATAGATGTAGACTGAACATCAGTTTGATAAAAAGGGCCATTGGCAGGGGGAAAAGGATGGGTAGCTCTGGACTTAATAAGGTATAAGCGTAACAATGATATGTGTTGTGCCAGAGTGGTAAGGGTTAGGATAATGACAATTTTTATAACCTTCTCCTGGATTCCTATTAATTACACCGAGGATCATTGAGAAACCTCTTTTTTTTAATCAAAACAGTTACAATATTATTTTTGTTTTATTTACCTTGCAGGTCATTGAGGATATTTTCTATACAATTTGGAGAGGGAGTTTGACCTTTTCTGAAGAAGGTAACAGTGGGTTTACTCTGTTCTCTGACATCGTAATTCAGTGTCAAGACAAGTCCTCAGATCTTTTCAACTTGACAGGATTAAAAGATGTAAGAAGTAAATTTTGTTAACATCTTTTGATTTATTTTTAATTGGTTTTCAATTATATGAGAGAAATATGAAAGAGAATTAAAAGTTTGTGTGGTATATAGTGAATGGAGCATGATGGAGTGTGATTCATGGTGGTAGACTTTAAGAGAGTGTGGCAGTACTTTTGAATGTGAAGTGGCATGATGCATTGGTTGACTGTGAGTATGTAGGTGTGATAGAGATTTGCAAGGGTAAAAGTGTGCGAGATTTTAGAGTATGAACCCTGTACTAATGGAAGCGAGGCTGAGAAAGAGATGTTTCTGGAATTACTTGGTATGCATGGTGGCTGGAATTAGGGTTAGATATCAGTTGATGGTTGTAAGAGATATGAATCAATGAATGGGGTGACAGAAGAAAGGATAGGATAACTGAAATTTTGTTGATTGCATGATTGTGCTGTTTAAGAGTTAAATTGTTTGTATGTATGAGAAGACTTTGAAGGTGGTAAAGAAAATAAAGAATGAAAGGCTTTTAAATTAGAGAGAGGGAAAAAAGAGTACACAAGAATGCTTGAGAATAAGAGAGAGGAAGTGTGAATGAACATGAGTATAAAAAAAAATGTGCATTTAAGATGATGATAATGGCTAGTGCAACGGCTGTATTTCGATCTTATACAATTGAGAGTACAAAACAGAATGCTGATGGTGGAAAGATGGTGAAATATGCAGGAAAGAACAAAAGAGAGACATAGTTGCAAATGTTTAATAGTGCAGATGAGAATTTCAGGAAGATGTGGTTAAATGCATACAAGGAGGCGAAAAGAAAAGTGACATGATTGATTAATCAAAGTAAGAAAGCAGCAAATAAGGACTTTTGGATGGAAGATGAATGAGGATCCAAATGGGAACAGGAAGTATTCTGAACATAATTGAGAAAGGTGAGAAACCAAGAAAAAAAAATAGTTCTGTGAACATCAAGGAGAGTGTGATTGGATGTTGAGGTCTGTTGTGTTACCCTTGAACAAGAAGTGCAGTTTTAATTATGGAACAGAAGGCTATTTTAGTATGAATTGAAAAGAGTGAGAGACCAGAAGAATACCTGTGTGAACATCAAGGACAAGAATGGCAGGGTACTTGTGAGCAATGAGGTTGAAAAGTAGATGGTCAGAATACTTTGATAAGTTGTATGTTGCTGCAGGAGCAGATGAAATCTTCTCCCTCTAACCGCTTGGGAGATTAAGGGAGATAGCTTTGATCCTACATCCTGTACTCTAGCTCCCATTGACATTACCGCAATTAAGTGTGGGCTACACTTTCTATGAGACTGGCCTGAGTGACTGAGTTATATCAGAGGGAGGCTGTTGCATACCATGGGACCTTTCTAGCACCACCTTGTGCTAGCAATCAATGCAATAGTTAAAAGTGGGAGTTCAATTGCAACTTAACATCACGCTGATTGCATCCAAGTAGAGTGGTCCTACTCCAGGCTGCATCCAGGTGGGTTGGTCGTGTCATATCCTCATGGATATGACTGACCACTCTCCACTTCTATTTTTTCTGGCCCCGCAGGGTGGTTTGCGTAGAGAAAACACCACTCTTCCTGCTGGGCAGTTAATAAGTTGTATAATGTGGGCATGGAAGATGATGCATTTTTTTCTTTTAGTGTTTTTTTCTGGCAGCTGTCTGGAAGATGGTGCAAATGTAAACATAGCTGGCTTCATAGATATAAATCGGGTGGTGTATTGAGGTATAGAAGAATTAATCATCCAAGAGGTGGCTGTTAGGGTTGTAATACATCTGTAAAATGGGAAGGCAGCTGGAGTAGACAATATAGCCATTGGGAGGTTGAAAAGTGATGGTGAGTTCATTATGGAATGTATCTGGTGGCTGTGTTGTACGACATTGGAAAGTGGAAAAGTACAGTAATAGTGCCATTGTGTAAGGGTAAGAGGGAAAAAGGTGACTGTAAGAACTTTGTCTTAAACTTGAACCAGTTTCCCACAAAGTGTGATTTGTGACTTTCACTGCCACTAAAACTTAATTGCCATCCAACCTCCTCTACAAGGCCACCCATAATTTTGTCCACACCAAATTGTCCCTTTGCAAGGATGAGGTGTGTTATTTGCAGTTACACCTTGTACAGTCAAGGTAGATGATTGGGCAAAAGGCCCCCCCACCACATCCTGTCACAAACCACCTCCATGCACACCTATCATCCGCTTCCTTCTCAGTGGCTATAAGGGGGGTGGATGGAGTAATGGGTGCAATGTCCCCCTCAACTAAAACCTGGAGGAATGGCATGCCCTCCCGGGCTCAGTGCCTGCAGTTTTGCACCCTCCTGGCTCCAATGCCCGCTGGACCTGCATTAACGCTTATTTTCTTATTATAAAACAATAGAGAAAAAAGGGGGGGGGTTTTCTCTCTAAAACTGCCTCAAAATTGCAAAAACTATAAAATATAAAAATTGCCAGTTATAAAGCCTCCTACCCAAAAGAGAGAAAACAGAAAACATTAATGAAATAATATTAGAATTAACTTAATACTAATATTGTTTCATTAAAGTTTTCTGATTCTAGTTTTTTTCTCTCCTTTATAAGTAGCAATTTTTGTATTTTATAGTTTTGGCAATTTTGAGGCTGTTTTAGAGAGAAAAACCTGTTTGCCTATTGTTTTATAATAATAAAATGTGTTAATGCTTTAAGCATTGACTTGCATTATATTTTTAATGATTAACTGTGGCAATCTCTCCATTGAAGGCAGTCGCCAGATGAACAAAAATAATAAATTGCTGTTAGTTGGTGTCCTACTCCTATTTGCCCTCTTATTTCAAGAGAATTTCTGAAAGCAAGAGTGGACACAATTTGAGGGGGGGGGGGGGGCATTCATAGGGAGCTTGTCGCATACTGAGTACACTCAGTCTGACACATGTAAGCAGACTGCTCCATCCTCACATAGCCAATCACAACGCCTGTTTCTTCCTCTCCACTTTCGCACACACATTGCTTTTATCTTCGAATCTGCACACACTCCTGATGCAGAATTGGTAACTCTCCCTCTTACCATGAATGATTCCTGGTTGGTGGCAAAAATAGTGTTACTACTATTCCTCCCCCTTCCTCCACAAGTACCAGCCCATAGTACTCTCGGGCTTGCCAGTGATACTCATTCTCATCTTTGTGAATTTCATTGTTGAGTCTGAGAACATCATTCACAGTTGATAACTACGGGTGACTTAATTAACTCCTCTTCTTTTCTCAGTAAGTTGCATCATCCATCTCTCTCACTCATAGATGATACCTCTCAATACATTATGAAATTTGTATAAAGATCAGAATGCCAATTGTTGGTAAGTTTGAAGTCGCCAGGGGGCAGTCCTCTTAGGAGTGAAGAGGCCCATTCTGCATCAGGTGTAGGCTATAAGTACCTATTGGCGGGTTCCTTGATCAAGGAGTGGATATGTTGTGGTGTAAAAACTGCTGGTGTGATTGGGCATGTGCTTGATGCAGTGTGTAGGAGATAATATCTACTAGCCTAACAAGCACTCAAATTCTGGGTGTTGTGTGTATTCTTCACTCAACTGCATGACAGATCATTTCAATTCACAATTCTTTTCAATCACTTTGGTGTAATTGAAGATCAGATAGGTCTCCTTAAACTCAGTCAAATTCCCTTTGGGTGTCAGTAGGTAATGGAGGTTTGTTTGTAGGTACAGCAGCCTTTGTACATGCTGCCCATGGCAGAGGTCTTCAGTGAAGTTGATCTGGACTCGATTCCCATGGCATTCATTCAGAAAGGCAGCTTGTGTACCCTCTCGCCATCTCCACATCTCAGTGAAGCTAAGAAGGTGGAAACAGCCGGAATTCTCCATCATCTCTCATCCCGTGCTGGAGTGAGTGGTTTAACTTGCTTTCACATTCAAACTCTCAACTATCTATAATTTTCATACACATTTTGACTTCTAGACTGAATGCTTCCTATGGGTTCTTTCCATTTTTTTCCCTATTCATGTTCTTTGTGCCTATTCACTTTTTTACCTATTGATTTGTGATTTATTTCTGCCACTTTTTCCAACCACTGTAGCATAATCCCCATAATACAGGTGTAGAGAGATGATTGAATGCTAAGATGAGCCTTTTCCATTAACTATGTACTTATCATGTACCTGTAGTTGGAATTGCACATTTGACTATAGGTCTCCACTGAGAAAATTCTATAAAAAATTACAAATTGGTGAGAAAGTAAAAATACAGAATCTTATGATTTACTGTCAATCAATGATCAGGTACTTGGTGGCAATAAGTTATCTCTAACTTATTATACTCCTAGTTACCCACAAGAGCACAAGTTTTCCAGCCTTGCTTCAAGCAAGTTTTCTAATCTAAAATAAAATGCAGCGCAGTTCATCCCTGCCATAATTACAACTTGAATGGATGACATTTTCTGCCTAGGTTTGAACTTTACCACTTGAATGGATGACATTTTCTGCCTAGGTTGAAACTTTACCACTTGAATGGATGACAATTTTTGCCTAGGTCGGAACTTTACCACTTGAATGGATGATATTTTCTGCCTAAGTTGGAACTTTACCACTTGAATGGATGACATTTTCTGTCTAGGTTGGAACTTTACCACTTGAGTGGATGACATTTTCTGCCTAGGTTGGAACCTTACTACTTGAATTGATGCCAGTTTCTGCCTAGGTTGGAACTCTGTTTCGTATTCGGCACTCCACAAAGCCACCATCTTTGAAAGGGTTAGAAGCCACCACCACACAAACCTGGAAGCAGATGGTGGCGGAAGGCAATTTTAACTTAAGTCCTGGGTATTCCTTCGAAGGGCACCACGAAGTCGCTGTTTTTCTGATTCTTCCAACAGCAACTAACAGTGACTCAGTGAGTATTTTTTCTGTAGTAGTATTAGTGGTTTGCCAACCTGCCTTTATACAGTTGAATCTTAACAGGATAATGAAATAGACATAAAGGTCAGTATGATAATCGCTGGTGAGCCCGATGGTCACCAGGCGCCGGTCCTCTTTGGGGAGAGGTGCCAGGAAGTATTATGTTTTGACACCAAACAGCATCCAGATGGACCTGTTCCACGTCAGAGGTATGTGGATATAGATACCCATCGGTAGGATTCCTTGGAACCGAGAGTGTGTGTGTGTGTTGTGCTGCGAAGACTAAAGAGGAAAGAAAGCAGTGTTTTAATTGGCTATGTGTGTGATGAGAAGGTGTAAGATCTACCCACCCGAATACAGGACTGAGCACTGCGCATCCACCAATTGGTAGCCACATCTCTACGTGCGCTGACATTTGTGTCCGCTCTTGTCGGGATCGAACCCGGTAGCGCGACGTTGGGAAACCAACACCATATTCACTCGGCTAGCAAGAGCTCTATTTTTCTTTCATGGCCAATAACAAAAGTTGCGAACATTCTCATGGACACTAGATATGATATAGTTCTCATCATCATCTATCACTTCCTCCACAAAATAAGTTTGGTGCACATCAACTGTGTATTTCCCTCCTAGGAACAAAAATTTAGGCTACATAGCTTACTAGGCCACTGACCCCTTATCCAGACTAAGTCGGGTTTTTTGGGCATGTGCTGGAAGACTGTGGTTATTCTTATTGCCCTACATACATACAGAACTGTAGTTGTTTTTGTTGATCATCCTCACTGTCTGGCTAAACAGCCCTGAGTCCCTAAGAAAGATTTACTTGCTGGCCTCCCCACCTATTCTGTGAGGTTCCTAGGAAGGCCAGCATGTTCCCTGGGTGGTCCCACAGGGAAGATATGTGTCTAGTGTATGAGTGTGTGAGGTTTGGGCAGTCTAAGAGTAAGTGCTAGATATTGTCTGGGCTTTGGTTGCATGTTGGTGTCGGGCGAGGTTTATTCTATGTTTTTATTGTTATTCTATAGTTGAGTGGCCTGACCTGAGTTGAGATATGATTACCCTGTAAAGGGCACGGCGATTTTCTTTACTAGCTGCCATGCTGATGGGACTCAGTGCCCCGTTCGGCTTAACCTCTTCTTTCTGACACCCTGTTTCCTCACATCCCATACAACCTCTCCCACAACTTTTTCTGGTCAACCTCTAATTTTACAGGGTAGATGCCGACCAGCTTTCTCTTACCCAACCATCCCGGATCGGGACTGAGAGGGGGGAGGGGGCAATGCCCCCTCACCCCTGAGCTTTTTTGGGGGGGGTAACCTGTTTCACTCCCACTTTCCTCACATACCCTTTATCTTTACACCCAGCTGAAAGGCTGCCTGGTTACTGGGAGGGAGGCATGGTCCCAAATGACGGCAGCTGGTTTTGCCGGCCCCGTATTCACCCCTCCCAGAGCGGGCTACTGCATGGGGTGATTAGCGTTTGCATCCTGTGAAATTACCAAGGTCACCATGCCCATGAATGAATCTAAAAACTCTTCCCCTTTACTTCCCCTTCATCAGCATTGGAGCCGACCCCCCTGCCCCTTTGCTTTCTCAGGGGACCCTCCAAACCCCTCTTGGGTCATCTCTCATTTCGCCAGGCGAAGGACTTGGTCCAGGCGCGCCAAGCGCTGCCTGGGACGTCTTATGCATCAATGTTAAGAAAGACACCCTCTGCTCGAGACCTACGAGCACGGTCGTTTCCGCGCCCATTCTGAACTCTTCTGCGATTTCTACCGACCCTGGGCGCTCCCCTGGTACAACTGGTGGCACAAAGGGTTTGCACTTAACCCCGGCTAAAACCAGCCTCCCCCCCCCCTTTCCCCCAGCGTGACCGTTTCCCTTTTGACGAAACGGCCGCGCGCCTTCACCAAGTCTTTAAACTCACAGAAGGCAATACTACTGAAGTTTGTTGTGAGGCCATCTGCTGGGCTTCCTAAAGCTACCCCCCCGAAAGGAGGGTAGTACTAAAGGAGCTTCGGCCCCTACGCCCTCACCCAGTGGTAGGCTGGGTGGCTCGAAGACGGTGGATCTTCCAAAAGAGGGACCCCCGCCTCCGAAGCCGCCCTGCCTGCCTAAGGTTTCGAGGCGGAAGGAGGAAAAGACTCGCATGGCGAGCCCAACCTTCCCCGATAAGTCCTCGTAGACGACAGCGCATTGCCCGGCCAACAGCGCCCGGAGTTCTGCCTCTGGGAAGCGTACGGCCATTCCCGTGAGGGTCTTCTCTTAGAAGAGGGACCCGGCATCTCCTTCGAGCTAGGCCTGGAGGGCATATTCCTTCAATGGAATTGCCGCGGACTCCGCGCCAGCTGGGAAGAGCTGCGGAGGCTCGTCTCCTTCCGTTTTCCCTTAGCTATCTTTTTGCAGGAGACCATGCTGGGCCCGTGCCCCTTGCCCACCCTCCCTGGGTATAAGTAAGGGTTTTGCCACCCCACCACCACGGGATGGGGGCCGGGCAGGAGGATGCGCCATTTAAACCCATCATGATGCATCCGTTCTTCTCTGTGCTTTAGATACCTCATTTCACGCAGTAGCTGTGCAGCTGCACCTAGATAGGAGGTATACTGTTATTTCTGCATACATTCCACCGTCAGCTGACTTCGATGCGGAGGACTTGCCGAGGCCTTTTTTTTTGCTCGGGGATCTGAACAGTAGACACTCCCTCTGGGGTGACTACTCGATTAATCCCAGGGGGTCAGGTCCTTGCCGACCTAATCGTCGAGCTAGAGATAGATGTCCTAAATGTGGATGAGTTTACGCATCACTGCCCGAGAACCGCTTCATTTTTTCTTTCTTGATCTATCTCTGTGCTCTCCGTATTCACTGCCTTATTTTGGGTGGGGGATAGTCGATGACCTCCATGGTAGGGATCACTTTCCCCTTTAAGTATCATTTTATGGGCCGCTGCCGCCTGAAAGCTGGCCCCGGTGGTGCTTGGCGCGGGCGCGGTGGTCCGCATTCTCTGTCTCAGTCGAGGAGTTTAGGTCGGTAAATGAGGCCATTGAGTTCTTCTCCGGCAATCAAATCGCCGTGGGCCTAACTACCATTCCTAGAACATCTAGCCATTTTGCACGCCGACCACTTCTGTGGTGGTGGGCGGAGTGTGAGGCGGCGAATTTCGTCGAGCTAGGGCTAGGTTCCAGTATGTTCCGGGCAAGTTCTTCCAGGACCCCCCTCCCATTTTCCAGGAGAATGGGATCGCAATCTCGGACACCGCGTCCGTGGCGGATTCCTTGGCGTCCGCATTTTCTAGCCGGGATGCTGCTCCGCCAGCATTCAATGCACGTCATGATATCGCGGAAGGCCGCCGACTGGATTTTACTTCCAGAGGCGGAGAACCCTTCAACGACAGGTTTACATGAAGTGAGTTGTGTTCCGCTCTCGCTTCGTGCGCGGACACCGCCCCCTGGTCCAGACGATTCCCCGTACACATGTTTCGAGACATGGGTGAGCGAATCGCTACTGTGCTCGCTTTTCGCAAACAGGGGAGAGATCACTCTACCCCGGCCGGTTTCCGCCCAATCTCTAACCTCCTGTGCGTGCAAGTTGATGGAGAAATTGGTAAATGTTAGATTAACCTTTTTTCTGGACAACATAGGCCACCTGTCTTCTTCACAGTGCGGCTTCCGCAAGTTTCACTCCACGTCGGATGCTCTGCTCCGACTGGAAAATGCCGTCTGCGAGGCTTTCCTTCGTAGACAGCACTACGCCACGATATTTTTTGATCTGGAGAAAGCCTATGATACCGCATGGCGATACGGTATCATGGAGAGACTCGATACGATGGGGGCGAAGGGACGCCTCCCAATCTTATATCTGAATTTTTGCAAGATCGTCGATTCCGTGTACGGATGGGAGGAGCCCTCTCCGGCCCAATGGAGCAGAAAGTGGGTGTCCCCAGTGTCACACTATGTCCCAAGCATCAACGGCATCACCTCGGTGCTGCCGGATGATGATCTCGCTACGCTCTACGTGGACGACCTTTCGATCTCTTTTGGCGCGGCCCAGATTCCAACTCTGGAGCGTCAACTCCAGCAAGCATTGAACCGCGTCTCTCGTTATCTCGAACCACACAGGCCTCGGCTTTCCTTTGCTAAAACTAAGGTGGTGCACTTCTGCCGCCATCCACGGCTTCCCCCCTGACCCAGACTTGTTTCTAAATGGGGTTCGGCTGGAAGTGGTGGCCTGGCACCGTTTCCTTGGCTTGTATTTGACCGACGCCTCACCTGGGAGGCTCATATTCGCAGCCTTAGTGTTTCCTGTACCCGCGCCATGGCTATTATACGTTTTGTGACGTTCAGCGCATGGGGCGCTGATAGGGCTATTGAATTACTTTTTTACCGATCCTTTGTTCGTTCGAAGCTCGACTACGGATGCGAGTTTTATGCATCGGCAGCTGAGCGTGTATTGCAGAAGGTGGACTCGATCCACCACACCGGAGTTCGCCTGGTAACCGGTGCCTTCCGCACGTCCCGCATTGAGAGCCTACTTTTCGATGCTGGGGAGATGCCACTCGTTCTGTTCCGTATACAGTGCATTACTTGCCTGTACGCGCGAGCCCGGCGCCTTCCTCAGTCTCCAACAGCTCTCTCTGCATCCGCAGCTGATCTCGACGGTGCCTATGCCGCCGAGACACGCCAGTCATACTCTAAGCCCTTTGGGTTTAGGGCTAGTAAATTTCCTCGAGAGCTCAGTATAGCTCTCGGGCGCTGGTGCCTCTGGTTCTGCCCAGGATGCCACCCTGGAGGATACCACCTTTGACTATTTGTCGACACGACTCCGCTCCCAAGACTTCTACAGCGCCGGGAGTATTGCGTTCGGCCTCTTTGGAGCACACCATGTCACGCTGGAACTGTGCTTCAGTATACTAGAAGGGCCCGGTTTCAACGTCGTATCCCCTCTGTTTCAAGTTTGCGGGGCTCTACCAGGCGCTGCCTCTGTCTTCACGGCCGAGCTGGTTGCACTACACCCCTCGATACGGAAGATAACTTGACGTGCCCGGTTCGGAGACCGGATTGGTATTTATAGCGACTCACAAAGCACTCTTAGTGCTCTCGGCGCCTTGAAATCTCCGCATCCTCTGGTTCGCGATATCCGTGACGTCACGGTTCTGGCAAGCCAGGCGGATGTCGAGATTATCTTCTGCTGGGTTCCTGGTATGTGGGAATTGCGGGGAATGAGGGCGCCTAAGAGTCTGCGAGGACTTGGCGACCAGACCAGCGTTTCGCTCTTCCTCACACCGATTACATGGAGGGATACTGGCAGGAGTAGTTCTCATGAACCTACCCTCCTTGCCGCCATGGCTTCAGGTTGCTTTCTGTCGTCTCCGAATTGGACACACTTGCGGGATGCACCGCCATTTGATGGAGCGCTCGCCTGCACCATATTGTGACGACTGCGTTGTCCCCCAGACTGTTCGGCACATTCTTGTTTAATCTCCCAGTCTGAGTGATCTTCGTGCACGTTTCCTGTCCCGGTACCGGGATGAGTGGGGTCGCTACAACTCGCTCTTGTACTTGGGACTGGTTAGTGCACACAGACTTGGTTCTATACGACTTTTTGGAGGAGGCGGGCCTACTCCACTTTATTTGACTTTGTTGGGGGTCGCATGTTCCTACGCCGCAGCGACGCGAGCCTACCCCCAACGCCGGACGCGCTTCCTTCTTGCCTTTTTGCTTTGTTTTCTTTTCGGTTGTTTTTTAGCATTGGCCTTTTTTATCATTTTTATTTACATATTATTTGTTTTTTAATATAGCCTAGTAGTAGTAGGCTTATGCCCAAGTAGGCTCCAGATGGGCTCCTAAATTTTAAAAAATGAGATAGGATTATTCAGTGTTCTATGTAATGAGTTTTCTGATTAGTTTATTAAAGGGGGAGGCTAATTTAGCATGTTGTTATGTGGTAGTGTGTGCAAGTGTCTTTGGGCAATGGTATGTATATGTATTTGATGAAGTTAGGGTTTTATGGTGGAGGGGGAAGGTTATTATAGAAGTGTTGGAAGTAGTCTGCTGGTGCTTTTTTCTTGTTTCTGGATGGTGGAGGCTTTGCTGTCAGGGTGTGGTTTGGGTGGGGAGTGAGTCAATGCTCTGCTGAAATGTTGAGTTCCAATCATGTCTAAGTGTATTTTAATTGTGAGTATTTTTATTGCTGCATGTAGGTGTGATGTGTGTGTGCTGCATACGCGTCCTGTGATTGTTTTGTGTGGTTTAGAGTTCTTTCATGTGAGATTTGCCTCTGGTTGGGTGCCATGCTGGTGCTGCATAGTTGAGTGTGGTGAGGATGGATCTGTTTTGAGTGGTGACTTGAAGTTCTTTCTGTTACCCAAATGTAATGTTTGATAATGTTTTAAGGGCGTTGATTTTCTTTGTAGCTTTGTTTTTGATGTTTGTTTTGTGGGTTTGAATGTCATGTCTGTCTACTGTGAGTCCTAGGAGGGTGGGTATTTTGGCAGGTGTTCTCCATTTGTCTGATTCTAGGGTGTTTGTTCATTCTGGGGTAGTTGGTTGTGAAAAGTGTTACTGTTGATTTGTTGGCTCAGGTGGTCATACAGTTTTGTATGAGCCAGTGTTCTAGTGTGTTTATATGTTGTTGGAGCACACAACCCTGCAGAAAATCAAGCCTCCCTACATGCATTAACAAAGCAAATATATCTTTATCTACTCAAATTCCCAATGCAACAAAACAATGCCTTCTTTAGGGAGGTCTTCAACCTCCCCGATTTCACCTTACCTAAATCCTAAAACTCTGAGACAAGGGTCTGCCACATCTCAAAACACCTCAATGGACTACTTTGGATGTCACTTGAAGTTTTAGAATAAATCTGAAATTTTTTGGCGAATAAATATGAGATGCAACTTTGGGAGACGTGATAAACTCCTCATAGAATGTTTAGGCTCAAGCTTTGTGTTTGAACAGCTGGTTTATGACTTGAATAAGTCTCAATGCACTGTAGTGTTTCCATTAATTACTGAGAAACTTCTTTTTAAAACGGGCAAAGTATATTTTCATTTTAGGCTTATACCCCAATGTTGGTTTCTTGAAAGTGTGTGATATTGTAGTTTGATGATTACCATGAATATTAGTATTAATTGATATTTTCCAATAATAAAAATAATATGTAAAGGTTTGAAAATGCAAAATTAGCTTATTCAAGATCAGTCAGAAAATGAATGTTTTATTGTTCACCATACACAGGGTTGGCAAAAAACCTAAAATTTTGAAAAAGCCCAATAAAACCCGGCTTTTATTCTCAGGTTTTTTAAATCTTGGGTTTTTTCAAAAAACAAATGCTACAAGCACTAGAATAACATAGAAAAAGAAAGCTATATCTATTTTTATATAATATTAATAATTACTTAGTTTAATAATTATATTATAGTAAGAACAGATCACTGATCGAGAATTGTGGGTACCCATGATAGCCATGACCTGTAGAAGTAGAGATGAATTATTATGAGTCAGTATCAGAGAAATAACCTTAATTTGATACATATTTATTGAAATTATAAACATAAATATGCATTTTGAATAAAATAATGATAAGTAGCATTTATTTATTTCAAATCTTGGGTTTTTTCAAAAAACAAATGCTACAAGCACTAGAATAACATAGAAAAAGAAAGCTATATCTATTTTTATATAATATTAATAATTACTTAGTTTAATAATTATATTATAGTGAGAACATATCACAGTAACAGACCACTGATGAGAATTGTTGGTACCCATGATAGCCATGACCTGTAGAAGGAGAGATGAATTATTATGTGTCAGTATCAGAGAACTAACCTTAATTTGATACATATTTGTTGAAATTATAAACATAAATATGAATTTTTAATAAAATAATGATAAGTAGCATTTATTTCTTGAAAAAAAATGTTATTTTGAAAAAAAAAAAAACCCGGGTTTTTTCAAATTTGACTTGAAAAAGCGAAAAAAAAACAACCCGGGAATAAAACCTGGGTTTTTTGATTTGCCCACCCTGACCATACATGCCCTACTTGTTCTAGTGAAGTAAAGGTGACAGGACACTAACTGTGCTGATCATTCATGAGCAACCTACCTTTACTACAAGCGAACATGCTTTGTTTAGAATAAGGTCATCATCTGGAGAGTTGCGGGTGTACTCCCTTCTCCAGCATTCTAAATAGTCTTATTGTTACTTGAGTTGCCTGACTACCATACATTTTCACTTCCCTTAACCTAACCACTTTTTTTAGACACTTAAAAACTTTTTGCCTGTGATGCCCTATTTATCGATGGTGTGAGTTCAAGTTGGGTACCCATGACTAGTGGAGTTCCTCATGGCTCTGTCTTTGGTTTGCCATTCCTTAATTTCTGCAAACGATCTGGATGATGATCTAATATGTAAAATATCTAAATTCGCAGATGACACTAAGTTAGCTAGTAGTGTAAATTCCCAATCCTATTGAGTTTCATCCTAAATCATGTAACTTCTTGGGCTAGTCATGGAGTAGATCGCCTGGTCTTTGTTAGTCTTTTATTCTTTAATTAGTTTTCGCTTTTTGAAATACCTTCACCCTAGATGGTCTTTTTTGTTGGTGGATTTTGATGTCAGTATTCATTGGTCATTTTATATTTCAGGCTTACTGCGTCGTTCTTCAAGATCCCATAGATTTTGGCGAGGATGTGATCGATCTTATCCTTCAGGAACAACTAACGTCCCCTGTGAGTATAGTTTTTGGCGTGGCTGATGATCATTATCGCTTCCCTTTCCTCGAGTTTCCTCTCCAAATTTCCTCTGCAGTGGACAGTCAGTCTCTGAGTGTTCGCATGTGGTTTTATTCCTGTAGGTTTTAAATGCATCCTTTCAACTCCGCCATTGCAGATCGTCAAGGATTGTTATTCTAGCCTTTGTGACCTGCCTTCTTTTTCACTATTGTTACTTTTCGTTTTTTCTTTGTTTGTTCTCTTTCTTCCTATTAATTGAACTTGCTCTCCCTAGATTAGGCAGATTTCCTTTTCCTTATCACTAAATAAAAAAATATTTTGTGACTGTATGCAATGTCTATACACTGAAGTGCTAAATTCATTGGATATCAGTATATAAAAGTAATGGTTGGCAGTGCCACTGTAGCGTGACTTTATGGATATTTCCAGACCTGTATCTATGTCATCTGACCTCCTGGGTCAGTGTGAACACTAGCTTGGCTACTCATGGTAAGGTGACGTGAATTATCGGTTTTCAAACTGGATACTAGGTATATTGTTATTTCTGCTTATATTCCACTGTCAGCCGAATTCGACGTGGGGGATTTACGCCGCGTCGTGGCACGGTTCCTTCTGGGGAGGCAATCGATCAATCTCAGGGGTCAGATTTACTGACCTGACCGACGGGCCAGACATGTGTCTTAAATGTGGATGAATTTACGCATTACTGCCCGAAAACCGCTTTATTTTCCTGCCTCAATCTCCGTGTATTTCCAGATGTGCAGCCTGATTTTGGATAGGTGGTCGATTACCTTCATGGTAGTGACAGCGTTCTTATTCAACTATCATTTTCTGGGCCGCTGCAGCCTGAAAACCCACCTGGCAGTGCTTGTAACGTGCGCACTGGTCCGTATTGCATGAAATGACTGATTTCTCTCCCAATCGAGGAGTTTAGGTCTGTGGGTAAAGCTGTTGAGTTTTTATCCAGCAACCTCATCTCCATGGGCCTAACTACTATTCCTAAATCCGCTTCCATGGTGGTTGGCCGAGTGTGAAACGTCCCTCAGACAGAAGCAATATCCCTACATGCGGTATAAGTGCCGCCCAAACTATTTCACTGTCGGTGAGTTTCGTCGAGCTAGGGCCTGGCTCCGGAATAGTCATCTTGCAGAGGTGTGGAAGCGAGTCAAAAGGATTTCGGAACAGATTCTCGCAAGACTCCCCTCCCCCTTCCCAACCTCCATGAGAATGGGTCTGTAATCTCGGACCCCGCGTCTGTGGCGAGTCCTTCGCGACAGCTTTTTCCGCATTATCTATCCGGGATGCTGCTCCGCCAGCATTCAATGCACGTCGTGATACCGCTGAAGGCCACCGATTGTGCTTTACCTCCAGAGGCAGAAAAATATTCAGCGACAGGTTTATGTTGGGAGTTGCTTTCCCCTCACCTAGGAGTGATGGCATTTCTGCTAGACTTTTTCTACAGGATCTGGACAGAGGGTACTGTGCTCGTTTTTCGCAAACTGGAGAGATATCACTCTACCTGGGCTTTTTTTCCCCCGCCCAATTTCTATAACCTCCTACGTGGGCAATTTGATCGAAAATTGGCTAAATTTTAAATTAGCCTTTTTTTCTCAACAGCGGAGGTCACCTGTCTTTTACACTCCACGTCTGATGCTCTGGTCCAACTGGAAAATGCTCTCTGCGAGGCCTTACTTTGTAGATAGCACTACGCCACGGTGTTTTCCGATCTGGAGAAAGCATATGATACAGCATGGTAAATGATGGTGGCGAGGGAACGCCTTCCAATCTTTATTTTTTTATTTCTACGGGTGGAGGGAGCCCTCTCCGGCCCAATGGAACACGAATAGGGTGTCCCGCAGGGCTGTGTCCTCAGTGTCACATTCTTTGCCCTAAGCATCAACAGCATCAACTCGGTGCTGCCAGAAGATGTTCTTGCTGCGCTGTATGTGGACGACATTTCGGTCTCTTTTAGTATAGCCCAGGTTCCAACTCTGGAAGGTTGACTTCAGCAAGGCATTGAACCGCTTCTCTCGCTATGTCGAAGCGCACAGGTTTCGGGTTTCCTTAGCCAGGACTAAGGTGATTCACTTCTGCCGTCATCTACGGATCCACCCCACTCCGGACTTGTTCCTAAACGGGCTTCGCCTGGAGTTGGTGGATTCACACTGTTTCCTTACTCTTGTTTTCGACTGACGTCTCACCTGGGAGGCTTATACCCGCAGTCTTAGGTTCTCTTGTACCCACGCCATGGACATTCTTCGTTCCGTGACGTTCCGCACTTGGGGTGCTGCAAAGTCTACGGCCTTACTTTTCTACTGATCCTTTGTTCGTTCGAAGCTTAACTACAGATGTGAGTTTTGCGCGTCCGCAGCCTAACGTGCATTGCGGAAGGTCCCCCATTGAAAGCCTACTCGTCAATGTTGGGGAGATGCCACTCGTTCTGTGCCGTACCAAGTGCATTATGCGCTTGTACGCACGAGACCAGCACCTCCCTCAGTCGCCAAGCATTCACTTAATGTGCGACCGATCTCGACGGTGCATATGCCGCCGAGAGACGCCACTCATATTTTAAGCTCTTTGGGCTTAGGGCTAGGAAACTTTCAAGATCTCGGTTTAACTCTCTGACTAGTGACGCCTCTGGTTTTGTCCAGGACAGGACGCCACCCTTAACTATTCGTCACCACGCCTTGCTTCCAAAGTGCCGGGAGTATGCGTGTGTCCTTTTTGGAGCACACGCTGGATCCATGCCAGTGCACTCGGATGGCTCCAAATCTTAGGAAGGGATCGGCTTTCACGCCTTATACCCTTTTTGAAGTCAGCAGGGCTCGGTACGAGAGATGACGCGTCGTGCCCGGTTCAGAGACCGGATTGTGATCTTTAGCGACTCACAAAGAGCCCTGAGTCTCTCGGAACATTGGAATCTCCACACTCTCTTTGTTTTTGTATCCGTGACGCCACGGTTGCCGCACGCCGGCGGAGGTCGAGATTATCTTCAGCTGAGTTTTTGGACATGTGGGAGTTGGCCTGGCAAAAAAGATGGGAGACGGCCGAGGGAAATTTAAAGTTGCGTGCCATTGTGCCGTGACTGTTCCCATAGACCATTTCCCCAATGCCACAACGGCTTCAAGTGTCTTTCCGTCGTCTTCGAATTGTGCACACTAGTGGGACGCACCGCCATTTAATGGAGCGCTCGCCCATATCTTACTGCGACGACTGCCTTGTCACCAGACTGTTCAGCACATTATCATTGAATGTCTCAATCTGGGTGATCTTCCCACACGTTACCTGCCCCGGTCCCTGGACGACCGGGGTTCACTAGTCGCTATCATAGCATTAAGCTACAAGATATTACAGCAACTTATTCCCTAGTAGGCAGTCGCCAGATGGGCGCTGTAAAAAAAAAGGTTTTAGCCCACATATGGCCTTCTTTGCCATTAAATGCGGCCTTCTGAATGAATTCAAATTTTTGCAGATCAAATCATTTTATTGTTTTCTTAAAAACGTAGCAATAAAGTCATTAAAAGTTTTATTAACTTTAGGATTTTTTTTTCCAGAGAGGAAAAGTTACCTACCTCTGTTGTTTAGACCAATGATTCTGACATTGATCATGGTGCACTATTTCTTTCTGATAATAAATCTATAAATGACAACCATTTCTCATTCCCATTTTCAACTCACATTTTTTTCTCCTAAGGTTGAAGATGAAAGCCAAAAGGGAAAGATTCTACGTTTGCTGAGGGAGACGTTCTCATTTTCACGAATCCAGACCGAAGCCCTCAGCTGTCTCCTCTTGAATCTTCCTCGAACTGTAAGTTATTAGCTACAGTGTGTGAGCAGTAATTCATAACATTCGCCCGAGACAAAGGATATAGATTAACCACGGGAAAAAGGAAGGTGCCATTCCCAATGCTTTCGCTTTCCTTACATATGTTGCCCCTTGCTTAGGGTCTTGTTCCTAAGCCAGCCGCCTCGACGAATTCCGCTAATCGTACCGGGTTCTTTCCAAGATCCAGTACTCAATGTATCTTTAGGTTTTGTCTAAGGTGGTTAATTGATGAGTATGTTGCGAATATGCCTTAAGCTGTGTTTGATTCCTGTGACAGCGTGTGCAGTGGTCTGTGTTGGTTTGGTCGGTGTGTTGTTGAGTTTGCGATGGTGACCGCCTTGGAGCTTTTCCAGGGCGACCCTTGTGTAAATGGGAGGTATGTAGGTTCGAGTTGATATCCAGTGGAATGGCGTTGAGTAAATGATTTAAGGCTAGAGATCGGATGCTGTGTGTGTGGTTTGTTTTGGGGTTAATTGTTGCATGGTTACAGGAAGGTAGGATTCGTTGGAGTATCTCAGTATAGGATATTCTTGGAGGATGGTAAGGCTCTTATATGTAACTGCTTGCGTTTCGCGTACTATGGAGAAATTACGTTCCGCGTAGATCGAACTAATGTTTTATTGCCGCAACCTTTGTTTCAGTGTTAATTGGTTTATTTTGGTTTTGCGGCTGCACCCCGTGGCGAGGTGGAGTGCTTTGTTTTGTTTCTCCTGTAGTGTGTTTAGATGCCTGGATGCGATTATGTGCCCAAGCCGTAGAGGTAAAAGAAGAGTGAAGGTGTAAATATGGACGTTGGATTCCTTGAATTGGCCGAATGTGGTTCGTGCAATCGCTCGAAGTGTATTCATTTTTGTGTTAGCTTTATTGTGTTGTGTGTTTCCGGAAATTAATTGTGGATTGTGAAAATGGTAACAGAGGATTTTGAAGGTGGAACATACATTAGATTCTGTTGCTGAGTTGTGTTGGCACAGGATGGTGATGTCATCGGCATAACTGTAGAGTGTGAGGTTGGGATTCCAGGCGAGGGGAGTAGTACAGATCTCGTCGGGAATGTAGTGTATGTAATGTATTCATGATAGCTTGCCTTGTGAGAGGAAGTTGACTAGCCATTTTCTTTGTAGTTGGAGTCCAGTGTGGTGTTAAGTACTTTAGTGAGGATGATTCTAGCTTTGCTTATGTCTGTTGTTTCCATTAGTGTCCTGAGTGTCTTAGTGGTAGTTGAAACCTTCTTGTGGTGTTGCTTGTTGGTATTAGTGATTACCGAGCTTGTGTTCATTGGTCGTAATCAATGTTGGACAGTGTCTAAGGGGATGTGTAGGTTGAGTTTTAGTAGGAGACCTTCCATAATTTTGTAAGGTGGTCAGAGTAGGGAGATAAGGCGGTAAGATGTCGGGTTACTGGGTGGTTTAGTTGGCTTGAAGATCCGTCTTATGCGGACAGATATTCAAGCATTTGGAATTAAGTTGACCTAGAGTCGTGTGAGGGGGTCGATTCATCAATGGCCTAGGTGTTTTAGGTTCGATGTCTGATGGAAGGACGTTAAGGAATTAGTTAGTACCCAAAGAACGAGAGTTTGCCGGATTTTTTTTTTTTTGTGTGTGTTAGCGGGCCTGGTTTTGGAGAGGCCAGGCTTCCTTGGAGTATTTTTGTGGAATATGCTTGAATATTGTGTATGTTTCCCTCGATGATCGTACGCGTCTTGCGTATAGTCAGATGACTCGGGTTTCGTGCATCATAGAGATATAGAGCCCCGCGGGCGTGCACATGTTTTATAACTACCTTCGTTTGGGAGTGGAGATGATTAATTGAGAAGTGATACGGACGCATCCGTTGCTGTGTTGTAGGCTTGTTTTATTTTTTGTAATGTGTTTAGATGTGTAGATGCAATATTAAATAGCCAAATCATACTGGCGATGGTGTCGAGCGGATGTATTGCTTGTTAGTGTGCGTGAGAGATTCCTTTCATTGACTAAATGTGGTGCACGTGAGTGCTCGGAGGGTGCGTATTCGTTGCGTTTGTTTCTATTCCTTTTGTTTTATGTTGTCGGAAATTTAATCCGTATCCATGGTAACATCGAGCTCTATCGTTGTTGTTGTCGATAATAATAATAAGTATTTATAATCCACCTTTCAGGGCTGTTAGCCCTCACAGAGCGCAGGTTGTGTAGCGAGTGTAGAGAAAGTTTAGAGGGGAGAGAAGGCAATTCTGAAGAGATGAGTTTTCAGAAGACGTTTAAAAGTAGCAAGGGAGGGAGAGGATCGGACTTCGGCAGGAAGAGCATTCCAGAGTCTAGGAGCACAAACTGAGAAGGAACGGTCACCCATCGAGCAGAGGACAGAACGAGGAATGTTCAGGATGGGAGTGAGGTTAGACCGGAGTGCCCGAGGAGTTTGACGACGGGAGACGGCAGACGAGAGATAAGGTGGAACCACAAGGTTTAGGGCCTTGTAGGTTATAAGAATTTTATAGTGGGTACGGAAGCGAATAGGTAACCAGTGTAGCTCCTGTAACAGATGCATCGAAGGAGAGAAGCTGGGGTGGCGAAGGAGGAGCCGGGCAGCATAGTTTTGAACTAGTAGTGGGCGAAGTGACAAAGAGGTGAGATTCGCTAGAAAAGAATTGCAGTAGTCTAAGCGTGAGGTGACAAAGGCATGAATAGCAGTCTCAAGGCTTCGTCGATCAAAATGGGATCGAACACGTGAAAAGTTGCGGAAGAAACCGAGGGAAGACTTACAGATACGATGGATGTGCGGTTTAAAAAAGAGTTGCTGACTGTAACAGAGAAGGCGACATTGGTTTCCCCAAGGTTAAGGGAGGGAAAGAGAGCTTTAGATTTCTCCACCATCGAAGTGGTACCAACAAAGAGAACTTCAGTTTTATCGTGGTTAAGTTTGAGAAAGTTGGCAGACAGCCATTCGTTTATGGAGGTGTAGGCTGAAACGAGCTTGGTAATTGATTGAGAGAAGGACACAGGGGATGAGGAAAGGTATATCTGAGTGTCATCATCATAAAGGTGCAAGGACCGGCCCAAATCGCGAAGAAGGTAGCCAAGCGGAAGTAAGTAGATGCGAAAGAGGAGGGGACCAAGGACTGAACCCTGAGGCACCCTAAAATGAATGGGCGCGGGCTCGGAGGAAAGGTTATCGAGGGCGACCGACTGAGTGCGGGAGGAGAGGTATGAGTGGAACTAAGCAAGTGCGGTGCCCGAGAGACCAAGGAAAGTTTGAAGACGATCAAGGAGGACAGTGTGGTCGAAAGCAGAGGAGAGGTCGAGGAGGACTAGAATGGACGTACGACCCCTATCGGCAGCTCTACGTAAATCGTCTGAAACATTAAGAAGAGCGGTTTCAGCAGAGTGCTTCGCTTTGAACCCCGATTGGTACGTTTCATTGATATTGCAGTTAAAAGTATTGTCATTAAGGCGAGAGAAAACCACTCTCTCGAGGATCTTAGAGAGGAATGGAAGCTGTGAGATACGGCGATAGCTAGATGGTTCAGAGGGGTTAAGGTGTGTTTTTTTAAGGATAGATCGAATTGAGGCATGTTTGAAGGAAGAGGGAACCACCCCTGTGGTAAGAGAAGTGTTAAAGAGATGAAGAATCAGTGGGAGGACAGCAGGGAGAATTGGGTGGAAAGACGTCCTTAAGGGATCCAGATTTGTCTAGCCGAGCAGCCTCAAGATCCTGAGGAAGGATATGGACTTTATCTGATTTTCCCATAGAGCCTGCCAGTCAATATTTTGTTGTTTGTGTGGGATGGTTGTGTGCAATCTAGTCTTCCATAATGTGTTTGTGTGGTGGTGCATTCTAGACAGGCATCCACGATGGTTACATCAGGCCTCTTCTCATCTTTTTTTTTAGGTTTCTTGTTTGTATTATTTTGTTGTTGTCCTTTTTTCTTTCTCATTTTGTATAGAATGACTTAAGTCAAACTTTGTCAGTGTTTGTACTGCTTAAAGATTGATTGTGATGCTTCAAAACTAGTTCTCTACTTGGGATCAAAATTTGTACAAAAATGGCTTTCATTTGCATTGTGGTTTCTTTATTTTGTCTAATGTTGTGTAAATGATTTGAGGTAATTAACTACAGAAACAAGGACGAGCAATACCCTAAGGTCCGCTTACACAGACGGTGTTAGATTACCATTATTTAATGTTAGTGTATCATGTTGTTGTTTTTTGTTTTTTTTAACATGCTGTTTGTTTGTTTTGTTTTTTTTAAAGTACACACTTATCTACATGTGTACCCTTTGACATGCAGGTTCATTTATGCTTGTTTTTTTATTATTTCAATTCTATAGTACACACTTATCTAATTAAGTTTTAGTGTATAGTTTTTTAATGTTTTTGATATGCTGTTTGAATGTAATTTTGTTGGTGTGGTATAGTATGTTGTTTATAGTTAGGTGTGATATATATTGATGTTCCCATGTATTAGTGGTGAGGAAGGTAGATGTGGGGCTATTTTGAGTGTTTTTGGTGAACCAAATGTGTAGTGTGTTATAGGTTTGTAAGAGATGAGTACCTGTCTCTTTGCTTCGATGCGTGTATGTCAAGCTATGTGTATCTGGGGTCAATGGTGTGTTTAAGAAGTGAATACTATGAGAATTGTTTGGTTTTGAGTTCTTGCGCTCGTTTGTGCCTTAGTAACCGATGTCGGTATTCGTCTGGCGACCTACTTGACTATACCGGGGAGATGCCATTTGCATCTCCTCGCCTTCATAGTGCATTATTCACTTGTGCGCGTGGGTCCAGCGTCTCTCAGTCACCAACGACTCCCAATGCATCCCTGGCCGATCTCGACGGAGGCTATGCCGCCCAGAGAAGTCAATCATATCCTAGGCTATTTGAGTTTAGGACTAGGAAACTCCTTCAAGAGCTCGGTGGTGCCTCTGGTTCTGCCCAGAGCGCCGCTCAAGAGGGTACCACCTTTGACTATTTGTCGCCAAGCCTCTGCTCCCAATGTTTCTACAGCGCCGGGATTATTGCGTTTGGCCGTTTTGTAGCAAACTTCGTGTTACGCTGGAACCGTACCAGTGTATACGGATGGCCCCAAGTCCCAGGAGGGGGTCAGTTTCCTCGCTGTGTCCCCTCTGTTTAAAGTCAGCGTGTGTCTTCACGGTCGAGCTGGCTGTAACACACATCTCGGTACGGGAGATTACGCGTCGTGCCCGGTTCGGAGACCGGATTGTGATTTATAGCGACTCACAAAGCGCCCTGTGTGCTCTCGGGGCATTGGAATCTCCATATCCCCTGGTTCGCGGTATTCGTGACGCCAGGGTTTCGGCGAGCCGGGTGGATGTCGAGATTATCTTCTGGTGGGTTCCTGGACATGTGGGAAGTACATAGAATGAGCGCGCCGATAAAGATGCCAAAGAGTCCGCGATCAAACCTGCCTTTCGCTCTTCCTCACACCGACTAAATGGCAGAAATGAAATATGGGCAGCACTTCTTGCAAAGGAGATGGCAGACGGCCGAGGGTACTTAAAGTTGCGTGCCATTGCGCCGCGACGACTTCAGGTCGCTTTGTGTCGTCTCCGAATTGGACACACTCGCGGGACGCACCTCCATTTGATGGAGCGCTCCCCTTCATCTTACTGCGACGACTGCGTTTTCCCGGACTGTTCGGCACATTCTTATTGAATGTCCCCCTCTGGGTGATCTGCGCGTACGTTATATGTGCCCGTATCGAGACGAGCGGGGTCGCTACCGCTTGTCCATTGTACTCGGGATGGGTTCGTGCACACAGGCATGTGGGCTATTTGACTTTTTGGAGGAGGCTGGCCTCCATTTTATTTGACTCTCTTTGGTGTTGGTCGCATGATCCTGCGCCGGGAAAGGTAGACCTCCCCCCCTCCCCCCACACCTGAAAGTGCTTTTTGCTTCTCTTTTTGTTTGGTTTGATTTGGGGAATTTTAATGTAGCCTAGCACCTGGTGGAAATTTTAATTACGGCAACTTATGCTCTTCAATGCAGTCGCCAGATCGGCGCTTAAAAAAAAAAGAAGTTTAACGGCTCTCCTCCTGTGGAGGGAAAGTCTAGTCGGTGGCAATCAGCAACATAACCACGTGCGATAAATGGTGGCGGAGCAGCATCTGCTCTCGAGTGTGGAGAAATCGGTCACGAAAGACTCCGCGACCCACGCGTGATCTGAGATTACGGTCCTATTTTCCTGGAGAACAGGAAGGAGTTGGTGGCAGGAGGGCGCTCACAATCCTCCAATGTAAGCCACAACAAGGCTCCTGGGAGGCAGTAGGAGCGAAAAGGACGAGAAGAATGCAGGGATATTGCCTGGTTTCCAAAGGCTAGTAGCTGAGAGTGAGGCGACCTTCCCCCTGATGCCAGAGTGTGTCGCCTCTTTCTTGCTGTTTTTTTTGGGGGGGGGGCTTTGTGTTTGTGGTAGTAGGAGGATTTTAATTACGACGACTTCTGTCCTTGATGTCAGTCACCATTGGGCATTTGTATTAAAAAAAAAAAACCTTTCCCCAACGCTCACAGTTTCCTCACGGTCCCATTACTTGCAAGATGATCTCCTACTATTTCTCCAACAAATTTCTACTTACTCCATCGTTCATCACTTTCTCTACTGATCTGCCATTAGAATTTTTCTGCGGAAGATTCCATCGTCAGTATTTCGACTTAAATTCAAGGAAAAAATACCTCCTAAATCAAACATGAATGCTGATTATTTTCTGTCTCGTGCTATATACAAAAACTGTTCTGTTTGTCTTCAAGACGTCTATTTTAGTATCATAGTGACATTGTTGATTAATATTTCCGTATCATTAATAATCGTGCAATAAAAACGGACATTATCAAGGAAAACCTAGGTTCACTCTCGCAATTTATTGCATTCAGATGCCTGAATTCTCCCTTTCAGATTGCAGAGCCTCTTAAAAAACTCGATCCATCATCTTCAGCGACTTCACTTAGCAATGTACTAGCCCTTGAGTGGGCGACGAGCAATGCCATCCTCTTTCACTCATCTCTGCAAGCTACTACACCAGTGGCTGTTCATCTTCCCAACACCACCATCATTTCGGGTGAGTAAAAAAATATGGGTGATGACTACCTCAGTTTGGTAGAGTAAATCACGTTTTAATTTGTGACTGTCAGCAACGATTAAAATTGTGGCTGTTAAAAATGTTAAAGATGCCTACAATGGGAGTTTGAGCATATAAATGCAATTCCAAGAAGTGTTAATGGGAGAAGAGGCATACAAATAGGATTCTTAGATGTGTTAATGGGAGAGGAGGCGGGTAAATGGCATTTTTAGAAGTGTTAATGGACCAGGAGGCATTTAAATGAGATTCTTAAAAATGCAAATGGGAGAAGGTGCATGCAATTAAGATTCTTAGAAGTGCAAATGAAAGAGGATGCATGCAAATAAGATTCTTAGAAGCGTTAATTGACCAGGAGGCATACAAATGTAATTCTTAGGAATATTAATACGCCAGGAAGCATATAAATGGTATTCTTAGATGTGCAAAGGGGAGAGGGGACATGGAATTATGATTCTTAGAGCCTACATGGGAGAGGAGGCATGCAAGTGGGATTCATCGAAGGAGGATTGATTTGGTTTTAACCGTAAGGTTATGCCTGGGCCATTGGAGTTGGAGGGGTCTGTCTGATCACATAATTGCCCTGTGTAAATTCAATCTGGTTGGATGCTGGATGATTCTAATAATGAGCAGCTCCAAAAAGGATAAAGAGTGATAAGTTGCATAGTAAATCAAAAGGATAATGATGATCATTTTACCACCGTGGGCTGGACATTGCCATACATCAATACCAAAAATGAAGATAACATTTTGAATGTATATCATGTGAATGCTAATAGGAATAAAAATGGCGTTAGCTTAGATGGAAGAAAGGTAGGGGGTTACCCACCCTCCATCCCTACTCCTTTAAGTTGCTTTTTTTCTGAGGTTGGGACCTACTGATTAACGTGTAATCTGAACCACGGGTATTTACAGGGTATGACAGCTGTTATGAAGGCGACCTGAATCATGATTCCATCCAGCTACTTACCACATTTGATATGGCTTAACTTTACTGTAATCTGAGGTAGTGTTTCCACTTGTCTATGCTGTAGCCCGAGGTTCGAAGGATGAGATATTTTGAATATGTGCATAATGTGAATGGAATGTGAGTGGTGTATGGCATGAAAGAAAGAAATGGGGTGGGGGTTAATGGCCTTTTAAAGTAGTGGTTTTCAAATTTTTTAGGATAGTGGCAGCCTAATTGCTATCTAGAAGTAGCTGTGGCACCCCGATATAAAATAATTTACGTATAAATACATAATTAAGTGGAAAGCACTTCAAAATTAACCACAATTCACATTTAACCTAATTTAATCGAAATAAGAAATAAAAATTTGAAAATAAATAGATCTTACCTTTAAAAATTAAATGGGAATTTTGAGCTTGATGATTATAACATAATTCTTCAAGATTTTGACATATTGTTGACAAGGCAACTCTCATTTCTTCCTTCACTTTCCGCAATCTTTTGGGGGTTTTTTATGTTGTGCTGTGGTGGTAGGTTCGCGACTCCCACACCAACTATCTCCGCCGCCCTGACAAGGCGCGCTCGGTGGTTCAGAGAGAGGATATTGAGGAGAGAGTTGTTTTTTTTTTTAATTTTTGATTTTATTTAAAATCTGATAAATAAGACAAATGATAAACGAATAGTAAACCCTTCACAATTACAAAATACAATATGTAGAGCCTACAAACTAAACCCCAAATAACTAAATATATATATATATATATATATATATATATATATATATATATATATATATATATATATATATATATATATATATATATATATATATATATATATATATATATGGAGAAGTGATACACAGAAACAAGAGAGAAGAGATCCTACTGGAGATGATCCAGAGAGAGTCAAACAGAAAAAAAAAACATTGCCCGGCAAGGACTCGAACCTCAGACCTTTTGTTATCTAGCCCAGTGCTCTATCGACTCCGCTAACTGAACACGTAAGCCATGACAACACATTTCATCAATTTAACCTTTTCGTTCGCACCTCCAGAGACCACCGCCCAAATGAAACCGTGCCTGTAAGGATGGAGAAGATATAATTGGAAAAGCAAGACATCCCTCCTTTGAGCGACTGAAAGATATATATATATATATATATATATATATATATATATATATATATATATATATATATATATATATATATTTATGTGTGTGTGTGTGGCCTCACAGTATTACCTTGGCCAACAACCACACATATATCTTAGAACACAAAAAGCGCTACAATTGGATCTAGGCCACGCAAAAGAATGAATATATATACCAGTGTATGTCAAAGAAACGCCAACCAAAGACCGAAGGATATCGGGAATAACGGGTGCACCCTTAACTTACTCCATAGCTTGCAAGTCGGAGAAAGCGGGATATGGAAAGGGAGGTGGTCCCGCTTCCTGCAGGATTCTGAGGGATCCGGGACTCGGCGAATCCTGCGACTTCAGGGACCTGGGACACTCGTTAGTCCCAACTGCTGTATTGGAGTATGTGAGGCGCTAGCTCCAAGGTCCACACTTTAAGAAGGCCCCCATCTAAGGTAGGCACGCTCTCAAAGGTCAGGACTGGCTTCAGACGTCGATCGACTTATCGGTACCACAGAGCTAGAAAAGAGAAGGCACTTTCAGTCACTGATTCACTGCCACACTCAAACATCCTTACACCTAACACACTCAACCACACTTTCACGCCGGAGTAACACTCACCTATTCTCCTTCCACTTGGCTCTTTATTATTCTCTGACCACCTCAGGCACTTTAAATACTGAGCATCAACCATTATTATAGAGTTCATTAATAAATTTTAACTTAAACACTTTAAATTCATACGCCTGAGGAAGAGACAGGAATGAATGGGGGGGGAGGGCACGATAGAAATCTATCGAGTCCCCCACCTGAAGCGAAGACATCCCAACTCGCAGGCCACACACCCTGAAAAAGAAGAAAGGGATTAGAGACGGGGGAGGGGAGGCGGACAACCTTTACTACTACATCCCTCCCACCTAAGTTCGCCTCACCTCACTATGTCTCAATCCCTATCTCCACAAACATACCTCACTCATTCACAACGCTTTCAACATCACTCTGCCTCTCCTCCTAGTCACAGGTCCGACAACCGTTTCTGTTGTTTGTTGCAATGTCTCTCCGTCATGACTTTCCATACCTCTTTCTCTATCTACTTCATCCACACCCGCATCTGACACTCCCTGACCAATCTCGCTCAAATCCTCAACCAGCTTCTCCACTTCATCCATCAAACCTTCCCATTCTTTCATAGCATTCATCGACTCTTGCTCCAATTTCGCACTTATCCCATTTATACTCTCTAGCATAGACTCAGACTCATTCAAAGGAAACTTACAAATACTATACATTCTATTATATACTCCATCTCGATCTTGCACAAATCCAGAAAACTCTCCCACCTCACTCACCGAACTGTTCCATCCATTCATCCTTTCTGAACCGTTTACTCTTAGACTTCCCCCTTCCATGTTCGAATAACACTAACTGCTTCCCCTGTAAAGCACTAGCTATATCATCCACCCTTTCACAGTCTTCCATGCTTTCAAACAGATATTCATTCATCAGATGTTACACCAAATATTCAGGAGGTTCACGCCACCTTTACAACTGACATTGATTCCGCTCTACGTTCATTCAAACTTCCATCCTCTCTTTCACGAATTATCACATAACTTATCCCATTTGACCAAACCTTTCTCATCACAAACGGACCTTCAAACTTCTCTTTCAACTTATCCACATTCAGTCTACCTTTTGTCTCAAGCATTTTCGGTACTTTATCACCAACAGAAAAACTCTCAAACCTTTCATTCCCTTTTCTCCACAACTCACGATCACTCTCACTAAGTCCCATACGTGGCCTAATCATTCTTTCAAAGTTCAACAAATACTTACACAGTGACATTCCAATCGCTTTATGAACCGTCATGTTATATGCCCAAAGCACTCTTCCCAAACATTCATCCCATTCTTTCGCATCTTTCACCAATCGTAACATCTCACTCAAAATTCTTATCGTTCTTTGAACCAAACCATTCGCATTAGGCATATACGGCGTCGTTCGCAGACGTTCTATCCCCCATTCACTCAACATCTCAAAAGCACGTCCCACAAACTCAGGTCCATTGTCACTCAACATGCGCGCAGGCTTGCACATGCACTTGGGTAACATTCTCTCACTCACTACTCTAGCAACACTCAACGATGATTTATTCGTCACAGGTGTTTCATACGCAAATTTACTCCTATGATCCACCATCACAACCATTCCTACATACCCTCTCTCAGTCCTCGGAAAGGACGCAATCAATCGCTACCATTTCAAAAGGTTTATTCACGCTCAACTTTAATACTGGCGCGGCAACATACACACTCTGATAACTTCTTTTCTGGGGCAGTAAGTTTTGCAATTCGGATATAAGGAAACGAGATATGAGGAAAAGTTTTATTATTTTTTAATATAACTACCCTCGACTTCAATGCACTTGCGCTACTTGTCCCTGAGGCTTCGAATTCCCGACAACTAGAAATCTCCCGACTGCTGTTCAATCCACTCCTGGACGGCGAGCTGGACATCTTCATCGTCCCCAAACCGGCGTCCACGCAGTGCAGCATTGAGCTGGCGGAATAAAAAGTAGTCGCTGGGGGCCAGATCTGGACTGTAGGGGGGGGGGGATGGCTGAGCTCCTCGAATCCGCACTCGCGCAGGGCAGCTTGTGCAACTCTGGCCTTGTGGACTTTGACGACGATGAAGTCGATCATGGCCAAATTGTCGTGGATGATGTTAATAACACTTCCATGTGATATTCCAAGTTCTCGCTCGATGTCTTCGACCTTCACCCGTCGATTTTCGAGGATCCTCCTCTCCACACGCGCCACATTGTTCTCGTTGGTCACTTCTGACGGGCGTCCTGGACGGGGGTCATCTTCAAGGGACTCACGACCATGGCAGAACTCCCTATTCCAGCGAGCAATGGTTGCATAGGAAGGGGCGGTGTCGGTGTACACTGCAACCATGCGTTCATGGATCTCTTTTGCATTCTTGCCATCCTTGGTCAAATATTTGATCACTGCGCGGTGCTCAACCTTCTCCATTGTTGAAAAATTTGTGACTGACGATCTGCGATCAACTACTGCTTCTTAAATAGACGAGGCAGGAGCGTGCTGCTGCAGGTCCTGACTTGTCATAGCTTGTCCTAACACCCCCACAAACAGCCATCTCCCTTCTGATGTTTTGCCCTACCGATTCGCAAAACTTATTGCCCCCCCCCCCTCGTATCTTTTATTTCACACACCATCGGACATGACTCTTGCATGCTCTCTATATCTTCAGCAGTCAACAGCTCTTCATTCAAGTCAACACCTGCCACTCCCACAAATCTAGTTGAACCTACAAGCTCACTATGCACATTCCCAATTGCTACACAATCTTTCATTAAACATTCATTACCTACATCTACTGACTCTTATTCTTACACAAAAAATCAATCCCAAACAGAAAACAATACGGTAACTCATTCTCGCTTAACTCAACAAATTCATGCAATTATTCATTCAACTTTCCCATGCTTACAGACAAACTCACTTCTTCCCATGCCATAATACATCCACTTCCGAATCCATTTATCGAAACTGTCGCACCTTTTCTAGAAACATTCCAACTCATATCATCAACATCACGCACAACTTTAGCATTCACCAAGGAATTTGCGCACCTGTGTCAATCATTCAACAATACCTCTTCCCATTCATAGTCAAACTAACTTGCACTCTCTTTTCAATCCTATGCTCGCACATCACATTCAACACTTCTGTCCGTTCAACGAACACTTTTGCAGCATCCAAACCTTCATCTTCACTAATGAGAACAATCTCTTCGCAAACTTCAATCTCTTACATAATTCTTCTTCTCAATCAACCAATTATAATGCACTCCACTCAGACATTTAGGATGCAACTCACATCCATTCTCTCGGTCTACACCTTTAACACGATACATCACCAGCTTCTCCACACCATAATGCACATATATTCTTACGCCAAACAGCTTACTCACTATCACTTCCTGAAAAGTCATCACTCCTGTCATACACATACTTCTCAACTCTTTCTTTAACCTACTCGAATTTTCCATTCCCAATTACTCTTGTCTTTTACATTCTTCTTCCATAACCATCTTTCGCAATGCATTCACACATTCTGGCACCTTCTCAAGAAATCCATCTTTCATCAAGTTTCGTAAGCCATACAACACACTTGCAAACATAGAATCACCTCCACTTTTACATTTCCTTCCTACAACTACACCCGCTGGCAAATACTCAGGATTTATACTTACACTCTCGCTCTCATTTAAACTACGTAGCAAACATGACATAAAATCAGCAATCACATTTCTTTCACCTGGCAAATACTCAACCACAAAATCAAAATCATTCAAATCTCCCATCGTCCTTGCAAGCCTTCTATCAACTAACCTCATACGCTGCAAATACACTAGTGGATGGTGATCTGTTCTCACTACAAAAATGGTCGTAACGACTTGAGACAGAATCGCAACGGAGCCAACTCTCTTTTAATCATCAAATACTCACGCTCTGCCACACTAAAAGCCTTGGAAACATAAGCAATTACTCGTTTCCTTTCAACCCCATCCACAACCTGATCTTGCATCAAACATCCACCCATCGAATGACCACTTGTATCCGTATACACTTCAAGCATTCTCGCATTTGCTCCATACGCTGGATACGCTAGTTCCACATCTCTCGCAATTTCCACTTTCAACTTTTCAAACGCTGCATCCATAGAGTCATTCCACTTAATCACAGTATTCTTCTTTTTCCCAGTCCATACACTCAACGGTTTCATCACACTCGAACCATCTTTCATAAACTTTCTTCCAAACTCAACTAAACCAAGAAATCCACGCAACTCTCTCACTGTGGTAGGCTTAGGGAAATTCCTAACCTTTTTCCCAACTTCTCCGATTTACGCAATCCAGCTGCACTTACCTTATGTCCCCAAAACTAAACTACACACATTTAGACAACTTTACTTTCACACCAACCTCTTCCAACTATCTCAAAACATCATTCACCAGGATCATATGTTCTTCCATGTTCTCACTCATCACCAAAATATCGCCAAAAACACTCGCACATTCTTACATGGAAAACCACTCAACTCCACATTCATCGCACGATGAAAAGCGGCAGGGGCGTTTGCCAACCCAAAGCTCAGGTTTTTGAACTGATAATGGCGATATGAGGTGGAGAACGCCGTAATATGCCTACTCTCTTTAGCCACGTACCAGATCCATCTTCGAAAACACTTTCATTCCATACATACTATACATAAACTCAGACACAACATTCATAGGAAACTTGTCTTTCAACGTTCTTTCATTCATTCTTCTATAGTCAATACACAGTCGCAAACGTCCATCTGGCTTTCAAACAGGTACAATCGGACTATTCCAAGTACTCACACTCGGCTCAATTACACAATTCTCTCTTAATTCCTCGCACACTTTTCCTCAAACTCTTGAGCCATTAGCGGGGGGGGGGGGACGAGGCCTTTGATAAATCGGCGTATCATCGCTCAAAACTATCTTAAACTCGGGCAAGCGAGCATTGCCAAAGTCCTCATCCCCTTCACTCAAGGCACCTCACATATTCCACAACATCCTGTAAACTTTTCGCTTCTCACATTCACTCAACTTTTCCTCCAATTTTACTTGCTCAATCAAATCTTTATGCTTTTAAACATTTGACTTTACACTTATGTAAAGCACACTTGCATTCATCACATGCGTATCATTCTCCATATTCACCAATGTATTCAACACACCCAATATATCCCCCACTTGCACTCCTTTCAAACTCTTCCTTCGCAAATCGGGCCAAACTTGGATGCACACACGCGGATCTTTCATATGAATGCAGAGAAGATAGTTTCAAAATACTTAGATTTTTTTATGAATGTTTGAAATACATATTTTTTTGCAATTTAGGCATTTTAAAAATGATTTCTTGGTCGCTCACGCGGCACCCTAGTTAAAAACCACTGGTTTAAAAGGGAAGATTGAAATGAAGGGGAACAAAAATTTGGGGTCGGGTGAAGTGTAATCAGTTGTAATTCGAAGTAGTAGTGGTAAAGAGGGCGTGGCTGTGTTATTGAGTGAAAAATGACACGATGCGATTGTTGGGCATGACTGTGTGAGCGAGAAAATTATGTTGGGCCTAGTTGTAATATGCATTGGGTAAACTGGGTGTAGTTGTATTTTATGGACCTTGAGGATAGGTTCTGGAATAGCATGGATTATGGTTGTCGGGATGGGTGATAGATCAAATTGCACGAATAAATGAGGCGGAAGGGGGGGGGGCAGAGGATTTTGTTATACTAAGCAAGAGAATGCAAACGGAGAGGTAGATTTCGGTGCTGAGAGAAATTTGTGTGGTAAACACCTTAAGATCTGCATAAGTATAAAAGGTTGGGAAGAGAGGTTGAAAGGATGTGAAGAATTAATCTGCTCATGAAAAATAGAGGAATCTGTTTGATGTGGAAGCTGTGAATGGCTTGAGTACAAAGTTAAGTTGGTATGTGGATGAGACATAAAGACTACAGCGAGGTAGGGAGAATCATGTGGAAGGCAGTTAGATCGATGAGATTGCTTCAGAGCAGGTGAGAAGTGTGAAGATGGGGCAGTACTAATGCTGTATGTGCGTGTGCTAAAACTTGAAAGAAAGAGTGGAACGGCGACGGGCTTCAGATATGCGCTTGTTCTCCCACTCATCTATGCCCTCAATTAGTCATGTCATCTTATCTCAGGCACATAGGTCAAGTCTAATGCCGAGCTGAGTCGAAACCCCGTTCTCGATTACAGCGAAGTTAAGTTTTTTAATAATGGAATTTATCCCTACTTTCCTATTTCCTTCGGTTCTTTTTATGTTTATTCATTCTCTCGCTTTATGGTTTTGTTATGTACCCTGTAGGAAGATGCAATAGCGGACGAAGAGGGTCCTCGCTTGAAGGTCGCTTTAAAGCTGTAGTTTTGTAGATATTACTAAAAGGAGTCTATTGTCTGATTTAATGCTACTACTTGTAATGTTACTTATTTTTACACAGAAAGTTGTGTGCCGAAGGAATGTTGGCCCGAGTTTCGTGCTTTGGAGGAGGCAGAGAAGGGAAAAAAGAATTCCATTCTGCGATGCACCTCAGGTTGGTGGAGCGTAGTGGTAGTGCGCAGGGATGGGCTAACCAAAGAGGTTGTCGGGGGGGAGCGGGCAGGACTCTTTCTGTGGGTGGGGAATAAGAATATCACCACCTGTGTCATTTGTGCATTAAATGGGCGCGAACGCCTGGCCTAAAGCTCGCAGCGTATAATAATCCCGTGATTTGGAGCAATGGCCTTGGATCCAGCTGTGGGATTATCCGCCCTGTCATACATAAAGTCGGTCTCTCTACTCCACTACCTCGCATTTGCTCCCTGTCTTTCTCTTCTCGCTAGATACTCGTAGCTAGGGACTACGGTTAACTATTATCTTGCGTCTTCAAGTTCTGTCTATCGTGAAGTTGTATCTTTCTTCTCTCGAAGTTCCCTTGTTATTCATTTTCATTCGCCTTCAGGTGTCGGGTGTGGCGTGAGCAAACATGCTGCTCCTAACACCTTCGATATTGCGTGCCCTCCTGACTCAGAGCACTCTGCGCCTCGCATTGAGTATTTGCCCTTATTGTGGAGGTTGGGAGGCTTCTGGAGAATAGCGAAGCCTCTTCCCTGACGTCTTACTTTCTAATTTTACCTAAAATCTTTTTAATTTCCTTTTATGAACTTCTCTTCAACCTTGTTTGGAGAAGATCTGCCCTCCTTGTTTTTCGTTTCTTAGTTTTAAGTTAATAACAACTATTTTTCAGGCGACTTCTTAGGGGGACTCTCCCCTCCCGTTCAATCGCGCAAGGACAGCTTAATGGGCGCTTCGCAGCTGCTTAAATGCTACTACAAGTTCTGCAGCGAAAAAAGCTGCGCGGAGGCACTCCCAGCATCGACAGGCAGTGAGTTTGGGCATGTGTTTTTGAAAGTGGATAGATGATGAAAAAGAGTTTCACAGTTAGAAGCAGCTTCAACTCAAGTGAAGATGTGAATTATTCTTGAAGGGTATATTGGTTGACGCGGAAGAGATGCCGCTCGCTTTACCTCATGCACCTCCCAATCTTTATATCTGAATTTTTGCGAGATCGTCGATTCCGCCTACGGGTGGGGGAAACCCTCTCCAGCCCAATGGAGCAGGAAGAGTGTGTCCTCAGTGTGACACTGCCCAGAGCATCAACGGCATCACCTCGGTGCTGCCGGAAGATATCGCTACACTCTACGTGGACGACCTTTCGATCTCTTTTGGCGCGGCCCAGATGCCAACTCGAGCGTCGACTCCAACAGGCATTGAACCGCGCCTCTCGTTATCCCGAAGCGCACAGGCTTCGGTTTTCCTTGGCCAAGACTAAGGTGGTGCACCTCTGCCGCCATCCACGGCTCCACCCTGACCCAGACTTGTTTCTAAATGTGGTGCGCCTGGAATTGGTGGCTCGCACCGTTTCTTTGGTCTTTTATTTGACCGACGCCTCACCTGGGAGGCTCATATTCGCAGCCTTATGGTGTCTTGTACCCGCGCCATGGATATTCTTCGCTCCGTGACGTTCAGCACCTGGGGCGCTGATAGGGTACTGCCTTACTTTTTTATCGATCCTTTGTTCGTTCGAAGCTCGACTACGGCTGCGAGTTTTATGCATCCGCAGCCGAGCGTTTATTGCGGAAGGTGGACTCGATCCACCACACCACCCTTCGCCTGGCGACCGCTGCTTTTCGCACTTCCCCATTGAGAACCTACTTGTCGATGCTGGGGAGATGCCACTCGCACTGCGCCGTGCACAGTGCATTATTCGCCTGTGCGCGCGAGCCTGGTGCGTCCCCCAGTCGCCAACAGCTCTCACTGCATTCGCAGCTGATCTCGACGTTGCCTATGCCGCCGAGAGACGCCAGTCATACCCTAAAAACTCCTTCGAGAGCTAGGTATAGCTCTCGGACCGGTGGCGCCCCTGGTTCTGCCCAGGACGCCACCTTGAGGGTACCACCACCTTCGACCATTTGTCTCCACGCCTCTGCTCCCAAAGCTTCTACAGCACCGGGAGTAATGCATTCTGCCTTTTTGAAGCACACTTCGTGTCACGCTGGAACCGTGCCAGTGTATACCAATGGATCCAAGTCCGAAGAGGGGGTCGGCTTCCACGCCGTATCCCCTCTGTTTGAAGTCAGCGGGGCTCTGCCAGGTGCTGCGCCTGTCTTCACGGCCGAGCTGGTTGCAATACACCGCTCGGTATGGGAGATTACGCGATGTGCCCGGTTCGGAGACCGGATTGTGATTTATAGCAACTCACAAAGCGCCCTGAGTGCTCTCAGGGCATTGGAATCTCCGCATCTCCTGGTTCTCGATATTCGTCACGCCACGGTTTTGGCAAGCCGGGCGGATGTCGATATTATCTTCTGCTGGGTTCCTGGATATGTAGGAATTGCGGGGAATGAGCGCGCCAAAGAATCCGCGAAGACTAGGCCACCAGACCAGCATTTCTCTCTTCCTCACACCGATTACATGGCAGGAATACGGGCTGCTTGGCAAAGAAGATGGGAGACGGTCGAGTGGAATCTAAAGTTGCGTGCCATTGTGTCGCGACTGTTCCCATGGACCTACCCCCCAATTTCGCGATGGCTTCAGGTGCTTTCTCTCGTCTCGAATTACACACACTCGCGGGACGCACCGCCATTTGATGGACCTCTCACCTGCACCATATTGTAATGACTTCGTTGTCTCCCAGACTGTTCGGCACATTCTTGTTGAATGTCCCAGTCTGGGTGATCTTCGCGCACGTTACCTGTCCCGGTCCCGGTACAGCAACGAGCCAGGTCGCTACCGATTGTCCCTTGTACTCAGGACTGGTTCGTGCTCAATGACTTGTGGACTTTGACTTTTTGGAGGAAGCCGGCCTCCTCCACTTTATTTAACTGGATTTTTTTTTTTTAGGTTGCACGAGGGAGGGAGTGCCTCCTCCCGACGCCGGAGCGTGCCTCCTGTTTGTTGCCCTTTTCCCTTTTTTTATTGGTGTTTTTTGTCGGGTGGGGGGTTATATATTGTTATTTTAATGTAGCCTAGTACTAGGCGACTTATGCGCAAATAACAGGTCGCCAGATGGGCTCCTAAAATATAAAAAAAAATAATACTTCATGCACTGTTTGATGCGCTCGTACTCTGAAGTCCAACGTTTGCCTGTGTCTCTCATATCTAATTTCATCCCCCGTTGCCCTCGATGTTGTTTATGCAGAATAGGGACTCCAGTCACACCCTAAACAGTTCAGTTTTGGGGTTAGGCAACTTTTTCTAAAGTTTGCCGCAACTCTGGAATCGGTGGTGCCGATTGTTCTGTCCGATAAGCCATACTGGAATGCACCACTATTGGATATTTTTCGCCACGCCTCTGCTCCTAAGGCTCTGTCTGCACCGGGAGTATGTTGTTCGTTCTTGGAACATACTATCACACTAGTGCCGTGTCGATGTACATGGATGGCCCCAATTTCGAAGGGGAAATCATCTTTTTTAGCATTTGCCCTCAGCTTGTTGAGGTGCGAGGCTCTTTTGAGCGCTGCTTCCATTTTCACAAGTGAGCCGCAATACACCGCTCCGTACGGGAGATTATCCGTTGTGGGCTATTGCGTTATTTATAGCATCTCGTGTGTATTTAAGTGCTCTCGAGACACTGAAATCACCACGTCCTTCGTCTCTATTCCATGCCTACTGTTGCTCGGCGGGATGTGGTGATCGTCTTTTACTGGATCCCCGAACATGTAATGGTCCTGAGAAATAAACATGATTTTGTGCACAGGCTGCCAGCGGGCCGGTGTTTTTTTTCTTCCTTACACTGACTGTAAAGTCTTTTGCCCTAGTAGGCAATCGCCAGACAACCCAAAGGTATATGAAGATGCGTGCCATTGCGCTTCTATTATTTCCCTGAGCTTATTTTGAATGCTGCGACGAATTCAGAATCGTGTTGTCGCGCTTCCAGATTAGCCACTGCGAGATGAATCGCCAGTAGATGGAATGCGCCGTGGAACCCTTCTCTGGAGACTGCTCGGTTTACCAGACTGAATCATCTTTTGATTAAATGCCTCAGTCTGGGAGAGATTCGTCCGCATTTTCTGATTCGTTACTGTTTAGCCCTGGTGCCTAGGGCGGGATCCTTGCTCTTGGAGGAGGCGATCCTTCTTCAATGTGTTTAAACTAGAGTCGGTGTCAAGTTTTTAAATGACGTGTATTCAAGTCCATCAAGGAGGTGGGCCTCTTTCAACCTACTTGGGTCTTAATAAGATTTGTTTGTGGGGGGGGGGGGGTCTACATTTTTAGCTCTTTGTGTGTTTATGCATCTAAGTGCATATGTTTCTGCACCTCCATAGATATATACAAAGATTAAATGCTGGGTATTTTTGCGGTGATGCACACGTTAGTTGCCGCCATTCTGAGATCTTAAGTTTAAAAATTATTCCTGTTTTCCAGGAGGAAAGAGCAAGTTCGATTGGCTGAGAAACAAGAGCTGGAGAGAGGCGTTGCATCTCAAACATTTTGGAATCTAGTGAGTTCATTTTCCTTCCCCCGTCTATTCGAATGAGCAAACTTTTTTGTGGTCAATCATCGTCACGCCTTTCTCCCTGTTTACTATTTTTCTTCAGTTATAATTTGGGGCGCCAACAAGAAAAACTAGAGTTGATGTGCACCCGTCTTCGGGAGCAGATGGTGCGGTGTGAAACGGCCTCCACATGCACCCTTTTCGGAAATCACGAATCAACCTTTCTTTCGCAGGTCGAGCGGAAAACCAGGTAACTGGGCGTAGCTTGCAGAATATGCCTTTATATTGCTCATATTTATTTGGTAAACAAAAATACATCTAGAAGTGAGATGACAATCCCATGTTGACACTAAAAAACACATCTCTTAGATATTTCCGCCATCACCATGGCCATTAAATGGGCGTTGCTCTTCAAAAATGCCATAGGGTAACAAATAAAAAGGGTATATTAGGGTCGGGACCCACTTAAATATAGTCAAGGACCAATTAGTAATGTCAGATATTTAAAATTTGTCCTCACCCCCACCCCACCCATGTTCATTATTTGCATTAACATTCGTTGTCTTTATTTTTCTCACTTATTCTGTCCTTTCTACCCGTCCCTCTTCAATTCTTCCCTCTGGGTATTCCTTTTATTTTTTTACCTTTTGAGTGATTACCCCAGCTTTCTTCCCCTTGTGTGTGATGAGGGTGGTAAGAGTAAAGAGGGTATGGCAGTGCTTTTGTGTGTAGTGGCATGCTGCAATATTGGGTTGGGTATGAATGTGTGAACTCGTGATTTATGTAGGTGAAGTGGAGACTTGCAAAGTTTAAACGGTGCATGGTTGTAGTGTACGGGCTCTGTAATGATATAAGGCAGTCGCCAGATGGGCTCTTAAAATGAAAAAAAAATGTAATGATATAAATGGACTTCACCTCTTGACCTGTTTGCGCTAAACGAGCTATTTCCGCCCTAACTTCATGCATGAATACCATTCCTGGTCAGGATGATATCCCGTACGTGATACTTCGACACCTGGTTGAGCGAGTTATGGCATTTATGTTATATTTGTTCAACAGGATCTGGAAAGGGAGAGATCACTCTACCACGGCTGGTTTTCGTCCAATTAGCGTGTTTAAGTTGAAGAAGAACTTGTTAACGTTGGGCTAGTTTATTTTCTGAACAGCCGAGGTACACATGTCTCCTGCACAATGCGGCTTTCGTATGTTCCACCATGTCGGATGCTCTGCTCCGCCTTTAAAACGCTATCTACGATGCCTTCCTTCGTAGGCAGCATTTCGCCACGGTGTTTTTCGATCTAGAGAAGGTCTATGATTCCGCATGGCGATATGGTATCATGGAGACCCCATTGGGCGAGGGGACTCCCATTTTTTTGTGAATTTCTACGAGATCGTCGATTGTAGGGGTAATAAGAGGGTGTCTCGCAAGGAAGTGTCCTCGGTGTCACGCTCTTTGCCTTGAGCATCAACGGTATCACCTCGGGTGTTGCTGGAATATGTTCTCATTACGCCACGTCTGACGCGAACCGGGAGGATGTCGAGCTTGTCATAGACTGGGTTCCTGGATCTATAAGGATTGCGGAAAAATGGGGCACCAACCCTCTGCATTGACTATGCGACCGGATCAGCGTTCTGATCCTCCCCACTCCGACTACATGGCAGGAATCAGGTCAACCCTTCGGTCTACATGACAGATGGAAAACAGCCGACGTGAATCCAAAGTTACGTGATTTTACTCCTCGACTCCCGTGTATCTACCCTCCACCAACACCACTACCAATCCCTCGACGGCTTCAAGTCGGGATTTTTTGCATACGATTCTGGCACACTCCCGGGATACCTTACTGGGACGACTGCTTGGTCCCTCACACTGTCCGGCACATTCTTGTTTAATGACCCAGTCTGAGTCGGGCCTTCCCCCGTCGACGGAGCTCGCTTTATATTTTTCACTTTGTTTTTTTCTGTTTGTATTTTTTTTTAGGGGGGGGCTTTTAATATAGCCTAGATTTAGGCTAGGATGAGTACGGCGACTTATGCCCTAGAAGGCAGTCGCCAGATAAGATATGAAGAAAAAAAAAATGACCCAGTCTGAAAGAGATTCATGTGAGCTAGGGTTTGCACTCGGGACCGCTGTATGCACTCCCATTTGTGGATTTTCTGGGGGAGGCGGACCTCCTCTATAATATTTAGTTAGTTGGGCATTGGGCCCATGTTCAGGCCCCTGAGGTAGTCCCGCTCCCTCTTACGCTTGAGCATTCCTTTCTTTTCTTTTTTTCTTATCTTTAGATTCTTGGTCTTGATTTGGTGTTTTTGTTTTTCTTGGGGTTTTCATTTTTATCTGTTTAAGATAGGCTTTCGAGGAGGCGAACTTCCTACTATTTAAAATTTGTAATTGTTTTCGTGTTCGAGTTCATGAGAGAGGTTGTTAATAGCTCGTCAGGAGCAGATGATCTCTGCTCCCTCGTCGAGTAATGCCACAACCCAGGTCAAGTGGGTTTATAAATAGTTATTTTGAATTAATATTATGCTAGATTTTCATTTGGGGGGGGGGGGACACAAGAGCTCACTGGAAAAACTGTTTTTATGAACCTTGTCCTTGCAGGAAATCATCTCAGCTGCCAAATCCTCTTACTACCTTGAGACCACGCAGGAACAAGGTCGGAAAGGCAGACGATAGCAGCGTGGCGAGCAGCCTCCGAAGTCTCAGTTTTCTCCCCAAAAATGGACCGACCACCCGAACGGCGTCGAAAAATTTGAAACCGCAGCTTAGGAGGTAACTATGAATTGCCTCGTGTTCCCATTTTCTTATGCTATCCCTTCTCATTCATTTGCGTGGCCCAGGACGTACAACTTCATACCTTTGCGTGCCTCAACACTTTGTAAGAATTTGTTCTCGGGGAAATTGGCCTTTATTGTATTGGTTGTCTTGTTTTCTCTTATGTTTTTGGTCGCGGTATAACCCTTCTCATAATACCAACGTTCAGTCATCTGTTTAATGCAGGTCTCCCAGGAAACGCGTCAAGGAAGAGCTGAAACCGTCCGATTTATTGGGCAAGAATGCCTCTCCCGCTCGGAAGAAGACACCCCTTGTTCCCCGTTCACAAATCGACCCCAAACCCTCCGATCTCAGCGAACTTCACAAGAAAGTGAGATATTTGATGTTTGCCATTATTCGCCTGTATTTGGGGCAGGAAGGAGGCCCATACCATCTACCAGTGCGTGTGTTTTAAGACAATCCCGGATAAAGGCCACAAGCCTGGGAAGCCGCGCACCCCGAAGTTTTGTTCCTGCACGAGCGATACGCCATGGCTGTAATTGGGCGGGGTAACCAGGACCTCTTCAAGTACTGCCATTTAACCTACGTCATGTGTGAGTTGTTTATAGCTCCTGGAAGCAGATAACATCTCTGCTCCCTCCGACCGCTTGGGAGATTAACAGAGAAGGTCTTTGAGCCTACTGTTTGTGCTGTAGGATTCCTCCTAACGTTACCTTAATTAAGTGTGGTCGCGGTTTCCGCGAGACTGTCCTGAGGGACGAGGTTTGAGTGGAAGGTTGCTGTGTGTGTGTTGAGTGGGTGTATGAAATTGAGAAATATATGTATGTGATGGTGCTAAAGTATTAAATTTACTTTTATTTAAGAGGCAAATTGCAGATACTTGCGCGATGTGAGTCAAACTTTAAGTTGATGAGTTTGTGTGGAATGGATGTGTATACATCACATGGGTTTGGCAAAAGAGAGGAAGAATATATTTATGATTATGTGCCGAGTAAGAAAGAATATGCGTCGGGATGTAATTGATGTGAAGGTTATAGGAGGTATCAGTAGGAGACTATCGGACCACATGATTAAGGTTACATAGGTTGATGTATGGATGAGAGGAAGAGAGAATCAAAAGTGAATGTTTGTTGATTAGAGAGATAAACAAAGAGTAAATGAGAATGCTTAAGTAGGAGAGAAGTGTGAACATGAGTATATAGGAAATTAAAAGAAGTGATAATGGGTAGTGTAAGAAGGGCTGTGTGTGAGTGCGCTAGGTCTGGAAAGAGGACACGAAATGTTACAAGATAATTTAATAACTTTTAAAATTGTTTGACAAAAATCTTCAATCTTCAGCACAATATGAAGACTAAGACAGACAAAATATTATTGGATCAATGAAATTAACAGGGGTTATTCGTAATAGTAATAATTATAACAATAATAGTGGATTGGCTAACATTGTTTCACAAATATAACAATCATTTCTGTAGGTCAATGAAAAACAATCAAGTAATTGTATAAAAACAGTTCATTTTGGTTAAGTAAAAGATGTTGCTTTAATAGACGTTTAAATATAGTAAAGGAATCATGTTGCTTAAGATATAATTGGAGACCATCCCAAATACAAATATATATAAAAAAAAATTATGTAGATCTAATCAATTTAGGAAGGTTAAAATTTTGATCGAGGGAGAAATGGGTAAGTATCTGCGTTGAAAATTTGATTGCAATGTAAAATATTGATGAGAGTTAAGGGTAATATGGTTGAAAATGGGTTGCTGAGTGGGTGGTAAGGGTTTTACATGTTCTTCCAAGAAGGTTATGTAGTTTAGTGGAACCCAAGGTAATAAAATAAGTGAATTACATGTGAATTTGGTCTTCGTCAAGGGGTGAGAAATTCGTTTTAAAGAGCCCAAGAAACAAATTGTTGAGGGGTGTTTGCATATTGGGTAGAACCTTAATCTCTCATTAATGTTAACACCAAAGAATTTCGAGTTCGATCGAGTAATAGAAAGAGGAGAGTATGTGAGGATGCTTTAGAATAGGAGAGAGAGGAAATATGTGTTAACATGGTTGGACAAGAGCAAATGAGCGACAAATGTAAGGAATATGTGAAAGGTAGTGCAAGGGCTGTGTGTGGGTGTGCCAGAACTGGAAAGACAGTGTACTCGCAAATACTTAATAGTGCAGATGAGGATGCTGAGGAGATGAATTTGAATGTATACAAGATGAAAAGAAAACTAAAAAAATGTGATTAAACAGAGTAGGAAAGCAGCAAATGAAGTGTTAGGAGAAAAGAAATGAATGATCATCCCGATGAGAAGAGGAAACTTTTAGAAGGAAGTGAGAAAGCTGAGGAACCATAAGAAGAATAGCTGTATGAACAACAAGGCCAAGAGTGGCAGGATACTTGTGAGTAATAAGGAGGCCAAAAGTAGATGGCGACAATACTTTGATGAGTTGTATACTGTCGGAATGGAAGGTGATGTAAATGTAAATATGATTGGCTTTGTGCGTGTAAGTGGATGCTGTATCGGAGCATTGAAGAGAGATAAGCATGCAAAAAAAGACCGTGCTGTGAGTGTTCTGAAAATGGAAACGCTGTTGGCGTAGGTCATATAGTTGCCGAGATGTTAAAAGTGGTGTCTCCGAATTGGACACACTCGTGGGGACGCACCGCCATGTGATGGAGCGCTCGCCAGCGCCCTACTATGAAGACTGCGTTGTCCCCCAGACTGTTCGGCACATTCTAGTTGTTTTTTTTGTTGGTTTTTGTTATTTTAGTAGGTCGCACGTTTCTGCGCCTGGGAGAGGCGGACCTCCCCTCGATGACGGAGCTTGCTTCCTGTTTGTTGCCTTTTTTTATTGTTATTTTTTTATGTTGTTTTTTTGCATCTTATTTTAAAGTAGCCTAGTACTAGGCAGTGTTGACTACGGCGACTAATGCCCAAGTAGGCAGTCGCCAGATTAGCTCTTAAAATAAAAAAAAAATGTTAAAAGTGATTGGAATTGTGTTATGGAAGGGTTCGGGTAACTGTATTGTAAGGCAATTCAAAGTGGAAGAGTACCAGAGGACTAGAACAGTGCATTAATAGTGCCATTGTATTAGGATTAATGAGAGAAAAGTGAATGCAAGAATTACAAGGCAATAAGCCTGAGTGTTGTAGGTAAAGTGAATGGGAAAATTCGGATATAAGAAGGATAACAACGATTGAATGAGATTAACGATGGGATTTAGAATAGGATAATTTGTTTGTAGGGCCCCGTTTGTAGATCAAGTATTTTCGCTGACAGCTAACAAATAACAAAGCTTAAGAGAGGCAAATTGTATGCTGGGTTCATGGATCTGGAGGAAGCCTATGGTAGTATAGATAGATTAACATTATGGCAGGTGCTAAGAATGTATGGTGTGAATGATAAACTCCTGGATCGTGTGAAAAGTACTTATTTTCGAAGTAAAGTGTGCATTAGGGTGAAATATAGCCAGAGTGATTGGTTAGACATGGCTCTTTAATATCTTACGGATGGAGTAGTGAGAAGGCTATGTTTAGGAATGAGGGAAAGTGGTGTGAGATTGGTGATGAATTGTTTATATCTATGTTGGTATATGCTGATTGATGGTTGAGAGTAAGAGATTTGGAAATGTTGATCGAAGTTTTTGACAAGGCGTTTGAGAGGAGAGTGTCTAAAAGTGAATGCAGAAAAGAGAAAGGTAATGGCATTTGTGGCATTATTGTGAGAATGGGGTGAGGTGTCCATTTTAAATGAGGGTGGTACAGATGAAGAAGATTGCAACCACACTATTTTAAATGGTGGCACAGTCTCTGCTAGGAGTTTGAGAGTGGTATGTGTAGTAGGTGTATGGGAGTGAGACTGGTATGGAAGGGGAAAGAAAGACCTCAGTTAAGAAAAATGCAAATGAACAACTTGAAAGAGATGTTTGGTGAGTGAAAGGTAGATAGTGATGTTTATGGAGTGAAGAATGATGTGAATGAAAGTGGTTTGAGGTGGTATGGACATATAAGAATGAATGGAAGTAGACTTGTGAAGAGAATATACGAGAGTGAGTGTCTTGGTGTGAGAAGGGAGGGACGACGCCTGTAAAAGGTGGGTTATGTGATTGAGTGTTTGAGAGAGAAAGGACTGACAGGTGGAAGTGGATGATATTTGGTATGAAAAGTATGCACGGAGATAGATGGTTTAGGATGAGGCATGCTTGGGGTCTTCTGCCTAGGGTAGATCCCCTGGCTGGAAGAGATGCTACCGTACATAGCAGCCCCATCACTATGAAGCGACTTAGGTGTAGACAAAATGATGGATCGATTTTTGCTTAATAAGGAATGTAGTTTGGATGGCATTGATGCACAGTGACCACATTTAATGGGAACCTAATAGATTAATAGTTTTCAACCTTTTTTATGATAGTAGCACCCTAATTGCTATCTAGAATCAGAAGTGGCACCCCAATATAAAATAATATAAATACATAATTAAGGGGAAATCACTTCAAAATTAAACACGATTGACATTTAACCTAATTTAATCGAAATAAGGCATAAAGTTTTGAAAATAAATAAATCTTACCTTTAATGTGACCTTTGAGCTTGATGATTATAACATAATTCTTTAATATTTTGACGTACAGTTGACAAGGCAACTCTCATTTCTTCGTTCACTGTCTGCAATCTTTCTTTTTTTTCTTGTTTTTATGTTGCACAGCCCTGGTTGAAAACCACTGTGATAGATGTTAAAGTCTTGAAGAATTGATAATTGTAGTAGAGGGAAAGGTGAAGAAGGTTTAGTGTTTCCGTCAGGCCTGTATCCCATTAGAAATATGGGTTGGTGAGATGTAGCTATCTAATTCGGTGGCAAGGACATTAAATTACTTCTATTTGAAGCCGGCGGGGCGCTCTCAGCTGCAGCGTCTGCCCTCACTGCTGAGCTCTCGCTATCGCTTGTGCCTTATGCACGGACGGGACGGGTTTGTACACACCACTGTGGTGGTGTAGTTTTGGAAGGAGGCTGGTCTCCATTGTATATAGTTTTTAGGTGCATGTTCGGACTCCGGAGGAAGGTGGGCTTGCCTCCGACACCCGACCATGCCCTTGTAGTTTTGTTTTGTTTAGTTTTTGTTTTGGCCCTTTTTCGCCTGTTTTCTTTTATTTTTTGTGCTAAAATTTATTTTTTGCCTGAAATTAGGCTACCTTATACAGGATGGAAACACGAAATGTAGACTGCTTTTTACAAATCATTTTAAATATTTACATACCATAAATTAATTACTTTCTCGCAGGTTCTTTCAAGATTTATTGAATTTTTTTAATCAAAGTTTAAATTCATAAAAATACAACAGCCGTTTACAAATTGGACTGGAAAATGGCATTTGTCTATTTGTATAGAAACGGGAAATATTTAAAAATGTTGAAACCCACTGTGATTAGTTCTGGAGTTTTAAAGCTATCAAACGGCTTAAAGAGACAGGCAATTAATTATCTTCCAAAAGTGAGAACTACCGATCACTGAGGACTCCAATCCTCATCAAGAAACTATGAACAAAAACAGACGAAATCCAAGGAGTGCCAAACAACTTACTTTGAAGGCCAAAATAAGTCATTTAACAATGCAAAATTTGCTGAAAGATCTGAAACTTCGTCCGTTCAAGATAGCTAAATGACATCTGCCCCCCGCCCCTTCCTAAGAAGAGATTCGAAAGAAAAAAATGGCTCCTTGATGACTCGCAAGATCCAGTTCTGTGGACGGACGGATGAGAAGTTGTTCACTGTCCAGGCCACCCTCAACACACAGAATGATCGTGTTTGTGCACAAAATGAGGTTCCGGTTGAATAGCGGTTATCTTTCAGGAGGCAGAAGCCAGCTTTGGTGATGCTGTGGGCGGGCCACAAAAATACCTCGTCTTCATTGAAGACATTTAGACATGTTGAAGGAAAAAGGGATCCTCTGATTGGATGCCACCATAAGAAATGCCGATGTAACTCATCAAGGAGAGGGGGCAATGTTGCACAGCAAAAAAAGGTTCTTGACGTGTCAGGCAAATTTTAAGGAGTTTTGGTCAAAGGAACTTTAGTATACCAGTTAGCTATATTTAAACCCCATAGACTTTGGAGTGCGATTGAAGGAAGTTGACCCTATTCAGTGGAATAGTATTTTTAATTCTAATGACCCAGTATTAGCCCTGAATACTTTTCTTCTTAATATTCTACATAGAAGGGTTCCATCCAAAATAATTAAATCCCGTGTCAAAGATAAAGCTTGGTTTGACGATGATTGCAAGCGTGGCTTTGATGACAAAAAGGCTGCTTACCACTTGTGGAGACGCAATCGAAGCCAGTTGCTTTGGGATAATTATGTTGCTCTTAGAGCTTAGGCTTAGAGAATTTATAATGCTGCTGAAGCTGCATATAATTATCATTTACAGGGTGTTCTTGTTGGAGCTACTCAACCACACAAATGGTGGGGCTCCCTTAAGTCTTCATTGTTTTGTGTGCACTCTAGTATGCCTCCACTACGTAAACCTGATGGTTCCATGTCTTTTGAGCTCTTAAATAAACCTAATTTGCTCTCTAATACCTTTATAAACAAACAGAGATCAGGAGTTGTCGCTTCCCTTGACTTGTTTCCCCTTTCCTAAGTTAAAATCAGTTGCCTTTAAATCAACTGAGCTTAAAAAGTATCTTCTTGATCTGGATACTTATGGTGGGACGGACCCGGATGGCTTTTTTCCTCCTCTTCAAGAAGATCGCCCCCATTTTGGCACCTAAATTGGCTGTTGTTTTTAGGTTGCTTCTGAAGGCCGGTTCTTTTCCTTCTTGTTGGTGTAAAGCCCACATTACTCCCATTCCAAAGGAAGCATTGGCTTCATCTGAATACCGTCCCATCTCAATCACACCTATTTTATCTTAGATCTTTGAGAGGCTCCTTGCTAAACGATTGACCCTGTATTGTGACAAAATCGGTGTGATTCCTGATTTACACTTTGGGTTCCGCAAGTGTTTTGGAACTTGCGATGCACTCCTAACACTGACCCATGACCTTCAGTCCTCTTTGGACCGTGGGCATGAGTCGCGTGTTGTAGCTATTGATTTCAGCTTAGCCTTCCACATTGTTAATCATAAGGCTCTAATTTATAAACTGCAACTTTATGGTATGGGTGGAAGCCTTTTAATATTTTTAAGAATTTTTTGACAAATAGATCCCAGCGTGTTTCTGTTGATGTGACCTATTCTGCTTCTGTGCTTGTGGTCTCAGGCATTCCACAAGCGAGCGTTCTTGGTCCCTTATTTTTTTATAATTTTTGCCTCTGACTTGGGCATTAACCTTGAAAATAAATTGATATCGTATGCTGATGACAACTTTGTACTCCTCAATTCGGTCTCCATGTAACAGAGAAGAAGTTGCAGCATCTCTAAATAGGCATTTAGCCAGGAATTCCTCTTGGTGTCAACTTTGGGGCATGAATCTTAATGCTAATAAGACGGATTCTATTACCATTAGTAGATCCCGTACACTGGATCCAAGTCATCCCACTTTGTACATATCAAGTGAACTTATTGAGGAAGTAGATGATTTCCGTCTTTTTGGAGTAATTCTTGACTCGAAGCTAACTTTTGAGAAGCACATTCTTTTCTTGTCCTCCTCAATTTCACAGAAGACTGGATTACTTCGTAAGTGTTACAGGACCTTTGCTTATTACTCTGCAGTTATTAAGTCTTTTTATGCCTTCATTCTGCCTCATTTTGAGTATTGTGCTCCTGTTTGGATGTCTGTTGCTAATTGCCATCTCAAGTTTTTGGACAGAGCGTTGAATTCAATTAAATTTATATCACCAGCTCTGTCCCTTGATTTGGATCATCGGCGTCAGGTTGGTGCCCTTTTAATCCAGTTTGCGAGACAAGGTTTGCTCTTAATCTTAATGACTTGACTATGAATTTTATGAATGTTAGTACTACACAGGTTTCACGGTGTTTTATACCATTGTTAATTAAAACGTGGAATGCTTTACCCAACGAGATTGTACACTCAAGGGATACGTCTTCATTTTGAAACGGTAGTTTTTTCTCATTTTCTAATATTTCTTATTGATCTGGGTTTACTATTAGCCCTTCACTTTCTTCATGGCTGCCTTTGCCTCTTTTCAGTACCATTTTAGTTAGTATTTTGTGTGGAATCAATGCTTGGGCAGAAAGTCTATCAAATCTCAAAGTGTCGAAGTTCCAAAGTGCTTTGAAGTGATATCAGCTGAACCCTGCGTGCAGGCCATACCTAGACTTAGTCTTGCCATCAACGCAAAAGGTCCCATTTAATATTATTTATATCATCTTGTAGCATCTATTTTTAGAGTCGCGTGCGACTCTATGTCGGTCGGTCCCCGTTTGCTTTTTTTTGGGGGGGGGGCAATAACATTGAAACTATTCGGCCGATTCTAACGAAATTTGAAACCCGTATGTTGTTTTATATTCTCTTTCGAATGATATGATTGTTAAGGTTAGTCCGGGAATTATTGAAAGTTTTGAAGGTCGGAAGGTCATAAAGCAGAATAAGTGAGAGCACCTGACTTTTGTTCAGCAGACCTTGTTTACTCTCGTTTTAGTCTAAGCATTATTAATATATTGTGTTCTGAAAATAAGTGAATAAATATCAGTTCAAATTCATGTTTCCACCATGTATTTTCTGCGACCAGACCCCTGCAAGCAGGTGTCAGGTTAGTACCCTTAAAAAAAATAGAAAAAATGACTTCTGGTACAAAGTATCAAATTTCTCTGCCTTTCATACTTCATAAGCTTCTCTAGTTATTTTTCAATCCCCCAAACGGGCAGTCATGCTGCAGCTGACATCTAAGGACCGTGTCCTCCCGATCATGACTCCTGCAAGTTAGGTATGTGGCTATCTTCCATCTTGGCTTTTTTTTATAGATTTCCCTTGACTAAACGTTCTGGCGGACAGGCCCTCGTTAGTTTTCGCTTCTTAGTTTTAAGTAACGAACTGCCAGGCAAAAAATTGACCTTAGGTTGATTTGATGGTTTGATTTGTACTTTATGATGATCTGGTCACTAATTCCTGGGTATTTTGCAGAAACTCCGCCACGCCATCGTGTTTTGTCTTGAAGAAGAGGGCGTTACGATGGATGACGCCTTGTTCAAAGTATGTTTCAAGAAGCTGTTCGCTGTATGTCGCCTGTTTGCCCTGGATGTCGTGGACCAGGGTGGAACCCGGCGAAGCTTCGAAAAAATCGCAAAATCCCACGTCAAGCAAGTGGTTCATTTCGAAAAACTTAGGAAAAAACAAAAGTGAAATTTCAAGTACAAATTTATTAACAAATAAAAAAAAAGTTACATATCGATGACGTAAGGCGCCTGTGGGCACTTCCACCGCCATACAGATAAGTAAAGATAACAGTATTGCAGAAGCGTGTGTATTCGCGAAGCTTAGCCTTCTTTGGTTTGTGATCATTATCTCATCATTATCAATAATCCTTTTTTAATACATTATCTTTCCTTTGCCCCCATTGGAAGTAACTCCAGCCCTATGGACGAGCCTCACACCGAAGGCTTCTGCTGCTCCTTCAGACTCCCCTGGAAATGACCTTTCAGGGCTTCCACTCCGTCGCTGAGGATTTCGATCTCGGATAAGTCGTAATCGTGGATGTCCTTGGCTAGGATTTCCCGGTAATTGCCCTTCTTAGAAAGGAATCCGAAAAGTTCTTCATCGATGTGCCAGTCGCGGGAGCTGGAAATATATAATCGGAGGTTATGCCTGGATGAATTTGACATCATCAAAGGAAAAGCAATAGACCAATAAAGACCCGGGATCTATAGGAGTGGTTCGGGCGGGGTAGACTCACTAACATGAGATGCCTTAACCCTGATAACTAAGCGGAGTAATTTTTCTGGGGGTAGTTTTCGCAATAGTCCCCCTCCCCCATGGATTTTCTTCAATCGAAACCGGCAGCACCCAGGAAGGCTATCAGTGCATGTGGTTTTCGCAGAGGTATCCTAGGGAGGTGATATTGAAGGAGATTACGAGATGGTCAAGAATGGGGGGGGGGGGATAAGATGAGATGTCTGGCTGAATGGAACGCACTAACTCCCGTCAATCAAACGTCATAATCCTCTACCAATAAACAAAATCTCAGACAAAACGTATAATTACCAATAACTCAAACACAAAACACACACACTCCAAGCACTCAGGAACAACATTCGTCCACACCTCTGCAGTATACCCTCCTCACATTCGTGTAGTATGCCATTATAACGAGGGCACGCATTCTCGCATCCACTCACTGCAAAATCCACGTAACAAAGCACTACGCCTCGTCACATAATGCGGACTTAGCACCCGTTAACACATACACTTGTAAACAAAAGGTGTGCCCATTATATAATAGCTAAGCTTTGGTGTCATTTTTCCATAATACCTGAACCTAGAGTCACTCGTGCCACAATATGAAAAAAAACCATACCATCATCCACGAAACGTGAGCAAAAGTTGAAAGCAGACTACAATGAGCTACTCCATAGAAATCCGCCACAACGTAACCACACCTCCAACACAATCTACATGCGCATAACACAGCAAACCTTCCATCTCTGGGTCCAAACTATCTCCTAAACGCCATTGCAATATCCAACTGTCTGCCAGTTCCGATGATGATACCATCCAAAACTAAACACACTAACACTTTTACAATTGAGACAAAAACCTACACACACCTTGCTCGATCTCTGACAGAACCCATTCCCTTCTTCGAGGCCACTGCCCTAAGGGACGGACCTTCGCCAGAGGAAACATAAGTAACGAAGTATTATCTTGTAATGTTTACACTCCACCCAAATAGTATTCAAGAGGTTACCTGCAACCTCTTCCCATCCACCCTCCGGGTAGGCCCGAATCTTTAAGGAAATTCTATGATCAGAACTTACGGTGATTTTTTGCAGTCGCGATGAGTGATTGCTCTTAAGTAGCCATGTGAGACCTCGAAGCTGTCGAGAATCCTTCGCACCTGCAAACAGAATACATAAGATACACCTTTGTCTCACAACGTGGTCCAATCCACGTAAGTGCCTCAAGATTGTACTTTCTATTTATACTTTGTACTTTCTACTACCTAAACTTATCTACAAATTTGTTCCTGGAGGTTTCAACTTTCCCCTCCAGGTCTCTACATTTATGGTTGAAATTTGCTATAGTAGTACAGTTCATCCTTAATTTTTGTCACTATTATTTGCAATTCTTTAGTTTGTATTTCTTCAATCTATCTGTTCTCGCCCATTTTTCCCCCACGCTGTCGCTGCTTAGTTGAGGGTGATGCGGAGGAAACAGCTTGTATAGTGTGGTGAGTGTCTCCTGTTGTCCGAATGTGATTTTTGATGGCTTTGTATGTGAGTTTATGTCATGTGTCTGTCTAGTGTGGTTCCCAGGAGAGTCGGGGGGTTTCGTGTAGGGAAAAGTGTTGTCCATTTCCTCTGATTTGTGGTGGTCTGGTGGGAAGAGAGCGATGGTTGATTTGGGAGCTGAGACTGTCATGCGGTTTTGTGTGAACCGGTGTTCAATGTGTTGGGTTCAACTGAACATAAGACTCACACGTTCTAACCAGTGCTTCTTAAACCTTTTCAGCCCCAATACCCCAAAGTTCAACTCCAAGTCAACCTGATACCCCTTCTCCAATATTAGCTTTCTCCCAACTTTTAATTTTATGAATTTTATGGACTTTTTTATTTCAGTAAATAAATAAAGCACTACACATTACATTATTGTTACACAACACTGTGCTCATTCAGCATTGTGGAGGGGGGGGGGTCGACTCTGATCTGCATGGGCCTTGTGCTCCTCTTTTTCGAAGCAACCAAAGCCTCAATTCTAGGGCGCAGCCAGTCCAGGATGCCTTTTTAGATACCCCCAACAACTGGTTTCGATACTCCCTATGGGTATTAGTGAAGCACTACTTTAAGGACACCTGTTCTAAACTGTCCCTCTTACTTCCAACAATAGTATAGCATTTATTTATTTATAATTTAATAACAAGACCCTGTTATTGATCCTGGGTCTTAAGCACATTCTTAGTCGCGGGCGACTCTACATCTCACTATGTCGGTGGGTCCCAGTTTTGCTCGTTTTTGTAATACATTGTAACTATTCGGCCGATTCTAACGAAATTTTAAACCCTCGTTTTACATTATCTTTCGAATGGTAGAATTGCAAAGGTCCTCCCAAGTTCGTAAGGTCATAAATCAATAAGTGAGAGCACGCGACCTTTTGGTCAGCTGACCTTGTTTTTCCTCATTTTTTACATTTTCTTTCGGAGTGATGTTCTATCTTCATACATTTAATCGTCGTTAGTACTAGAGTGGATGTTTGAACGTGTGAAGCAGATTTTGCCATCAAGAAACCCTCTAAGCTTGCACCAATCTTGACTCAGGGTTTTCAAATTAATTTCGCTCCTATTTTATTCACTAAAATGACCGTTTATTGAGATTCTTTTTTCAGGATTATCCTTAATTTCCTATTGAAAGCTAACTCATTCCTTAGATAGAATGTATAGTCTCTTTGCCCTTATGGAGGTGCCACCACTTACTGGCAGTCTCTACCTTAAGTGTAACACAAAAGTGCCAATACTTACTCGCTTCACAAATAAGTTGCTCACAATGGGTTCCCGGGAGAGTAGTGTAACATCCCTCCGATGGATGATGCCTGCACGATCACACTGGAACACGGCCAAATATTTATCGTAATCGGTGTCAAACACGACGAAATCCGCATTCCCGGTCAATGCTGGAGAAAAGAAAGGTTGGTTTGTTTTTGAGTTTCCACACGTTTAGGTAGGCTACGTTGGTGCTTTTGAGCCGAACAATATTAATGCTTTCACTATAACAACAATTTTGACAATAAAGTTAATTTTTTCCTGAACAAATGAATTCATTGGGATATTTTTCAATTACAGCACGCATTTTAGAAATTGATGGAATCCCAACTTTAGGCATATATATATATATATATATATATATATATATATATATATATATATAATTCAAAACTGCAAAAAAGACCACCGAAAAATAAGCACAAACACGCACAATAGCCGTTAAACAGTAACTGAAAAAGGCAGGAGTTGCTAATTGGTAGGCCACCAGGTGCCAATTAGTAGGCGAAAGTTACCAGTTATGTTTTTATTCTATATTTTTTACTTTCTTGACATAAAGACTTTGTTGACCTATTAACTTTGTTACTATACCCCCTACAGTCATTTTTAATGCATTAATAGCTGTTCTAGAGAAAAGTGTCTTGTAAAAGACAAGTTGACTTTTAACTGCCCTAGTTATAATTAACCGTGTTTTGTATTCCTAGTCTAAACCTTAGGTGCCCACTGAGATACGCATGAGAGTGTGCGAATCGGTTGTACAACCCAAACAACATTACACCCTTGAGATTCGTATAAACCATTGAAATATACTCCCAGTCCAGGGAACGAGATTATTTCCTTAAAATTTTAAAATTAAGCACGAAAAACCAACGAGGGCATCGCGTTTCGACAGTTTTTAAAGTGGGTTTGTATCGAAAGCGGCGAGGAAGGGAATTCGAAATTTTAGAAAGTAAACAATCCGAATAAGCTTAGCGAGGAAGCTATTTTGAGCGTTTTGGGACCTGGGGGACGCAGATCCCCTGGCGGGACCAGTGAAATACGAAAAATCCTTACACGTCGGCCATCTGATCCGCATCCTCGAAGGTACCTCGGGGTTGGTAATGTTGAGTTTGGCAGTTAGGGAATGCTTGTGGTCGATGCCGACGGCGTCCAGAAGGTTGATTTGCCTCGACTCTGTGAGCAAGAGTTCGTCGGAACTCCGATCGGATTTGGTTATGTTCCACACCATGCAAGTGTTCGCTGTGTCGAACTGGTACACCACGAACCATAGACCCAAAATCTAAGGGAGGAAACAAAAATATATGGTAGGAAAGGAAGCCCTATTGGGCCTCGTCTCTCAGCATTATTACTGTTCTGCTTCATCCCAACACTTGCCCCTGAATACACCCACCCAAAAATGACAGAGCCTTCAAGTCTTCTCGTCAGTCTAGTGGATAAAGCGTTGGACTTCTAACGCCTAGGCATCGGGTTCAATCCAGGCTTACGGTTCCCTATTGACGGACGGAATTTACCCTACATGGGAGAGTGAACTCCTTACACACGCCATAACCAATCATTGGAACCACTCCCAGTGGGGTTATGCCCTTTACACGCACAGAGCCAATCACAACACCGCTATTCTCCTTTTCCGTCTTCACAAACAGATTTTTATTCGTGCAGGAACCTGCCGAAAGAGCATTTATACCAACAAACCTCTGACTTGGAACGTTCCCCTTCACCCCTCAGGATAGGGAAGGTCCTCTGCTCGCTGGCTGGTGTCAAAAACAATACTATCCATCGGGCTTGCCAGCGAATTGTCATTCTAATCAATATGCAAATTTCGTTATCCGATCTGGGAATATCGGCGGCGATTGAAAGGGGACGGGTGGCGTCGCTTGCTTACAACCCCCCCGCCTAAATTGCTTTTGCATACAAGGCTGGTTTAGGTGAAAAGTAAAGACGAAGGTGGATACTAAGTAAAGATGAAGGGGAAGGTGGATGCTAATTAAAGATGAAGGGAAAAGTGGAGCAACTAAAGGGTATGTGGATGCTAAGTAAAGATGAAGGGGAAGGTGGATGCTAATTAAAGATGAAGGGAAAAGTGGAGCAACTAAAGGGTATGTGGATGCTAAGTAAAGATGAAGGGGAAAGTGGATGCTAAGTAAAGTTTAAGGGGAAAGTGGGTGCTAAGTAAAGATGAAGGGGAAAGTGGGTGTAAGTAAAGATGAAGGGGAAAGTGGATGCTAAGTAATGTTGAAGGGAAAGTGTATGCTATGAATGCATTGAGATTTCGACAAAACATCCGCGGTGAACCGGTTTGGTAAAATTCGAAAGTATGTCCAAATAAAATTCGCTTTCACCTCACATCTGAGTTTCTTTTGCCCACTTGCGTCCTTTCACGTTTGCCACTAATCCTTGGACAACTTTTCCCACAAAATTGCCATAAAATGAATGCATTATTTTTTTCTCGATCTTTAAAACTATTACAAAGGCGCCGCAGAAAAGTAAGTAATAGTCGGTCTAAAGAAAGGGATGAAGTTAGGTAAGTAAAAATGTGGAATGTATACGTAACCGAGCTGGCAAAGAGGAAACTACTTGGGGTAGGGAAAGGGAGGTCACGCCACTCTCTTACGCCTGCCCTTTTCTCAATGAAGTTTAATAATAATAAGTAATATGTTTTGCAGGGAGTTCAAGCAGAGCGCCAGTTCAAAAAGAGAGCGATCAGTAGGGGAGGGGGGTATATAGGTCTTCAGAATCTGCTCGAAAGGAGAGGATAACTCGGCCGGTTAATCCAGTCCAGTGCCAGACGCAGAGAAAGCGGTCGGTCGATCATGCAAAGAAGGACAGAGTCGAGGATACGAGGGCGCTGGAGGACAGAGGTAGGGATGACAAGAAGGAGATGAGGGGAGAATTAAACTGAACATGACCTTGGAATCTATGCGAAAGCATACCAAAATGAAAGGTGAAAGACTAGGATTGTGAGGTAGAAAGTGAACAGCTTAGTTGTGAACGATCTTAAGAAGGCGGAATTTTTTTTAGGAGCTCATTTGGCGACTGCCTACTAAGGCATAAGTCGCCGTAATCACGCTACAGCCTAATATTAGGTTAAATTAAAAACCAAGTAAAAGCATGCCAAAAAAACAATCTAACAAAGGCTAAGAAACGCCCCAAAAAAGGCAACAAGAAGGAAGCGCACTCTGGGTCGTGGGTAGGCCCAGTGCATGAATATGCGACCTACAATAGTCAAATAAAATGGAGGAAGCCAAGCCTCCTCTAAAAAGTCTTAAGTCCCCAAGTCTGTGTGCACGAACCCGTCTCGAGGGAGTGGCGAAGCCATTGCCTGGTTTATTTATAGATCATTTTGAAGGGATTTTTTTCTGAATCAAAATATGAGATAGACATTTCATATTAATCAATTTTAAAGAAAATATGATTGATTTAAATAGCATTTGATGGCGAGGCTTATATGTCTGAAGTCAAGAAACACGGTATAAAAACTAGAGGCCTAACGCCATCTGGCAATCGCCTTTGAATTCGAAGTTAATACTAGGCTTTCAAATTATAAATACTAAGAGTTTATTTTAAAATAGTGGGGGCATGCAACCCCCACAATTAAAGGGGGATAAGGGTGGCTAACCGCTTCATTTTGCAATTACCTTAAAAATGATTATATAATACAATATGGTGCAATTGCAATAACCTAACAAAAAACAACACTTTGGAATTTGCCCAAGAAAAAGGTTTTCAGCGCAAATTAATATAATTTATCTAGAAAAGTAATAATAATCGAAGGTTGGCATTTACCGAAATTTAACCCAAACTTCTTTCAATAGTAAATAGTAAGGAACTAATGCTCTGTACGGAGTGATGGTATGTAGTTGGTACAGCAATGAGTACCCATCGGGCACGCCTGGGGGACGCTCCCCATCCGAGCATGTGACTGTATCAAATGGTCCCCTCTAACACCCCCTAAAAGAACTATATCCATTGGGTATTTTTTTACCCTTCACTTTTGCCAGCCGAGGAAATGAGATCGTTCCCATCCACCCATGGGGGCATGGGGTAGTTTTCATTCACACGTGGGAGCATGGGGTCGTTTTCATCCACCCGTGGGGGCATGAGATCGATTTCATTCAAACGTGGGGCATGGGGTCGTTTTCATCCACCCGTGGGGGCATGGGGTCGTTTTCATCCACCCGTGAGGGCATGGGATCGTTTTCATTGACCGATGGGTAAATGGGATCGTTTTCACCCACTTTATCTACGCCTAAAACTATGTTTTGAAAGCCAGGTGCCACTTCGCTTGACTTAAGACCCCCTTGGGGGTTCACAACAGACCCTCGATTACCTTGGGTACGCGCCCAATCTTACCTTGTTTATAGATAAATTGGGAAAAGCTTCAATTTCTGGGCACGCCCTTCCTAAATGGACGGTGTGGGCTTTGCAAATGCCCAAAAGAAGCGTGGACACACTGAGAAGCGACCTGTGAACGAAGAATGATAAAAATGAAAGCAACTATGTCAAGATCATTATTTTTACCGCCTTAAACTCCACCAACTCGTATCTTTAGATGCCATTTTTGCTTATACACGACATTGGAAAGCCAATCGAAACGTGTAATCCAACGAAGGAAAGTTTATGGGAAACGAATTGGTGAGAGAAGAGAACGAAAGAAAAACAAGGTCAACGGCCCTAAGTCGCGTGTTGTCAATTATTCTGACTTAAGACCATATGACCTTCAAAACTTTCAACAAGTGAGGCAATCCGACCCATAGTTTTCTTTTAATAATTCCTGGACTAACCTCGGGAGTACCTTAGCAATTATATTTTTCGAGAGAGAATGTAAAACAACATAAGTGTTTCAAATTTGGTTAGAATCGGACGAATAGTTGTGATGTAATTGCCAAATAATTCCCTGACTAACCTTAGGAGGACCTTGGCAATTATAACATTTGAAAGAATGTAAAACAACATAAGGGTTTCAAATTTCGTTAGAATCGGACGAATAGTTACGATGTTATTGCCAAATAATTCCCTGACTAAACTTGGGAGAACCTTAGCAAATATATCTTTCGAAAGAGAATGTAAAACAACATAAGGGTTTCAAATTTCGTTAGAATCGGACGAATAGTTACGATGCAATTGCCAAAATAATTCCCTGACTAACCTTAGGAGGACTTCGACAATTATAACATTTGAAAGAGAATATAAAACACAAGGGTTTCAAATTTCGTTAGAAACGGCCGAATAGTTACAATGTTATTGAAAAGTAAAATGGTTACCATCCGACCGACTGACCTACGGACCGACATGGTAACTTATAGAGACGTACACGCGACTAAAAATGCATAAAGGCATGAGAAAAGGTGAGGATTGATAGAGTTAACGGTAACCCCAAAGAGAGGTCAAATACACAAGGTTGAGCTCTGTAATGTACTCTCTTTGGTCAATTTTTTGACCGGAGTACTCCAATGCGTTACCCTAATTTGCCCCCATTATTTTTCTTCCATTATTCCTGTTTCCACTTTCATCTATCTTCTTATTTCCAACCTTTCTCACACGTGGATCGACTGTGCACTACGGTTGAAAATGCCCCCCTCCCCCCTGCCAATAGAGCCTTATTTTATAGTTCGGAATATCTATGACCTCTACTGGGTTGTTCATAAGTTTAAAATAGTTAGTCCTTGTTACTTAATACTTTTCTAACCCTTTTGTCCTTTCTATCCATTTTTTTTTTTTTACTTCATCTCTCTCTTCCTCTTCTACCTAGCTCTCATTGCAGGTTATGCCCCGGTCGAGTTAAAACACTCCCTCCAATATGAGCGAAGTTAAGTCACACCGGGTGTGGTTAGCCGCAGGATGAGGTAAAGTTTCGGGTTGATTACACTCTGCTGCCATAAACTGTAGTAACCAGTGATTCGAACCCCACGTTAAAAATTATTGGGTCCACAATTGATAAAAAAATGCCCCCGAAAGAGTAAATCGGTAGTAAAACTCTAAGCAAATTTATTTTAGTGCCTTCGTTGGATTTCTTCTTTTTTTTTTAATCTCTTTCTCAACAATGAGTCGTCAAATGAATACAGGAAACGAAGCAAGACACCCTCCCACTCCCCTTCTCACCATACAACTAAATTGGAAAGGGCGTGGACATCTAAATACGTCACTATGAGTCACTAGTAAGGAACCGGAAATAGATGACTGGGATCAATATACAAAAATAAATAAAAAGAACTAAACATATCGCTATCGACTTTTTCAACTAATTCTACCATTTAAAAAAAATAGCAAGTGATTCCTATACATAAAAAAAATGACAAAAAACGTATAATCGACTTCTGAAATTACCCGTGTAAAAAAAAACTCAGAGCCAGTGGTAATACTACCTGATGGAAAATGAAAATGATTAGGTAAAAAGAAAAAAAAACAAATTGAGTGGCACACCCTCCCGGTAGTATCGAACAAAATTGAGACAGCCTAGGCTTTATTCCCCAATGACTCCATTTTAGCCTTTTCGTCGTAGCTATCTGTAAATATACTTCCTTGGCCGACGGCTAATATCGTAGGCTAGTCGATAACCAGCCTTCGTCTAGTCATCCCTCTTCGGGGACGGGACATGGAGGGGCTGACTCAACCCCCCTCTCTCTTGGCTCCGGTTGGAGGATGGGTTTTAACAAGTATGTGCCCTTTTCTCTTTCTACTCCTCCCCCCCCCCCCACAACTTTCTTTTCCTTATATACCTCTTCTTTTACGCCCCCTGCAAGGGGGTGTCAGGTGACATATGAAGGCTCGATGTTTTCCCAGCTCCGGCGGCTATGTATGTATCTTCCACACATTGTCACTTCCAGCCTCACCACTTTATTTACTTTCCTTAGAAACTTTGAGCGCGATACGGCCTCGTTGCTATTGCGATTCAAATTCGAGAAAAAAAATGTTCCCCGATTAATCATCATTAGAGATCAGAAATGAGCTCATTGTGCACATTCGAGTCGATGTGAAGAGTGATGTGGAGAGAGAGTAATTCCTTAGCGTTATTGAGTCTTTTAATTCCGGTCGTTCTCATTCGGATGCAAGTTTGCTCAATTTCTCCCTCTTTCTCGCTCTCTTTCTTTCTCCCTTTCCGTCTCTCTCTCTCTCTCTATCTCGCTCTTCTATAATGAGGAAAACAGACAAAAGTTTTGTAAATACCTTATTATGTACATAATAACCAATGTAATTTGGGAACTCAAGTTATTTGATTTGATTTTATTATCTCTCCTCTCCTCTCCTCTTTCATTCTCTCATTGTACTATGTAGATATCGACTGCATATATATATATATATATATATATATATATATATATATATATATATATATATATATATATATATATATATATATATATATATATATATATATATATATATATATATATATATATATAAGAACGTGCGTGTCCTGCAAACAAGAAACTAATGAAAAACTAGGCTTATTCTAAGCTCCAATCCTGGATGCACAAACGCACCAACAAAATGAACCGAACAAATGGACTCCATATTGATAAAAGGCGACCCAAGGGAAGACCAATAATAAGCTTAAAAATCTGACTTAAAAAAAAGGAAAGGATCAACTGGAGAATCCGCCGCCAAGATGTCTTGGTGGCGGATTCTCTAGTTGAGTAATTCTGGGTGGCGGATTTTCCAGTTGGAACATTTCTGGCAAGCTTGGTGGCGGATTATCCAGTTGATCCAAAGGGGATATCAAATTTTAGAGCAATTAACAGAATACGTTATAAATAGGCTCACCAACGATAACCCTTCTGATTTATCTTTTTTCCCCTTCTCTCATTTAAAAAAAAAATAATTATTAGTCTATAACGTCGAACCCAGTAACATTTTTTTATCATTATTCTTGGACTGATTACACTGTTGAACAAAATTACTTTTTGTCGACTACAAAGATTATAATAACATTTTTTAATGTAGTTTTATGTATAGATTTAAAAAATGGAAGTCATTTTCATCGAAATGACTCCAGTTTTTTGTAAGTTGCCAATTACTATTTTTGTCAAATTTTGAAGATTTTAACGGATTTCATTCTTTTATTTCTTATTTTCAGGTTATTTAACTAAATAAAATTTTAAATAAAAGTAACAATTTTAATTAAAATGCCAAGCGGACAGTGTAAAAATAGCCCAGATAAATTCTGCTACATATGTGGTTCAGTAACATTTAAAAAAAATCCAAGAAAAATTTCTTCTCTAGTGAAAAAACTATATAATTTGTACTTTGTATGTAATATTGGCGACCAAGATAAACTAGAGGCACCACATATCTGTTGCACAACATCCTTTAATTCTTTATCAAAATGGTCTGAAGGAAAAATAAAAAGGCTTCAATTTGGTACTGACTGCTATTTCTGTTTGGTAGACATACAAAGTAAGTAATTGTTTATTGTCCACTGTACCTATATTTTGAAGTAGTATACTGTAAAAAAAAAATGTGAACCAGAAACTGAAATCTATGTTCCTGGAACTGTTGATACTACTCCAAAACCTTTCTCACAACTTGATCTAGATGATCTTGTAAGAGATCTAAACTTAACAAAGCAACAGAGTGAATTACTGGCCTCGAGACTGAAAGAAAGAAATTTAGTAGCAGAAGATGTTCGAATTACTAAGTTTCGCATTCGATCAAACAAGACCAATTTTCATTTGACAACAATTTTTGCTACTGTAATAATATTCCACGTCTCTTTGAAGAATTAGATATCCATTATGAACCCAGTCAATGGAGACTTTTCATTGACGCTTCTTTATATAGTAGTAAAGCCGTGCTTCTGCATAATGGAAATAAACTACCATCGATACCAGTAGCTCATTCTGGTGTTTTGAAAGAAACTTAGGAGAATTTAGATTTCATTTTAAAAAGCATTAAATACAGTGAACATAAATAGTTGATTTGTTCTGACCTTAAAGTAGTAGCCATTTTAAATGGCCTGCAGTCAGGCTACACAAAATTCATGTGTTTTTTTGTGCCAGTGGGACAGTAGAGCTCGGGGAGAACATTACATACGCTCAGAATGGTCTTTAAGAGAAGAGACAAAAGTAAGTTGTCATAATGTCATACGTGAACCATTGGTTCCTAAGGAAAACATAATTTTGCCACCACTTCACATAAAATTAGGTTTAATGAAACAATTTTTGAAAGCCTTAAAGCATGACCAGCCATCCTTCTTATATTTAAAAACAAAATTTCCTAAGATTAGTGATGCTAAAATTAAAGAAGGAATCTTTGTTGGACCTCAGATTCGACAACTTATGGTCGATAGTGAGTTTGAGGCAAAATTGAGCAAGCCAGAATTTCAGGCCTGGCATAGTTTCAAAGGTGTATGTAATGGTCTCCTTGGAAGGCACAAATCAGAAAATTACCACATTCTTGTTCAGAATTTGATTAGGTCTTATAATAATTTGGGATGTAGTATGTCACTTAAGGTGCATTTTTTTGCATTCCCATCTGTCTTTCTTTCCAGAGAATCCAGCAGACGTCAGCGATGAGCATGGTGAAAGATTCCACCAAGATATTACTACTATAGAAAATCGTTATAAAGGAAAATGGAGTCCTGCAATGCTTGCTGACTTCTGCTGGACCCTTCACAGAGACAGACAAGATGTACATAAAAATAAGCCTAAATATTCTAAAAATATATGACTATTGTATAGATTTCAGCAATTTTGAAAATATCTTAAATCTTCATTATTTTTTAAAATATATTTTTATAATACCACACTTTGAAATGTATTAAAAGGACTTATTAATTTCTTTTGATGACTAAGTTTTTTCTTTCCACTTATCTTTGTACTTTTTGACAAATAAAATAAAAATAATAACATATTTTATACTTTTATATACTGAATAATCTAATATTAATAAAAAAATAAATGAGCAGATTACAAAAAACTGAAGTATTTCATGGAAAATAAAGGTCATTTTCGTAAAAACTACAATAGAAAACTACTTTCTCATTTCTGTAGCAAAATCAGTGTTGGACAGTGTTATTATAGAAAGCCAGTCACTTACGAAACCTGGCTTCTAAGTAAAGAATTATATGTTGCTTTATACAAAAAAATCCTCCGTAAACTGCCTCTTCCTACTCAGAATACGTTCACTAAGGATGACTTTTGACTCTTGGTGTCAGTATTGAAAATGAAATCACCAGAATGGAATTAGATCGGACGGAAGTTGAGCAACCTCTTCTGGCCCAACGCCCCTGGCTTTAAAATAAAAGTATTTAACTAATACCGATTTTAACATACGCAAGTTAAGCTTGGAGGTTTACGACAACTCTGAAAAACGAGATATATGTTAGGAATAACACGTAGACACTAACAATTGGATAAGATAACAAACCGAAATGACGGATACAACAAAAAAGGGAGTTCTTGAATAGAGATGAAGTTGGAGGAAAGAAATCCGAAACTGGGAAACTTGGTACCGAGAGACACTCAAAGGATGACCTCGGGGAAGGTGAAATTTACTCGAGGGCAAGAGGAACCTGGGGAACTCAATGCTGGACCAAAGGAAGAAAACTTGTTTAAAAAAAAACAAAAAAAACACGAAAACCCACGAGGGAATCTTCACCCGAGTGTTTGTAAAGGAAGTAGTTGAGGAGACTACTTTAGGCGCTCGGGAGCTGAACAACGAGAAACTCTCCTAACCCTGCCTAACCTCCACTAGGTAAGATCCCCATAAGAGCGTTGGGACCGGAATGGTAGTCAATTCTCCAGATGTCAACTGCACTATAGTTTTACATGGTATACCTTACCTAGGATTAAAATTGAGGGGGCTCTATAGCCAACGCTCCACCTACGGGCATTGGGGCAGTAATGGCACGTAATTCTCCGGATGTCAGCTGCACTATGGTCACCAACATCTTGTAGAGTGAGAAAAAAACCGAACCCAACTGAACGGAACTTATAAATTTCCCATCCAATTTCGAAAAATTGACACTGCTATTTACAGCTTCCCCAAGATCATTTATATAAACTATGAATAATAAAGGGCCTAGAACTGATCCCTGAGGTATGCCACTGATAACATCCCTCCACTGTGACCTCACCCCATTCAGCACAACTCTCTCTTTCCTGTCTTTCAGCCATTCAGCTATCCAATTCAAAACTTTCCCACATATCTCATGCATTTTTAATTTGTGAATTAGTTGCCTATGTGGGATCTTATCAAAAGCTTTGCTAAAATCTAAGTAAACTATATCAAAGTTCTCACCTTTATCTAATTATTTAGTTACATAACCAATAAAATCCAGTAAATTGGTTAAACACGATCTACCTCTTCTAAACACATGCTGGACATCATTTATTAACCTACCACTCTCTAGATGGTCAGAAATTCCCTTCTTAACTATCTTCTCAAGAGTTTTACAAACTATATAAGTTAAGCTTACCGGTCTAAAGTTATTCGGGCCTTCTTTACTGCCCTTTTTAAAAATTGGCACTATATTCGCTAATTTCCAATCATTAGGTATTTCTCCAAATTCTAGTGATCTAGTATATATCTTCTCGAGAGCTACTGCAATACTATCTACACCTTTGAGTAACCTAGAATGAATGTTGTCTGGGTCAGATGCCTTACTAGTATTTAACTCCAATATAAGCCCTTTAATTATTTCCTTGTTCACATTAATGGTATTCAACAATACTTCCTTTGACCTAGAATTATCATGAATTAATCTAATTGGATTCTCTTTTGTAAATATTGAAGAAAAATGATCCTTAAGAACCCCCTACTATTTCTTCATCAGATTCTTTCAAAACTCTTCATATCTAATAGGCCCTATTTTATCACGTTAGATTTGTTATTGATTCTATAATAGCTAAAGAATTTTCTTGGATCTTTATTATTATTTTGAGCTAAATTAATTCCTGCCGCCCTTTTGCCCTTGGTAATAATCTGATTTAGCTCATTTCTGGTCGACCTATAATGATTTAAATTGTCAAAAGTACTTTCTCTCTGTAATCTCTGGTATGCCCATTTCTTTTCAGAATTTTTCCTAGCCTTCATTGGAATACACTGCTCCTGGACTATGTTTAATATAGTCTTAAAAGTGTCCCACATCTCATACGTATTTTTCCCACTGAATTCTATATCCCACCTAATCTGATTTAGAAATTTGTGTAATTTATTGTAATCGCCCCTATAAAAATTTAGAGTTGGGTATGGACTCCATTCACCGAGTTGACAAAGTTCACTGAATGGTTGACGGTTTTGTGAACGAACCCAAGACGTCTACAAATTTCGGTAGGATCTCCATTAATCGGTGTGAATGATAGACCCACGTCGTACAACTGCTTGAGTAATGGGGAAGAGTGTAGGTGCATCTCTTCGATCCACGATCTCTATGTAGTCAACCCTAGGAGTTACACTGGTGTCAACTAAACCTTAAAACAAACAATGTCGAAAGAGGCGCCCGTCCACGATGGTGCTTCGGCTTGTGAGAAAAGCAAGACACGTCCACCCCAACAACAACTCCGGGACCTCCTAAATAAATAATAAGACTCGCTCTGAAGTAGTTGGTACATACTGGACGAAAAAAAGTTGTAGCAGTCCACAATTGGCTTCGAAATATTTTATAACTGTCCGGATGCAGTTTTTTCTCCAGTATTTTCAGTCCATAAATAAATAACATGGAACCACGTCTGCAATGACAAATTTGATTTTGCTAAAAGGGATCCGGTCTGTATTGACAATGTTTTCTTGTATTTTGAGCAGTCTTTTGCTTGGCATTTGTATGGATAAACATACTTTGTTTTTTTTTTGCATATGTCATCCAATTCATTCTTTGATGGCAAATGGCGCAATCATCCTCACGTTTTTAAATTCCATGTTGTTTTAACCAGTTAACCACAGGTAAAGAATCCTCGCAAAACGAAGCGAGAATCACACACTGAAAAATATCACGACCCATGGATGAGAAAATAATTCCTATAGTCACGAGAAGAGGAAATATTCAGGAATCTCGATATTCTCTTCACTTTGTAACTTATTATATGCTTGTTTTAACTACTCACCATCAACATCTATTATTAACTGGTTGTTTTACTTAGTATCACGAGTCAGGATCAACTGTAGAATATCCCCCTCCCCATCAACACTCAATTGTACAATCTCCACCCCAAGCAAATCTGGGGGAGAAATGCTACAATTTTTTTTTTAAATGAATGAATTAAAGGCGCACAATTTCTTTAGCGATTTTTACGTTTTTGGGTCGCTTCATATTCTATTATATATCATTATTTTTCAGGGAATTTCGAAGTGGAGGCCTACGCCCCCATACCCCCTTTCATTGTGTGTGGTTGCCCCCCCCCACTATTTTTAATAATCTAGTAAGTATTCCCTAGTAAAAATCGCTAACAAAATCGTGCGCCACTAATCTTAACAATTACCTAATTAAATTCTCACCATTTGGAGTACGCATCTTGAATCATAAATGAGGAGACTTTTTCTTCTATATTTACGCAATTGTGTTCGAGAACACCTGCTCTGAAGTACGCTTCCTGCCCTCTCTACAAATGGCTAATAATGAGATGATAAAAAAAAAGGTTGGACAAAAAGAATAACAGATACAGGTAACTTACCAAAATCTCATCCTCTAGGTGTTTTTAATCAAACAGAAGACCACAACAGTAAAACCACTGCCAACTTAACAAGGCGGTTATCAAAATAGAACTGTCGAGGTTTGGCATGAGAGGCGATTTAAATAGCCAAAATTGTTCCTGAACTTCTGTAGCAGTTCCCAACAGCTTTGGAATAATACGAAGAAAAATACATTTCTCCATATAAATGACGTCATTCTTGAACTGCGCGAAAATTGATTGGTTCGAAGGTCATGACGTCATTAATCAAAGGCTTCAGAATTGGCTCAAAATTATTCTGGGCTAGGGTGACGTCATGAATGCATTGCGAAAAATAAACAATCCAGTGGCATTCCATGAAGAGCAGATACAACAAACATCGTTACGAGGTACAGGGGCAGGCGGATGCATTTATTTGTGTGGATAGTTAATATTAACAACCCGTAATTGAAACAACTAGCAAGGGGGCTTCAGAGGAAGCCGTACACATATACAAATAAACAAACAGCGACGCCAGTCCAGTGCAAAGAACCAAAAGTTAAGAATTCGTCATCAGAAAATGGTGTTCCAGGACCTATTAGTAGCTGGGAGGGAACAATAAGTGTGGTGTTCTTCCAATGCAAACGAAAAATCCGAAGCCTCGGCAGGGAGTCGAGCCAGCAAGCTCTTTCATGAGAGGCTCGGGCACACTGAGTCATAGACTAAAAGGAAACAGCTTTAATGCATTAAATGCCGATGAAGATGCGAGTCATATTCAATGCCCGAATGTCTCATATACCCCCCCTTCCATATTCGGGTACTGCTATGCATTTTAAATCGAGGGGAATTAACATGTAAGCCTATTGCGTCGCACCTTCTCACCGACACCGAATCGATGGTACGAGTAGTTAAAAACAAAACTGAAGATGGTGCTAATGGTCACGCGACTTCTCTCCGGACTTGGGAGTAGCAGGGGGGGGGGGAGGCTGAATATTAACATGCAGCAGGTGTACACCCCCCATCCCCCCTAAAAAACGAGTTCGAGGGGAGTGGCTGCGTTGAGTGAAAGGCTTGCACGGTGCCTGCGAGTCATCAGGAGATGGAAGCAGGATGAAAGTAACAATGGAAACGGTGGGGAAGAAAAGGGAAAAAGTGAATAACAGACAACAAGAAAATAAATGACGGACATAAACAAAATTCGCCTTCTGTACTTGTTCGGGGTGGTTCGGGAAAGGGAACTCAGAGGTAGGAATAAACTAGTATTTAGTGTGAGAGTCAATTGTGCCACCCATCCATTCGATAGTGGACGAGGTGGTTCCCCGCCTGGGTCATGAAATTCACATAAAGATCAAAATGTCAATTACATGCAAGCCCGTGGGGATCATGGACCGGTCCTTGTTTGGGGTGGGAGGGGAAAGGCACATAAAGACCTCTAGTACTGTTTGCTGTCAACCAGTGAGGTGAGCGCCCCCGTGGTTCAAGCGAGAGCCACGAGTTTCACTTAGGGGTGTGTGGACATGGAAACACATTCTGCAGGTTCCGGGACGGAAGAGTAATAAGTTGTGTGTGTGAAGGGGAAAACGTGGAGAGACAGCGGTGTTATGGTAGTGGATGGAGCTGCCTCAGCATCCGGTCGGTCTATTAGCTGTAGTTCTGAACTAGCGCTGATTTTTTTTTTATTTGCGCTCTCGCCGCGAGTGAACCCGACACCTCGATGTTAGAAAGCCAACGCCCTATCCACTAGGCTAGCGGGAGCTCAATTAAATAATAGTTCCGTCGCGGACGAAGGCGGGGGTAACAATGAGGGAGGCTGGGGAGAATAATTAGAAACATAAAAAAGTGCGATCTAACGCCTAGATTCATAAACTAATCTCAGAATTCCTAACCTAGCTAACTCTAGAATGCATAATTTAACCCCAGGATTCCTAACCTAACCTAACACGAGAATTTTTCATTTTATCTAAACACAAAATTAGAAATATAACCAGGGAATTCATAAGCTAATCTAGCACCAGAATTCCTAATCCAAACACGAAATTCCTGACCTAATCTAACTGCAGAATTCCTAAACTAATCTAACAGCAGAATTTCAAACCTAATTATAACCCAGAATTTCTAAGTTAATCTAAACTTTGAACTCCTAATCTAATCTAAACCCAGAATTCATAACCTAATCTAAACCCGGAATTCATAACCTAATTCGAACTCAGAGTTCATAACCTAATCTAAACCCAGAATTCATAACCTAATTCGAACTCAGAATTCATAACCTAATTCGAACTCAGAATTCATAACTAAGCCCATAATTCCTAACCTAATCTAAACCCAAAATTCCTAACCTAATATAAACTCAGAATTCCTAACCTGATTTAAGCTCAGAATTCCTAATCTAATATTGGCCCAGAATTCCTAACCTGATATAAACCTAGAATTCCTCATCTAATATTGACTTAGAATTCCTCATTTAATATTGACCCAGAATTTCTTACCTAATCTAAACCCAGAATCCCTAATCTAATATTGACTCAGAATTTCTAACCTAATCTAAACCCCAAATTACTAACACCATAATTCTTTCCTTCAAACAAAAACTCAAATGCATTTAACTATGTGTTTGTTTTCCACAATTATTTTTTTTTATTTATTTAATCTGATGACTGGCTTCTTAGGCCATAAATCGCCATAACCATTCATAACCTAATGTTAGGCTGGATTAAAAAAGGGACCAAAGACCAAAAAGTAAAACAAATAAATAAACAAAGACAAAAAACACAACAGCCAAAGAGCAAGAAGAATAAAGCACGCTGTGGCGTCCTTTCTTCTTCTTGTTTTTTTTAATGAAAACGCATCCATCAACAAAGGTATGTATATGCATGAATAAGGGATAGGCCGAGGTAGGCGAGCAACGTAGAAATGGTAAACAATTCACATTACCAAATTATGGTATAAACATTTTTATCCAACTTCATTGAAAGGAATTAGACTCGCATGACGTGTGAAATAGATCATTCATTGAGTTAGAACAGAAGTATGAATGAAGTTCGCGTTATATTTCAAGTGTACAGGAAGAGAGAACTTAATCTTCATGTTGGCATAAAGTTGCCTCATTAATTCATCATTCTAAAACACGAAATAGCAAGAGGAATCCCACGACAATTAATGAGCAAAACGTGGACGTGGTCGCCAACGAGTCCCGAGAAGTGGCTGGTCCCTTAAATTCTTCTTGATAACTCGTCAATCGGCGTTCGAAACCAATTCTCATAAATAGGCCCCGTAACGTAGGCTCTTCTTGCCACTCGTAGACAAGCCACGGCCCATGCAGACTCCCCCTGCCCTCTTAAAACCAAGGGATTTACGACATAAAAAAGTGCCCGGTCAATTTATAGGATTATTTTATTTTAAAACGCTGAAAACCAACGAGAGAATATCTGCCAAAAGGGGTATGAAGTTTCGTAAGGAAATTGGTAAAGTTAAGGGAAGAGAAAATATGTACGATATATATAGTTCAGAGTAGTTTATGTAAGAGACTTGTGGGAGTCGGGAGCGGGGTGGAGAACAACTGTCCTGCTGACCGCATTGTAGATAGGACCTTGTGTGGTGAAAGGGTTTGGTTCGTAATTTGAAAAGGTAAGTTCATATTCAGGGGGTTCTGAATTTATCCTCTTGGTTCCAGTCTTCTCGATCTTTCTCTTCTCTTACCCTTTTTCCTCATCTGTTTGTAGTATCGCTTATTCCACTTCGCTGGGTGATTACTCTTTTTCTCCTATTTGTTTGACATCCTCCCCCACCTTGCTAATCCCACGTCGGATTTCACCAGTTTCATTAACTTAGTCTTTGGGGCTGAATTGGATTTGCCCTTTCTATCTTTCCATTTCTTCATCCTTTCCCCACTGAACAAACCCGCCCTCGCTGGTTGCAACAATACATTGCTACACTTCCTGGTGTAAGGTTGATTTTAAAGGGTGAATGAAGCGAATAATGGGCATTTCTTACAGATGGTAAGTCCCAACCTGATGCCTGCGACGTAGGAACCAAGTCCCCTCGAATCCCGATTACCCTCACGGTGTTTTCCAATGACTTCATCCATGCAGGCATCAGATGAGCGCCGCTTAAAAAAAAAATTTCCCATACTTCACCCCCCCCCCTCCCCACAGCTGAGGTGGAGAAGGGAGGGAGTGAGTCATCATAGAGAATGGCCTGGTGGCACTTTGTTCCATAAGTGCCAAGTACCAGTGAATCAGCGAGCCTCAGGGCTTCGTGCGAATAGCCATGTTAATGGATGCATCCGGGCGGAGGGGGTAATCACTCGCTGCCTCTTAGTCATGTAAATCTATCACTCATGTTTTTTGTATTGATTTAAATGGCATAGGGCAAGATAGTACCGGACCGGGAAAAGTGGTGCTAGACAGACAAAAAAAGTGTAATAATCTTTTTAAGAGCAAATACCAACAGAGGTATCCCGTTAGATTGGCAAGAGGCTCGTAATAAAAGTACGCTCGTCATGAACGGTAAGTTTAAGCTAAAAATTCTCACATTTGAGAAAAGTAAACAAGGCTTTATTTGCAGTACATTATGAATTTTCTAACGTTTCATCAGACTATTAGTATCTTCAGAGAGAATATGTTATAATTACCAATCATGGCTATATGTGACAATCTATTATGCACATGTGCCACAAAACCATGTATATTTTTTCAAATCTTATAACAGGCGAACCACCTTACAGGTTCAAATGATTTTTATTTAATTTTATTGCCTATAGACTAAGGAGGTATATATATTTTTTAAATTTAAGGGTCGGTCCAGCCTAGCAACTGATATCGAGGGTACAAGCCGCGGTAATTAATCTTTGCCTAACAAATAGGCTATGTTAAAACAAGAACAAAGGAAAAAAACACAAAAACACAAAACAAAACAATCACAAGAAAACAAAAGGAAAAGCATACCCGGCTCCCTCCGCCGTCCCAACATGCACCAAACCCCCCAAAAGGCATCGTGTCTTGTAAAAATTCTGTTACACTCGTTACGATTCTCTTAACAAAGGACACAATGATAGTTTTGATGCAGTTAGAGACGTTTCTATTGTTTTAACATATAAATGTGTGTTTATATTTTAAAATTAATTAATGTGGCCGCCCCTCGGTGGCGAGCACTGGCTCCAGGCGAGACCTGAAGGCCCCACACGTTGCGGACCAAGTCCTTCTTCATGCTGGTCCACACGCGGTTTGACGAAGGACTTCAGCTCGTCAACATTGCTGCAGAGGACCTGGCAGGCCTTTCCCTCGCCATGCACCCACACGTTGTAGTCGATGAGATTGAGTCCGGCGACTGCGGCGGCCAAAAGTCCTTCAACCAAAAGTTCATATTCGACCCCAACCACTCTTGCACGGTCTTGGCTGTGCGGGTCGGGGCACCGTCCTGATGAAAGACCTAGTCAGCTTTCTTCGTGATCTCTCTCACCCGGGGCAGGAATTTCGTAGCGAAGGTGTCCCTGTATTCGGCCGCGGTGAGCCTGTAACGGGCCACGAACCACGCCGGCGGCATCTTCTTGCCACTCGAAACCACGACGCTAAGCATTATCACAAGGCCGGGTGTTTGCTCGTGGACACGTAGCGGACCTCGAAGACGTCCTGGCCGAGGCTTACCACACGGTCGTTCTACTTGTTGATGACCGGATCGACATGACCGATTCGATTGCCATGACTCTTCAAGTCTTTGAGAAGGCAACGACAGCGCTCCCGACGTTGTTCTCCCATGTGTTCGGTGAGCAAAGGCCTTTCCACGCACCTCAAGCTCTTGCTACCGTCCTGATGGCCCTGGATAACTTGGCCACCGAGTTCTTCTTCGCGATCGCCGTCATTTTGAGCTTCGGAGAACTTTAGAAAGCCTTTCTCACAACTTGAGGTCTGCCTGGACGAGGTCGATCTGTGGGGGTCTTCCCCGTTCTTGAACTTCTCCGCGACTTTGTGACGATCATCAGGCTGACGGTGAGTTTCTTGGCGATATCGGAATTCTTGTGGCCCGTGCGCAGGAGAGCAGAGATTTCCATGTGCCTTTCACTTCCATCTAGACACACCTGCATACAATGGAAAGGACGTTATAATGACACATTTTGACGTAACCTTTTCTATCACACACGTAAACCTCTCGAAAGATTTAAAAAAACTGAGTGGAACAGAACATTTTCAAATTCCGGTATATACAATGGAGGAGGTCAGCCTCCCCCCCCCCCAAAAAAAAAACCCCTCGCCTACTCCACATTCAAGAGTGCACGAACCAGAAACATTATTTTATTTAAGAGAGTCACTCTTGACGACTGGCTACAAGAGCATAAACGGGCGGAAAGAGGCTAGCCTATAAATTAGGCTATGCTAAAATACAAAAAAAAAGCAGAAACAACAAAACAAAAGCAAGCAAAGAAGAAAGCAAAAAAGAGGCACGCTCAACATCAGTGAGAGGCCTGCCTCCTCGCGGCACCGGGCCATGCGACCAACACCAAAGAAAACCAACGAAAATGGAGAAAGCAAGCCTAGTCCAGAAAGTCACATTGTCCACAAGTGTGCATGAACTCGTCCCGAGCAGAAAGAACAAGCGGTATAGACCCCGCTAGTCTTGGTACTGGGACAAGTAACGCGCGAAGACTTCCCAGACTGGGAGATTCGTTAAAAATGTGCCGAACAGTCATGGGGACAACGCAGTCGTCGCAGTAAGGTGCAGGGAACCCCTCCATACCATGACGTTGCATCACATGACTCTCAAATTCGGTGACCAAAAACTACATGAAATTGTTAATGTATTTGAGGGGGATGGGGGGTAGTCCAAGAGAAAAGTCAAGCGAAATGGCACGCAAATTTAGGTCGCCGTAGGGTGTCTCCAATTTTCTTTGCCATGCATCCCAAAGGGCTGGGATGACTTGATTCCTGCCATGGAGTCAGTGTGGAGAAGAGCGAAACGTTGATTCAATCACCGAGTTCTCGCAGACTGTTCGGCGCACTCAGCAACACACTCATTTCCCGCAATCCTTATATGTCCAGGAAGTCAATAGAAGGCAACTACGACATCTTCCCGGTTTGCGGTAGACGTGACTTCACGCATACTGCGAACCAGGATGTGCGGGGATTCCAAAGCCTCGAAGGCGCTCAGTGTGCCCTCCAAACTGGGCACGACGCATAATCTCCCTTACCAAGCGGTCTATTACAACCAGCTCGGCTGTGAAGATAGACGCAGTGCTCGGTAGAGCTTCGCCGTCTTCAAATAGAGGGAAAATGGTGTGAAAGCTGTTGCTTCTTCGGATTTGGAGCCATTCCTGTACACTGACACGGCACTAGCGTGGCACGGTGTGCGCTCAAAGAAGTTCGAACACAATATTGCCAGCGGTATAGAAACTTTGTGAACGGAGGAGTAGTGACAAATATTCAAACGTGGAAGGTACTCCAGGGTGGCGTCTTAGCCAGACCCAAAAGCACCACCGGCACGAGAGTTACATCGAGTTCTCTAAGGAGTTTCCTAGCCCTAAACTTGAAAGGTTCATGGTATGATTGGCATTACACGGTGACATATTCAACGTTGAGTTCGGTCGCGGATGAGATGAAAGCCGTTGGCGAGTGAGGAATCGCTGGGCTCGCAGGTGCAAGCGCATAATGCACTGCGTAAGACGCAAATCAAGCGGCATCTCCCTAGCATCGACAAGGAGGTTTTCTACAAGGGGTGTGCGGAAGTCAGCAGTTGCCAGAAAGAGACAAGTGTCGTGATCGAGTCTAACTTCCGAATTTCACACTCGACTGCAGATACGTAGCAATCGCATTCGTAGTCAAGCTTCTACCGAGCAAAGGAGCGGTAAAAAAAAGAGGTATCCCTATTAACACCCCAAGTGCTGAATGTCACAGAACGAAGAATGCCCATAGTGCGAGTGCAAGAGACCACTAAGGTTGGGAATATGCGCCCCCATAGGTAAGGCTTTGTAAAAAATAAGACTAAGAAAACGATGCGACTCTAACACATCCAGGCGATCCCCATTTAGGAACAAGTCTGGATCGGAGTGAGGCACTGGATGGCGACAGAAATACACCGCCTTAGTCATGGGAAAAGAAATCCAGAACCAGTGTGCTTCGGCATAGCGAGAGTTCTGGTTCAGAGCCTGTTGTAGATGACGCTCCAGAGTAAACATCGGATATACAATAGCGGAATTGTTAACAAGAGATTAAAAATCGAAATTAGTAATGACCTTGCCTGCCTAAAATAAACTTTGAAAATGGAAGTATGCGTTTATCATTTGAGCCTCAAAAATGGATACCGAGGTCTTAATTTAAAGTTGAGAAGATATCAAAATAGTGGAGAGACAATTTTAGAACTAATCCTCCAACTCGACTTACCATTTCACGTATCTGTGAGAAATTTAAGGTATACGGTACTGTACATAATGTGTACAAGTAAGGCACTTGGCGTCCAAAGACCAACAGATGCCAAACCTCTGATGAAGCGTTACATGTATTCAACCAATAATCAAGGAAATGTACTCTTGAAACAGGGTAATGTGCATGGTGTACAAACAAGAGACTGGACCTCCAAATAGATCAACAGATGCTAACATCTCAGATGAAGTGATACAGGTATTCAAACGATCACCAAGAAAAGCAGTGACATAGGGATGTAAGATTTCCTTTAACATTCTGAAGAATATTAAAGGAAGTCTTACATCCCGAGATTATAATATACTTTGAATGAGTAGGGCCCGGATCGCAAATTCCAGTTTTGTGAATGGTTTATAGTAAATACTCGAATGCGAAGATCACCGCGTTCTTGGGTATCAATCTGAGCACGGTGCAGAGGATCAGGGAAATATTGGACGAATCAGGGTGTGATTACGAGGGTACGGCGGCTCGGAAACCACAAGGGCCACGTTATACATCCGTTTATCTTCCCAGCGGAGTTGGTATTTCCCTGGATCCAGGAGGTCACCGCTGGAAGGCGATCTGTGTGGCAGCAGGACTTTGCGCCATACTACACAAACGGGAGTGCTCAGTCTTGGCTGTGAAACAATTTCTTTGACCACATTACTCCGAACATCTGGTCCCCCCTTTCCTCCCCAGACTGCAACCCTCTCTATGATGCGTGGAACGTGGTTGGGAGAGGGACTAACAAGTCCCACTGCACCACCAAAGTGGAGCTTAGGTCCAGGAGCACCACAGTTTTCACCCAGTTAAACAGGGGGGCCATCGAAAAGGCCTGCAATAGGTTCCGACGCGGCCTGGATGCCGTCGTTGAGGCCGAGGGCGATTTCATTGAATAAAATAACAGTAATTTTGGTAAATTTATCTAAATTAACTATTATTTTCTTTTACGGTGAAGTTAGGCGGCACCATTACAGTTGGCCGTAACGGTTTATAACATTGTTAGAAATGCAAATTTACATACTTTTAGTTAACGTAGATTAATGAAATTTACAACGCACGTGAAATTTTATGTAATAAATACAATGTAACCACCAGAAAAGCAAAATAGTTAACAGGAAAAACTTTATAAGGGCAATAGTGAAATTTGACAGGAGAAATTGTTAGCATCCCTTTTAAGTCTCCATATCTTTTCCACGACTGTATAGCCCCAACTAAGGGCGAAAGAGGGCGTTAAACTTTCCTAAATAAATAACTCCTTGAAGAAATGTCAGAAAAAAAGCGATAAACTGAAACCATTATGTTTGCTCTTCTCAAAATTATTATTATTATTATTATTATTATTAGTAGTAGTAGTATATTATTATTATTATTAGTAGTAGTAGTATATTATTATTATTTATTTAAAATAATAAAAGACCAACGGATCGCGGTCAGAAAGTTCTTGGTGGGTTATGTAAAGAAAGTGCTGAAGTAAGGGAAATGAAAAAGTGTGGAGGTTACATGACTCAAGTAACCTAAAGAGGAGAATACTTGGAGCACTCGTGACCAAGGGTAACCTAAACAATGAAGGGAGGCTCCCTGAGGGGTAACCCATAGCTTCGCTCTATTTAGGAAAGTTGTTGTTGTGCTTCCACCTCGTTCCCTCTCAGCATTTCTTTTTCTCTACGACTATCCCATCAAACCTCTGTCTAGGCCCAAGCCTGCGAGTTGCAAGAGACCAGGACGAGAGGGCCCTGGGCGTTGGGGCAAGGATAATGGGAAGATTGTTTTTTGCTCCAATAACCACTTTCCTGTGTGTAATGGTCTGACCACCTCCCTGTGGCGGTTCTCTGGTACATAAGGATGTACTGCTTGTAGCGAGTGGGATTTACTGCCTTGTTGGCTGCCAGGCCAGCTAAAAATCTCGGGGACCTGTCTCTGGGTCTGCCATAATAGATATTACGTCCTGCTAAGCCCTCCAGTTGGGGTAGGTGACCCACACCAACCCTCTTAGAGAGGTAAGAGGCAGCATCGTCCTCATGACCTTGCCCACGCACCTCGTCGATCCGTGGATTTTCAAGTTGATGGGAACGGCAATGCCCGCGCCCCCTTTCTTAAACATGATGGTCGGCATGCAGGGAGAGGAGGGACCCTCTATCCCACCTGGTGCCTCTTTGACGGCCAAGATCTTCTCCATCTCGAAACAAACTCTGGCTGAGGCTGGTCTGTCCGGCCTTGGGGGCCTCTTCCGGGGGGGGGGGGGAGAAGCGGATTCACTGTCCGCCCTCTCTCCAAAGAAAAGACAAGAGGGAAAAACAAAGAGGACAAGGGATTCCACTTCAATCGCGAGAACTCCGAGTAGGGACGAGTTTGCTGTCTATTCGCAATGGCCAAGCCAAGACCGACACGTCCAACTCTGACGCGCCTTCAGGCGGGGCGGCTCAGACCAAGACCAAGACCAAAGTAACAAGTGTGCTGAATGGAGACTCGATGACGTGGGGCTCCTAATTCAGAAACTACCTCGCATTTTTTTTTAGTCTGCTGGCTTCAAGCAATTTATAGTTTTTCGCTACACTGATGGTAACAGGAGGGCTAAAGGTCACATGTTACATCATGGGAAAGCTTTAGCTAGATTAGCACATCGAGAGTCGAAAGTGACCAGTTTCTAAGATGGAAGCCTTCTAAAGAATGCTGCGGACCCTTCCGAGGTGTTAATTATTGATGCACTTCGGACACTCGAAGGCTCGCCGGTGAGTGTTACGCCGCACTCTACCATGAATTTCGTGAAAGGACGGAAGAGCTAGCTGACCGAGGAGCAGTCAAGTTCAAGCATGTGATGAGAAGACAGGGAGGAGCCTCGAGACCCAGCCATACACTCTTCGTCACGTTCGATCTTGACAGGCTCCATGAGTCTGTACGTGGCGGTTGGCATCGCTGCCACGTGAGGGCATTCATACAACTGCCGGGCGAGTGCAAATACTGCCACCGCTTCGGCTATACGAATCGCCAATCTAGACGTGAGGCTATGTAAGTTGTTCTAAGGCCGTACACGATAAATTCTTATCGTACATGGCCAACTGTGAAAATTGAGGATAGCCGTATCTTGCTTTTGCGAAGCAACGTGGCGCGTATCTCCTTGTAAAGGAAATCCTGGCCGTTCAGGCTGCAGATCATCTCTCCTTTTGTCACGCTAAGGACTTGGTCTTTGCGCAGTTATCGGTACATAAGACTTATAAGGCCTCTGTATTAAAAAAAAAAGCACCCTCAGCTCATGGCACCTTCAGTCCTACGAGCACGTTCGCTTCCACGCCCATTCGGAACCCTTCTGCAGGTCCCCCTCCCCCATTGCGGGCGCTCTCCTGATAAAGCTAGCGCACAAAGGATTCACATCTGTCCTCCGCTAAAAGCAGGCCTACTCCTCTCCCTCCGCCTGCGTGACCGTTCCCCGTAAGACGAAACGGCTCGTGCGTCCACCGAGTTGTTAGGCTTACAAGAGGCAACCCCCCCCCTTCATGGGGGGATGCCCCATGAAGGTAGCCATGAGGCTGTCTTCTGGAACTCCTATAGCTGTCACCAGAAATGAGGAGAGCAACAAAGGAGCTTCTGGTCCTTCGGCCGCATTCAAAGCTGGATCGGGAAGCATACGGATATTCCCGTGAGGGTCTTCACTTCGAACAGGGCCCCGAATGTCTTCCGAGATAGACCTGGAGAGCATATTCCTTCAATGTAATTAATCTCCATGGACTCCAAGCCAACTGAGAAGAGCAGCGTTGGTTCATCGTGCCCTCTGCCCACCATCGCGAGGGTTAAGTGTCTTGCGACCTCAACACCACGGAATGGGGGCTGGGAAGGAGGATACGCGATCTACACTCGGCATGATGTCTCTGTTCTTCTATTTACTATAAATACATCCTTTCAGGCAGTAGCATTGCAGTTAAACATGACTAAGAGGTATACTGTTAGTTCTGCGTACATTCCACCGTTAGCCGAATTTGAGCCCGGGAACTTTCCCCGGGTCGTGGCACGGTTCCCAAGGCCCTTTCTCTTGCTTGTGGATAAGTTATACATTACTATCCGAAAACCGCTTCATTTTCCTGCATTGACCTAACCCCTTGTTCTCTGGATGCATAGGAGGTGGTCAATGACTACCATGGTAGTGATCACTTTCCCATTCAACTATCATTTTCTGGGCCGCTGCCGCTTGAAACCCCACCCCAGCGGTGCTTGCAACGGGAGCGGTGGACCGCTTTTCAGTAAATTACTAATTTCTCAGTCCCAGTCGAGGAGTTTAGGTCGGTGGATGATGCCAATGAATTACTCTGGGGCAACTTACATGTCTAAGCTCCGGTCGGGGTAGTGTTTTAACATTTCTGCATTCTTCCTGCCATTTTTAATACTGCTCCTGCCCTTGCGAACCCGCAAGAGTACATTAGGATGCTTGTGCACCATCCTGGCCTAAAACCCACACTTTTCCCTCCCGGAACTAATACCTATACAGCATCTGAAGCGATATATCTTACACACATTTTTCCTTTGTCGACTTTCATTATTTTCATTGCAAACTTTCTGCGTGAAAGGCCTCGTTGCTATTGCGCATTAAATTCTGTATAAAGAGCTACTAGGTTGTGTTTGGCTCTTGTTTCATGCGAAAAATACCTGGGTCTGTAGTGACGCCCGAATTCCAAGGTGAACTAGGCTCAACGAGGAACCTCACAAATGAGCATCCTGTTGGACCTATGAAATCTCGAAATGGGGCACACGTATTAATTACTGAAATAATATGCTATGTAGTAGTAATGAACCAATGTATAATAAAACGAAATACTTATACCACAATTGTACTACATATGTAATAAGAAAAACATGAGTGTAAGAAAGGCAAGAGAATAGTTGGAGGTTCCCACACGAACACACAAACATACACACACAGGAAATAGCTGCGAGACGAAAGGTCTCGATGCATGATAACGAAGGCAGCTGGGGAAACTTAGGATGGTATCTGATCTGACCAGTTAAAGTTGACGTGGACCAGCGAAAGGACAAAATCAACTGTCCTATCACTTTGTTATGGTTACCAGCCCGGTTGGGCCAACATGTGTCTACATTAAATCACACACACCCCTTTGACTCTGCCAAGCAGTCTCAACAAAGGTACAAACGAACATACTTCTGACCTTATTAGCTCCGCCCCGCGTCTAGATTAGGAGAAAAGAATTCACGACCCCTTCATTGGAGGGAGTATAAATAGACGGGTTGAAATATTAAAAAAAATATATTTATTCGTCATTACTCTCCTTCTGAGTTGGCTATTATTAGCGTCCTAGCATCAACTATCTAACGTTAGAGACAAATTTACAACAAAGCCGCGTAAGACTCGACTATCTCGCTTGACCCAATTAAAGTAGATCTAAAACCTTCGGGTACCCCATGACAGGTGACCGTCCGGGGTGACCCTTACGTCGCGAATAGTGAAGGCATCGAAGAATGGACTCTGCCAGCAACCATCAGACAAGACAAGGGGAACGAGATTTCATGAACGCCATTAACATCAAGCCGCCCATCTTCAATGAATCAGCAGTCTCAGGTTGGTTTCGCATTGTGGAAGCGCATTTTCACATTTCTAGGCTAAAAAAGAGGAGACCAAGTTCCTTCACGTATTAGCCTCACTTCCGCCTGAGACTGTTGGCCGTCTGTCAGCAGCCATCTTGGATGAGCATAACTACCAAAGGCTGAAAACGGAAGTAATCGCCCTTTTCGAGAAGACCAAGCCTGAGCTATTCGAAAGGTTAATAGCCTCCTCCGCACTCATAGGCCTGCCCTCAATCAATCTTAAAGACCTGCAAAGAACTGCCCTTCAGGTAGGAGTAAGCGAGGACTTCGTTCGTCACAAATTTATACAATCCTTACCACCGAACATTGCGCCTATAATTGTTACACAAAAAGAACTAACCCTGGCCCAATTGGGTAAACTTACGGATGAGCTTACTGCGTTCAGGAAAGAGCGGTGTCATAGTGTAAATTTCGAAAAATGCAGTGCCGTATCCGCGTCCGGTGCGTTTTCTAATAAAGACGTGATAAATGCGTAAATAATTTGGTGGGTTTTGCACGATCGGTGCCTAAGGATAATGACAGTGCGCGTAATATACGGGAGGGACTGCGACCATTCCGCAGAAAACTGAAACCTGTAGTTTGCCGCTCGCACCTGCACTTTGGCGAGGAGACTAGTTTGGTAAGCCCTGGTGCAGCTGGCTAAAAAGAGGAGAACGCTTGCAAATGCAGCCTTCCTCCAGGCTATCTTCGCCAGTCCCACGGGAAAACGAGTCAAACATGCCTTAGTGGGCGCGGCCGCTGATAAGCTATTAGTTTTCACCGTCGCCACGAAAATGTATGATAAAAAGCGCAATTTTTTAAATGACACAGGGGCAAGTGTCTCATTAATTCCGACGGAATTGGCTAGGTCGAGTGAATTGCCCGAATCCACATCCGTCAAGTGTTGAATTATCTGGGGAACCTGCGGTAGCCCTGATCATAAATGACCTTCAGAACATATCCCCCCTCCGTGCAGGGCCATTCTGAAAGAATATAGGGCTCTGTATGGACCCGCTCCCGCTCAACCATCACCACACTCAGTTGCCCACAAATCAACTGTCAGTGCTCTACCGTCCGTTGCGCGGCCTAGGCCTCTTTCGAAGGAGAAATTACTGGTTGCCAAAGCAACTCTCGAAGAACTATTGAAGAAGGAGGTCGTGCGTCTGTCGAGCTTGCCATGGGCTTCACCAGTCCACTTAGGGCCTAAGAAGGCGCCCGAAGCCTCTAGTCTCGTCGTCCTCATCGAAATTGGATGCAAAGTTCATTAAAGAGCTGGCATCGAAAATGGCACAGATCGACTTCACGAGAGTATCTTTAGGACACCTGCACTCGTTGCAGGTGTCACAAACATGCGTTGCAGAATGCAACGCATGTTTGGGAGCGGATAGACTGCGTTCGCAAATCACTCGAAAGGCCATATGCTAGCCCTTTTCCGGTGAGCGAGCGTGGCAGCAAGGTATTCAAGCTGGAATACCCTGATGGAGGAAGAGACACTGTCTCAATAGACAAACTAAGACCGGCGAAATTGCCCACCTTACACGATGATGACGTGTGGGTAATCAGCGACTCGCAAGGATACAGGATGAGCACAAGAGGACCAGTCGCGGTTCGCCACGTGGAAATTCTGCAACAGGAGAAGATGCGACCTCTGGCAACGCGCAAGACGCTACAGCGATAACCGGGGAAGAAAATGTGCAGCCGGGAATGGTCATGCAGCCCAGGAGAAGAATCTCGGTTGCTAGGGACAATTTATATTATTATTATTATTGAAATTGGCGTAATCGTAAATAGGTCGTCACTCTTGTATGTCATAAGAGACATAAATATATATACAAGCCTCGATGATCCATGTTGTGTTATGTACATTAGAAGTTGGATGTTAAAGGAGGCATAAATATACATACAAGCCTCGCCGAACCATTTCTGCCTGGTAAGTTTGAGCAATGTAATAATTATATAAGTAATATGAAATGTGCGTTGCAAGGTGAAATAGATCCAATATGTCTCCTCACAGATGAACGTCATAGGAACTCTATAAAGCCTTGTAACGGCACCAAAAATAAAACCAGGCCTCGCTGATCCATGTTATTTGTTCTAGGTACCTTCGAATTTGTATGTTAATAGTCATAAATATACATACATGCCTCACTGAACCATTTTTGCCTTGTAACTTTGATCAATGTAATGATTATTGCCACAATGTAGCGATATGCCATGTATTTCTCTTTTTTTTGGGGGGGAGGGCAGGTTGTACAGGCTCTCTTTAAGCACAGTTGTATCCATGAATAAGTGAAGTTAATTTCATTTCCTGTGCATATATTAGAAATGTACATGCTTGTCTAGTCCGGATATGCAATTTTCTCTTTCTCCAACTACATTACTGGGAGGGAAGTTCTCTGTGGAGAGCACGGCCCTGGCATTGAAATTGCACCAGCAATTATATATATATATATATATATATATATATATATATATATATATATATATATATATATATATATATATATATATATATATATATATATATAAAGGGTGTTCCAATAACTTGGACCGATTTTAAATGTGAGTTAAGTTTAAGTGTCTAATGATTTTTTTTCTTTTTCATTCAGATTTAACAACTTCAGTCTTTGGCAATTTCAACATGGAATGATTAACAATCGAACAACGTGTGAAAGTTATCGAAGTCTATTACGAAAATGGACGTTCAAACAGAAACGCATTTCGGGCACTTCGCGATTTTTTTGGTCAACATAATCGACCAACCGAGAGTGCAATTTGGGAAAATTGTTCGTAAATTCAAACAAACGGAGTCGGTGGTGGATATGAATACGCCATTGCGTGCTCGTTTACGCCGTTCAGCTGAAAACATTGCTGAAGTGAGCGAGAATGTGGCTTAAGATCCAGACACCTCTATTCGTCATCGCGCGCAGGAATTGAACCTCTCCACAACAACGCTACATCGAATTTTGACAAATGATTTGTGTCTACACGCTTACAAAATTCAATTGACACAAGAACTGAAGACTGCTAACCATTTGAAGCGCCATACATTCGTCAATTGGGTGCACGAGCAAAGACAAGCCCATGATGATTTTTCGCAAAAAAATCATCTTTAGTGATGAAGCCCATTTCAAACTTGGTGGATTCGTTAATAAGCAGAATTGTCGCATTTGGGCTGATGAAAATCCCAGGAAAATTGTTGAAAAGCCACTGCATCTACAAAAGGTCACTGTTTGGTGTGCATTTTTTGCTAGCGGAATCATTGGGCCGTATTTCTTCGAAAGTGATGCTGGGAATTCTGTTACGGTGACAGGAGAGCGATAGCGTGCCATGATAACCAACTTTTTATGGCCTGAATTTAATTCTATGGATGTCGAAGATTTGTGGTTTCAACAGGACGGCGCCACATGCCACACGGCCAATGCAACAATGGCTTTATTGAATGAGAAGTTCCCAGGTCGCATCATCTCTCGAAACAGCGAGGTCAATTGGCCACCATGATCTTGTGACTTGACGCTTTTAGATTTCTTCCTTTGGGGTCATCGCAAAAGTAAGGTCTATGCCAACAAAAATTCAACAGCTGAATGATGAGATAATAAGGCATATTGGTGAGATCGAGGAGCAACTATGCAGAGACGTCATCTAAATTTTGACCACCGAGTGGAGGTATGCCGCCGAAGCCTTGGCGGACATTTAGGCGATATTATTTTTCACACATAATTGCCATGACTCAAATAACATGATCCAATAGTGAAATCAATAAATTTTCACCCATAACACTGTTTTATATACCGGTCAGAAATTAAACGGAAAGCCGTGAATTCAGATTCAATAAAAATTTGGCGACGCTGTAATAAAAACGAACACTACTTGTCTGGAAAAGGGATTAAGTCGATACAGCTGTCGCTGCGTCAGGTGTTATAAAATTTATATCAAGAAAGCTTCAATTTTTAGACGTCATGGATCCATGATCAAGGAACAAGGGATTGACGTCGGTCGAGGAAATCCCGCCCTGAGGGATTTCCTCGCAGGAAGAGGCCACACCTTTCTCCTGCCCTACTTATAGAAGAAAAATGAAGAACGCATACGCATTCTTGATTCTAATTCTCAATCTCAGAGTCGCCCCGTTATTAATTACGTTTCGTGTAGCGTAGCGAAGCTCCCGTCTTAACCGCCTAAGTCTTGTTTTCGTTACTCTCGCTTTCCTGACCGGTAGTAAGAAACTTTCCTGACCGTACTACTCTGTAAACGCGAGCCTCATTTTTATCTTGCTTGTTTGTTTTGTTCGTTTGGAATTAAATCTTATTCTTTTACGTGATTCCTCTCAGTCCTTTCTCGATCACAAGCCTTCGGTAAGCCCAACCAAGCCGATATATTATTCAAGTGTCTTTTGGAGTCAGATACAAACTAAACGCCGCCTATCACTTAACCCCGAGGACAGTGGGGACCTCGCGAAATATTTGCGTCATTTTTAACCATAACTGGAACTGTTAACTTTACTCGTCTGTACCATAAAGTGGCATCGCTGGACGGCCTTTCTCCTCCTACCATAAAGTGGTCCCTGCATCACACTATAAAGGTAACGTGCCCTTCCTGCCAACCCCTACGTCTCTACCAACAAACTGGTAACCGGTGGTAGTTTTCCTTATACGTATAAAACCGCGGGGGCCCCCTATAGCATCTCTACTAAGTCTACTGCGAATGTTGAACTCCATAAGCACACTGGTTTACGTTTGGCGATTTGTGGTTTCCGCACCTCCCCGATTCAGAGAAGCCAATTCGGGATGAAACTCTATGATGAATCCTTCTAAGTTATGGGTTTTATCGCAATATGATTGGGGTTTTTTATCGCTTGTTTATTTTTGCATTTCTTACTTTTTAGTCACATTTTCCTATGCATGGATTTACGTACCTTCCTAATGACTTAATTCGATGTCATAAGATAGGTAAAAAGATAATTCTATAGATTAACGACTCCATCGCGATTGAAGTAGAGTGGTCCGGGCAAAGAACTATGCGTAGAACTGAATCATGTATCCCATAGCTGCTCTTCCTCGTTCTCCCTGACTACGTAGGGTTGGTTCATCTCATTCTGCTGAGTACACTGTTTGGTCTTGGGGATTTTATTATCCATTCGGTTTTTATTATCAAATTTATTCCCTCCATTATTCATCCATCAATATCGGCAGCTCTTTTTAATCGATCGTATTAAGTATGGCGGATACAGCGCTCCACCTCCTTAAACAAAGGAAAAAACAACGGAGACACTCGCGATAAAATACAAAATCTTCCTGTTTCGTCACGCGCGCCATCTGGCGGTGTGCCGAGCGATTCCCACTCTCGCCTCGATCACCCTCCCGCCAGATAATATAGAAAAAAATGAGGAAGTGAGAGCGTTGAATTTTGTATATACGTGTGTAGTTATGCAAGATTATAATTAGTTATTGCCAATGCGAGCAACGTGCGCACGCAAATCACGGTGGAGTGTCCTGCAAATAGAATCGGGTGCTTCACCCAGTGTCATATTAACCACTCTGGAGACTAATTCAGTTTATTCTCCTCAGATTTAAAGCGAAAAACAAGGGCGTATCCCTCAGATAGTTTGTAAGGAGAGATCTGCAAAGAAAGTGGTAAAGTTGGGGGATGTGAAGATTCGGTAGATGTATAGCCGCATATCTTCTTGCGGGCATCGTGACAGGGACGGCAAACTTCGAACATCTCGACTCTGGATTCATCTTTGGGTATAAAGCCCCAAGCAGGCTCCCTCTCACAAACCCTCTCCATGCCCACATACCATACAGACATCCCAATTATTCTCACTCATGTTAAAAGTCTCTCTCGGTAGTTAATTTTGCAGGCTAATCGCCAAACAGCTTTCACTCATGGTCAAGGTTGGGAGGTCGGGTGATCTGTCTCTTCGTTCCGGTTGGGGTTTGTGGTTTTTATCATAAACTGCCATCCCTTTACCCCTTCAAATACCCCAATGTTTTCTTTCCGTATTTTTGCTACACTCGTCTGCGGAACTTCTGATTTCCTTGCTGAAAAATATGGTTCCTAATGGTCACGAGTTTATCTTTGCACAAGTTTTTTTGCTTCATGAGGCAGAAACCTCGCTCATGTTGAGACGATCTTTCAGGATTGTATGAACTGATCTCACTAAGTTCGTTTGCGTGCTATGATTTCCATACTGTATCGACTATCTTCTCCCACTATCAGCTACAGCACAGTATGCAGGCTCAAAGGCTTTATCCCTTAGTCCCCAAGCGGTCGGAAGGAACAGAGTTCATCTGCTCTTGAGGAGTAAATCAACAACTCTCACAGGAGTGATGTTTCTTTCCTTGATAGTTCAAATGTGTGCCGCATTAGTTGCTCTCTTCAAGATCCTGCCTTCCAATGCTCAAGCGGATTTATGCATTTACTAAGTATAGTTTTTTTGCGGAGTGTTTCTGCCAATCTTCGTTGCACTCAATAATGTGCGTGTCTACCCAACTTGGATGCAATCTGTCTGAGTTTTAGCTACAATTGAACTACCACTTCCTATTGCATGGACCACTAGCACAAAGGGGTGCTATAAAATTCCAACAGAATGCAACCGCCTGCCCCCACTCTGACTCCTCAGGACAGTCACACAAAAGGGGCAATCCCACTTAATCGTGGAAGCTTTACGGGGCCTAGAGCACAGGCTTTTTCCTTCAATCTCCTATGGGGATGGGGTGTGTGTGATGGTTTGTAGAGGTTTGGATGATGAAAGGATCACTTCTTTGATCACCAGATATATTTATATTCCACCTCATTTTGTGATCCTCTTTGATATTGCGTTCCCCATAAGATTGTTGCGAAACGTTGATCGCTCAACCAGATTTGGGGGATAAGATAACGTTCCGAGAAATTATTACCAGACTCCAAAAGGTAATGATGAATATTTTTGGCTGGGCGATGAGCAAAAATTCTGACGATTTTGCCTTCGAGCAAAATGGCGATGGAAACAAGAAGACTGCAGTTTTATTTTATTTAGTGGCTTTGGGTAGCAAATGGAAGAATTCGAATTAGACTGATTATCTATTTCACGGGCTTATCTTTGATGGTGCTTAAATACAACTCTCTTAATGTTCGTGCTTTGGTACGATGAATAAGACTCATCTTGATGTAAGATCAGTTGCGTAAATGCTATCTCCTAATGCAGAGTGAAATGACCAGAGTGATATGTGAAACTGCTCCTAAAAATGATTTCTCTCTTCCTCGATTTGCTCATTTTATACTTGGACACATTTACAAACATATATATATATATATATATATATATATATATACAATACTTTTGAAAACCTTTTCTCTCGTGAGAAAATATACTGAAAGGGTGAAATTTGGTCAAACGTTTTTTTCCGTCTTCCTTAACAAAATAAATATAATATTGTGGTTGTAATTTGATGTTCACCGCGTGTCGTTACGATCGGGCTAACCCATTTTAAGGTTTCCTTTTGTAATCACAGAATAATTAGTCTCATTCCCAGTTTAGCTTTTTACTTTGGTGTTTTCGTGAAATCAAAATGGGAACGGTTCTAAAATATCCTGTTACAATGTTTCATTTGAGTTTCTTTTTGTTTCGTTTTACACACATAAATTTATTTACATTGGCCAAGTGTACACATTACTACTTCATGGGTTTGTGTGTGAACCACACTCACAAGGAGGAATGCAACACCAACATCGTATTCGAAATGCCTATAAAATTCAGCCCGAACCTTCTTCTCATCCCGCTTCGTTCCCTCACACAACAGGTCCTTCTCTCCCTTCGCTTGCTGAATTTAAGACTGGGTCGGGGGTATTACTGCGCTAGCCAGTCCACCACATCAGCTGACTTACCACTCTCAACCCGTCTGGAGATGTATACAGGCTTCCTCCAATGAGCGTACCCCAGATCCATTGATATCTACGTTATTTAAGTCGGGTTCGTGCTTAGACTCTTGGCTTCTTGCATCTTATATTACAATTCTGTTACAGGCAAATAGGGAAGAGAGCGCGCTCACGCGAGGAAACGTGGCTAACATAGAAAGTGAAGGTTCGAGGAGAATTTTATAGCCAGTTAACGACCGAAAAATGGCGCCGTTGCTTCAGACAGTGTTTCCACAATGAAGTCAGGAAGAAGTCTGCTATTTCTTGAGAAGGCTACATGTATAAAATTTTGGAAGGCTCTCTTTCCATATTTAAAAGAAAGCCTAAATATCACAAAGAAAACGTATACCAGCCAGCATGACATGAGCATTATGAAACGAAGAGAGCTTAGACACACTGGAAAAGCGTTGAAACGCAAGTGGAAAGGACATAGAAATGAGAAGTAAACACAAAGAACACGGCATTCATTATTATCCCAATCTTTCACATGGCGACGCTTAAGTGCGCTAAAACTGTTGACAAAGGGATAAATAAATGCCATAAGGAGCATAGTTTATAAATGTTGCTCTAATGTATACAATTAAGGCAGTGTTATCCGTCTCATCAATTTTCGGAGATCGAGGCATGAGGGCCTCTGGATCGTTTTAAGTGGAAACTACCACCAATCTTGAACACAGCAGAGTGAGGCGAGGGGGAAAAATAGCAAGAGTTAAAAAAACCTGTTGCGCCCATTCACTACGTCTTCACACAAAACTCGATCGGATAAGTAATTAAAACCGAAAAAACACAACTGCAAAGAAAGCCAAATGGGAAAATTCCAAGTATCATTAAAGGTCGGAACCCACACGCATGGGCTCACCTCCGCCGCATCCACCGGGAAACGACAAAGGCGAGCGAGACGAGTGCCACGCTTCCCACCAGGCCGGCAGTGACGGCACGGCCAGAAAAATGAAGGCGAGGCGGCGATCTCCCACCAGAGGGAAACAAGAAATCAAGAGAAGGGAGGAAGCTCGATGAATGCGAAGCTACTGCGGCTGTATGTAAGTCTCGGCAGTCATTTCGCGCGAGTCTGGGCAGTAGTGGCTGCCGGGGATGACAACAGCGCGAATGGTCCAATGATTCCTTCGGGGTGACATCTGCACAAGGGTAGAAAACACAATTACCCATCTTCACCAACCACAAAGGGTAGGGAAAAATATCAACATAAGAGGGGGTGGGACGAAAGCGAATATCTATGACAAGACCAAACGAAATAATTAGCAGAAAATGGCGAAATTCAGTGGTAAAACGAAGGATCTGTATTCTTTTCTGACCAGAGCAAATCAGGAATCACGTTTTTTCCATCTTTAGTACAGGCGATGAGTCAAACGCCCGGGATAAATAAAAAACAAACAGTAAAGGCAAGGCCAGATCAACTGTATAGCAGTGCCAAGTGAGTAGTTTGCACTTCATTGAAATACTATGTAGGTTTTCACACTGACACACCTCCACCCGGCGTTACTACAAGATCCATAACGTAAGCAAAGGCACAACGGTGAACAAAACAGGAGACGAACACATCTACTCAATTGTAAACGGAGTCAACTACACCAAACAAGTAGACAACCGCATACAACACAAGGCTGATATAAGTAACAGAATACCGGGTCTTTCGTAGAGAAACATTTAGACTCGATTGCCATTCAATTCAACATAGAAATATTCCAGCAGGCAAAATCACCCCTAACTTTCACCTAAAACAGGTTCAAAAGGCACCAACGCCTTCACACAAAACATGAATCATAACTATTGCAAATGTTTGGAAATCTACTGAAATCAAGACAAAAAGAGCACCCACTGACGCCGGATCATACGGCACTCTCTCCTAGATCTACACCATCTCCAAAATTATGGAAGGTCTTGTATTAAACAAAATCAACCCACACATCCGACTAAACACCTCCCAACAGTCTGCCAGTGTACTCAACAAGAACTGCCCTCACTAACAGCACCCAACTAATACCCCCTTTTTAAAAAAAAATTTAGGAGCCTATCTGGCAACTACCCACTTGGGGATAAGTCGCCGCACTCACGAGAGCCTAGCACTAGGCTACTTTAAAATATGAATATGCAAAAAAAAACAAAAACAATAAAAAGGGAAAATGGCAACGAGGAAGCAAGCTCCGGCGTCGGAGGGAGGTCCGAGCCCCCTCCCGGCACAGGAACGTGCGACCTAGAAAAAAAAAAAAAACTAGTTAAATAAAGGGTAGAAGGCCGGCCTCCCCCTAAAGTCTATAAGTCAACCAGTCAATGTGCACGAACTCGTCCCGAGTACAAGGGGCAGGAGGTAGCGATCCCGCCCACCCCGGTATGGGAACAGGTAATGTGCGCGGAAATCGCCCAGACTGGGACATTCAACAAGAATGTGCCGAACAGTCTGAGGGACAACGCAGTCTTCCCAATAGGGCGCTGGCGAGCTCTCCATCAAATGGAGGTGCATCCCGCGAGTGTGTCCAATTCGGAGACGACAGAAAGCAACCTGAAGCCTTCGCGGCATTGGGGGAACAGTCACGGCGCAATGGCATGCAACTTTAAGTTCCCTTAGACCGTCTCCCATCTTCTTTGCCAAGCAGCCCGTATTCCTGGCATGTAGTCGGTGTGAGGAGGAGCGAATCGATGTCCGGTCGCCGAATCCTCGCGGACTCTTTGGCGCGCTCATTCCCCACAATTCCTACATGCCCAGGAAACCAGCAGAAGATAATCTCGACATCCACCCGGCTTGCCAACACCGTGGCGTTACGGATATTGCGAACCAGGGGATGCGAAGATTCCAATGCCCCGAAAGCACTCAGGGTGCTTTGTGAGTCGCTATAGATCACAATCCGGTCTCCGAACCGAGCACGTCGTGTAATCTCCCGTACCGAGTGCTGCATTACCACCAGCTCGGACGTGAAGACAGACGAAGCGCCTGGCAGAGCCCCTCTGACTTCAAACAGAAGGGATACGGCGTGGAAGCCGACCCCCTCTTGGGAGTTGAAGCCAGACGTATACACTGGCACGGTTCCAGCGTGACACGAGGTGTGCTCCAAAAAGGTCGAACGCAATAATCCCGGCGATGTAGAAGCTTTGGGAGCAGAGGCGTGGCGACAAATAGCCAAAGGTAGTACCCTCCAGGGTGGTATCCTGGGCAGAAACAGGGGCGCCACCGGCTTAAGAGCTATACCTAGCTCTCGAAGGAGTTTTTAGGGTATGACTGGCGTCTCTCGGCGGCATAGGCACCGTTGAAATCAGCTGCGAATGCAGTGAGAGCTGTTGACGACTGAGGGAGGCACCGGGCTCGCGCGTACAGGCGAATAATGCACTGTGCACGGCGTAGAGCGAGTGGCATGTTTGCAGCATCGACTAGTAGGCTCTCAATGGGAAAAGTGTGGAAGGCACCGGTCGCAAGGCGAAGGCCGGTGTGCTGGATCGAGTCCACCTTCCGCAATACACGCTCATCTGAGGATGCATAAAACTCGCATCGAACGAACAAAGGATCGATAAAAAAGTAAGGCAGTAGCCCTATCAGCGCCCCAAGCGCTGAACGTCACGGAACGGAGAAGATCCATGGCGCGGGTACAAGAAACCATAAGACTGCGAATATGAGCCTCCCAGGTGAGGCGTCGGTCAAATACAAGACCAAGGAAACGGTGCGATTCAACCACTTCCAGGCGTACCCCATTAAGAAATAAGTCTGGGTCAAGGTGGAGTCGTGGATGGCGGCAGAAGTGCACCACCTTAGTCTTGGCCAAAGAAAACTGAAACCTGCACGCTTCGGCATAGTGAGAGACGCGGTTAAATGCCTGCTGGAGTCGACCGTCCAGAGTTGGCATCTGGGCTGCACCAAAAGAGATCGTAAGGTAGTCCACGTAGAGCGTAGCGAGAACATCTTCCGGTAGCACCGAGGTGATGCCGTTGATGCTCAGGGCAAAGAGTGTGACACTGACAACACTTTCCCTGCGGGACAGCCTCTTCCTGCTCCATTGGGCCGGAGAGGGCTTGGCACACCGTACGAGAAATCAACGATCTCGCAAAATTTCAGATATAAAGATTGGGAGGCGTCACCTCATCCCCATCGTGTGGAGAGTCTCCATGATACCGTATCGCCACGCGGTATCATAGGCCTTCTCCAGATCGAAAAACACCGTGGCGTAGTGCTGTCTAAGAAGGAAGGCCTCGTAGACGGCATTTTCCATTCGGAGCAGAACATCCGACGTGGAGTGGAACTTGCGGAAGCCGCACTGTGCGGAAGACAGATGGCCTCCGCTGTCCAGGAAAAAGGCTAGTCTAACATTTACCAATTTCTCCATCAACTTGCACACGCAAGAGGTTAGAAAGATTGGGCGGAAACCAGCCCGAGTAGAGTGATCTACCCACGGTTTGCAAAAGGCGAGTACAGTAGCGATTCACCAGGAATCCGGGAGGAGACCCTCCACCCAGATCCTGCTGAACAAATCTAACAGAAAGGCCATGCCTCGCTCACCCAGGTGTCGAAATATGGCGTACGAGACATCCTCCGGACCATAAGCTGTGTCCGCGCACGAAGCAAGAGAGGAACGCAACTCTCTCAGAATAAACCTGTCATTGAAGGCTTCTCAGCCTCTGGAGGTAAGGTCCATCTGGCGGCCTTCCGCGACATAACAACGTGCATTGAATGCCGGTGGAGCAGCATCCCGACTAGAGAATGCGGAGAAAGCGGTCGCTAAGGATTCCGCCACGGACGCGAGGTCCGAGATTGCGGTACCATTTTCCTGGAGAACGGGAGGGAGGATCCTGCGAGAAATTGCCCCGAATCCTTTTGACTCGCTTCCACACCTCTGCTAGAGGGGTCTTTCCGTTAAGTTAAAACACGTATGCCTGCTAAGAAGAGTGGCGGGCGTGCTTCGAAATATACTGGAACCTAGCCCTATCCCGACGAAATTCACCGACAATGAAATCGTTCGGGCGGCGCTTATAGCGCATGTAGTCCGTCTCACACTTGGCTGACCACCACGGGAGTGGTCAGCGTGCAAAATGGCCAGATCTTCTAGGAATAATAGTTAGGACCGTGGCGATGCGGTTGCCGGAGAAGAACTCAAAGGCCTCATCTACCGACCTAAATTCCTCGACTGAGATATAGAATTCAGTCATTTCCTGAAATGCAGACTACCGCGCCCGCGTCAAGCACCGCCGGATCGGGCTCTTGGGCGGCAGCGGCCCAGAAAATAATATTTTAATGAAAAAGTGATCAATAGGTCATCGAACACCCCCCCAAATCAAAATCAGGCTGTGCATCCGGAGAGAACAAAGATAGATCGAGGCAGGAAAATGGAACGGTTCTCGGAGTGATGCGTAAACTCATCCACATTAAGGACACTCGTTTTAAGTTCGACGATCAGGTCGGCAAGGACTTGACCTGGGGGATTAATAGAGTAGTCTCCCTAGAAGGGGTGTCTACCGTTTAGATCTCCAAGCAAGAGAAAGGGCCTCGGCAACCGTGCCACGACGGGGCGGAAGTCGCCAGCGTCGCAGTCGGCCGACGGTGGAATGTACGCGGAAATAACACTATTCCTCTTATCAAGGTGCAGCTGTACAGCTACCACCTGAAAGGAGGTATCTAAAGCGAAGACAAGAACGGAGACATCATACCGGGTTGTAAATCGCACCTCCTCCCGCCGGGCCCCCATCCGATGGTGGTGGGGTCACAAAACCCCACCACCCCGGGAGGGTGGGCAGGGGGCATGCGCCCAGCCTGGTCTCTAGCAAAAAGATAGCTAACGGGGAAAGGAAGGAGACGAGCCTCTGCAGCTCCTCCCAGTTAGCCCGGAGTCCGCGGCAATTCCATTGAAGGAATTGCTCTCCAGGCCTAGCTCGGAGGAGATGCAGGGGCCCTCTTCGAAGAGAAGACCCTCACGGGAATAGCCGTACACTTCCCGGAGGCAGAACTCCGGGCGTTGTCGCCTTCGAGGACTTATTGGGGGAGGTTGGGCTCGCCATGCGAGTCTTTTTCTCCCTCCGCCTCGAAACCTTAGGCGGGGGGGGCCCTCTTTTCGAGGATCCACCGTCTCCGAGCCACCCAGCCCACCACTGGGTGTGGGCGAAGGAGCCGAAGCTCCCTTGTAGCTGTACTCTTTTCGGGGGAAAGCTTTAGGAACCCCGGAAGATGGCCTAGCGACTTCATGGGTGTTGCCTCCTATGAGTCTAACGACTCGGTAGAGGCGCGTGGCCGTTTCCCCTTACGGGAAACGGTCACGCTGGGGAAAGGGAGTGGGGCTAGTTTTAGCGAGGGCTGGGTGTAGACCCTTTGTGCCGCCAGCTTTACCAGGGGAGCGCCCGGGGTGGGTAGAACCCGCAGAAGAGTTTCGAATGGGCGCGGAAACAACCGTACTTGTAGGCCAGGAGGGACCCAGGAGCAGAGGGTGTCTTTTTAAACATTGAGGCATAGGACGTCCCGGGTAGCGCCGGGCGCGCCAGGACCGTCCTTAGCCTCGCGATATGAGAGACGATCCTGAGCCTGAACGGCCAGGATTTCCTTCTCAGGGAGATACGCACCACATTGATTCGAAGAAGCGGGATGCGGTTCTCCGCAATTGACACACTTGGCTACACACGATTTGGACTTATCGTGTGCTACCTTGGAGCAACTTACACAGGTTTCGGGTAAGCCCAACTTTGCACGTCGACAGGAGCGATTAGTATAGCCGAAGCGGTGGCAGTAATAGCACCTCCGCGGCAGTGGCACGAATGCTTTCACGCGGTAGCGATACCAACCGGCACTCACAGTCGAACGTGACGAAGCGTGTAGGGGTGGGTCTCGAGGCCCCTCCCTGTTTTCTCATCAAACGTTCGACCTTGAACACCCAATGGTCAGCCAGCTTTAAGGTGATGTCCTCTATGGAGTAGTCCACGAGTTCCCTCGCATAAAATAATTTCACGAAGTTCATGGTAGAATGCGGCATCACATTCACAGGCGTGCCATCAAGTGTCCGAAGGGCACTAATCATGGCCGCCTCGGAGGGATTCGACGCATTCGCCGGAAGGCTCCCGTCAGAGAAACGGGTCACCTTGGGCTCTCAACCAATCACACTAGCTAAAGCTCTCCTCTGATGGATCATGTTGCCCTTAGCCAACATGCTGCCATCAGTGGAGTGAATAACCAGGAAGCTTTTGAAGCTAGCGGGCTCGAAAACGCCGGGTAGTTTCTGAATGAGGAGTCCCCATGTAATCGAGGCTCCACTCTGCGCACAAGAACGTTTGGTCTTAGTCAGGGGCTCCGCACCCGGGGAAGCAGGATGAATAAATAGTGCCGAAAATAAATGCTGCAAAGCCCAAACGGACTAGCCCGCAGCAAAATTCAAGGAAGGGTAATTTGCATGAAATTCTCAATCAAAATATAGACATCTGGAGAATATACAAAACTATAGCTAAGAAATTAAAATCAATAGAATGGAAGTACAGGAATTTAAAACCACCAAGGGGTGTAAAAGGATATCAAAAACTATTGAGAACTCGACAAAGGATAAAAACATAGACTATAGATGGATCAACAATAGATACAAGAGCAGACAATATAAAATCATGAAACAATATATTAAATTTTGGCTAAAAGATTAGATTCTTCCCAAAATTCTATTCACACTAAAAGAGACATAAGTCTCAGACAAGATGCCCTGCAGAACCTGTTGGGGGGCCGTCTGCCCAGTAATGAAAGAGAAGACCCTCCTCCAAAGATTTCTCAAAAGGGAACACTCGGCAAAGATGTGAAGGATGGACAGCTGCACCCCGCACAGGATGCACAAAGGTGAGTGCTGCCCATTTATCAAGCGCCTATGATGAGGCGGCAATGGCCTATCCTCAGTTGGCACAAAATAACCTCTAGTCTACGTGGTCTCATGGTACGTGGCCATGGGAGGACTGAAGGTTTTATTGAATGGAGTTTGGTGGGAGGAAGCTCATCCTGCATCTTTTGCCATAAACCAACTACATATTCGGTGATGAGGGGATAGACATCACGAAGTGGGACTGGGGCTGATGGGGGTGACCCCAATGATGCCACCTCCTTGGTCGCAGCATCCGCCCTTTCATTACCTGGAATGCCCACATGACTGCGCAACCAGCAAAAAGAAATCTTGTGAATAGGAGAAAGATAAAAAAGCCACCGCTGGATCTTGGAAACCAGCGGATGGCAAGAACCAAAAGCACCCAGTGCCTCCAGAGAACTAAGGGAGTCAGAAAATCTTAAGACAACCAGATGGCATAGGAGCAATAACAAAGAGTGCAGCAAGAATGGCAACAAATTCTGCTGTGAAAACAGAAGCTGCCCTTGGTAGGCGAACCAATGCTGTCTGAGATGGGAAGAGAGCAGCAGCTCCAACTCCGCCCGATAACTTGGACCCGTCGGTGAACACAAAGGTGCTAGGCCGATTGCGGGAGGAGTGTTGATCATACATGGTTCAAGGCTAAAGGCAAGAACTGATCCTTGGGCCTACCAGTAAGACCCTTGCATACCTCTACAGGTGGTATGAGCCATGGGGGAATCTTTGGCAATGAAAACAGAATAACAGAAAACTCCCTTAGACGTCCTGTGTGCTCGGCCATGCGCAGAGCAAATGGGCGAGCCAGGGATGGAAATCTATCCTATGAGGCCACTGTTCGCAAATTGAACGTGCACTCATATACTGGCGACCATGGTAATTGCTCAAGTCTAAAAAGATATTTGAGGTCGGGGGGCAGAGGGGCCAGATGTGCCGCTCTTGGCTTGGTCGCTTACCGAAGTGGCAGCTGACCCATCCGTCCCCGCATCCCTCGCGGATGGAGAGGAGCCCCGAGTCTTTTTTTTTAGGAGAGGAGGGCGGGGAATGAACCCGGTTCTCCCCTGTGCCGGCAGGAGCCCCCAGGGCGGAGGGACCGGCCTCAGCAAGGTCCTTCTCCGAGATGGAGAAAGTCCTGGCGGTCGCAGGGGCACCAACCCGAGGAGGAGATCCCTCCCCACCTTGTACTGCCTTAGAGACCCGAGCCGTTTGAGGAGGACCTTACATAGGGGGGGACTCGAGTTCGGTGCTTGGCGCCGAGCCCCCGGATTCGCCCCCATGGAAGGCCCTACCGTCTGAGGCTGGGTTGCCTCAAGACCATGTCTATCTCGGGGAGGGGCTCCATTTACCCCCACCCCCGGACATCACAGGTCCAATTGGCTGCAGTTTCACTAATCGAATATGGGAAGGCACAGGCCTTGACCTCCCCTATTAAGGTTAGTATGGGAGCCAGCGATGGGGCCTGTCTTCCCTCTCCCCACTAAGGGGGTTACCCCTACCGAACCGCTTCAATGGGGAGCGGTGGGCTATGGGCTGCCTGCTCTCTTTCTTGGCAGTCCCCTTGGAAAGTAGAGGGAGACTGCTGCTGGAAAGAGGGAGGCGCCCGAAGGCACCTCCAGACAAGGGGGTGAGGGGGAGTACCCTACATCCGTAGGCGAAGGAGAGGAGTAAGCCTCCTCTCCGGTTAGAGAGATTTGGAAGGTTCCCTGCGAGAGCACAGGAGGGGTGGGGGGACTTCCATTTTTTTCAGTGGAGCTGCCCGAAGGCTGCTCCGTCGATCGTGAGGGGAATAGGGAAAGAGTATTATTTTGGGGTTTTACATCATCGGGCATGGGGACCCTATTCTTTCTGCGGGAAGCAAACGCTAATCACCCCTCGTAGTGGCCTGCTCTGCAAAGGGTATGTACAGGGGTGGCAGAGCCAGGTGCCGCCATTTAAGGCCACCCATCCCGCCTGGTGACCTGGCAGCCCTTCAGCCTGGCGGCTCCACCTTGGGCATGGTGTAAAATTGATAGAGTGTGAAGTGAGAAGGAAAGGGGATGTAAGGAAGGTATGGGTGGGGATGAAGCAGGTTGTTAAAAACCCACCATCTCAAACCGGAGCTCAGGGGTTAGGGAATATTGTCCCTCTCCCCTCAGCCCCGATCCGGGATAGTTGGCTGAGAAGAAGGTCAGCATCTACCCTGTGAAAACAGAGGCCGACCAGAGAAAGTTGTGGGAGAGGTTGTAGGGGAAGTGAGGAAGTAGGGGAGAAATACAGGCTATCTGAAAAAAGAAGAGGCTAAGCTGGGGGCGGAGGGGGCGCTGAGTCCCGTCAGCACGGCGGCCAGGAAGGCAAGTCGCCGCGCCCCTTACGGGGTCCCAACTTATACAAAATGCTCCAACCACCATTATAAAAACAAGAACAGATGGCGAAAGATCCTTCTTCGAGATAGAAAAGGGCTCGTCTGTCAAGGGGGCAACACCGGTCGGGGAAGGAGGTCTCTTTTCTCCTTTTGAGTCCTCGGGGGCCTGAGCCACTTGACGAGAAGCTTGCACAGGGACGGACTCAGGTTCGCCCCCATGGAAGATCCTGCCATCTGGGGCGGGGTCATGTCCGGGCATGGGTGGGGACCTCCATGTCCCCCCCCCCCCAAGATATCCCTGTTGAGGGCTCTTCAGTCCTGTAGTCGTTTGGGACGGCAAACTGACCTCCGTCGGGGACGAAAGGCGGGCAAGCACGCCGGCTCCACGCAAGCTCAGAACGTATACTTAAATGACAGTAGGAGGCAGGGCCTGGCGGGCCCCGTATCCTTGGGCCCTCAAATTGGGTTGGGCTTATCGCGTTGCTTCCACCGGGAGCTGTTGATTCTGGGCCGCACGTGTGTTCCCTTGGCAGTTCCCTGTGATAGCAAAGGGGAGACCGCCGTTGTTGTAAAGATGGACTCGCCCTCGTGCAACTCCAAAGAAGGGGGTGAGAGGGGGGAAGCCCCATCACCGGTAGACTAAGGAGAGTAAACCTTCTCTCTGCTCTAAGAAAATTGAAGAAGCTCCAAAGATGGTGAAGGGGAAACCCCATTACTGCATGGAGATGATGACAGGGGACCCCTTGCACAGGTCGAAGTGGTGTCTAGTGTTACCTCATCTTCTCTGACACCTTGGGAGATCCGCTCGCCCACTATTTGTTTCAGTTCTAGCCAAAATCACACAAAAAAGGAAAGAAAATACATGGAAACTAGATACTATGACCTCCCAATGCCTTTGTAGAGGTTAAAAGAAAAGTCTCCATAGGATCAGAAATTTCACAATGTGATCATTTAAACATACTTGGCCCACGGATACAAGCTAAGACGGGACTTGACAACCTGGACCTCCATTCAGGCGAATTTGTCCTCGAGCTTTTAACATAAATGATTGTGCAGACGTAGCCACCTTATATACTTGCCTTAGCCGGCAAGCTTTTGACCCTCGCAGCAGGTTGGGACCTCAGTATACACTGCCACTCGACTAAGGACTCATAAGAGGATGAAAGTGCGCCAAGCAACCTCTAGGGATAGAAGAGCAAGTTTGGAAGGGGGTAGGGAGGGTATGTAATAAAGAGAAGTAGAGATAGGTGGATCCACTAACGAGTAGGGTGGGTGATCGTCACTTCGCCCCTTACAACTAGTTCAAAACTATGCTGCTCGGCTCCTCCTTTGGCGCCCCCGGTTCTCTCTTTCGATGCATCTGTTACAGGAGCTACACTGGTTACCTATTCGCTTCCGTACCCACTATAAAATTCTTCTCATCACCTACAAGGCCCTAAACCTCGAGGCTCCACCTTATCTCTCGTCTGCCCTCTCCCGTCGTCAAACTCCTCGGGCACTAAGGTCTAACCTCGCTCCCATCTTGAACTCTCTTCGTTCTGTCCTCTGCTCGATGGGTGACCGTTCCTTCTCAGTTTGTGCTCCTAGACTCTGGAATGCTCTTCCTGTCGAAGTCTGATCCTCTTCCTCCCTTGCTACTTTTAAACGTCTCCTGAAGACTCATCTCTTCAGAATTTCCTTATCTCCCTTCAGGGCTAACAGCCCTGAAGGGCGCATTATAAATACCTATTATTATTATTATCATACCCTGACGCTAGGTGATCCAAGGATGGTATGCAGTCCATTCACCCAGGCACTAGGTCTAGCGAATCGAACTCTGTGCAAGTGAGAACAGTTCCTCCTGGTACAAAGTATGGGTAGACAAAATGTTGAGGGGATAGTCACAAAAAGCAATAACAATAAAAAAAAGATAAAGTAGGGCTGAGGAGGAGTGAGAGGGGTTTCATAATTTACACCTGCACCTGTTAAGAGGAGGAGGGGGGGGGGGGGGGTATTAATCATCTGGCAGCCATTAAACATGGTAAAGATTGATTGGAAAAATATAAAAATACATAGTCTGCAAAAGGCTAATCAATAGCCTATACAAGGCAGCCCCAGCAAACATCCTCATTCATAAATCTATCCAATCTATTCTAATAAGCCTATTCCATTCATCTACCACTCAATTTGTAAACCAATTTCTACCAATCTCTTTTATAAACCTCAAATTGTCCAGTTTAAACCCATTGCTACGTGTCCTATCCTATTGGCAAGAACCTTACCTATGTCTCCCCTATTATAACCTTTAACTACCCCAGAGGGTGATGTGCTCTCTAATGAGTACCATCATGCTTGCCATGAGAGTGAATCCATGATACAAGTAACCAGGGATGACAAGGAAAGAGGCAGTATATCTTCATTACTTCCAAATCCTAAGGATTGGAATGTGTATTCAAAGACTACCCAGTAACATATGAATCTGCACTTTGAAGTTTGACCACAAGCAACTAGCATTCAATATGGTAGCTACCACAAATTAGTACTCACCTAGAACTACCTCTCGTTCATTGTAGTAATATCTATTGATGTTCTTTCCTTTAGTCATGCTCAACAGCTGGAGTCCTGTGACCAACTGATCTCCAAACTCTCTGTCCACATGTTCTTCATATGAGGCAGGGTTTATCTTGCGAATTCCTGGCTGGACAAAACCATACCTTAAAATAATTAGTCATTGTCCTACCTAGTCTAGTTTAAGGAAAATTCCAAGTGGCAACCTATTATCAGACTTTTGTCCTATAAGCTTTTCCACATTGCCACCTTGGAACTATTCCATAATGTTTAAAGTTGTAGCAGAATTATAAAAAAATGCAAATCCCTTATTTAGATGGTATTCTGTTAAGTAATCATCTGGAATCTATATGGGATTTTATCCATAAATCAGTTCTGAAAAATGGTTAAGTGGTAATGGTGTATTAACCCAAATGTCATGGATCCATTTCACCAGTGCCTTGTCCTACTCCTAGCTACGAGTCCTAACCAGGCTTCAGTCTAGATTTAAAGTGGGCAAGATTCCAAGCATGAGAATAGTTTATAAAATATTTAACAAATTTTTACTATAAGAAACAAGGATTGTTTTATCAAGACTTCATTAACTGTGACTGATAAGAGGTGAGTGGATTAGTATAGGTTTGGAGATAAGAATATTGTAATGATGAAATATCCAAAATATACCTTTGTGGACGAACACCAGTTTATCTTCAATATCATACAAAAAAACTTTGCCCATTACCTCTCCTTTCTTCCGAGGCATTTTGGAGAGCTTGGCAATGGTCAAATGTGGCACTAGTTCCTTCTCATCGGGCATGGTAACCCCTCTGTCAGAAAAGAGAGTTCGAATGCGCTCCGCCACACGAAGGAATCGCCAATAATGTTCATCCTCCACACATTTAGCAAACAGGGTCTGCAATGGACAAACTGAACTTGGTTTCAGTGACTTCGTTTGATTAGTCCATTCAGTGATGAAATATCTACAAGCTAGAGCAATGTGACTATGATTGTATGGTTAATATTGGTAATCATTAAGTAAAAGCTACTATTCTAATCTTAACTCAATTAGGAGAGAGCATACTACTTTCAATGCTGTCACTATGATTCACAACACATGGCAAGTTGGGGAGTAAGGAATCAGTATGTTTAGAGCAGTAGTCAAGTGAGGATGACTCAAATATAGTCAACTCTTAATTTACAGGTCCCTAACAGGTAGTGTCATTAGTAAAGCTGGGAGAATGCTATGAGAGTTCATTAGGAGGAGGCTAGGTCCAAGCTTAGGTAGAAGTGAGAATGCTGGAACAACAATGGTGAGAAGTGGGTGAGTATAAGTATTTTGAGTAGGCCAGGGAAGTTTAGGCATGTGCAGAAGGAGAAAGAAGCTATTGGCCTAACTAATAGATTTAGGGGTATCCTTGGTGAGGAAGAAGATGAAAGTGAAGTGATTGATTGTTCAAATGATAAGAGGCAGGGAGGGGGAGGAATATATTTAAAATGAAGTAGGAATGAGGAGGCATTACACTGGTTTATAAGGGAAAATCTGTTAAGAAAGTGGCGAAGCTAACTAAATGTGAAAATGTGTGAAAGATATATAGCTGCAGATCCTCCTAGAGACATTAGGGCTGTGATGGAAAACTGCAGGTGTTGTGGCTGTGAGGTGGAATGTATGCAGAAATAACAGTATACCTCTTAGCCATGTTTAGCTGCACTGGTACTGCATGAAAGGATGTATTTATAGCAAAGGGAAGAACAGAGACATCATGCCGAGTGTAGACCACGCATCCTCCTGCACATCCCCCATCCCTTGGTATTGGGATCGCAAGAACCTTAACACTCGCAATGGTGGGCAGAGGGCACGCTCCCAGCATAGTCTCCTGCAAAGAATAGCTAACAGAGAACGGGAGGAGACGAGCCTAGGCTGGCCCTCTCAGTTGGCTCGGAGGGCCTGGAGATTACATTGAACGAATATGCTCTCCAGGTTTATCTCAGAAGAAATGCTGGGGCCCTGTTCGAAATGAAGACCCTCACGGGAATATTCGTTCCAAATGGCCGTTGAAGTGACCCTGCTCATAGGCCTGGATGGACCAGGAGCAGAGGGTGCTTTGTTAACTTCGGAGACATAGGAAATCTCAGGTCATGACAGGACCAAGTCCTTAGCCTCGCGAAAAGAGAGGGGTCCACAGCCTGAATGGCCAGGACTTCCATCTATACTAGGTAAATGCCACAATGCTTCGAGTCAGCAGAGTCGGGTAAACCCAACTTTGCACAATTACACGGTCAATTCATACAGTTGAAGTGGTAACATTAGTAGCACCAGCGCAGCAGTGGCACAAATGCCTTGATGCATAGCAATACCAACTGGCATGCACCGACTGTCAGGAAACCTGTCAATATTGAATTTGACAATGAGTGTAAAGGCAGATCTTGAGCCCTCATACCTGTTTTCAGAGCAAAGTTTAATCTTGCCTGATCCTTGTTCGGCCAGCTCTTCAGTGATTTCTTCTAAGGCTACTCTCCAAAACATGGGTGACCTTTGGCCAAGATGCTGTCATCTGTAGAGTGAATAACTAGAAAACGTTTGAAGCCAAGGGGGCTTAGAAACCCCAGGTGGTCTTTCAATAAGGGGCCCCAACATAATCAAGGCTTCACTCACCACATTTGCAACTTTGGTTTTTGTCTCAGTCTCCTCGCCTGAAGTCACCTCGGGGCCAGTCTTGGCCTGGTTGCTTTCCAAGAAAGCAATAGATTCGTCTGTCCATGGAGCCCTTGTGAAGATGAATGCTTACTCCTATTCTTCTTCCTATGAGAGGAAGGCAGGGAGTGAGCCCAGTTCTCTCCACCCCTGCAAAATACCTCAAGGCTGGCAGGACCAGTCTCGGCCATGTTCTTCTCCAAAATGGAGGTCATAGCCGCCAAGGGGCACTAGTTAGGGTCGGGGGGGGGATCAATCATCTTATGAGGAGTCAAGAAGACCTTGCACAGGTTTGTCACCAAGGAAGACCCTACTATTTGGGATCATCACCACCTCAGGATGGGCCTCTAGTGTCCCTCTCCCCCCCTAAGTATCGAGTAACTTAAGTGTGCACTCATAGGGCCTATGGGCCATCACAGACACAAAGCCGCAAACAAACGGTTGGATTGGAGTTCCTCACTGATCAGAGTGGTACCATCACTCTTTACTTTATCCACCCCTACACCAAGGTCACATGAGGATTTCAAGAGTGGTATATAATCAGAAAGTGTTGTCAGGTTTTAACAACCTGATAACACAGAAAGAAACTGAATTTGTGACCACTGAAAAAAAAAAGGGAGTGGTGGGCTATATCCCGATCCAGCTGCTCCCGCGTATCCCAACTCAGGTTTTCAGATCTCTACCCTGGATCTGTTAAAGATTGGTGCTCGCACCTGTGCAGCGATTCTCACTGACCAGAAGTTGCCACAGCTCCCAACTGAGCAGCCAGAGAGGCATGGAATCATAGCAATCATCGATAGGACAGTCAAGCTCTGAAGTTCTGTTTTGACAGACTCAGAGATGGGACCCAAGACCTTTTCTTGGCATGGCAGCCAACAAGTCAGTAAAGCCTGCCCACCATAAACAGTATACAGCTTTATACACCCAAGAATGGCTACAGAGATGTTGTAGCCCATTGCATGCAGGAAAGGGGTTATTGGGGCAAAACCAATCTGCACATTAATCGCACCTCAACAAACTCGTCTCTCACAACCTGCAGGCATTAAATGTTATTTATAGAGGTTCCAAAGCCTCCCTTTTGACACAGCATGAGGTAACTAGTTGGGTCCTTAAGCCCAGCCAAATGTTTCAGGGGTATGTCATAGAAACAAAACAAATGCTGAGAGCGAGCGAGGAAGATGTGGACCAAGCCCTGGTAGAGTTCAATTTAACCCAGGGCCTGGCTTACCTAATTTGCACTTGGTCCAGGAGAGAACATCTGCTCATGGTACTAAGTGGAGATAGACAACAGGTTGAGGGGATAGAGTAAAATAAGAGTGCTGAGAAGGAGCGAGGAGAAAGCGCACCAACACCTTCCTCAGACCCCATCATAAAGTTCAAATCAACCTGTGACAGGACTTCCCTAAAGAGTACTCAGGAAAATAAGGGCAGGAGAATGGGAAAACAAGTGCAACTACATCTGAAACATAAGACGCTGGACAGAGAGGAAGATTATTTGAGAACCATGGGCCTTTGGCCATGATCAATGCAAGTGCTCTTGAGTCAAGGGAGGAACAAAGAAAAGGAAAGAAGCGCCGACAGGGAATGGAATACAGGGGCATTTGATGAGTACACTTGGATATAGTGAGCCTCATACTACAGGGGTTATAGGTAGGAGGGTGGAAAGTGTGAAAAAGATGAGGCCCCATAGCCAAAGAGGGGTTTAATGTGGTGAAGTTTGGTGAGAGCTCAAAATATCCCAAGGAAAATAATAAAATATAGAAGCCCAAGCTCTTTTATGTTTACATCTTTAGGAAAAAAGCTTCTTCCATTGTCCTTGAAGATATAAATACAAAAATGCTGTTAGGCTTGTATGTTATTTCCCTTTGAGCTATTTTAGGCATTTTAGTGATTGTTTCTTGCATATATATATACCTATATATATAATCTCACTCTCACCTGGTGTCTAAAATGGGAAAGTCCTTTAAATTTTAAAAAAATCGGGACTTCTGAAAGGTCTTCACAAAAGGCTGCACCACAGTAATCCAAAGCTGCACATGCTCTAATAAAAATAAAATAATTTAACATTAATCAACTAATAAAACCAAATTATTAACAGTATAATGCCTGAATTCTTTAAAAATATTTTTACTTTGCTCCTACAGTAGTAAACAAACATAAATGAAGAAACTTGTCATATGCATATATATATATATATATATATATATATATATATATATATATATATATATATATATATATATATCAATCAATTTAAATATAATGAAATTATCACAATCCTCCTTCATGGTAGTGTATATGAAGCCAATATATATTATGTTAAAATTTCTAACTTCAAAGTTATTTTCACTACTATTTTGAAAGACTTGTTAATGAAATAAAAGAATTCCAAATTTATCTTCTTTAGAAAAATAAAGCTTAAATATTTTCTTGATACCAGGAGCACTAGGGTAAGAAGGGTATGTAGCACCTCCAGGTACCAGGGTTAACAGTCAACATAGGGCAAACCTTCGCATAGCTAAATTTACAAATTTCTTAAAACTTACTTATGTACCTCCTCTTCTGTTGCTAAATGTGCAACAAGCAGTGTGATATGTAGAGTTGCAACATCAATCAGGGATGGAGCAAATTTTTCACTAGAATCCAAAAGCCTTTGCTGGATACTGACAATTGCTTGATGGATCTGAAAATAAATGGAACAGATTCTGAGAGTTGGACTAAACATATTTATACCACAGGTGTAAGAATGTTACAATTAGTGGCTAGGGTTAAGCAAGAAACTAAAGAAATCATCTAACCTCAGGATTTGAAATTTGGACGGCAACAAAATAATTTGGTCGGAGAGATTTTGCATCTCTACTAAATTCAGAAATAACTTTTCTTTTTTTCTTCTTTTTAAAATTCTTCTTCTTTGAGCCTTCATCACAAATACTCTGCGATAATGAAATGGACAAATCACTTTCATAAGATGTACCAAAAGGTGCATCATAAAATGGCAATTTGGATGAAAATGAAGATGTTTCATCATCTTTAGCGCTTGGAAGGACAGAATGTGAGGCTCCAGTTCCATTTGTATCTAGAGTAGAAATTGATGAAGTGGAAGGAGAATTTTCTTGATAACTTAAGGATTTGGATGAATGTATATCATATTTACTTAATTCTTCAGGAGAAAGTGCTGTTAAATTTATAGCTTCATTACTAGTTTCCAAAGAATCTTTTTTGGATGATTCAACCATTTTCCCCATTTCACTACTTATATGAAAACTTTGGGTATTCATATTAACTGCTGCTGGAGATAATAAATATTCACTGTCTAAACAGTTTGAGTCTTGATGATCAAATTTTTCACAAGTCAGCAATAATTTCTCAGTTGGACTATCTGTTGAAAGGGAAATTTTTTTCCGAGGAGTGCACTCAGTATCTTCTTCATTTCTATTCCGCTTTGCTGTCAAGCATACATGACTTTCTTTGATAGTAGTTGCATTGTTTATGCTACACTTTTTTTTCATATTCAAAATAATAACTTATATTTGATTAAAAAATGATACTGTATATCTCAGGAATGAATTAATATATGTATGAATGAATTTAATTTATCTGAAATGTAGGCACAGATTTCAATCTCAACAGTAGAGCAACTCAATGCTTAAACAAATCACAAAGCATCAACTATGATATCAGTTCAAGGACAGACACACACACCTGTCAGACAATCACATTGTAAACACACACTCTTCACAAGCACTACCTTCTTGCTCTGTCATTCTCTCAGTGTTGTGGCACCAATCAAATGTCTCATCATAAAGTTTGAGGCATTGTGGTGGCAAACTAATTACCCTGTATATAAAAGGAAAAAAATAAAATTGCAAGGAATTTACCACTGATCTGCATTTTAGATGCCTCTTATTTCTCAGTAAGGACCTACTAATTAATATGGGACCTAAACTACAGGTATATAGTGTATGGCAGCTGTCTGAAAGTGATCTGAATCAGGACTCCACTCAGTGACTCACCACACCCAATGTAATTTAACTTTGCTATAATGCTTCCACTCAGATAAGCTGTAGCTTATATAAAGTGAAAAATGAAGCACCAGGATATAGTAACCAGATTAAGTTCCACAAGTTCCTATAAACCCATGGTACCAATAACTAGATAGAAATTTGAATGTAACAAATGTGCAAAACCAGTGTCTGGTTATTGAATAAGCGAGGTTAAAATAAATTATAGCTAAGCGAAAGTATAAAAATTTCCTAATGAACTTTATGACAAACTGTACAAGAAATAAATGTACATAAACCTCCTTTAATTAAAAAATTTCCTTGGGCATATTATTTAATAATCCACTAGGAATACCAGTAGGAGCAATTTTTGTCTTGTATTCTCATTTGCTACACTAAGCAAAGGGTTATAATATGATTTCACCTCATTGATACTCGGTAAGAGAAAAATCAGAAAATATACTGATTTAATATTTCAGATCTTGTAAAGATGAGGCATTCAGTTGTTTTATTTTTTACCTTAACCTAACCTATTCTGGATTAGGATGGTTAGGTTATATTAGGGTAAAAAAAAACCGTGGGATGCCTAATTTTTACAAAATCCAATATTTTGCATATCATATATCATTGAATAAAAATATTGTATAAGGTAGAAGGATATAAATCCCACTTTACCTAGCCAATGCAAGCAGCACTCCCAGCCTTTTCCAAATTCCTACCTTGGATATCACTATTCTCAGTAGTCTACCTTTCCTTACCAGTGGTCTGAACAAGACAAACCTTCCATGGTAAGGGCAGCCTTTAATTAACTATAAACTTGTTCCTGCTATGGAGATGAGGGCCATCTGTATACACAGATAGCTCCCATGATCTTGACCTCTCTTCAACTACAGCTGCAGTTATATTAACAGATTTCTCTACTACACCATATATGGAATATTGATCCTAACCACAACATTGTGGCTAGACTCAATAGGCATTATGGGAGGGCTTACATGATGGCTCAATTGATACTCAGGGAGAGCACCATGGGTGTTCAAAGAGAGCTCAATGTAGAGTGGTGTATGGCAACCAGCTCCTCCATGAAGACATATACATTGCCTGGTAGAGCCCCACTGACTTCAAAGCATTGACAAGCAGGCTGTCAATAGGGGATGTGCGGAAGGCGCTAGTCACTAGATGGAGAGCATTTTTGTAGATTGCATCCACCTTCCGCAATTTACGCTCAGCTGTGTAGAACTCGCATCCAAGTCAAGTTTTGAGTGAACGAAGGAATTATAAAACAAAGCAGTAGCCTTATCAGCAATCAAAGTGCTGAATGTCAAGGGTGTAGGTACAAGAGCCTAAGGCTGCGAATATGGGGCTCTCAAGACCAAAGAAATGGTGTGAGGCTACCACTTCGAGGCATAGCCCGTTTAGGAACAAGACCGAGTTGCATTAAAACTGTGGATGGCTACAGAAGTGCAGTTCAATGCTCCAGGGTAAGCATCTGGGCTGCACCTAAAGAGACCAAAAGGTCATCTACAGAGTGCAGTCTCTATCAGATCAACCGGTGCCTAACACCCTCATCTCTCAGATTTTGCTGAAATTTGGTTTATAGAACCTTTTGGGGCCCTAAACCCATTTCTGAAATTTTAAGGTCAATCCAACCAATGGTTCAGGAGATATGACCTCAGGCATTTTGAGGTCACTAACATTTGGCGACCCATAACTAGGGTAATAATGGTCATAATTATATAAAAGTATATATATTTAGAATAAGAAAAAGAAAAGGAATCCAAATATGAGATTTTTCTAACTCTAGGTTGAGAAAAAAATCATACATTTGCACAAATTTGAGGTCAGGATTTGACCTCTGGGGTATCAAAATTGAAAATATTTTATAGATGTAAAAAATGAAGGCCTATAATTTGGCTATTTGAATCAGTAAAAAAAAAGAGTATGTTTAGGCTAGCAGTTTTCATATAACTAACACATAAGTGAGTGCCATAATTATAAGTTGTCCGAATTCTACATATTTTTCCCATTTAAGCTCCTAATTGACCTATAGAAATTAAAATTACCTTTTTTTAATATATAAAAAAAGTACAGCTCTTCGCTATTAGAAACAGCCATAAAAAGATTGTTTATCTTGGTATTTTTCATGTAATTAACTTATAAGTGAACATCATATTTACAAATTGTCAATTCATTGAAATTTTATAGCTTTGATATCAATTTGATCTTGAACTCTAAGAGTTCAATAAAAAATCGTAATTCACTGACAATAATATATAGTTAAAGTAGTGAAATGGGAAGACAAAGCTCTCATGTAGCTTAAACAATCTGACCTTCGAACAGGTAGCACATGTTTCATAGAGCTCTCGGTCTGTTGATTTATTTTTCGGATTTTTCAGAAGTTTTTTTTTTTTTTCACCACAGAATCAGCGAAAGCTAAGTTGCTCTTCTTTTTTTTATTACTACTTAAGTTCTTTCTTTGTTTGAATAAGTGATGGAGTTCGGGGATGAAAGTGAGCATGAGTGTCGGAATGTATGCATTGGTTATGGTGTATTTGGTGAGGGATATACATGTGTTGTATGTGGGCTACGTGAATGCATTGTAGATTTAGAAGGGATGAGAATGCAGGATTTAGACAGGATATGTAGGCTGAGGGTATTAAATATGTCTCGTTCAAAAGGAGGTGTATGAGAGGGGATATGATTGAGCTCTTTAAAATTTTTTCTGGGATAGATAAATTGGATGTTAGCAAGTTTTTTGAGTTAGATGATAGAAATCGGACTAGAGGTCACCACTTGAAAATTAAAAAGCAAGGGTGTAGGTTGGATTTAAGAAAATATTTTTTCACCAATAGAGTGGTAGACTTCTGGAACAAATTGCTGCCGAGGGTAGTAGATAGTCCAAATTTAAATGTATTTAAGAGTAGGTTGGATGAGTTTATGGGGAGGGAAGGTTGTGATGGTTCCTAAGTTTTGTATATATTAATATTGTTTGTATATATCTATAGATGCATGATTTACTTCTTGACAAGCCTTGATTGGTGATACCCTTGTTTCTGGACGCAATCCAAAGGATTGCGTCCAGAAACAAGGGTATCACCAATCAAGGCCATTTGACTCGGATGACCTATGTTGAGCTCTTGTGGCTTTTGTCATCTGTTATATTATATTGTAGGGGACTTTGATTTTGTTTTTCCCTGGTGATGGTGCTTTTTTTGGGTGGGTTTTGACGGATGTGGATGACCTTTGATAAGCCCTTGTGGCTTTTGTCATCTGTGAAATTATGTTATGTTATGTTGCTACTTGTACAGAATCAACACAGATAGTTGTAGTTCTTAGTCTACAAGTTAGTACAGTTTCAGCCAGCAGTGTGTGTGGTGTGTTGTTATTATTTTTCAATGAGCCTCAAAGAATATCAAGTATTAAAATATTGTGTATAACTATATTCTAATAAGGTTCATCTAATTGTATATCTTAAAATTACAGATTTATAGAAATTACTTAGTGAAATCTACATCTCGGGTATTAGGCCTATTCACCAAAATACAATGATCAGCAATTGAAATACTGCCAAGACCCTACTAAAAAAACACAAGAAGCGCATAACAATCAATCTTCGAAAAGTGACTGCTGTGCTTATTGAAAAATGTGCTTGAAGATTGAAAAAAAAGACTAATTGTTGTGTGTGAACTGTTGGACACTAATAATGAAAACCCTCACAATACTTAGAACCACTGAAAACAATGAGACTGAGCAAGATTCAATTGAATCATCTTCAATCAGTGATTTAAGAAGTGTAAAATCTAACCACCCGAATACAGGGGTGAGCACAACACGTTCACCATTCAGTAACCAGATCTCTATGTGCGCTGATGTTTGTGTCCGCTCATGCCAAGATTCAGGATCAAAAACCTGGAAAACTAATCTTCACATTAATCACACCCAGGATCACTCAAGTCCTGGTTTCTAGCAAGATGCAGATGTTAAAGGGCATTGTTTATAGAGATTACAAAGCCTCTTCTGAAATGACATTAGGTAGCTGGTTAGGTCCTTAACCGTAGGCAAAGTGTTAAGGGGGTAGTCCTAGAAAAAAAAAATACTGAGATGGAGTGAGGAGGAAGCACACCAACTACTTCTCCATGCCAAATCAGAGTGTTCAAGTCAACCCAGTGACATGGCTTTCCTAACTTGCACTCAGTCTAGGTGAAAACTTCTCCTCTCAGTACCAAATGCAGATAGAAAAAAGGTTAAGGGGAAAATTCAACAAACAAAACATCAATACAGTCTGGAAATAAATGAGAAACAATATAAGTAAACATACCCATTCTAATCAGGTTAAGTAAACAAAGTAATCTAGTGTAACCCATTAGGCAATCATACATATAAGGCTACATGAAGCTAAGATCAGCACATTCTCCCCTCCCTTGAAGAATCATTGTTCTATATAGCGAAGAGGCTTGTGGCATTCCCGCGTAGATCGGTGCAGTTGTTCCTGGCCAGCATGCACAGAGGTAGAGGGTTCATTCCTACGTTGAAGATTAGCTTGAGCACCAGATACCCCGGCTGGGCCAGAAGAGAATCCACCTTCATATCTCCTTCTTTGATGAATATACTCTGATCACCTGCAGCATTGGAAGAATTCAACTCAGATGAGTCGACAGTAGGTACCGGAAGAATTTCCACCAAACCAGTCTATGTAGAAGGATCGACGTTGAGATCCTCTTGCCTCCCATATAATGCTATGTTACCAGTCAGAGCCAAGTCATGCACTGATATCGTTGATTCGCGCCCATCGCCAAATCTTACATGAGCCTATTGTGGGTTTGCCTCTAACAACTGAACCTCGTCAATGAGGGGTTCATATTTACTGGTGCAAACATGACATCATAGTAAGGCGGGTCCAGGAACAGATAACCAAGTTGGCAACGAATGGACACTGGAAGATCGATGATGATACGAGAAGAGCCTCTCATGTGCCATAGCATTGGTGGCTGTGCAGAGAAGAGATCTAATAGAATGAAGGGCATCAGGCAGAACTGTTTCCCATTAACATTCTTGAAGGTTCTTGGATGCCAGAGCAAAGGTTATGTGCTTCCAGATTATAACATTATACCTCTCACGACTAGTGGCGATGCCTAGATTGTGCAAGAATTCAATAGGACCTATCAAATATGAAGGGTTTGTGAGAGAAACTGATGAGGAAATAGTTGAGGTACTAAATGGTCATTTTGCATCAGTATTTACAAAAGAGAAACTAAATAGTCCTATGTATAGTACTCATAGGTCAGGAAAAGAGGTGTTTACCAACATTTGTGTGGATCGGAGGATGATAAAAGGACTAATAGGTGATTTAGATACTACCAAGGCCTCCGGCCCTGATAATATTCATTCTAGGATACTTAAAGAAGGGGTAGAAAGTATCTCAATAGCTCTGGACAAGTTATATACTAGGTCATTGGAATATGGAGAAATACCCGATGATTGGAAGAGAGCAAATGTAGTCCCCATTTTCAAGAAGGGTAGTAAAGAGGATCCAAATAACTTTAGACCGGTTAGCCTAACTCCTGTAGTCTGTAAAATTCTTGAGAAAATAGTTCAAAAAGGGATTTGCCAACATCTAGAGAGGGAGGGGTTAATCAGCGATGCTCAGCATGGGTTTAGATCAGGTAGATCATGTTTGACTAACTTACTAGACTTTCTGGAGTTTGTAACAGATCAAGTAGATAAGGGAGAGAATGTAGATATAATTTACTTAGATTTTAGTAAAGCATTTGATAAGGTACCACACAGGAGACTAGTTCATAAATTAAAAATGATTGGGATATGTGGGGGTGTTTCAAATTGGATAGCTGAGTGGCTGAAAGACAGGAAGCAAAGGGTAGTGCTAAATGGTGTAAAGTCAGAGTGGAGGGATGTTATCAGTGGGGTTCCTCAGGGATCAGTTCTCGGTCCATTATTATTTGTCATCTATATAAACGATCTTGGGGAGGCAGTTAATAATAAAGTGTCAATTTTTGCGGATGATACCAAATTAGCAGCTGTAGTTAAAGATATTGATGATAATTTTAAAGTGCAGGGGGACTTAAATAAATTGTTATCCTGGGCACATAAGTGGCAAATGACTTTCAACCTTGATAAGTGCAAAGTTATTAACATGGGAAAAGATAATAGAGAATTTAACTATGAAATGGATGGGCATTGGCTGAGCTCAGTAGAGGATGAGAAAGATCTAGGAGTAGTAATAGATAGATATTAGATAGATTTGGATAGATATTAGGTTCAGTAAAAATAGAATGGTGCATTTGGGAGCTTTTTACAGGCCACCTGGGCAGACTGATGATATAGATGAACTAATGATAAGGGAAATAAGTAAGGGATGTGAAACAGATGCAGTTATTATTGGGGACTTCAACTTAAACTCTGTGGACTGGGAAAATATGATAGGTAGGGATAGAACAAGTGGCAGGTTCATAGAATGCTTTGAGGATAATTTTTTGAATCAATTTGTTAACGATTCAATGAGGGGGGACAATATATTAGATTTAGTACTTTCTAACAGTGATCATTTAGTTCAAGAATTGACTGTTGGGGAAGCATTGGGAAATAGTGACCATCAGATAGTTCGTTTTAACTTGGGAATTGAGAAGGGTAAAATAACTGAGAATGCTGAAAAAGTTCCAAATTTTCATAAGGGAGATTATGTAAAACTTCGAAGCTTGCTAAATTTGGTAGACTGGGATATAGAATTCAGAGGTAAAAATGCTTATGGGATGTGGGATACTTTCAAGCATATAATAAATGTAGTCCAAGAACAATGTATAACAATGAAGGCCATTAGGAACAAAAGTAGGAAACCATTATGGTGGAATCAGGAGATAGCTAGAAAAATTTCAGAGAAGAAAAGGGCATATAAAAAATTACAGGTAGAAAATAATATTCAAAATTTAAGTGATTATAGAATGGCTAGGAATGAGTTAAATAAGATTATAAAGAAGAACAAAAGGGTGTCAGAAATTAAATTAGCTCAGGATAGCAACAAAGATCCTAGAAAGTTCTTTAGTTACTATAAAATTAATAACAAGTGTGGCAGAGTTAAAATAGGACCTATCAAATATGAAGGGTTTGTGAGAGAAACTGATGAGGAAATAGTTGAGGTACTAAATGGTCATTTTGCATCAGTATTTACAAAAGAGAAACTAAATAGTCCTATGTATAGTACTCATAGGTCAGGAAAAGAGGTGTTTACTAACATTTGTGTGGATCGGAGGATGATAAAAGGACTAATAGGTGATTTAGATACTACCAAGGCCTCCGGCCCTGATAATATTCATTCTAGGATACTTAAAGAAGGGGTAGAAAGTATCTCAATAGCTCTGGACAAGTTATATACTAGGTCATTGGAATATGGAGAAATACCCGATGATTGGAAGAGAGCGAATGTAGTCCCCATTTTCAAGAAGGGTAGTAAAGAGGATCCAAATAACTTTAGACCGGTTAGCCTAACTCCTGTAGTCTGTAAAATTCTTGAGAAAATAGTTAAAAAAGGGATTTGCCAACATCTAGAGAGGGAGGGGTTAATCAGCGATGCTCAGCATGGGTTTAGATCAGGTAGATCATGTTTGACTAACTTACTAGACTTTCTGGAGTTTGTAACAGATCAAGTAGATAAGGGAGAGAATGTAGATATAATTTACTTAGATTTTAGTAAAGCATTTGATAAGGTACCACACAGGAGACTAGTTCATAAATTAAAAATGATTGGGATATGTGGGGGTGTTTCAAATTGGATAGCTGAGTGGCTGAAAGACAGGAAGCAAAGGGTAGTGCTAAATGGTGTAAAGTCAGAGTGGAGGGATGTTATCAGTGGGGTTCCTCAGGGATCAGTTCTCGGTCCATTATTATTTGTCATCTATATAAACGATCTTGGGGAGGCAGTTAATAATAAAGTGTCAATTTTTGCGGATGATACCAAATTAGCAGCTGTAGTTAAAGATATTGATGATAATTTTAAAGTGCAGGGGGACTTAAATAAATTGTTATCCTGGGCACATAAGTGGCAAATGACTTTCAACCTTGATAAGTGCAAAGTTATTAACATGGGAAAAGATAATAGAGAATTTAACTATGAAATGGATGGGCATTGGCTGAGCTCAGTAGAGGATGAGAAAGATCTAGGAGTAGTAATAGATAAGTCATTAAGGTTTTCTAAGCAGTGTATTGAAGCAAGAAATAGGGCAAATAGAGTGCTGGGTTTTATTAAGAGAAATGTCAGTTACAAAAGTAAGGAGGTTATTCTTAAACTCTATAACTCTTATGTTAGGCCACATCTAGAGTACTGTATACAGGCATGGTCTCCACATTTTAGACACGATATTAACCTTCTTGAGTCAGTGCAACGGAGAGCAACAAAGATTATTCCTTCCCTGAGGCACCTTGAATATGAAGATAGACTGAGGGTATTAAATATGTTCTCGTTCGAAAGGAGGTGTGTGAGAGGGGATATGATTGAGCTGTTTAAAATTTTTTCCGGGATAGATAAATTGGATATTAGCAAGTTTTTTGAGTTAGATGATGGAAATCGGACTAGAGGTCACCACTTGAAAATTAAAAAGCAAGGGTGTAGGTTGGATTTAAGAAAATATTTTTTCACCAATAGAGTGGTAGACTTCTGGAACAATTTGCTGCAGAGGGTAGTAGGTAGTCAAAATCTAAATGTATTTAAGAGTAGGTTGGATGAGTTTATGGGAAGGGAAGGTTGTGATGGTTCCTAAGTTTTGTATATATTAATATTGTTTGTATATATCTATAGCTGCATGATTTAGTTCTTGACAAGCCTTGATTTCTGGATGCAATCCTCTGGATGTAGTTTTCCTGGGAGTTTGGGTGCCTTGAAAAAGAGGCCGCTTGACTCGGATGACCTATGATGAGCCCTTGTGGCTTTTGTCATCCGTTATATTATATTGTGGGGGACTTTGATTTTGTCTTCCCCTGGTGATGGTGCTTTTTGTGGGTGGGTTTTGACGGAGTCGGATGACCTTTGATAGGCCCTTGTGGCTTTTGTCATCCGTGTAATTATGTTATGTTATGTTAGCCATAAACGAGGATCCGTGATCAGAATGCAGGTAGGAAGGCATACCAAATATCGCAAAAATCTGATTTAGTCATGTTCTGACAGGCAAATGCAAATGGAAAACGAGAATACTTATCCACCACCTAACAAATAGAAGCCAGGTCAGGAAGCTGTCTCATGCTATGCTTGGATGGTTGAAATCTCCCACTATTAGCTTGTGAGTGTGGTTACTTGTGGCTGCCCATATTAAGGAATTATGTAAAATAATAATATGATTTCAGTTACACACAAGGGAGAAGTTATCCCTTGTGTGAAACATTCACAGCAAGCATGTACATTTACTCATATCTTCTGGAAGAGATTATTTTGTCTGTGGCTCCAGCTTCATATTACCACTTTGGTTTTGTGAACTGCTTAGTGGGCTTACTAGTTGGAAGAACTGACTGCATAGTAAAGCTCTGTAATGCTATTTTTACCCTAGCCATTCCATAAGTTAAAATACATTCAAACTTTCTAAGAATTCATCGCCAATTCTGGAAGTCCATTCCAATAATTTTGTAGCAAACACCATCTTCACAAGAGGCTGTAGCGACTGGCAAGTACGTCCAAAATAGGACACACGTGAGAGTCTCTACACACATAAAGTACAGAGAGAGAGAGAAAAGTAAAGTTAGCACCATTTACGAGAATGTTACATAGTAGTAAACGGAGCATAGTTATCTCTGTTAGAGTTGGTTGATTCAATCTTAAGCAAACATTATAATCAAGGCAGAATCCAGAATAAACTGGATAGCTATCACAGTTTAACAAATAGAAGCCAGGTCAGGAAGCTGTCTCCATGGCAACATGCCACCGCCCACAGAGAATTTTACCCAATAGTCAGAGTACTTTCCTTATCAATATGTTTGGCAGTAGCCAATCAAAAGTCGAGTTAGGTTAATACCGACAAATCAACAGGCCGGTACATAAGAGGGAGGTGTGGCTTAGTTGGACGAGGAACTTGTAGGGTGTGGCTTAAATTGAATATATAATTGTGTGAAGCCAGAACAAAAGGGATGATTAAATTACTGTTTTATATAGCAATATATCGCGCTATATATCGTTCAGTCCTATCTCTCGGATTTCAATTAATTCATCTTTGTATATAGTCGTGTACATAACGCAGATATTAAGGTGTAACTCTTAAAGGCTCTATTTGCTCAGCCTCCTCTAGACTTTGCCCGCACTTGACCTCAAACTTAATTTGTCATAACTTAGAACTTAAAACTTAATTAAAGAACTTTTGTAAAGTGCAATAAGATCTAGTTCAAGGTAATTGTGTAGACTATGGGCCGATGCGACTCTAGTTCCTTTTTGGGCTATTTTCATTGTTTTTCTGCTATCGCACTGGCCAATCACAGATCTGGATTCATTTTCATAAATGACCAATCAGAAAGCTCTATTTGTTTCAAGGCTTTTTGTGTTCTTTATAATAATCAAAAATTGGTTTATCTTATATTTTAATGCTTTTTTCCCCCTCATTTCTTTTCTATATATCCTACCTACCCTATGCCTGACATTCTTTAGTGTTTTTATTTAATTTCCCATTGTTTAATGTTCAATTAAACCATATTTCGGTGTTGTTAATCAAGTGTCACGTCTTAATTCTGACGAAAACACGATTTTTTCATATTACCTGTTCCGTATTGATTTCTCTGCTTTGATTTGTTTAAAAGGTTATTTTAAGACCTTCATTTTGCTTATTGTTCCAAATTGATGCGTGCAGTATTAGTGTTTTTATTACTATATATGTGTAGTTCAAGAAACACAAATGGTCAATTCCAGTAAAAAAAAAAAGTCACGAAATTTCCGGGAACAATGCTCTACTTTTCCGTCCGCATCTCTCATATTTAAACGACCACCCACGCCGTTTCCCGCTCATTTGTCAAATTTTCATTTTCGTGTTAGAACATAAGAACATAAGAAAAGAAGGAGACTGCAAAAGACCATTCATGGCCTACACTTGGCAGCTCCTGTTCCATTCAACACACAAAAGATTTCTTACCAGAGAAAAGTCATCAACATTGTCACCCTTTACAGGAGTTCGTCAGATCTAATCTACAATATATATAAAATGCATCCAGAGGATTATGTTCATTCATGCAACCGCAAAATATAATCTTCCCACTCCTTAGAAAAATATATACATATGTACATAAAAAAAAGTCAGTCCCATCTAGCAGCTTCATCCATATATTTATCTAATCTATTCTTAAAACTACCCAGAGAGGAGGCTTCTATCACATGCCTAGTGAGCCTATTCCATCCATCTACCACACGATTTGTAAACCAATTCCTCCCAATCTCCTTCCTAAACCTATACTTATCAAGCTTAAACCCATTGCTACGTGTCCTGTCATGTTCACTAAGTATAAGAACCTTACCCAGATCCCCTTTATTATATCCTTTTACCCATTTGAAGACTTCAATCAATTCCCCTCTGACTCTTCTCCTTTCCAATGTATGTAGATTTAGTTTTCTGAGCCTTTCACCATAAGGTAAGTTCCTTAGCCCACCAATCATCTTTGTCATCCTTCTCTGCACAGACTCAAGCAAATCAATATCCTTCCTATAATATGGTGACCAAAATTGTACTGCATAGTCTAGATGAGGCCTAACTAGCGCCAGATACAGTTTTAGAATGACTTCAGCACTCTTATTGCTTACACTCCTCCTAATGAATCCCAATATCCTATTAGCTTTATTCTTAGCATTTAGACATTGCTTTCTAGGACGAAGGTCTGAACTTACCAAAATACCCAAGTCTCTCTCACAATCAGTCCTCCCTAAAATTCTACCATTTAATTTATAACTATTCAATGGATTATTTCTACCTATACTAAGTACACTACATTTGTCTATGTTAAACTTCATTTGCCATTTCTCGGCCCAATTGGACAGAATGGTTAATTCCTCCTGCATTACAACAGCATCAGAATCAGCCCTAATGGCCCTACCTAGCTTAGTATCATCAGCAAATTTACTCAGGTCACTACTTATACCTATGTCAAGATCATTAATATAAATTAAGAATAGCAAGGGACCCAAAACAGATCCTTGAGGAACTCCACTGCTAACACACCCCCACTCAGATTTAACTCCATCTATACTAACTCTTTGCTGTCTGTCACCAAGCCATGACTGAATCCACCTAAATATACTGCCATCGATCCCGTGTGCTTTAACTTTGCTCAGAAGTCGTAAGTGTGGCACTCGATCAAAAGCCTTACTAAAGTCCAAGTATAAAATATCATAGTTTTCATCATTATCTGCTGCTTCATACACCTTACTATAAAAAGACAGCAAATTAGTGAGACAGGATTTACCCTTACTAAAGCCATGCTGTGATTCTTTTATAACATAACATAACATAATTAAACGGATGACAAAAGCCACAAGGGCCTATCAAAGGTCATCCGCCTCCGTCAAAACCCACCCACAAAAAGCACCATCACCAGGGGAAGACAAAATCAAAGTCCCCCACAATATAATATAACGGATGACAAAAGCCACAAGGGCTCATCATAGGTCATCCGAGTCAAGCGGCCTCTTTTTCAAGGCACCCAAACTCCCAGGAAAACTACATCCAGAGGATTGCATCCAGAAACAAGGGTATCACCAATCAAGGCTTGTCAAGAACTAAATCATGCAGCTATAGATATATACAAACAATATTAATATATACAAAACTTAGGAACCATCACAACCTTCCCTTCCCATAAACTCATCCAACCTACTCTTAAATACATTTAGATTTGGACTACCTACTACCCTCTGCGGCAATTTGTTCCAGAAGTCTACCACTCTATTGGTGAAAAAATATTTTCTTAAATCCAACCTACACCCTTGCTTTTTAATTTTCAAGTGGTGACCTCTAGTCCGATTTCCATCATCTAACTCAAAAAACTTGCTAACATCCAATTTATCTATCCCGGAAAAAATTTTAAACAGCTCAATCATATCCCCTCTCACACACCTCCTTTCGAACGAGAACATATTTAATACCCTCAGTCTATCTTCATATTCAAGGTGCCTCAGGGAAGGAATAATCTTTGTTGCCCTCCGTTGCACTGACTCAAGAAGGTTAATATCGTGTCTAAAATGTGGGACCATGCCTGTATACAGTACTCTAGATGTGGCCTAACATAAGAGTTATAGAGTTTAAGAATAACCTCCTTACTTTTGTAACTGACATTTCTCTTAATAAAACCCAGCACTCTATTTGCCCTATTTCTTGCTTCAATACACTGCTTAGAAAACCTTAATGACTTATCTATTACTACTCCTAGATCTTTCTCATCCTCTACTGAGCTCAGCCAATGCCCATCCATTTCATAGTTAAATTCTCTATTATCTTTTCCCATGTTAATAACTTTGCACTTATCAAGGTTGAAAGTCATTTGCCACTTATGTGCCCAGGATAACAATTTATTTAAGTATCCAAGTGATCTCTAATATTCCTTGCTATAATAGATTCCATCATTTTCCCTACCACTGATGTCAAACTTACTGGTCTGTAATTAGACATATTTGTTTTATCCCCTTTCTTAAATATAGGTATCACATTGGCTTTCTTCCATGCCACTGGCACAATGCCACTCTCCAATGATTTTCTAAAGATGCATGCTAGGGGCTCACTTAACACATCCTTACATTCTTTCAAAATTCTAGGAAAGAGCTCATCAGGACCGGGTGCTTTACTACTTTTGATTTTATCAATTTCCTTTGTCACTATCTCCTTTGTGATCAAGATATCCTTTAATTTCTCTTCATCATTACCCCGAAAGATCATTGACACCTCAGGTATATTTAGAGTATCCTCCTGTGTAAATACTGAGAGAAAAAAGTCATTTAGCATTCCAGCCATTGAGTCCCTATCATTCACTAATTGTCCATTGGAATCTATAAGTGGGCCTATTTTATCTCTAACCTTAGTTTTGTATAATTGATAAAAACTTTTAGGATCTTCCTTTGCCCTATTTGCCACTTTAATTTCATAATTTCTCCTTGCTACTCTAACTAACTTTTTAACATCTCTTGCTAGTTCATTATATCTCTGCCTTAAGTGATCCTCTCCATTTTTTATTTTCCTATAAATGCCCTTTTTAATGCCAATATAATGCTTAATTTTATCTGTCATCCATTTTGGGTCATTATTTTTAGTCCTAATCTCCTTATATGGAATGTTAATCATCTGACCTGTAATTAATTGCTCAATTATTCTTTCATACTCCTCTTCAATTGTAATCTCTTCCTCCTGGTGATTATTGTCTCCACTAACTGATATCATTGAATCTATTCCTGAATTGATTTCATTGCCTGGTTTCTGTACAACTGCCTCCAGGTAACTCCTGAGCCCATTATAATTTGCTCTTCTAAAGTCAGGAATTTTAACATTGTTCATGCTACTATCAATACCATTCCATTTCATCTTGAATCTAATTTCACAATGGTCACTATTACCCAAATTTCCTCCAATCTCAGTATCCTTAATAACTTCTTCCCTATTTGTCAGAACTAAATCCAGTATATTATTACCTCTAGTGGGTTCGTTAATAATCTGCCTCAGAAAATTATCTTGGACAACATTCAAAAATTCCTCAGCCTCCTGATCACCAGCAAGAGCTTCCCAGTCTATATTTCTGTAATTAAAATCGCCCATTATACACACATGCTTACTTCTACATGCCCGTTCAATCTCCTGCCAAAGAAGATTTGAAGCTTCCTTACTAAGATTTGGTGGTCTGTATAATAATCCTAAGACAAGCTTGTTTTTACCTTCCTTTACATTTAGCCATAATGACTCTGTGTTATCATCTAATTTAATTGTACTGTTTACACAACACTGGAGATTATCTTTAATATAAATAATAACCCCTCCTCCTCTCTTCCTATTCCTATCTGTATGGAACATGTTAAAGCCCTCAATCTCAACCTCAGGTTTAAAGTGATTACCTGCCAAATCAAGCCATGACTCTGTTATCGCAATTATATCAAAATTCTCTTCACTTGCTAACGCTCTTAAGAGATCTATCTTATTCCTTATACTCCGACTATTTGTGTAGTATATTTTTAAGGTTTTTTTATTATTCCCATCTTCATTGCATCGTGCTTTTCTATTCCTAGTTATCTGCTCATTCACTTGTGCATTAGTCCCCCTATAACGCATCAGTATGCCCTCTCCCTTAGCTATTCCTCTATCTCTGCATCCCTTCCATTTCCTACACCTGCCCTCTATTACTGTTATTCCCTTACCTCTAACAGCTTCTAGTTTCCCACCCGTAAGGACCTAATCACACTATCCAGCTCCCCCCATAGAACCTCAACACCTGCCCGACTAAGATGGAGCCCATCCATCGCATACAACCTCCTATTCCCGTAAAACCCTCCCCAGACATCTACAAACACCAATCCTAACTCCTCACACAGTCCTTTCACAAATTCATTCAAACCAATTGCACGCGACAACCATTCTACCCCCACATCCAATCTCGGAAGCACACCAGAAACAACACCTTTTACCCTGCTTTTACTCATCCTTTCAACTAACCTTTTATACTGCTCACGTAACTCACATGTACCCACCTTCTTTACATCATTCACTCCCACATGTGTAATCACAACTGCATCCCTCTCACACCCAGAAACCAGCCTATCATACCTCTCACAAACATCACTTACACCAGCACCCGGCAGACAAACTCTCATTCCCTTCCACTTGCTATCACTCAACTTCCTATCTAAATACCTAATCTGAGAGTCACCCATCACTAGCACCTCAGTCATTCTCCTATTCTGTCTTGGCCTAACATTACCCTCCCTCCTGTTCTCAGTCACGCTACCACCCATCCTGCTTTCATCCACAATCACACCAGGCAAATCACTTTCACACTCTTCCTCTCTCAGGACATTGAATCTGTTAGTCAACCTAACAGGTTCTATGTCCCTCTCATTCACACACCTAACCTGTCCTAACTTATCTATCCTATCCATTTTCACCCACCATTCATCATCACTCACAACTTCCACACTGTTCCCAGTCCTAGCCCTCTCTTCCACCCTCTTAGCACTAATCTCACCCTTCAATCGCACACTTGCATCTCTTCTCACCTCAAACACCAAATCATTCAACCTCTTACATTCCCCACTCAACCTCCTAACCTCCCCTTCCAGAAAACACACACGGCATTCAGTTACATTCGCTCTCCTTTCAACTCCACATGCATCACACACCACATACACACTACTTTCAAACGGCATGCTCTCACCATCTATACAAAAAGCCATACTCTCAGAAATTTACTAATGAAAAAGTTAACACTCACCCAAAAAAAAATTCTTGCTCAGGATTGCTGCCAGTTATCTTCCCCAAAAGTATTAATCACTAATGTATTTATTATACAGTGATTGATGTATTAAATAAATACAAGAAAAATTACACACCTAAATCAGTATTATATCCCAATCTTACAATGAGGATCAGGAGCTCCTGTAAGACAACCTTCCAGAACAAAGCCAGACAGTGTTAAGTTTGTTTGTTACCTATTCAACGTTTCGGTGCTATTTTAACCGACAACGAGAAATATGTTGCGTTTCTCGAAGCCCATGGGCCGTGTAGTGGAAGGGCAGTGGGTTTTGGGAGGGTTCGAATGTGAAACAAAGAGAATTTTCATTGTTTCGGTGGCAAATCGAAATCGAGAAACCCTCCTCGCAGCGATAAAAAAGTGGATTTTGCCGGGCACGACAGTCGTATCTGACGGATGGGCAGCCTATTCAAATTTGTCATCTGAAGGATACGAACATCTTACCGAATTCTGGCTTGCTGCCGGTAAACTCTACCCACCCGTCTGGCGTAAGTATTAACCATTATTTTGAGCGTCGGCTCGTTGTTGGGTACGGCTCGCCGCGGGGATAACACTGCGATCACCCTGAGTTTCAATCCTTTGGGGGGTGTCTGGGGGGCACAGCCCCCCAGTATAAAAACGAAAATCGCCATAAAATTCTTCGATTTCATCTCTAAAAAACTAACAACGAAAAGTAGCCCCCAAAAAACTAGGCCTACGATCGGCCCATAGTCTACACAATTACCCTAGTTCAATAATAAGTCTATTTTTGCTTTGGTGACTTCCATATCCTAACGTTCTTCAATCTTCCTGCTTCAAGACCTTATTAATCAGCCGTTGCACATTCTCTTCGTTAATCGCAATTCCTCGCGATTACATCCTCCAGGCTATTTGACCCTGTCACTGGAATAAGACCACCCCTCGGCTTAGGGTACCCCATAGCAATCAACAAAATAACTCTTGTGGGAAATTAAAAAGGGCAACGCAAAACAACTGGAGCAACTGTATCAACCAGAGTCCTGGCCAAGAGATTACACGATAACTCGGTAATCTATCACCATTACTGGCCATCAGCGTCCCACTTCCAAGGCTCTTGGGTTGTCATCACGATTACCTACCAGGTTTTCCCATAATTAGAGACGACCTTCAAGAGCACCCCCATAACTGGCGACCTTACATTAAGTATTTTGCGAATTATAATAAGGGTTGGGATGGGGTATGACGTCAGAAATGACATGGATGAACGATAATATTTACACAAAATAATTTTTTAGGGCCGGGCCGCTCGTCTACATGTTTACGAAATTATTTTGTGTAAATATTATCGTTCACCCCCTAGGGTAAATATGTAGACGAGCGGCCCGGCCGATAAGATGTACTATTTCGTCCGTGTTCCAAAATGTTTCACGTTTTTGGAGTACATTTATAGGGGACGGCACATGGGGGGTTAAACACGATGCGTGGACCCAGTATATAATCCTAATTTTTATAATGTTCTGACGTTTAAAGAGGTGAATGCTTTAACTACATCATGTCAGCGCCTTTAATCGTTTTGCGAATTATAATAGAGGTTGGGATGGGGTATGACGTCAGAAATGACACGGGTGAACGATAATATTTACACAAAATAATTTTTTTCGGGCCGGGCCGCTCGTCTACATGTTTACCAGAATATGAGGAAACAAAAGGAAGAGGAAAGAGAATGGAAGTCAACAGGACGAGGCAAGGTGAGGCAGTCAGTAAGTGCAGTGACGATAAAAGCTCCAGTATTCAACGACGCTGCAGTGACGGGTTGGTTTAGGATTATAGAGGCTCAATTCTACAATTCAAAAATCACCAAGGAGGTAACAAAATATTAACAAATATTGGCCTCATTACCCCCTTAAACAGTGAACCGCCTGCCTACACACATTTTCGAAGATAAAAACTACGAGAGAATGAAGGCTGAAGTCGTAAGTCTATCCGAGAAGACTAAGCCAGAATCGACTTTTACTGGCCGTCCTTCGCGAAATTTGGAGGAACTGAGGTGCACAACCTTGCAGCTTGGAGTAAGTGAGGAACTTGTGAGACATAAATTTATTCAATCATTGCCTCCCACCAATGCACCGATGATTGCCACTCAAAAAGACCTCTCGTTAATCCAAATCGGTAAACTCGCGGAAGAATTACTAATTTTTAACAAAGAATAATGCGTTAATGTGAATAGTGCGGAAAATGCGTGTGGGCCGGCGGTAATTCGCGAGTGAGGCGCGGAGTGGTAATCAAAGTCATGGTGTGTCCTAGCCACTGCGGCAGCGGGCATACCGACGGTTTTCAAATTAGCCGCAAAAATCGACAACAAGAGGTACGAATTCCTGATCGACACGGGGGCGAGTGTTTCAATCATCCCAGCTAGCATTGCTAATAACAGCAACATCAAAGAAAGTTGCATAAATCTTTCAAACACAAACGGCGAGAAGATTAAAATCCACGGGGAAATGAGTGCGGATTTGGCTATTCCAAGTTTAAGAAGGTCATTTCGATGGTATTTCGTTGTAGCAGATATCACCGCACCCATCCTGGGAATGGATTTCTTAAATCACTTCGATCTAATCGTGGATTGAGCCCGGAATAAGCTGCTGGATCGAAACACCAAGCTCGCTTTAGTGGTTCAAACTTCCGAGGAACCATCCATAGCGTTGATAAGAACAGACCTCAAAAATGTACCTGAATCATGTCGAAAAATATTGGAAAAATATGGCGCACTGTATGGACCAGCTCCCGCTCAAACGGTACCAGCAATGGACCAGTCATTGGAACATAATATTGATACCGTCAGTACCCCACCTACATTTACGCGGCCTAGGCAATTGACGGCGGAAAGGCTGAAAGTAGCAAAGGGAACGATCGAGGACCTCTTAAAAGAAGGAGTAATCCAGCTATCGAAGTCACCGTAGGCCTCACCGATACATGTGGTACCCAAGAAGAACCCCAGTGGGTGAGTGCAGGATGATCGGTGACTATAGAGCTATAAATGCCATTACAAAGCCTGACCGATATCCCTTACCACGGATGAAAAAATTGCCAGATCATCTCCATGAAAAATTATCACAGAGATGCCTCAGGATTTCCCTAGAAAAAATGCGAGTTGGAGAAAGAGGAAATCACGTTCCTGGGCCATCAAATCTCTCAAAACGGCATATGTCATCCCCCCCCCCAAAATAAGGAAAATTGAGGAATTGCCAAAGCCAAGAGATTCTAGAGGATTGCGTCGTTACTTGGCAATTTTGGGATACTACAGAAGAATGATGCCCAACTTTGCGGCCAACGCATCACACGCGTGGGTGCGAATAGACCGTGTTCGAAGACCTCTTGAGGCGCCTTATGCGGGCCCCTTCATGGTTATCAAACGCAGCAGTAAGGTGTTTACACTACAATTCCCGGACGGAAGGATGGATACCGTCTCAATTGACCGGTTGAAACCGGCACGATTACCCCAGGCAATTGAGGACTCTCAGGACGGCGATCGGAGTATCCCGGTTCTGAGCCGCCCAGAAGACGCCGAGATCCGACCCTGCTGGGGAAATGGAACCCGCAACTGGAAGGGGGATCGAAACCCCTGATCCTGACTCTTTGCCTAGAGCAGAGGAGCCCCCAGAGCAACCTGCCCCATCGCGAGCGGGAATAAGGATTAAGTTCGCTAAGGACAACATATATATTTATTATTGAGAGGCGAATAATAAAATGTTAAATGAGTAATACTTAGCCTAAAATTATAAGACAGTGTGCCAATATAAATAAAAAGAGTACATAAGGTGAAATTATATAAGATTCATATCGCGAAGTTCGGGATATTCAGACGCAAAGTCATCACGAGATACCAGGATGGAAAGAACTATAAATGCATAATTAAAATAGACAACTCCCATCCAAAGTAACGAATGAAATAAATAAATTATTGTATAAATATTGTCAAACTTATTGTAAATGTTAATTAACTGTGACGACTAATAATCCAGGTTGAATGTTACGTATAGCAATTAAGATAGGATTTAAGAATCCATAACAATTGTTAACCTAAGAAAATAACATAATAAATGTAGAAAACTAAATTTTTTTAAAGGTCAAGGTGCAATAGCAGCAGATAAACGACTCCGTCGACTTAAGGGCAGATGCCTGAAGCGACCGGCGTGTACGTCCAAAATAGGACACACGCGAGAGACGCTACACACATAAAGTACAGAAAGATAGAGAGAGAAAAGTAAAGTTAGCGCCGTTTAAGAGAATGTCACATGGTAGTAAACGGAGCATAGTTATCTCTGTTAGAGTTGGTCGAGTCAATCTTAGGCAAACATTATAATCAAAGCAGAATCCAGAATAAACCGGATAGCTATCACAGTTAAATAAATAGAAACCAGGTCAGGAAGCTGTCTCCATGGCAACATGCCACCGCCTACAGAAAATTTTACCCAATAGTCGGAGTGCCTTCCTTATCAATATGTTCGGCAGTAGCCAATCAAAGGTCGAGTTATGTTAATACCGACAGATAAACAGGCTGGTACATAAGAGGGAGGTGTGGCTTAGTTGGACGAGGAACTTGTAGGGCGTGGCTTAAGTCGAAAATATAATTGTGTAAAGCCAGAACAGAGGGGATAATTAGATTACTGTTTCATATAGAAATATATCGCGTTATATATCGTTCAGTCCGATCTCTCGGATTCGCGTAATTCATCTTTGTATATAGTCGTGTACATAACGCAGACATTAACGTGTAACTCTTAAAGGCTCTATTCGTCCGGCCTCCTTTAGACCTTCCCGCACTTCACCTCGAACTTAATTTTGGTCATAACTTAGAACTTAAAACTTAATTAAAGAACTTTTGTAAAGTGCAATTACATCTAGTTCAATAATAAGTATTTTTGCTTTGGTGACTTCAATATCCTGACGTTCTTCAATCTTCCTGCTTCAATGCCTTATTAATCGGGAAAACAGCCGTTGCGCATGCTCTTCGTTAATCGCAATTCCTCGCAATTTCATAACTCCCGAAATACCGGTGTTCTACCATGGTGTGGTCTATCCCCATCCTCCGGGCTATAGCAATACCCTCTGGGCATTCCTATAATAAAATCCTCCTGGGAAACTTAAATATATATATTTGTATAAAATTCAAATCATTCATTTATTTTACTTAACTTTTGCCAGTTAAATCATTCATGCAATTTATGTACAACTTAATAATTCATTCATTTATTTTACTTTACTTTTGTTAATTCAATCATTTAATTATTTTATGCCTAACTTTTTGCAATTCATTTATTTTATGTAACCTTTAATAATTCAAATATCCCGTGACGAGAAACTGATTTCATTTAACGCATTGGTTCAAACAACATCTCTTAGAATTTCACGCACACAAAAACACACGCTTTCAGCTCAACCAAATTGAACACGAATATTCCTCACTCGTCTCTCGACATTCTCAGCAAAAAAGGTCGGTAATCATTCCTTCTACATTTCATCATTTAACTCCAAACAAATTATACTTAGTTTAATTCGTCGTTTTCTCACAATTATTCTCTGCAAACTGCCATGCGAGAATAGGTTCTAGTTCTGGTTACTTCTCTCATTGCAGATCCCAATTCACATACCATCATAGTCACTTCATATCTTAGTTACTTCATATCTTAGTCACTTCATATTTTAGTCACTTCATATCTTAGTCATTTCATATCTTAGTTAATTTACATCTTGTTACTTTAAATCATATTTACTTTACTACATCTTACGTTGTATTCATCATTCAATTCTCTCATTGTGCATTATTTGATTTTTTAAATATATTTATTTTGTTTATCTCTGCTTTTCTTACAAACCTAGTTCAGAAGTTTTCTAAATTCATTTCGCGTCAGTTGTTAGACCTAAAAATCAGCAGGCGACTATTTCCATGCAAAGTCAACAAATTTATGGTAATGGTTTTTAAATAGTTATTTAGGCTGATTTATTAACTAAAGTCAATCCTATTAATAACCAAATACCATAGGGCTATTTGACCCCGTCGCTAGAATAAGACCGCCCCTCGGCTAAGGGCACCCCATAGCAATCAACAAAAATAAATCTCGTGGAAAATAAGGAAGGGCAACGCAAACCAACCGGGGCATCTAACCGGACTCCTTGCCAAAATATTACGCGATAACTCGGTAATCTATCACCATTACTGGCAACCAACGTCCTCCTTCCACGGCTCTTGGGTTGTCCTCACGATTACCTTCAAGGTTCCCCCATAATTAGGGACGACCTTCAAGAGCCTCCCATAAGGCCAATCCTCAAATCACGGTAACACATTTTCAATTCTATTTAACAAACTGATTCTATTACATATAATTTTAAAAATCAATTTTATGATAAAAATACAAGTGTTTGTATGTATTATCATAACAAAATCCTATAAACTCAACTCAAAAAACTATGACAAAAATGCTACTTATGGACTCTGAACTTTTCAAGTTTTGTTGGCTTAGTAGTCGCGGTAGCTAATAACGACTGGCTGGTAAGTGGCTTTTTCTTATGACTCCATTCCCAACGTTATATATATATGTAATTACGGCCAACCGAAAACTTTAATATCAAGATGGTCTTTGTAAAAAATTAGCTCCCCCAAAAAAAAAAATCACCGTCTTGCTACGGCCTGTCTCTTATATCTCCATATCTAGCCTAATATTTGCTGGAAAAAGTTCAATTAGTTTAGCCACAAACTTTACTCCCCAAAGTTCACATGAATTCATTTAAAACACTTCTTTTATTCATAGAAGTTCATCTGGCTTCTTTCATTAACATGCCAGTCACTGCTAAGTACATTTGTCAGGTCACTCAGATGCATTGGAGACATTAATTAGTCAATGTTTATCAGGAAGCGAGATGGCATAATTAGTTATGAATGTGGGAGACAGTGGGAGTTACTGTAGAAGACTGAATTGTTGGCTTATTTTCAGTATCAAAATTTAATTAAAAAGTCCCTAATGCGTGATCTTTTTCAGTGAACAGTAAAAAATCCTATTGGAAATGTTAAAAAGGTGGAAAATGGTGTTCATTCCATAAGTGTGAATACAAGCATTTTTTTTTAGGGGGGGGTGCATCTGGAGAAGGCCTACTTGGGCACAAGTAGCCGTACTCACCATCACAGCCTAATACTAGACTACTTTAGAATAACAGCAAAAACACAACAAAAAAAAGCAACAACAGGAAGCAGGCCCGAGCGTCGGGGTGAATTTGCGGAACAGTCTGGGGGACAACACAGTCTTCACAGTAGAACGCGAGCGAGCGTTCCATCAAATGGCAGTGCGTCCCGCGAGTGTATCCAATTCGGAGACGACAGAAAGCAACCTGAAGCCTTCGCGGTATTGGGGGATAGGTCCATGGGAACAGTCGCGGCGCAATGGCACGCAACTTTAAGTTACCTTCGACGGTCTCCCATCTTCTTTGCCAAGCATGTATTCTGGCCATGTAATCGGTGTGGAGAAAAGCGAGACGCTGGTCCGGTCGCCGATTCCTGGCGGACTCTTTGGCGCCCTCATCGGCGCGCTGATTCCCCAAAATTCCTACATGTCCAGAAACCCAGCAGAAGATAATCTCGACATCCGCCCGGCTTGCCAAAACCGTGGCGTCACAGATATTTTCGAACCAGGGGATGTGGAGATTCCAATACCCCGAGAGCACTCAGGGCGCTTTGTGGGTCGCTATAGATCACAATCCGGTCTACAAACCGGGTACGTCGCGTAATCTCCCGTACCGGTGGTGTATTGCCACCAGCTTGGCCTTGAAGATAGACGCAGCGCCTAGAACAGCCTCGCAGAATTCAAACAGAGGGGGTACGGCATGGAAGCTGACCCCGTCTTCGGTTTGGAGCCATCCGAATACACTGGCACGGTTCCGGCGTTACACGAGGTGTGCTCCAAAAAGGTCGAACGCAATACTCCCGGCGCAGTACAAGCTTTACAAGCAGAGGCGTGGCGACAAATAGCCAAATGTGGTACCCACGAGGGTGGTGTTCTGGGCAGAACCAGGGGCGCCACCGGCCAGAGAGCTATACTTAGCTCTCGAAGGAGTTTCCTACCCCTAAACCCAACGGGCTTAAGATATGAGTGGCGTCTCTCGGCGACATAGACACCGTCGTAATCATCTGCGGATGTAGTGAGAGCTGTTGGCGAATGAGGGAGGCGCCGGGCTCGTGCGTACAGACGAATAATGCACTGTGCAACGCGTAGAGCGAGGGGCATCTCTGCAGCATCGACCAACAGGCTATCAATGGGGGAAGTGCGGAAGGCACCGGTCGCAAGGCGAAGGCCAGTGTGGTGGACCGAATCCACCTTCCGCAATAAACGCTCAGCTGCGGATGCATCAAACTCGCATCCGTAGTCGGGCTTTGAACGAACAAAGGATCGATAAAAAAGTAAGGCAGTAGCCCTATCAGCGCCCCAAGCGCTGAAAGTCACGGAACGGAGAATATCCATTGCGCGGGTAAAAGAGACCCTAAGGCTTCGGATATGAGCTTCCCGGGTGAGGCGTCGGTCAAATACAAGACCAAGGAAACGGTGCGATTCAACGACTGTCAGGCGTACCCCATTATGACAACAGACTGGGTCTGGGTGGAGCCGTGTATGGCGGCAGAAGTGCACATCCTTAGTCTTGGTCAAAGAAAACCGAAACCTGTGCGCTTCGGCATAGCGAGAGACGCGGTTCAATGCCTGTTGGAGTCGATGCTCTAGAGTTGGCATGTGGGTCGCTCCAAAAGAGATCGAAAGGTCGTCCACGTAGAGCGTAGCGATAACATCTTCCGGCAGCACCGAGGTGATGCCGTCGATGCTCAGAACAAAGAGTGTGACACTGAGGACACTGCCCTGAGGGACACCCGCTTCCTGCCCCGTTGGGCCGGAGAGGCCCCCCCCCCCCACTTGTACCCAGCGTCGATGATCTCGCAAAAATTCGGAGGCAAATATCTCTCTTCTAATTGTACTGCCTTGGAGACCCGAGCCTTTTGAAGAGGACCTTCCATAGGGGCGGACTCGAGTTCGGTGCTTGGCGCCGAGCCCGGATTCGCCCCCGTGGAAGGCCCCACCGTCTGAGGCTGGGTTGCCTCAAGGACGCCTCGGATTAGACGTCTCATGACAATTTAAGATGGCTTCGTGGAAAAATTCTTGAATTGAAGAATCGGTTTGAAAGATTATCGTTTTGTGGCTTTAGAAAGGGAAGTAGACCTCCGCCATTAGAATATTACTCCTAGAGCACTATTGGGCCTGGATAATGGCAGATTGGCGAACCTCTACTATTACAGTGATTCTAAACGAAGAAGTAGCACAGGATTTAGTAGTCTAAAACCGGTGCGCCACTCTTATTCAAAATTACCCTTTCTTTTTTATTTTTTAGTTCGTCCATCTAGCGATTGCCTTAAAGAGCATAAGTCGCCGCAATTTAAATCAGCCTAGTGCTAGGCTACTCTAAATTTTCAAAACCAAATCCAAAAAAACAATAACACATAAACAAAATAAAATAAATTCAAAAAATCCCCAAGAGGTTCAACTTACTCAAGTAAAGAAACATGCGACCTACACCAATGAGAGTCAAATAAAATGAAAGACGCCAGCCTCCATCAGATACTCCACAAGTTTGTGTACAAGAACCCGTCACGAGTACAAGGGACAAGCGGAAACGACCTCGCTCGTTCCGGTACCGGGACAGGTAACGTGCGTCGAGATCACCTAGAATGGGACATTTAACAATAATGTGCCTAACAGTCTGGGGGACAACGCAGTCGTCACAATAAGGTGCAGGGGAGCAATCAATCAAATGGGGACGCATCCCGCAAGCGTATCCAATTTGGAGACGACATAAAGCAACCTGAAGCCGTCGCGAAATTAAAAGGTAGGTCGATGTCCAAGAACCTAGCAGAAGATAATCTCGACATCCGCCCGGCCGGCAACAACCTTGGCGTATCGGATACTGCAAACAAGGGAGCGTGAAGATTTCAATGCACCGAGAGCTCTTGGGCCGATTTGTGAGTCGCTAAAGAACACTATCTAGTCTTCGAGCCGGGCACGGCGCGTTATCTCCCTTAGCGAGCAGTGTATTGCAACCAGTTCAGCCGTTAAGAAAGACAAAGCGCCTGCTAGAGCCCCGCTGACTTCAAACAGATTGGATACAGTGTGGAAACCGACCCTTTCCCGGGACTTGGAGCAATCCTATACACTGGCATGGATCTAGCGGGACACGAAGTGTGCTCCAAAAAGGTCGAGCGCAATACTCCCAACACTTTGGAAGCTTTGGGAGCAGAGGCGTGGGACAAATAGTAAAAGGTGGTACCCACAAGGATAGAGTCCTGAGCAGAACCAGAGGCGACACCGGCACGAGAACTAGGCTGACCTCTCGAAGGAGTTTCCTAAAACTAAAGGCTTATGGGTGACTCAAGTCTCTTGGTGGTATAGGCACTGTCGATATCGGCTATGGATGCATTGAAAGCCGTTGGCGAATGAGTGAGGCGAGGGGCTAGCGTGTACAAGCGAATAATGCACTGCGCTGGGTGTGGAGGTTAGCCCATGAGAGGTCAAAAAGTGCAAACATTCCCAGACATAGTCTGGGACTATCACCTTAATTTATGGCCTCCAGAACGTTTAATCAGTTTAAAACCCTGTCGGGTGCCCCCCCTCCTCCTCCAGTGAAAAGTCGAAAACGAGATCTATCGCCCCCCTCCCATTTCCCCCGCACGCAGCTGTGAGGCGCCAGTGACTTGGGGCTGTTTACACAGCTACATTCCAAGTCTCCCATGGGACGCCAGGTGTCTTACGCCTCTCTCCCTAACCCCGCCCCTCACAGAAACACGCTGTATTTATGCGAACCACTCCATTCATTGTCAGCGAGAGTTCTTCTGAAGTCCGTCCATCACGTTCTCCGTCGAGTCGCCCTGTCGACGCCTGTGATCCCTTGCGTGGATGTTACCTTCGTAATCTCTCTAGTCAGAGACGGATTACTCTCCTTCGTTATTCCCAATTTGGAGGGCTAACCTGGATCAACTCCCTGCTCATTCCCTCCACTCTACAAGGTCCGTGTACCTTAACCTCAACCGTGATACAAGAGAAAGGAAGTCCGAGAAGTCCTTCCGTGCAGATTCCCATCTGGTCACCGAGCCGACACCAGTCCCTGGAGCGGACTCCCCCCCCCCTCCTTCTTCGTGATTCCCATTTGGAGGACGACTTGGAACCTGATCTACGCTCATCTTCCGCTCTATGAAATCCCTCCGAGACTTCCTCGAATTCACCGCCGCAGAGGTAAAACCGAAGTCCCAGTACCGTGATTTTTCCTCCATTTATTTCATTCCCCGAAAACCCCCGTAATTCCCTGCATTTAATTAATATTATCTTATCCCGCGTTTAATAACGGTCTTTCAAGTGATTTTGTCAATTTCCGGGCTATTCCCATTTATTCCTTGCCCGCCTGTATTAACAACTGGTCACTTATTCATTATTATTTTAGTTTAATTAGTTTTCGTTACCAATAATAATTCTATTATTTACTTGTTTATTCAAGGTTATTTTTCTAAGAGGTTTTTCTTTCAATAACTCCTGAACTGAAACGGCAATCTTGATTCCCCCCTTTTATTGGCCAACCTTGGATTAACGCACTCGAATATAAATTGGGTACCAGCTTTTAGCTGGAACTTGCCGGCCTTGCTGAATAACCGTGGGCCCGACTCTGTATAGAGCGTGACGCCACCGTGTCATTCTTTGACACAGGGCGCAGAGCAAGTGACATCTCCCTGGCATCGAAAAGTTAGGCGTTCAATTGTTGCTGTGCGGAAGACACTTATTGCTAAGTGTAGACCGGTGCAGTGGATCGAGTCCAACTTCTGCAATAAAAGCTCAGCTGTGGATGAGGTAAAAACATCTGTAGTTGAGCTTCGAACGAACAAAGGATTGGTAGAAAATTAAAAGCAATAGCTTTATCAGTACCTGAGTGTTGAACTTCACGGACCGAAGTGTCCATGACGAGGGCACAAGAGATTTTAAGGCTGGGAATACGAGCTTCCCAGGTGAGGCATCGGCTGAAAACAAGAACAAATAAACGGTACGAATCCACCATCACCATGTGAACTCGTTTAGGAACAAATCCGGGTCAGGATGGAGTGGTGGATGGCGGCAGAAGTGCACCATTTTAGTCTCGGCAAACAAAAACTCAAACTTGTACGCTTCGTCATAGCGAGAGATGCGATTCAATGCCTGTTGGAGTCAACGCTCCACAATTGGCATCTAAGACGCACTAAAGGGAATCGAAAGGTTGTCCACGTAGAGCCTCGCGATAACCTCTTCCGACAGCCTATAGTTGATACCGTTGATGCTCAGGGCAAAGAGTCACACTGTGAACACTTCTCTCTGGAACATCCTCTTCCTGCTTCCGATCAAATAACACCGTGACGAAACATTGTCCACAAAGGAAGGTCTCACAGATAGCATTTTCCAGCCGGAGCAAAGCATACGACCTGTAAAGGAACATACAAAAGCTGACTGTGCAGGATATAGGTTGCCTCCGCTGCCCCCGAAATAAGCTAAACTAACATTACTCAATTTCTCCATCAGCTTACACGCTGGAATTTAGAGAAAGCTGGCGGAAGTAAGCTGGGATAGAGTGGTCTTCCCCCGCTTGCAATAGGCAACCACGGGAATCAATAGCCAGGTATCTGGGAAAGTAGCTCCCATCCAGATCCTCTTGAACTAATCTAAAAGAAAGGCCATGCTTCGTCCATCCGGTTATTGAGGCATGGCGTACAGAATATTGTCTGGGCCATGAACACTATCCGTGCACGAAGCGAGAGTGGACTGCAACCCATTTAGCATACACAGATCTTTGAAGTGTTATGCTCATCTGGAGCTGAAGTTCAGTCAGAGGCCTTTGGCGATTTGGCGAGCCCTCAACGCGCTTTCAATGCCGGCAAATTAGCACCTCAACTTGCAAATGCGGAGAAAGTATAATCGAAGGATTTTTCATGGACAAGGTTGCTGAGATTACGGTCCTGTTTTCCTGAAGCACGGGAGGGGTTCCCTGCGAAAACTTGCCCCTAATCCTTTTAAAGCGCTTCTACACCTCTGTTAGATGGGTGTTTCCCGTCAATGTAAAAAACCTTTTTCTTACCAAGAAGAGCGGCGGGCCTGCTTCGACAAATAGCTGAACCTGGCCATCACTCGACGTAATTCACCTACGGTGAGATCACTCGGGTGACGCTTGTAGCTCATACCGGCATATCGCTTCTCTTCTGAGAGCCGTCTGACATTCGACCGACAAGCAAGGGGGCAGACGATGTATGAACCGGCCAAATGTTCTAGGAATGACAGTATGGCCCACGGAAATGATGGTACGGGAGAAGAATTCAAGGGCCTCATCAACCAACCTAAACTTCCGAATGAGATATAGAAATCACTCATTTCCTTGAATGTGGACCACCGCTGCTGATCAAAGCACTGTATGGTTCGTTCTATAAAATAAGTAGGCCTCTGGCAACAAATTACAGGATTTAAAAGGCCCACGAGGAACTCCACAAATTGAAGTTTGGTGGATTTATCAAATCCTAAAAATTACTACGTGTGTAAATTAAGGAAATAAGATGCCAAGTCTAATAATTACAGAACCAAACAGAATTAGGAAATGAAACTATATAAATATATGTTAAACTGTACAAATAGATCTGAGGCAAGCGGTCGTTAGAGTCGCGCGGAACATACAAAGATATCAAAAGTGACCACCTGGACAAATACAAGGATCGTACACAAACAAACATACGCGTGTTGGGAACATTTATTGGCAGCTGAACAAATATGGGCTCTGACTAGAGAAATTTCACGAAGACTTGTAACAACCGATTCCCTATAATAAAGCTAAATCTGTGGGAAATATGTAGGCACAGCAGGTACACGGAGCTGTCGGAAACTCCGACCAAGGGTTAGAAGGCTGGGTCCGCCCTACGGACAAGTCAAAGTCATGTCCCTTGGAGACGATATATATTTATATATATATGGAGAGACAGACAGACTCTCATCATTCATTATTCAGAGAGAAAGGTTCATTATTCCTGATTCATTAGCTCATTTCATCCCCTTAGTAACGTCCTGCTGACTTTAGACTTGATACATGCCCCTTTAGTAGACCAATTCGAAAATAAAGTTATATTTTCTTTGCTGCGTCCTGTCAAAGTCCTTTACTTACCCCGATTATCGAGCCACCTTCGGTAAGCCCAACCTAACGCATAAGCCTCGTGAGAAGTTATAACGAGTCAGAACCAATTCGACAGAGGCGTAAAGTAGTCCCACTGCCTAACATCCTAGTCACCCGTCGAGCGCAATAGCAACGAGGTCTCTTCAACGCACGCCCTTATAATTACCGGCCACGCACCCATAAATTGGTAACCTATACCACCGCATAAACAGGTAACACCCACCTAGTACCATTTATCCCCCCCCCCCTCCATAACACCACTGAGGTGGTTTTTCAAGCGGCAGCGGCCCCGAAAAGATATTTGGATGCCAAACTAATCTCTACCATAAAGGTCATCGACCTTTCACCCCAAATCTGATTGTGCTTCCGGAGAACTCAGGAAAGATCGCGGCAGGAAAATGAAGCGGTTCTCGGCAAATAGCACGTGAATTTATCCACATTTAAGACACCGATTTCCAGCTCTTCGACCCAAGCACCAAGGGGTGCCTACGGTTCAATTTCCCAAGGAAAAAGTGCAACGCAATCGTGACGGACGCGGTAGAAGTTCGAAACATCAAGGTTTGCAGACGAGTGAATATACGCTGAAACTACATAATACCTCATATCCAGGTGTAGGTGCATTGTCATTGCCTGAAAAGAGATATTTAAAACCATATAAGGAAAAAGACATAATGTCGGCCGTAAATTTTGTATCCGCCTGCCTGGCCCCATCCAGTGGTAATGGGGTTGCAAAACCTTTATTCCTCCTCGGCGGTGGTCATGGGACATGCACCCAGCATGGTCTCTTGAAGACAATTAACTAACGTCGAACGCGAGGAGAGAACCTTAGCAGCTTCCCCCATTTAGCTCACAACCCACAGCAATTCCATTGAAGCGGGACCCTTTTAGATTAGAAGACCCTCAAGTGTATGGCTGTATCCTTCCTTTAGACAGATGGAGACAGAACTCTGTGGGTTGTGGGTCGCTGAGAGCGTAGAAGGCGCTGCTGCCTTCCGCGGCTGCTTACTAGAGTTGGCTTAACTTAACGTACCTGCCTTTTTCTTTCTCTCTAAACCTTTGGGGGAGGTCGGCTCTGGAGTCGGGGTCCCTCGTCCTGTGGAGGGGCACGGAACCGAAGCTATCTCGCTGCTGCCGGGTCAGACTTTATAAACTCGGGAGATGGCCTCACCACCACCTTTCGCCTTTTGCGAAAAGGTCTGAGGCGGTGAACCCGAATTGCCACTAGCTCTCCCAAGGAGTCTCCTATCACGAATGTCATAGTAGATTGTGGTGCCACATGTACAGGGGAGCCATCAAGTTTGTGGAGAGCACTCACTATGGCCTCCTTGGCAGGGTAAGCACAATTCACCAGAAAGTTCTCCTCCGAGAATCGGGCAACCCTAGCTAATGCCTTACACTGATAGAACATGTGTCACCTGGATAACATGTTTCCATTAATCAAACTAACAACTAGAAATATTTTCAAGTTGGCTGGCTCGAAGACGGAGAGCAGCCTCTCCCCTAAAGAAGAGCCCTTAATCCTCTTAGTTTTATTTTTCTTCTTTGTTGAAGTGAGTGGGATATGTGCCCTCTTCTTTTCCTCCCCAAAACAGCTCCTAGGCCGGAAAGGCCAACTTCGCCTGGTCATGCACTTAAATCCACATTTGTGTGGATCGGAGGATGATAAAAGGACTAATAGGTGATTTAGATACTACCAAGGCCTCCGGCCCTGATAATATTCATTCTAGGATACTTAAAGAAGGGGTAGAAAGTATCTCAATAGCTCTGGACAAGTTATATACTAGGTCATTGGAATATGGAGAAATACCCGATGATTGGAAGAGAGCGAATGTAGTCCCCATTTTCAAGAAGGGTAGTAAAGAGGATCCAAATAACTTTAGACCGGTTAGCCTAACTCCTGTAGTCTGTAAAATTCTTGAGAAAATAGTTAAAAAAGGGATTTGCCAACATCTAGAGAGGGAGGGGTTAATCAGCGATGCTCAGCATGGGTTTAGATCAGGTAGATCATGTTTGACTAACTTACTAGACTTTCTGGAGTTTGTAACAGATCAAGTAGATAAGGGAGAGAATGTAGATATAATTTACTTAGATTTTAGTAAAGCATTTGATAAGGTACCACACAGGAGACTAGTTCATAAATTAAAAATGATTGGGATATGTGGGGGTGTTTCAAATTGGATAGCTGAGTGGCTGAAAGACAGGAAGCAAAGGGTAGTGCTAAATGGTGTAAAGTCAGAGTGGAGGGATGTTAGTGGGGTTCCTCAGGGATCAGTTCTCGGTCCATTATTATTTGTCATCTATATAAACGATCTTGGGGAGGCAGTTAATAATAAAGTGTCAATTTTTGCGGATGATACCAAATTAGCAGCTGTAGTTAAAGATATTGATGATAATTTTAAAGTGCAGGGGGACTTAAATAAATTGTTATCCTGGGCACATAAGTGGCAAATGACTTTCAACCTTGATAAGTGCAAAGTTATTAACATGGGAAAAGATAATAGAGAATTTAACTATGAAATGGATGGGCATTGGCTGAGCTCAGTAGAGGATGAGAAAGATCTAGGAGTAGTAATAGATAAGTCATTAAGGTTTTCTAAGCAGTGTATTGAAGCAAGAAATAGGGCAAATAGAGTGCTGGGTTTTATTAAGAGAAATGTCAGTTACAAAAGTAAGGAGGTTATTCTTAAATTCTATAACTCTTATGTTAGGCCACATCTAGAGTACTGTATACAGGCATGGTCCCCACATTTTAGACACGATATTAACCTTCTTGAGTCAGTGCAACGGAGGGCAACAAAGATTATTCCTTCCCTGAGGCACCTTGAATATGAAGATAGACTGAGGGTATTAAATATGTTCTCGTTCGAAAGGAGGTGTGTGAGAGGGGATATGATTGAGCTGTTTAAAATTTTTTCCGGGATAGATAAATTGGATATTAGCAAGTTTTTTGAGTTAGATGATGGAAATCGGACTAGAGGTCACCACTTGAAAATTAAAAAGCAAGGGTGTAGGTTGGATTTAAGAAAATATTTTTTCACCAATAGAGTGGTAGACTTCTGGAACAAATTGCCGCAGAGGGTAGTAGGTAGTCCAAATCTAAATGTATTTAAGAGTAGGTTGGATGAGTTTATGGGAAGGGAAGGTTGTGATGGTTCCTAAGTTTTGTATATATTAATATTGTTTGTATATATCTATAGCTGCATGATTTAGTTCTTGACAAGCCTTGATTGGTGATACCCTTGTTTCTGGATGCAATCCTCTGGATGTAGTTTTCCTGGGAGTTTGGGTGCCTTGAAAAAGAGGCCGCTTGACTCGGATGACCTATGATGAGCCCTTGTGGCTTTTGTCATCCGTTATATTATATTGTGGGGGACTTTGATTTTGTCTTCCCCTGGTGATGGTGCTTTTTGTGGGTGGGTTTTGACGGAGGCGGATGACCTTTGATAGGCCCTTGTGGCTTTTTGTCATCTGTGTAATTATGTTATGTTATGTTTTATGTTAAGTCATTAAGATTTTCTAAGCAGTGTATTGAAGCAAGAAATAGGGCAAATAGAGTGCTGGGTTTTATTAAGAGAAATGTCAGTTACAAAAGTAAGGAGGTTATTCTTAAACTCTATAACTCTTATGTTAGGCCACATCTAGAGTACTGTATACAGGCATGGTCTCCACATTTTAGACACGATATTAACCTTCTTGAGTCAGTGCAACGGAGAGCAACAAAGATTATTCCTTCCCTGAGGCACCTTGAATATGAAGATAGACTGAGGGTATTAAATATGTTCTCGTTCGAAAGGAGGTGTGTGAGAGGGGATATGATTGAGCTGTTTAAAATTTTTTCCGGGATAGATAAATTGGATATTAGCAAGTTTTTTGAGTTAGATGATGGAAATCGGACTAGAGGTCACCACTTGAAAATTAAAAAGCAAGGGTGTAGGTTGGATTTAAGAAAATATTTTTTCACCAATAGAGTGGTAGACTTCTGGAACAATTTGCTGCAGAGGGTAGTAGGTAGTCAAAATCTAAATGTATTTAAGAGTAGGTTGGATGAGTTTATGGGAAGGGAAGGTTGTGATGGTTCCTAAGTTTTGTATATATTAATATTGTTTGTATATATCTATAGCTGCATGATTTAGTTCTTGACAAGCCTTGATTTCTGGATGCAATCCTCTGGATGTAGTTTTCCTGGGAGTTTGGGTGCCTTGAAAAAGAGGCCGCTTGACTCGGATGACCTATGATGAGCCCTTGTGGCTTTTGTCATCCGTTATATTATATTGTGGGGGACTTTGATTTTGTCTTCCCCTGGTGATGGTGCTTTTTGTGGGTGGGTTTTGACGGAGTCGGATGACCTTTGATAGGCCCTTGTGGCTTTTGTCATCCGTGTAATTATGTTATGTTATGTTAGCCATAAACGAGGATCCGTGATCAGAATGCAGGTAGGAAGGCATACCAAATATCGCAAAAATCTGATTTAGTCATGTTCTGACAGGCAAATGCAAATGGAAAACGAGAATACTTATCCACCACCTAACAAATAGAAGCCAGGTCAGGAAGCTGTCTCATGCTATGCTTGGATGGTTGAAATCTCCCACTATTAGCTTGTGAGTGTGGTTACTTGTGGCTGCCCATATTAAGGAATTATGTAAAATAATAATATGATTTCAGTTACACACAAGGGAGAAGTTATCCCTTGTGTGAAACATTCACAGCAAGCATGTACATTTACTCATATCTTCTGGAAGAGATTATTTTGTCTGTGGCTCCAGCTTCATATTACCACTTTGGTTTTGTGAACTGCTTAGTGGGCTTACTAGTTGGAAGAACTGACTGCATAGTAAAGCTCTGTAATGCTATTTTTACCCTAGCCATTCCATAAGTTAAAATACATTCAAACTTTCTAAGAATTCATCGCCAATTCTGGAAGTCCATTCCAATAATTTTGTAGCAAACACCATCTTCACAAGAGGCTGTAGCGACTGGCAAGTACGTCCAAAATAGGACACACGTGAGAGTCTCTACACACATAAAGTACAGAGAGAGAGAGAAAAGTAAAGTTAGCACCATTTACGAGAATGTTACATAGTAGTAAACGGAGCATAGTTATCTCTGTTAGAGTTGGTTGATTCAATCTTAAGCAAACATTATAATCAAGGCAGAATCCAGAATAAACTGGATAGCTATCACAGTTTAACAAATAGAAGCCAGGTCAGGAAGCTGTCTCCATGGCAACATGCCACCGCCCACAGAGAATTTTACCCAATAGTCAGAGTACTTTCCTTATCAATATGTTTGGCAGTAGCCAATCAAAAGTCGAGTTAGGTTAATACCGACAAATCAACAGGCCGGTACATAAGAGGGAGGTGTGGCTTAGTTGGACGAGGAACTTGTAGGGTGTGGCTTAAATTGAATATATAATTGTGTGAAGCCAGAACAAAAGGGATGATTAAATTACTGTTTTATATAGCAATATATCGCGCTATATATCGTTCAGTCCTATCTCTCGGATTTCAATTAATTCATCTTTGTATATAGTCGTGTACATAACGCAGATATTAAGGTGTAACTCTTAAAGGCTCTATTTGCTCAGCCTCCTCTAGACTTTGCCCGCACTTGACCTCAAACTTAATTTGTCATAACTTAGAACTTAAAACTTAATTAAAGAACTTTTGTAAAGTGCAATAAGATCTAGTTCAAGGTAATTGTGTAGACTATGGGCCGATGCGACTCTAGTTCCTTTTTGGGCTATTTTCATTGTTTTTCTGCTATCGCACTGGCCAATCACAGATCTGGATTCATTTTCATAAATGACCAATCAGAAAGCTCTATTTGTTTCAAGGCTTTTTGTGTTCTTTATAATAATCAAAAATTGGTTTATCTTATATTTTAATGCTTTTTTCCCCCTCATTTCTTTTCTATATATCCTACCTACCCTATGCCTGACATTCTTTAGTGTTTTTATTTAATTTCCCATTGTTTAATGTTCAATTAAACCATATTTCGGTGTTGTTAATCAAGTGTCACGTCTTAATTCTGACGAAAACACGATTTTTTCATATTACCTGTTCCGTATTGATTTCTCTGCTTTGATTTGTTTAAAAGGTTATTTTAAGACCTTCATTTTGCTTATTGTTCCAAATTGATGCGTGCAGTATTAGTGTTTTTATTACTATATATGTGTAGTTCAAGAAACACAAATGGTCAATTCCAGTAAAAAAAAAAAGTCACGAAATTTCCGGGAACAATGCTCTACTTTTCCGTCCGCATCTCTCATATTTAAACGACCACCCACGCCGTTTCCCGCTCATTTGTCAAATTTTCATTTTCGTGTTAGAACATAAGAACATAAGAAAAGAAGGAGACTGCAAAAGACCATTCATGGCCTACACTTGGCAGCTCCTGTTCCATTCAACACACAAAAGATTTCTTACCAGAGAAAAGTCATCAACATTGTCACCCTTTACAGGAGTTCGTCAGATCTAATCTACAATATATATAAAATGCATCCAGAGGATTATGTTCATTCATGCAACCGCAAAATATAATCTTCCCACTCCTTAGAAAAATATATACATATGTACATAAAAAAAAGTCAGTCCCATCTAGCAGCTTCATCCATATATTTATCTAATCTATTCTTAAAACTACCCAGAGAGGAGGCTTCTATCACATGCCTAGTGAGCCTATTCCATCCATCTACCACACGATTTGTAAACCAATTCCTCCCAATCTCCTTCCTAAACCTATACTTATCAAGCTTAAACCCATTGCTACGTGTCCTGTCATGTTCACTAAGTATAAGAACCTTACCCAGATCCCCTTTATTATATCCTTTTACCCATTTGAAGACTTCAATCAATTCCCCTCTGACTCTTCTCCTTTCCAATGTATGTAGATTTAGTTTTCTGAGCCTTTCACCATAAGGTAAGTTCCTTAGCCCACCAATCATCTTTGTCATCCTTCTCTGCACAGACTCAAGCAAATCAATATCCTTCCTATAATATGGTGACCAAAATTGTACTGCATAGTCTAGATGAGGCCTAACTAGCGCCAGATACAGTTTTAGAATGACTTCAGCACTCTTATTGCTTACACTCCTCCTAATGAATCCCAATATCCTATTAGCTTTATTCTTAGCATTTAGACATTGCTTTCTAGGACGAAGGTCTGAACTTACCAAAATACCCAAGTCTCTCTCACAATCAGTCCTCCCTAAAATTCTACCATTTAATTTATAACTATTCAATGGATTATTTCTACCTATACTAAGTACACTACATTTGTCTATGTTAAACTTCATTTGCCATTTCTCGGCCCAATTGGACAGAATGGTTAATTCCTCCTGCATTACAACAGCATCAGAATCAGCCCTAATGGCCCTACCTAGCTTAGTATCATCAGCAAATTTACTCAGGTCACTACTTATACCTATGTCAAGATCATTAATATAAATTAAGAATAGCAAGGGACCCAAAACAGATCCTTGAGGAACTCCACTGCTAACACACCCCCACTCAGATTTAACTCCATCTATACTAACTCTTTGCTGTCTGTCACCAAGCCATGACTGAATCCACCTAAATATACTGCCATCGATCCCGTGTGCTTTAACTTTGCTCAGAAGTCGTAAGTGTGGCACTCGATCAAAAGCCTTACTAAAGTCCAAGTATAAAATATCATAGTTTTCATCATTATCTGCTGCTTCATACACCTTACTATAAAAAGACAGCAAATTAGTGAGACAGGATTTACCCTTACTAAAGCCATGCTGTGATTCTTTTATAACATAACATAACATAATTAAACGGATGACAAAAGCCACAAGGGCCTATCAAAGGTCATCCGCCTCCGTCAAAACCCACCCACAAAAAGCACCATCACCAGGGGAAGACAAAATCAAAGTCCCCCACAATATAATATAACGGATGACAAAAGCCACAAGGGCTCATCATAGGTCATCCGAGTCAAGCGGCCTCTTTTTCAAGGCACCCAAACTCCCAGGAAAACTACATCCAGAGGATTGCATCCAGAAACAAGGGTATCACCAATCAAGGCTTGTCAAGAACTAAATCATGCAGCTATAGATATATACAAACAATATTAATATATACAAAACTTAGGAACCATCACAACCTTCCCTTCCCATAAACTCATCCAACCTACTCTTAAATACATTTAGATTTGGACTACCTACTACCCTCTGCGGCAATTTGTTCCAGAAGTCTACCACTCTATTGGTGAAAAAATATTTTCTTAAATCCAACCTACACCCTTGCTTTTTAATTTTCAAGTGGTGACCTCTAGTCCGATTTCCATCATCTAACTCAAAAAACTTGCTAACATCCAATTTATCTATCCCGGAAAAAATTTTAAACAGCTCAATCATATCCCCTCTCACACACCTCCTTTCGAACGAGAACATATTTAATACCCTCAGTCTATCTTCATATTCAAGGTGCCTCAGGGAAGGAATAATCTTTGTTGCCCTCCGTTGCACTGACTCAAGAAGGTTAATATCGTGTCTAAAATGTGGGACCATGCCTGTATACAGTACTCTAGATGTGGCCTAACATAAGAGTTATAGAGTTTAAGAATAACCTCCTTACTTTTGTAACTGACATTTCTCTTAATAAAACCCAGCACTCTATTTGCCCTATTTCTTGCTTCAATACACTGCTTAGAAAACCTTAATGACTTATCTATTACTACTCCTAGATCTTTCTCATCCTCTACTGAGCTCAGCCAATGCCCATCCATTTCATAGTTAAATTCTCTATTATCTTTTCCCATGTTAATAACTTTGCACTTATCAAGGTTGAAAGTCATTTGCCACTTATGTGCCCAGGATAACAATTTATTTAAGTATCCAAGTGATCTCTAATATTCCTTGCTATAATAGATTCCATCATTTTCCCTACCACTGATGTCAAACTTACTGGTCTGTAATTAGACATATTTGTTTTATCCCCTTTCTTAAATATAGGTATCACATTGGCTTTCTTCCATGCCACTGGCACAATGCCACTCTCCAATGATTTTCTAAAGATGCATGCTAGGGGCTCACTTAACACATCCTTACATTCTTTCAAAATTCTAGGAAAGAGCTCATCAGGACCGGGTGCTTTACTACTTTTGATTTTATCAATTTCCTTTGTCACTATCTCCTTTGTGATCAAGATATCCTTTAATTTCTCTTCATCATTACCCCGAAAGATCATTGACACCTCAGGTATATTTAGAGTATCCTCCTGTGTAAATACTGAGAGAAAAAAGTCATTTAGCATTCCAGCCATTGAGTCCCTATCACTCACTAATTGTCCATTGGAATCTATAAGTGGGCCTATTTTATCTCTAACCTTAGTTTTGTATAATTGATAAAAACTTTTAGGATCTTCCTTTGCCCTATTTGCCACTTTAATTTCATAATTTCTCCTTGCTACTCTAACTAACTTTTTAACATCTCTTGCTAGTTCATTATATCTCTGCCTTAAGTGATCCTCTCCATTTTTTATTTTCCTATAAATGCCCTTTTTAATGCCAATATAATGCTTAATTTTATCTGTCATCCATTTTGGGTCATTATTTTTAGTCCTAATCTCCTTATATGGAATGTTAATCATCTGACCTGTAATTAATTGCTCAATTATTCTTTCATACTCCTCTTCAATTGTAATCTCTTCCTCCTGGTGATTATTGTCTCCACTAACTGATATCATTGAATCTATTCCTGAATTGATTTCATTGCCTGGTTTCTGTACAACTGCCTCCAGGTAACTCCTGAGCCCATTATAATTTGCTCTTCTAAAGTCAGGAATTTTAACATTGTTCATGCTACTATCAATACCATTCCATTTCATCTTGAATCTAATTTCACAATGGTCACTATTACCCAAATTTCCTCCAATCTCAGTATCCTTAATAACTTCTTCCCTATTTGTCAGAACTAAATCCAGTATATTATTACCTCTAGTGGGTTCGTTAATAATCTGCCTCAGAAAATTATCTTGGACAACATTCAAAAATTCCTCAGCCTCCTGATCACCAGCAAGAGCTTCCCAGTCTATATTTCTGTAATTAAAATCGCCCATTATACACACATGCTTACTTCTACATGCCCGTTCAATCTCCTGCCAAAGAAGATTTGAAGCTTCCTTACTAAGATTTGGTGGTCTGTATAATAATCCTAAGACAAGCTTGTTTTTACCTTCCTTTACATTTAGCCATAATGACTCTGTGTTATCATCTAATTTAATTGTACTGTTTACACAACACTGGAGATTATCTTTAATATAAATAATAACCCCTCCTCCTCTCTTCCTATTCCTATCTGTATGGAACATGTTAAAGCCCTCAATCTCAACCTCAGGTTTAAAGTGATTACCTGCCAAATCAAGCCATGACTCTGTTATCGCAATTATATCAAAATTCTCTTCACTTGCTAACGCTCTTAAGAGATCTATCTTATTCCTTATACTCCGACTATTTGTGTAGTATATTTTTAAGGTTTTTTTATTATTCCCATCTTCATTGCATCGTGCTTTTCTATTCCTAGTTATCTGCTCATTCACTTGTGCATTAGTCCCCCTATAACGCATCAGTATGCCCTCTCCCTTAGCTATTCCTCTATCTCTGCATCCCTTCCATTTCCTACACCTGCCCTCTATTACTGTTATTCCCTTACCTCTAACAGCTTCTAGTTTCCCACCCGTAAGGACCTAATCACACTATCCAGCTCCCCCCATAGAACCTCAACACCTGCCCGACTAAGATGGAGCCCATCCATCGCATACAACCTCCTATTCCCGTAAAACCCTCCCCAGACATCTACAAACACCAATCCTAACTCCTCACACAGTCCTTTCACAAATTCATTCAAACCAATTGCACGCGACAACCATTCTACCCCCACATCCAATCTCGGAAGCACACCAGAAACAACACCTTTTACCCTGCTTTTACTCATCCTTTCAACTAACCTTTTATACTGCTCACGTAACTCACATGTACCCACCTTCTTTACATCATTCACTCCCACATGTGTAATCACAACTGCATCCCTCTCACACCCAGAAACCAGCCTATCATACCTCTCACAAACATCACTTACACCAGCACCCGGCAGACAAACTCTCATTCCCTTCCACTTGCTATCACTCAACTTCCTATCTAAATACCTAATCTGAGAGTCACCCATCACTAGCACCTCAGTCATTCTCCTATTCTGTCTTGGCCTAACATTACCCTCCCTCCTGTTCTCAGTCACGCTACCACCCATCCTGCTTTCATCCACAATCACACCAGGCAAATCACTTTCACACTCTTCCTCTCTCAGGACATTGAATCTGTTAGTCAACCTAACAGGTTCTATGTCCCTCTCATTCACACACCTAACCTGTCCTAACTTATCTATCCTATCCATTTTCACCCACCATTCATCATCACTCACAACTTCCACACTGTTCCCAGTCCTAGCCCTCTCTTCCACCCTCTTAGCACTAATCTCACCCTTCAATCGCACACTTGCATCTCTTCTCACCTCAAACACCAAATCATTCAACCTCTTACATTCCCCACTCAACCTCCTAACCTCCCCTTCCAGAAAACACACACGGCATTCAGTTACATTCGCTCTCCTTTCAACTCCACATGCATCACACACCACATACACACTACTTTCAAACGGCATGCTCTCACCATCTATACAAAAAGCCATACTCTCAGAAATTTACTAATGAAAAAGTTAACACTCACCCAAAAAAAAATTCTTGCTCAGGATTGCTGCCAGTTATCTTCCCCAAAAGTATTAATCACTAATGTATTTATTATACAGTGATTGATGTATTAAATAAATACAAGAAAAATTACACACCTAAATCAGTATTATATCCCAATCTTACAATGAGGATCAGGAGCTCCTGTAAGACAACCTTCCAGAACAAAGCCAGACAGTGTTAAGTTTGTTTGTTACCTATTCAACGTTTCGGTGCTATTTTAACCGACAACGAGAAATATGTTGCGTTTCTCGAAGCCCATGGGCCGTGTAGTGGAAGGGCAGTGGGTTTTGGGAGGGTTCGAATGTGAAACAAAGAGAATTTTCATTGTTTCGGTGGCAAATCGAAATCGAGAAACCCTCCTCGCAGCGATAAAAAAGTGGATTTTGGCGGGCACGACAGTCGTATCTGACGGATGGGCAGCCTATTCAAATTTGTCATCTGAAGGATACGAACATCTTACCGAATTCTGGCTTGCTGCCGGTAAACTCTACCCACCCGTCTGGCGTAAGTATTAACCATTATTTTGAGCGTCGGCTCGTTGTTGGGTACGGCTCGCCGCGGGGATAACACTGCGATCACCCTGAGTTTCAATCCTTTGGGGGGTGTCTGGGGGGCACAGCCCCCCAGTATAAAAACGAAAATCGCCATAAAATTCTTCGATTTCATCTCTAAAAAACTAACAACGAAAAGTAGCCCCAAAAAAACTAGGCCTACGATCGGCCCATAGTCTACACAATTACCCTAGTTCAATAATAAGTCTATTTTTGCTTTGGTGACTTCCATATCCTAACGTTCTTCAATCTTCCTGCTTCAAGACCTTATTAATCAGCCGTTGCACATTCTCTTCGTTAATCGCAATTCCTCGCGATTACATCCTCCAGGCTATTTGACCCTGTCACTGGAATAAGACCACCCCTCGGCTTAGGGTACCCCATAGCAATCAACAAAATAACTCTTGTGGGAAATTAAAAAGGGCAACGCAAAACAACTGGAGCAACTGTATCAACCAGAGTCCTGGCCAAGAGATTACACGATAACTCGGTAATCTATCACCATTACTGGCCATCAGCGTCCCACTTCCAAGGCTCTTGGGTTGTCATCACGATTACCTACCAGGTTTTCCCATAATTAGAGACGACCTTCAAGAGCACCCCCATAACTGGCGACCTTACATTAAGTATTTTGCGAATTATAATAAGGGTTGGGATGGGGTATGACGTCAGAAATGACATGGATGAACGATAATATTTGACAAATGTAGTGTACTTAGTATAGGTAGAAATAATCCATTGAATAGTTATAAATTAAATGGCAGAATTTTAGGGAGGACTGATTGTGAGAGAGACTTGGGTATTTTGGTAAGTTCAGACCTTCGTCCTAGAAAGCAATGTCTAAATGCTAAGAATAAAGCTAATAGGATATTGGGATTCATTAGGAGGAGTGTAAGCAATAAGAGTGCTGAAGTCATTCTAAAACTGTATCTGGCGCTAGTTAGGCCTCATCTAGACTATGCAGTACAATTTTGGTCACCATATTATAGGAAGGATATTGATTTGCTTGAGTCTGTGCAGAGAAGGATGACAAAGATGATTGGTGGGCTAAGGAACTTACCTTATGGTGAAAGGCTCAGAAAACTAAATCTACATACATTGGAAAGGAGAAGAGTCAGAGGGGAATTGATTGAAGTCTTCAAATGGGTAAAAGGATATAATAAAGGGGATCTGGGTAAGGTTCTTATACTTAGTGAACATGACAGGACACGTAGCAATGGGTTTAAGCTTGATAAGTATAGGTTTAGGAAGGAGATTGGGAGGAATTGGTTTACAAATCGTGTGGTAGATGAATGGAATAGGCTCACTAGGCATGTGATAGAAGCCTCCTCTCTGGGTAGTTTTAAGAATAGATTAGATAAATATATGGATGAAGCTGCTAGATGGGACTGACTTTTTTTTATGTACATATGTATATATTTTTCTAAGGAGTGGGAAGATTATATTTTGCGGTTGCATGAATGGACATAATCCTCTGGATGCATTTTATGTATATTGTAGATTAGATCTGACGAACTCCTGTAAAGGGTGACAATGTTGATGACTTTTCTCTGGTAAGAAATCTTTTGTGTGTTGAATGGAACAGGAGCTGCCAAGTGTAGGCCATGAATGGTCTTTTGCAGTCTCCTTCTTTTCTTATGTTCTTATGTTCTTATGTTCTTATAATATTTACACAAAATAATTTTTTAGGGCCGGGCCGCTCGTCTACATGTTTACGAAATTATTTTGTGTAAATATTATCGTTCACCCCCTAGGGTAAATATGTAGACGAGCGGCCCGGCCGATAAGATGTACTATTTCGTCCGTGTTCCAAAATGTTTCACGTTTTTGGAGTACATTTATAGGGGACGGCACATGGGGGGTTAAACACGATGCGTGGACCCAGTATATAATCCTAATTTTTATAATGTTCTGACGTTTAAAGAGGTGAATGCTTTAACTACATCATGTCAGCGCCTTTAATCGTTTTGCGAATTATAATAGGGGTTGGGATGGGGTATGACGTCAGAAATGACACGGGTGAACGATAATATTTACACAAAATAATTTTTTTCGGGCCGGGCCGCTCGTCTACATGTTTACCAGAATATGAGGAAACAAAAGGAAGAGGAAAGAGAATGGAAGTCAACAGGACGAGGCAAGGTGAGGCAGTCAGTAAGTGCAGTGACGATAAAAGCTCCAGTATTCAACGACGCTGCAGTGACGGGTTGGTTTAGGATTATAGAGGCTCAATTCTACAATTCAAAAATCACCAAGGAGGTAACAAAATATTAACAAATATTGGCCTCATTACCCCCTTAAACAGTGAACCGCCTGCCTACACACATTTTCGAAGATAAAAACTACGAGAGAATGAAGGCTGAAGTCGTAAGTCTATCCGAGAAGACTAAGCCAGAATCGACTTTTACTGGCCGTCCTTCGCGAAATTTGGAGGAACTGAGGTGCACAACCTTGCAGCTTGGAGTAAGTGAGGAACTTGTGAGACATAAATTTATTCAATCATTGCCTCCCACCAATGCACCGATGATTGCCACTCAAAAAGACCTCTCGTTAATCCAAATCGGTAAACTCGCGGAAGAATTACTAATTTTTAACAAAGAATAATGCGTTAATGTGAATAGTGCGGAAAATGCGTGTGGGCCGGCGGTAATTCGCGAGTGAGGCGCGGAGTGGTAATCAAAGTCATGGTGTGTCCTAGCCACTGCGGCAGCGGGCATACCGACGGTTTTCAAATTAGCCGCAAAAATCGACAACAAGAGGTACGAATTCCTGATCGACACGGGGGCGAGTGTTTCAATCATCCCAGCTAGCATTGCTAATAACAGCAACATCAAAGAAAGTTGCATAAATCTTTCAAACACAAACGGCGAGAAGATTAAAATCCACGGGGAAATGAGTGCGGATTTGGCTATTCCAAGTTTAAGAAGGTCATTTCGATGGTATTTCGTTGTAGCAGATATCACCGCACCCATCCTGGGAATGGATTTCTTAAATCACTTCGATCTAATCGTGGATTGAGCCCGGAATAAGCTGCTGGATCGAAACACCAAGCTCGCTTTAGTGGTTCAAACTTCCGAGGAACCATCCATAGCGTTGATAAGAACAGACCTCAAAAATGTACCTGAATCATGTCGAAAAATATTGGAAAAATATGGCGCACTGTATGGACCAGCTCCCGCTCAAACGGTACCAGCAATGGACCAGTCATTGGAACATAATATTGATACCGTCAGTACCCCACCTACATTTACGCGGCCTAGGCAATTGACGGCGGAAAGGCTGAAAGTAGCAAAGGGAACGATCGAGGACCTCTTAAAAGAAGGAGTAATCCAGCTATCGAAGTCACCGTAGGCCTCACCGATACATGTGGTACCCAAGAAGAACCCCAGTGGGTGAGTGCAGGATGGTCGGTGACTATAGAGCTATAAATGCCATTACAAAGCCTGACCGATATCCCTTACCACGGATGAAAAAATTGCCAGATCATCTCCATGAAAAATTATCACAGAGATGCCTCAGGATTTCCCTAGAAAAAATGCGAGTTGGAGAAAGAGGAAATCACGTTCCTGGGCCATCAAATCTCTCAAAACGGCATATGTCATCCCCCCCCCCCAAAATAAGGAAAATTGAGGAATTGCCAAAGCCAAGAGATTCTAGAGGATTGCGTCGTTACTTGGCAATTTTGGGATACTACAGAAGAATGATGCCCAACTTTGCGGCCAACGCATCACACGCGTGGGTGCGAATAGACCGTGTTCGAAGACCTCTTGAGGCGCCTTATGCGGGCCCCTTCATGGTTATCAAACGCAGCAGTAAGGTGTTTACACTACAATTCCCGGACGGAAGGATGGATACCGTCTCAATTGACCGGTTGAAACCGGCACGATTACCCCAGGCAATTGAGGACTCTCAGGACGGCGATCGGAGTATCCCGGTTCTGAGCCGCCCAGAAGACGCCGAGATCCGACCCTGCTGGGGAAATGGAACCCGCAACTGGAAGGGGGATCGAAACCCCTGATCCTGACTCTTTGCCTAGAGCAGAGGAGCCCCCAGAGCAACCTGCCCCATCGCGAGCGGGAATAAGGATTAAGTTCGCTAAGGACAACATATATATTTATTATTGAGAGGCGAATAATAAAATGTTAAATGAGTAATACTTAGCCTAAAATTATAAGACAGTGTGCCAATATAAATAAAAAGAGTACATAAGGTGAAATTATATAAGATTCATATCGCGAAGTTCGGGATATTCAGACGCAAAGTCATCACGAGATACCAGGATGGAAAGAACTATAAATGCATAATTAAAATAGACAACTCCCATCCAAAGTAACGAATGAAATAAATAAATTATTGTATAAATATTGTCAAACTTATTGTAAATGTTAATTAACTGTGACGACTAATAATCCAGGTTGAATGTTACGTATAGCAATTAAGATAGGATTTAAGAATCCATAACAATTGTTAACCTAAGAAAATAACATAATAAATGTAGAAAACTAAATTTTTTTAAAGGTCAAGGTGCAATAGCAGCAGATAAACGACTCCGTCGACTTAAGGGCAGATGCCTGAAGCGACCGGCGTGTACGTCCAAAATAGGACACACGCGAGAGACGCTACACACATAAAGTACAGAAAGATAGAGAGAGAAAAGTAAAGTTAGCGCCGTTTAAGAGAATGTCACATGGTAGTAAACGGAGCATAGTTATCTCTGTTAGAGTTGGTCGAGTCAATCTTAGGCAAACATTATAATCAAAGCAGAATCCAGAATAAACCGGATAGCTATCACAGTTAAATAAATAGAAACCAGGTCAGGAAGCTGTCTCCATGGCAACATGCCACCGCCTACAGAAAATTTTACCCAATAGTCGGAGTGCCTTCCTTATCAATATGTTCGGCAGTAGCCAATCAAAGGTCGAGTTATGTTAATACCGACAGATAAACAGGCTGGTACATAAGAGGGAGGTGTGGCTTAGTTGGACGAGGAACTTGTAGGGCGTGGCTTAAGTCGAAAATATAATTGTGTGAAGCCAGAACAGAGGGGATAATTAGATTACTGTTTCATATAGAAATATATCGCGTTATATATCGTTCAGTCCGATCTCTCGGATTCGCGTAATTCATCTTTGTATATAGTCGTGTACATAACGCAGACATTAACGTGTAACTCTTAAAGGCTCTATTCGTCCGGCCTCCTTTAGACCTTCCCGCACTTCACCTCGAACTTAATTTTGGTCATAACTTAGAACTTAAAACTTAATTAAAGAACTTTTGTAAAGTGCAATTACATCTAGTTCAATAATAAGTATTTTTGCTTTGGTGACTTCAATATCCTGACGTTCTTCAATCTTCCTGCTTCAATGCCTTATTAATCGGGAAAACAGCCGTTGCGCATGCTCTTCGTTAATCGCAATTCCTCGCAATTTCATAACTCCCGAAATACCGGTGTTCTACCATGGTGTGGTCTATCCCCATCCTCCGGGCTATAGCAATACCCTCTGGGCATTCCTATAATAAAATCCTCCTGGGAAACTTAAATATATATATTTGTATAAAATTCAAATCATTCATTTATTTTACTTAACTTTTGCCAGTTAAATCATTCATGCAATTTATGTACAACTTAATAATTCATTCATTTATTTTACTTTACTTTTGTTAATTCAATCATTTAATTATTTTATGCCTAACTTTTTGCAATTCATTTATTTTATGTAACCTTTAATAATTCAAATATCCCGTGACGAGAAACTGATTTCATTTAACGCATTGGTTCAAACAACATCTCTTAGAATTTCACGCACACAAAAACACACGCTTTCAGCTCAACCAAATTGAACACGAATATTCCTCACTCGTCTCTCGACATTCTCAGCAAAAAAGGTCGGTAATCATTCCTTCTACATTTCATCATTTAACTCCAAACAAATTATACTTAGTTTAATTCGTCGTTTTCTCACAATTATTCTCTGCAAACTGCCATGCGAGAATAGGTTCTAGTTCTGGTTACTTCTCTCATTGCAGATCCCAATTCACATACCATCATAGTCACTTCATATCTTAGTTACTTCATATCTTAGTCACTTCATATTTTAGTCACTTCATATCTTAGTCATTTCATATCTTAGTTAATTTACATCTTGTTACTTTAAATCATATTTACTTTACTACATCTTACGTTGTATTCATCATTCAATTCTCTCATTGTGCATTATTTGATTTTTTAAATATATTTATTTTGTTTATCTCTGCTTTTCTTACAAACCTAGTTCAGAAGTTTTCTAAATTCATTTCGCGTCAGTTGTTAGACCTAAAAATCAGCAGGCGACTATTTCCATGCAAAGTCAACAAATTTATGGTAATGGTTTTTAAATAGTTATTTAGGCTGATTTATTAACTAAAGTCAATCCTATTAATAACCAAATACCATAGGGCTATTTGACCCCGTCGCTAGAATAAGACCGCCCCTCGGCTAAGGGCACCCCATAGCAATCAACAAAAATAAATCTCGTGGAAAATAAGGAAGGGCAACGCAAACCAACCGGGGCATCTAACCGGACTCCTTGCCAAAATATTACGCGATAACTCGGTAATCTATCACCATTACTGGCAACCAACGTCCTCCTTCCACGGCTCTTGGGTTGTCCTCACGATTACCTTCAAGGTTCCCCCATAATTAGGGACGACCTTCAAGAGCCTCCCATAAGGCCAATCCTCAAATCACGGTAACACATTTTCAATTCTATTTAACAAACTGATTCTATTACATATAATTTTAAAAATCAATTTTATGATAAAAATACAAGTGTTTGTATGTATTATCATAACAAAATCCTATAAACTCAACTCAAAAAACTATGACAAAAATGCTACTTATGGACTCTGAACTTTTCAAGTTTTGTTGGCTTAGTAGTCGCGGTAGCTAATAACGACTGGCTGGTAAGTGGCTTTTTCTTATGACTCCATTCCCAACGTTATATATATATGTAATTACGGCCAACCGAAAACTTTAATATCAAGATGGTCTTTGTAAAAAATTAGCTCCCCCCCAAAAAAAAATCACCGTCTTGCTACGGCCTGTCTCTTATATCTCCATATCTAGCCTAATATTTGCTGGAAAAAGTTCAATTAGTTTAGCCACAAACTTTACTCCCCAAAGTTCACATGAATTCATTTAAAACACTTCTTTTATTCATAGAAGTTCATCTGGCTTCTTTCATTAACATGCCAGTCACTGCTAAGTACATTTGTCAGGTCACTCAGATGCATTGGAGACATTAATTAGTCAATGTTTATCAGGAAGCGAGATGGCATAATTAGTTATGAATGTGGGAGACAGTGGGAGTTACTGTAGAAGACTGAATTGTTGGCTTATTTTCAGTATCAAAATTTAATTAAAAAGTCCCTAATGCGTGATCTTTTTCAGTGAACAGTAAAAAATCCTATTGGAAATGTTAAAAAGGTGGAAAATGGTGTTCATTCCATAAGTGTGAATACAAGCATTTTTTTTTAGGGGGGGGTGCATCTGGAGAAGGCCTACTTGGGCACAAGTAGCCGTACTCACCATCACAGCCTAATACTAGACTACTTTAGAATAACAGCAAAAACACAACAAAAAAAAGCAACAACAGGAAGCAGGCCCGAGCGTCGGGGTGAATTTGCGGAACAGTCTGGGGGACAACACAGTCTTCACAGTAGAACGCGAGCGAGCGTTCCATCAAATGGCAGTGCGTCCCGCGAGTGTATCCAATTCGGAGACGACAGAAAGCAACCTGAAGCCTTCGCGGTATTGGGGGATAGGTCCATGGGAACAGTCGCGGCGCAATGGCACGCAACTTTAAGTTACCTTCGACGGTCTCCCATCTTCTTTGCCAAGCATGTATTCTGGCCATGTAATCGGTGTGGAGAAAAGCGAGACGCTGGTCCGGTCGCCGATTCCTGGCGGACTCTTTGGCGCCCTCATCGGCGCGCTGATTCCCCAAAATTCCTACATGTCCAGAAACCCAGCAGAAGATAATCTCGACATCCGCCCGGCTTGCCAAAACCGTGGCGTCACAGATATTTTCGAACCAGGGGATGTGGAGATTCCAATACCCCGAGAGCACTCAGGGCGCTTTGTGGGTCGCTATAGATCACAATCCGGTCTACAAACCGGGTACGTCGCGTAATCTCCCGTACCGGTGGTGTATTGCCACCAGCTTGGCCTTGAAGATAGACGCAGCGCCTAGAACAGCCTCGCAGAATTCAAACAGAGGGGGTACGGCATGGAAGCTGACCCCGTCTTCGGTTTGGAGCCATCCGAATACACTGGCACGGTTCCGGCGTTACACGAGGTGTGCTCCAAAAAGGTCGAACGCAATACTCCCGGCGCAGTACAAGCTTTACAAGCAGAGGCGTGGCGACAAATAGCCAAATGTGGTACCCGCGAGGGTGGTGTTCTGGGCAGAACCAGGGGCGCCACCGGCCAGAGAGCTATACTTAGCTCTCGAAGGAGTTTCCTACCCCTAAACCCAACGGGCTTAAGATATGAGTGGCGTCTCTCGGCGACATAGACACCGTCGTAATCATCTGCGGATGTAGTGAGAGCTGTTGGCGAATGAGGGAGGCGCCGGGCTCGTGCGTACAGACGAATAATGCACTGTGCAACGCGTAGAGCGAGGGGCATCTCTGCAGCATCGACCAACAGGCTATCAATGGGGGAAGTGCGGAAGGCACCGGTCGCAAGGCGAAGGCCAGTGTGGTGGACCGAATCCACCTTCCGCAATAAACGCTCAGCTGCGGATGCATCAAACTCGCATCCGTAGTCGGGCTTTGAACGAACAAAGGATCGATAAAAAAGTAAGGCAGTAGCCCTATCAGCGCCCCAAGCGCTGAAAGTCACGGAACGGAGAATATCCATTGCGCGGGTAAAAGAGACCCTAAGGCTTCGGATATGAGCTTCCCGGGTGAGGCGTCGGTCAAATACAAGACCAAGGAAACGGTGCGATTCAACGACTGTCAGGCGTACCCCATTATGACAACAGACTGGGTCTGGGTGGAGCCGTGTATGGCGGCAGAAGTGCACATCCTTAGTCTTGGTCAAAGAAAACCGAAACCTGTGCGCTTCGGCATAGCGAGAGACGCGGTTCAATGCCTGTTGGAGTCGATGCTCTAGAGTTGGCATGTGGGTCGCTCCAAAAGAGATCGAAAGGTCGTCCACGTAGAGCGTAGCGATAACATCTTCCGGCAGCACCGAGGTGATGCCGTCGATGCTCAGAACAAAGAGTGTGACACTGAGGACACTGCCCTGAGGGACACCCGCTTCCTGCCCCGTTGGGCCGGAGAGGCCCCCCCCCCCACTTGTACCCAGCGTCGATGATCTCGCAAAAATTCGGAGGCAAATATCTCTCTTCTAATTGTACTGCCTTGGAGACCCGAGCCTTTTGAAGAGGACCTTCCATAGGGGCGGACTCGAGTTCGGTGCTTGGCGCCGAGCCCGGATTCGCCCCCGTGGAAGGCCCCACCGTCTGAGGCTGGGTTGCCTCAAGGACGCCTCGGATTAGACGTCTCATGACAATTTAAGATGGCTTCGTGGAAAAATTCTTGAATTGAAGAATCGGTTTGAAAGATTATCGTTTTGTGGCTTTAGAAAGGGAAGTAGACCTCCGCCATTAGAATATTACTCCTAGAGCACTATTGGGCTTGGATAATGGCAGATTGGCGAACCTCTACTATTACAGTGATTCTAAACGAAGAAGTAGCACAGGATTTAGTAGTCTAAAACCGGTGCGCCACTCTTATTCAAAATTACCCTTTCTTTTTTATTTTTTAGTTCGTCCATCTAGCGATTGCCTTAAAGAGCATAAGTCGCCGCAATTTAAATCAGCCTAGTGCTAGGCTACTCTAAATTTTCAAAACCAAATCCAAAAAAACAATAACACATAAACAAAATAAAATAAATTCAAAAAATCCCCAAGAGGTTCAACTTACTCAAGTAAAGAAACATGCGACCTACACCAATGAGAGTCAAATAAAATGAAAGACGCCAGCCTCCATCAGATACTCCACAAGTTTGTGTACAAGAACCCGTCACGAGTACAAGGGACAAGCGGAAACGACCTCGCTCGTTCCGGTACCGGGACAGGTAACGTGCGTCGAGATCACCTAGAATGGGACATTTAACAATAATGTGCCTAACAGTCTGGGGGACAACGCAGTCGTCACAATAAGGTGCAGGGGAGCAATCAATCAAATGGGGACGCATCCCGCAAGCGTATCCAATTTGGAGACGACATAAAGCAACCTGAAGCCGTCGCGAAATTAAAAGGTAGGTCGATGTCCAAGAACCTAGCAGAAGATAATCTCGACATCCGCCCGGCCGGCAACAACCTTGGCGTATCGGATACTGCAAACAAGGGAGCGTGAAGATTTCAATGCACCGAGAGCTCTTGGGCCGATTTGTGAGTCGCTAAAGAACACTATCTAGTCTTCGAGCCGGGCACGGCGCGTTATCTCCCTTAGCGAGCAGTGTATTGCAACCAGTTCAGCCGTTAAGAAAGACAAAGCGCCTGCTAGAGCCCCGCTGACTTCAAACAGATTGGATACAGTGTGGAAACCGACCCTTTCCCGGGACTTGGAGCAATCCTATACACTGGCATGGATCTAGCGGGACACGAAGTGTGCTCCAAAAAGGTCGAGCGCAATACTCCCAACACTTTGGAAGCTTTGGGAGCAGAGGCGTGGGACAAATAGTAAAAGGTGGTACCCACAAGGATAGAGTCCTGAGCAGAACCAGAGGCGACACCGGCACGAGAACTAGGCTGACCTCTCGAAGGAGTTTCCTAAAACTAAAGGCTTATGGGTGACTCAAGTCTCTTGGTGGTATAGGCACTGTCGATATCGGCTATGGATGCATTGAAAGCCGTTGGCGAATGAGTGAGGCGAGGGGCTAGCGTGTACAAGCGAATAATGCACTGCGCTGGGTGTGGAGGTTAGCCCATGAGAGGTCAAAAAGTGCAAACATTCCCAGACATAGTCTGGGACTATCACCTTAATTTATGGCCTCCAGAACGTTTAATCAGTTTAAAACCCTGTCGGGTGCCCCCCCCCCTCCTCCAGTGAAAAGTCGAAAACGAGATCTATCGCCCCCCTCCCATTTCCCCCGCACGCAGCTGTGAGGCGCCAGTGACTTGGGGCTGTTTACACAGCTACATTCCAAGTCTCCCATGGGACGCCAGGTGTCTTACGCCTCTCTCCCTAACCCCGCCCCTCACAGAAACACGCTGTATTTATGCGAACCACTCCATTCATTGTCAGCGAGAGTTCTTCTGAAGTCCGTCCATCACGTTCTCCGTCGAGTCGCCCTGTCGACGCCTGTGATCCCTTGCGTGGATGTTACCTTCGTAATCTCTCTAGTCAGAGACGGATTACTCTCCTTCGTTATTCCCAATTTGGAGGGCTAACCTGGATCAACTCCCTGCTCATTCCCTCCACTCTACAAGGTCCGTGTACCTTAACCTCAACCGTGATACAAGAGAAAGGAAGTCCGAGAAGTCCTTCCGTGCAGATTCCCATCTGGTCACCGAGCCGACACCAGTCCCTGGAGCGGACTCCCCCCCCCCTCCTTCTTCGTGATTCCCATTTGGAGGACGACTTGGAACCTGATCTACGCTCATCTTCCGCTCTATGAAATCCCTCCGAGACTTCCTCGAATTCACCGCCGCAGAGGTAAAACCGAAGTCCCAGTACCGTGATTTTTCCTCCATTTATTTCATTCCCCGAAAACCCCCGTAATTCCCTGCATTTAATTAATATTATCTTATCCCGCGTTTAATAACGGTCTTTCAAGTGATTTTGTCAATTTCCGGGCTATTCCCATTTATTCCTTGCCCGCCTGTATTAACAACTGGTCACTTATTCATTATTATTTTAGTTTAATTAGTTTTCGTTACCAATAATAATTCTATTATTTACTTGTTTATTCAAGGTTATTTTTCTAAGAGGTTTTTCTTTCAATAACTCCTGAACTGAAACGGCAATCTTGATTCCCCCCTTTTATTGGCCAACCTTGGATTAACGCACTCGAATATAAATTGGGTACCAGCTTTTAGCTGGAACTTGCCGGCCTTGCTGAATAACCGTGGGCCCGACTCTGTATAGAGCGTGACGCCACCGTGTCATTCTTTGACACAGGGCGCAGAGCAAGTGACATCTCCCTGGCATCGAAAAGTTAGGCGTTCAATTGTTGCTGTGCGGAAGACACTTATTGCTAAGTGTAGACCGGTGCAGTGGATCGAGTCCAACTTCTGCAATAAAAGCTCAGCTGTGGATGAGGTAAAAACATCTGTAGTTGAGCTTCGAACGAACAAAGGATTGGTAGAAAATTAAAAGCAATAGCTTTATCAGTACCTGAGTGTTGAACTTCACGGACCGAAGTGTCCATGACGAGGGCACAAGAGATTTTAAGGCTGGGAATACGAGCTTCCCAGGTGAGGCATCGGCTGAAAACAAGAACAAATAAACGGTACGAATCCACCATCACCATGTGAACTCGTTTAGGAACAAATCCGGGTCAGGATGGAGTGGTGGATGGCGGCAGAAGTGCACCATTTTAGTCTCGGCAAACAAAAACTCAAACTTGTACGCTTCGTCATAGCGAGAGATGCGATTCAATGCCTGTTGGAGTCAACGCTCCACAATTGGCATCTAAGACGCACTAAAGGGAATCGAAAGGTTGTCCACGTAGAGCCTCGCGATAACCTCTTCCGACAGCCTATAGTTGATACCGTTGATGCTCAGGGCAAAGAGTCACACTGTGAACACTTCTCTCTGGAACATCCTCTTCCTGCTTCCGATCAAATAACACCGTGACGAAACATTGTCCACAAAGGAAGGTCTCACAGATAGCATTTTCCAGCCGGAGCAAAGCATACGACCTGTAAAGGAACATACAAAAGCTGACTGTGCAGGATATAGGTTGCCTCCGCTGCCCCCGAAATAAGCTAAACTAACATTACTCAATTTCTACATCAGCTTACACGCTGGAATTTAGAGAAAGCTGGCGGAAGTAAGCTGGGATAGAGTGGTCTTCCCCCGCTTGCAATAGGCAACCACGGGAATCAATAGCCAGGTATCTGGGAAAGTAGCTCCCATCCAGATCCTCTTGAACTAATCTAAAAGAAAGGCCATGCTTCGTCCATCCGGTTATTGAGGCATGGCGTACAGAATATTGTCTGGGCCATGAACACTATCCGTGCACGAAGCGAGAGTGGACTGCAACCCATTTAGCATACACAGATCTTTGAAGTGTTATGCTCATCTGGAGCTGAAGTTCAGTCAGAGGCCTTTGGCGATTTGGCGAGCCCTCAACGCGCTTTCAATGCCGGCAAATTAGCACCTCAACTTGCAAATGCGGAGAAAGTATAATCGAAGGATTTTTCATGGACAAGGTTGCTGAGATTACGGTCCTGTTTTCCTGAAGCACGGGAGGGGTTCCCTGCGAAAACTTGCCCCTAATCCTTTTAAAGCGCTTCTACACCTCTGTTAGATGGGTGTTTTCCGTCAATGTAAAAAACCTTTTTCTTACCAAGAAGAGCGGCGGGCCTGCTTCGACAAATAGCTGAACCTGGCCATCACTCGACGTAATTCACCTACGGTGAGATCACTCGGGTGACGCTTGTAGCTCATACCGGCATATCGCTTCTCTTCTGAGAGCCGTCTGACATTCGACCGACAAGCAAGGGGGCAGACGATGTATGAACCGGCCAAATGTTCTAGGAATGACAGTATGGCCCACGGAAATGATGGTACGGGAGAAGAATTCAAGGGCCTCATCAACCAACCTAAACTTCCGAATGAGATATAGAAATCACTCATTTCCTTGAATGTGGACCACCGCTGCTGATCAAAGCACTGTATGGTTCGTTCTATAAAATAAGTAGGCCTCTGGCAACAAATTACAGGATTTAAAAGGCCCACGAGGAACTCCACAAATTGAAGTTTGGTGGATTTATCAAATCCTAAAAATTACTACGTGTGTAAATTAAGGAAATAAGATGCCAAGTCTAATAATTACAGAACCAAACAGAATTAGGAAATGAAACTATATAAATATATGTTAAACTGTACAAATAGATCTGAGGCAAGCGGTCGTTAGAGTCGCGCGGAACATACAAAGATATCAAAAGTGACCACCTGGACAAATACAAGGATCGTACACAAACAAACATACGCGTGTTGGGAACATTTATTGGCAGCTGAACAAATATGGGCTCTGACTAGAGAAATTTCACGAAGACTTGTAACAACCGATTCCCTATAATAAAGCTAAATCTGTGGGAAATATGTAGGCACAGCAGGTACACGGAGCTGTCGGAAACTCCGACCAAGGGTTAGAAGGCTGGGTCCGCCCTACGGACAAGTCAAAGTCATGTCCCTTGGAGACGATATATATTTATATATATATGGAGAGACAGACAGACAGACAGACTCTCATCATTCATTATTCAGAGAGAAAGGTTCATTATTCCTGATTCATTAGCTCATTTCATCCCCTTAGTAACGTCCTGCTGACTTTAGACTTGATACATGCCCCTTTAGTAGACCAATTCGAAAATAAAGTTATATTTTCTTTGCTGCGTCCTGTCAAAGTCCTTTACTTACCCCGATTATCGAGCCACCTTCGGTAAGCCCAACCTAACGCATAAGCCTCGTGAGAAGTTATAACGAGTCAGAACCAATTCGACAGAGGCGTAAAGTAGTCCCACTGCCTAACATCCTAGTCACCCGTCGAGCGCAATAGCAACGAGGTCTCTTCAACGCACGCCCTTATAATTACCGGCCACGCACCCATAAATTGGTAACCTATACCACCGCATAAACAGGTAACACCCACCTAGTACCATTTATCCCCCCCCCCCCTCCATAACACCACTGAGGTGGTTTTTCAAGCGGCAGCGGCCCCGAAAAGATATTTGGATGCCAAACTAATCTCTACCATAAAGGTCATCGACCTTTCACCCCAAATCTGATTGTGCTTCCGGAGAACTCAGGAAAGATCGCGGCAGGAAAATGAAGCGGTTCTCGGCAAATAGCACGTGAATTTATCCACATTTAAGACACCGATTTCCAGCTCTTCGACCCAAGCACCAAGGGGTGCCTACGGTTCAATTTCCCAAGGAAAAAGTGCAACGCAATCGTGACGGACGCGGTAGAAGTTCGAAACATCAAGGTTTGCAGACGAGTGAATATACGCTGAAACTACATAATACCTCATATCCAGGTGTAGGTGCATTGTCATTGCCTGAAAAGAGATATTTAAAACCATATAAGGAAAAAGACATAATGTCGGCCGTAAATTTTGTATCCGCCTGCCTGGCCCCATCCAGTGGTAATGGGGTTGCAAAACCTTTATTCCTCCTCGGCGGTGGTCATGGGACATGCACCCAGCATGGTCTCTTGAAGACAATTAACTAACGTCGAACGCGAGGAGAGAACCTTAGCAGCTTCCCCCATTTAGCTCACAACCCACAGCAATTCCATTGAAGCGGGACCCTTTTAGATTAGAAGACCCTCAAGTGTATGGCTGTATCCTTCCTTTAGACAGATGGAGACAGAACTCTGTGGGTTGTGGGTCGCTGAGAGCGTAGAAGGCGCTGCTGCCTTCCGCGGCTGCTTACTAGAGTTGGCTTAACTTAACGTACCTGCCTTTTTCTTTCTCTCTAAACCTTTGGGGGAGGTCGGCTCTGGAGTCGGGGTCCCTCGTCCTGTGGAGGGGCACGGAACCGAAGCTATCTCGCTGCTGCCGGGTCAGACTTTATAAACTCGGGAGATGGCCTCACCACCACCTTTCGCCTTTTGCGAAAAGGTCTGAGGCGGTGAACCCGAATTGCCACTAGCTCTCCCAAGGAGTCTCCTATCACGAATGTCATAGTAGATTGTGGTGCCACATGTACAGGGGAGCCATCAAGTTTGTGGAGAGCACTCACTATGGCCTCCTTGGCAGGGTAAGCACAATTCACCAGAAAGTTCTCCTCCGAGAATCGGGCAACCCTAGCTAATGCCTTACACTGATAGAACATGTGTCACCTGGATAACATGTTTCCATTAATCAAACTAACAACTAGAAATATTTTTAAGTTGGCTGGCTCGAAGACGGAGAGCAGCCTCTCCCCTAAAGAAGAGCCCTTAATCCTCTTAGTTTTATTTTTCTTCTTTGTTGAAGTGAGTGGGATATGTGCCCTCTTCTTTTCCTCCCCAAAACAGCTCCTAGGCCGGAAAGGCCAACTTCGCCTGGTCATGCACTTAAATGGAAAAAGAAATAACCGTTTGCGGAGCTCACCACGGGAAGCATGAAAATCATTCTCGCCCTTTGAGTCCGGGGGGGGGGGGGGAACGTGTGCCCTTTGAAGGACCATGCCAAGGGAACGATTCTGGCTCAGAGGGTAATGAGGGTGATTTCCTCACGGTCCCGTGCCTCCATCGGGGAATACCCTGCCATCTGGGGCGATGTCAACCTGGTGTCGACGCTAGCCCTTGGAGGTGCCTCCTTCTCTCCCCTCCCTTGTATCATTGGAGACTCCGCCCGAGGACTTCAGAGGCTTATGGTCTATTCCAGGTCGGCAAGGCTGGGGTGCTGGCACGCGCCTCATTTCAACAAGATGTTTCGGGGAGCCGGCCCACAACGAAGTCATTATTCGCCGGTCAAAAAGGGTTAGTAGGGCCCAAGGGCCCTCTGCTGCAAACTTAGAGGTGGTCCAATCTTCCTTAGTGGTTCTTTTTCAGCTAGGGCTAGCCCTGCAAAAGCAAGAGGGAAGGCACCGAAATCCAAGGTACAGACGCCGTGTGGCGACATAGAAAAGAGGAAAGCCCTTCTCCCTTAAAGACATTAGGAGGACCCTCTGTAAAAGCATAGGGGCAACCTTCTATTTAGAGCTGGGGTTGCCCGAGAGTGGCTCCCAAAGGGATAGAGGCAAAATTCCTTTACCAAATGAGGGTGGTGAGAGGAGAACCCCTCCAATGCCATCTTAACATCAAGGTGTGGGCGAGGTACTTTTATGGGGGGGGGGAGGCATATCCTTATTATCCATTTTTATTTATTTATCAATAGTATTCTTGTTCATCTTGCTTTTTCATTTGGTTTCTTCGAATCCATTTTTCTTCTTCTTTCTGGACTGAAATTCCTTTTTTTCTTTAAGTTGGCCCTTCAAACATTTGTCTTCCCTTCCGTATTCTCCTATGGCTGGGTTGGTCCTTAATCTTCGTTTTTCTTCTATTTATATTGGGGTTTTGATTTCTTCTTGAGTTGATGATTTCTTGGTGCTTTCTAGATGAGTTGGTGCTTCAAGCCGTTTTCTTCCGTTTGCTTTTTTGACAGATCTTCATAAAAGTTTTTGGACTGTTGAGTTTCGAACGCGGTACCGTTGGATTTAAACACCAATACTCTAGCCTCACGACCGGCTTTAGTCCGTTTCTGGGATGGTAAATTTATCGGCCATTTATATTATCGAGTTGGAAGGAATTTCTCTGATACATTTTCGCACCCCTACGCTTTCTCCTTGCCGTTTCTATTTTTTTGTTTATGCAAATCAACGCAAATCAGAAAGTTAGTGACCATACAAAAAGGAAAATGAGTGGTGTACTATATCTCATAGCTAGCCGCTCTTGCCTCCCCCGTCTCTGTCAGTAGTATTGCTGAGTGAGGTCCGAGTCCTCCCCCTACCCCTCAACCCAAAGCCTTGGTCATTGAGGTGAGGTCCGAGTCCTCCCCCCCCCCAACACTACCCTCTCCAACCCAAAACCTTGGTCAGTGAGCTCATGTCCGAGGTGTGAAAATACATTGGTAATTCTGAATATCCATACCCCGCTCGCTTCCCCACTCGCATTCCCATAATATTTCGTCCATTTCTCAATATGTTTCACCTAACTGTCTCATTAACTGTCGTTTTATTACTTGTTCTGAGGGAGAGTGTAGCCCCCCCCTCCCCTATAGCAACCCATAGTGCGGATCGAAATCGACTTCCAGTAACCAAACACAATAAAACATTAAGTAGAACTGAAGTAGTAAAACGAGAGTTAATGAGACAGTTAGGTGAAACATATTGAGAAATGGACGAAATATTATGGGAATGCGAGCGGGGAAGCGAGCGGGGTATGGATCTTCAGGTTTACCAATACATTATGTCGATTTTTGCTCCTTATATCCGTACTGCATGAAAAACAATCCATATCCCGTAGGATCCCCTCGGCGTTGCGTATCTGTGCGAGAAATTCCGTCTATTCAAGAATTCACCGATGGTATGAATGAGACATATTTTGGTATCGTGAAAGTTGATGTTCTCCCTCTGAATTATCTGTATATTCCAGTTCTTCCTCAATCCATAGATGGTAAACTTACTTTCACACTCTGCACCACATGCGCTCAGCAAAACTCACGTGAGTGCCATCACTCTGAAAAGCAACATATGATTTGCAGACTGTACACCACCCCGGAACTAAAACTTGCCCTGGAAAAGAAGTATAAGATCAAGAAAATTTACGAGTTTTGGGAGTTTTAAAAAGGGATGGTTTGTTCGCAGAGTATATAAAAACATTTCTAGAAGAAAAAATAGAAGCTTCTGGATTCCCGCGAGGAGTAGTTGGAAAGAAGGAGAAAATGGAATATGTGAAGAGGGTGAATCAGACTGAAGGGATAAAAATACAAATCGACAACATCGAAATGAATCCTGGAAAGCGTTTTAGAGCAAAGCTTTGTCTAAACAGGTAAGGATTTCTTCCTGCGATTATTTTTTTCTGCATTAATATACTACATTCAAAATGTAATTTTTATAAATATTATCACATTGTACCACGAATATGAAGTCAATAATTTCTAAAACTTGAAGGCGATAATAATAATAATAAGAATAAAAAATTGAAATTGATAATAATAATAATAAAAAAACTCACCAAAAAACATTAATCCTGATCATATTTTCTTCCTTTTATAGTCTATGGGGAAAATTCGAGGTATGAAAACGGTCATATGTGCTTCGGATCATGTTGTAATCGAGCTGATCAAAAACGACGACTACATTGTGAACTCTTGGATGTAGTTGGCAATGAATACATCGCGAAAGTGGAGAATGCTAAACATGTAGAAGTTGAGTCCCACGTAACAAATCTTCCAATTGCAGCATTCACAACTGCTTATGCTCGAATCAAGCTCTATGGCCTCTTAGACTCGTTGGGTGAACAGTTGTTGTACTGTGACACAGACAGTGACATCGTCATTGCTAGGAAAGATGACCCACAACTTCGACTTGGAGAATTCCTAGGTGATTTTATCGATGAGATCAAAGATGTGTACGGTGCCAAGGCGTATGGAGATTAATTTTGCTCAACGGGTCCCAAATCCAATTCGGTACGTATCCAAACGACGAGTGGGGTGAAGTATATACTTCGTGCTAAAGGATTAACCATTAACTCTCAGACGAAGGATATAATAATCTACGATGCTATGAAACGCCTAATTGAAGCCGATGATGATAATCACATCCCTGTACCATTTATCGGTTTCAGAGCCGAGGAACACGGTGGAGTAAAAGAGGTGAGAGGGGAAAAGCTTTTAAGAAAAACCTTTCGTAAACGCATTGAATTCCCAGGGAGTTATCGAACCATACATACTTTCGGTTTCAAAGGGATCTTACATGAAATTTAAAAAGTCACTATACATTGAATCTCTGTCAGCTATTATTAGCTTATTATGTATATAATTTCTTTAATCATTAATAATATTCTCTGATTAATATGAATAAAATAAAGATGAAAAATACGTGTTATGCTACCAATGTTTTTAATTTGTCTACAAAATTACTCATCACATTTTCTTGATCTTGTGAGAAGGAGAATTCTTTCATTCTTGCCTCTTCAATCTTGTTTTTCATTATATCAGTGAGTTGATGTAAATACCACGAGAGAAAGCGAAATAACATGGTTTTAGTGTCAAATATAGCGATGTTCACTACTTTCTCGCCATCATTCACCCGGTTAGAATATAATATGCAGAAAAACTTATCTACCAATGAATTGTGACGATCGGATAGGCCTCCTACAAAGAAAAACTGATCAATAAACTCGTTTTTTAATTTTTCACCGATGATTAAATCTTCTAAATCCATAAACTGGAGATGTTCAAGTACTTATTTTCCGTTATTGTAGATGAAGGGAGGTTAGACTGACCCACTATACAGAAATTCAATCCTATCAATTGGGTTTTTATGAATAAGTCGACGAAGATAATCGAAGAAATCAACCGGAGATGAATAGTCTGGGCTAAATTTATAATTCGATCCACACACATCTTCGGTTGCAAAATATTTATTAAGTCTGGGTGTGATACGGTGTGGATGGAGGATCATCTTAGAACGGGAGGCATACAGAGAGGTTTAGCGACAAATAATTTAAAAGATGTCAAGTAGACGGACCAATTAAAGGATTGTAAAAGGTTAAGCGGCAACTCTACTGTTATGTAGGTACAAAAAAACTGCATGATAATTCAAAAGCGCCCTACAGATTTGCTCACATGTGGTGTGTGTGTGTGTGTGTGTGTTTGCAGACTGAGATTCCTATGAAAAGGTCACTGACGAAGGCTTGGGGTTGGCAGGGGGAACACTCGGACCTCACCTCACTGACCCTGACTTGGGGTGGGGGGGGGGGTAGTGGGAGGAGACTCGGACCTCACCTCACTGACCAAAGCTTGGGGTTAGGGGGGAGGGACTCGGACCTCACCCAGCAATGCTACTTCTGTCGACGAAGGCTGTCGACACCATGCTACAGGCGCAGAAGAAGGAGCAATCTAGATCAACCCGCGCCTGTTAGTTACAATCATTGAGAGCATCCTCTTCAGCAGACGAAATATGCTGCCTCTCCGTGGGGATCGAAATGACGGTCCATTGGACCTCTCTATTCTAAGCAAAACGGGAGAAGGAGTCTTCTGAGCGCTTCTGCGTTATCGAGCCCAAGGAGGAGATACCGATGCCAACCACCTCCTCACCAGCTTGCCCAGCCGAGCCAACTCCACCCTCATTAGCAAAACCATTCAGGACAAGCTGATCGCTATCACAGGTGGGTGACACTGCAACTTCTGTCCAAAAAATAGGTCTCTTATTCCAAAAGTAGAATTCATGCTATTTTGACATTATGAGCAGGTATCACCATAATCATATTTCGCTTTACAGGTCGATTGGGGCAGGAAGAGGTCTTAGCCGGAGTGTCAGGGGTATTCTCCGTGTTAATGGACGAGACCACGTTCGTCTCAGGGAAGGAGCAAGCCTCTATTATCCTTCGACACGTCGTAGAGGACATCAAGTATGACTTTCTCACTTTCGTCCATGCTGAGAACCTCACTGGCGAAGGCCTGGCCCAACTGCTCTTTCTCACCGTAGATGGCCTTGGTTTGGACATGTCAAACTGCCGGGGCTTCGGCTTCGAAAGGGTGAGTGTCATGATGGGGAAGTTCAGAGGTTGTGCCGCCATCATCATGGAGTAATACCCCCTCGCCAAACCGATCCACTGCTTTAATCACCGACTGAACCTGGTGCTGACCAAGGCCTGCAATGTGAAAGAAGTGAAACTCGCCCTTCAGACGTTCAACGAAGTCCATAATTTAATTTACTCCAGCAACATGTGGACACTCCGGTTCTCCCAAATCATGAAGCTTTCCTCAGCTAAGCGGAAGAAGTTGGTGCCCTTGTGTCCCACCAAATGGGTTGAGCGGCATGATGCAATCCTCGTGTTCATCGAGTTTCTGCCTCACATCGCGGTCTTCATAGAAGAAAAAATGAAACTGGATACCAATGCTGGCATCTTACTCGCTACGATTAGGGACTCCCGCTTTCTCATTGGGCTGGTTGTGGCGGAGTCAGTTTTAGCCCACACACTCTAGCCGAGCAGGACCCTGCAAAAGAAGGACGGTGACTTGGCATCTGCGTACGCACGGATTCGTGAGATCGAGACTGTTTTCACCAAATTCAGAAAGAATGCCGAGGAGCACTTCCACACTGATGACGTCCCTGTTCCCCGAGTCTGTGCACGACAAACACAGCGCGGGAATATCCCGGCCAAGACTGCTGAGGAGTACTATAGACGCTCGGTCTATTTTTCTTTTCGTTGACCAAGTGATCGCCGAGATGAAGAGAAGATTTAAGGGCGATACCGTCCCAGTTGCTATCCGGTTTAAGAAGCTTCTCAAGGGCTTAGAAACAGACGTAGGTGCCGCCCTTAATGCCGCTAAGCTCCACAACAGTGATGTTGAGTCACTGGTGCTCGTGGATGCAGAGGCACAGCATTGGACAAATTCCGCTCTGGTCTTCGGGACTATCAAGAATACGAAGGAGTACGCCGAGACCCGTATGTTCCCGAACATTGCGAAGCTCCTGACCATCTTAATGACTCTGCCGGTCTCAAATGCAAAGGCCGAACGCTCATTCTCAGCTTGAAACGGCTAAAGACTTACATGAGGAGCACTGTTAAGCAGGATCGCCTCAAAGGCCATCCACAATGACATTCAAGTTTCGAATGATCAAGTGATTGACAAGTTTGCGGAGAAAAATCGCCGTCTCTTCTTCGCTTAGGCAAATGAAGGGGGACATTGGGCATGGGCCTACGAATTTGAGAGAGCCTATTCCTGGAAAATATAAATATTTTTTCTATTATGTGCCTTGTTACTTAAGTGAGAGAAATGACTTGCAAGTAGCCTACATTATTATAGTCTACACTACATGTACATGTTCATCATTTATGCCTGTAACATATTCGTATGTATTCAGCACTGATTATTTGTACGATCATACATGTATTACTCGTAAAAATATGTACCATAATAAGCAGCTTTAACAAATTTCCACTCATAATAATCTTGGCATCGCCCCTCCCCCCTCAATTCACTTTTTCTGGATCCGCCACTGGTGGGCGGCATGAGATAGCTGACTATAGCAATGCCTCTGGGCATTCCTATAATAAAAACCTCCTGGGAAACTTAAATATATATATCATCATTTATTATGTAAAAAATTCATTAAATTATTTTACTTTAACTTTGTTAATTTAATCATTTAATTATTTTACTTTAAATGCTAATTTAATCATTTTACTTAACTTTGTCAATTTAAACTTTCAATTAAATTACTTCAACTTTTGTAAATTAAATCATTTTATGTTAAACTTAATAATTAATTAATTCATTTATTTTCTTGTCACTTCAATGAACGTATACTGTTCCCAACAATATCTCCTAAATTTCACACACAAACGAACAAACACACGTTCTAGCTCGATCAAAAGAGCACGCTCTCCTGCCCACTCGACTCGCTGCTTTCTTCATATAAAGGTCGGTAACCATTCCTTCTACAATTATTCATTTACCTCCAAACAAATCACACTGAGTTAATTACACTCTCACATTCTTTTCAAACGACCATACGAGAGTAAGTCCTAATTATATTTAATTCTCATTGCAGCCCCAATTCAGTCCATTATAGATACTCTAAATTACTATACTGTATCAAAGATACTTTATATTATATACTCTACATTATTTACTCTATATCAAAGATACTTCAACAAAGATACTCTATATTAGATACTCTATATTATTTACTATATTATTATTTACTCTATTATTCACTCTATATTGTTTCACCATATTATTCACCATATTTACTTAACCTACTTATCTCATGTACATTCGTTGATTTTATGAATATATTTATATTTAGGAATTGTCTTTCTTAAAGCCCAAGTAATTATTCCAAATTTATTTCGCTGTAGCTTTAGACCTAAATCTAACGGCAGACATCTTCAATCAAACAAAATTTATGGTTATGGTTTTCGAAACGCTATCTAGGCTGATTTATTAACCGAAGATAAATCACATTGATAACCATACACTATACTGACCATGTCTTTAAATCTAGATAGACGAAAAGTTGAGAGGTTGTTGTTAAAAAAGGTGAATTGAGAGAATGTGGGAAGGCACCAGCTTATCCATGCCCGGTCAAAGATTATTATTATTATTTAAAAACAGACTAAACCGCCGCAACAATCCAAACGTACTTTATTAGCAACGTAGCTTGAGATTCTAAAAGGAGTAGGCCGAAAGTTAAGATACAAGGGTAGAAAAAAATTAAAGCCAGTCTATAAATTATAAAAAAAACTATGTAAAAGACAAAAAAAATCATACCATTGCAAACAAGGTAAAATGGTTCGGACCTATAGCAAGGGCAGGAACACAGAACGGCAAATGGCCACCTCGAGACTCCTTTGAAGAGTGGTGGCTACTACCCCACGGTGACTTGATCGCTTTATACCGCTAAGCTTAGACCCTAAGCAATAATTATACTCCGACGTCCATAGTTGCCAAATAGTACCCTAATGTAGGGATAACAATCAGTACGGAGAAAGAACGAGCAAGGGGGTCACGAGTAATAGCCACCCGAGCAGCGCGATCATCCTGTTCATTGTCCCGGAACATCAATATGGTCAGGGACTCAACAGTTATATGTTCTCCTTATTCATTTATATTTGTTCATATGTATTCATGTTACTAATATTTTGTTTTGTTTCTTTTGTAGTTGTATTATGAATATAGTTGATTAAACCCTATAAAAAAAGGGGCCGTTTGAATATACCTTACTACACATTTGTATCATTACAATAAAAGCTTGTAAGGTAGCTATGCTCAGCAGTACTCATAACTAACTGAAGCGTTTCATAGAAGTTGTTTCTGAGTACAATCACTCCCTGAATTCTAAGAAATCTAAGGTTTCTCTAACTTGCATTAATATTCTCGGGGACCAAATTTCTGACGGCAATCTGAAACCCGATCCTGAACGAATGAGACCTCTGTTAGAATTACCGGTACCATCTAGTAAAAAATCTTTGCAGCGTTGTTTGGGGTTATTTGCATACTACGCTAAGTGGGTTCACAACTATTCAGAGAAAGTACGGCCTCTTGTAGATTGCTGCAGGTTTCCTTTATCTCTTCAGGCATTTGAAACTTTGCCCCCCGCCCGAGTGCTACTGGGTTAAAGTGTGTGTGTGTATGTTTTATTATCTTCTAATTTGATGGTTTTGGGGGAACTCTTCCCAGTAGTTGAGAGTAGAGGGAAGTGGGGATAGTTCTACGGTATATGGGGATGGGAACAGGCATAGAGAGGGTGTGTAGTGGGTAAGTGGAGTGTCACAACTTGCTGAAGAATTGTGTGCCCACCATATCTAAGTGGTGACTGATGGGTAGTATTTTAGTTTCTGCGTTTAGGTGTGGTGTTGAGGTACAAACTCTTTTGTGCAGCAGGTTGTGATGGGGAGAGTCATTATTTGTATTTTCTCCATGTTGTTGTATAAATTGGGTTTCATGACTGGAGATGCGTAATTTAGGATGGTGCGGATGAATTGTTTGTATAGTATGTTAACTGTTTCTTTCTGTTAGCCGAAGTTAGTGTTTGTGAGTGTCCGAGGACGTTTAGTTTTGTTATGGCCTTGATAGTGATGTTGTGTGTGTTGCAAAAGACGTACTTGGATCCCAGTAGGGTGAGGTTACTGTTGAGTGGGATTAGTTCGCCTTGGAATGTGATATAGGGTGTGAAGAGGGCGACTGTTGATTTTTAGATTTAAGGAAGAAACAAATTGGACAGCTGTCCAATCTAGTAGATTCTAAATGCCAGCACAAACAAACGGGGAAAATAATTATAAAAGAGGGAAATGACCACTATAAGATAAAAATAAAATAAAAGTGAGGGTTTAATAGATTCCGTTACCAGAAGAAAACGAAGGTGGGACAGGCGAGGTATACCTGAAAGAGTCTGGAAACAGGACGACCGGAGCATGGCAAAATGAGGACATTCCAATTTTCAATAGAGGATAGGCGACCGATTGCTCCCCATCACAAAAACGGCAGCAAGGGGGTGATTCGAGCACCAACCGAAACAAGATAGGCGTGGGTAAGTCTCGTATACCCGAAGCATTCGCGGCAAAGGATCACCTCTAGGGAGTGTAGTCTCTGAAGGCTCGAGGGCCACGAATGAATAAACTCGTTGATATTGTGTAATTTAAAGGACGAACACGAATCCCATTCGTCTTGCCATAGATACAAAACAATCCTTTATAGAGAGAAATAAATTTCGAGAAAGGCAAAGCAGAGTTATCAGAGTCCCCAGGAATTGCTGAACGGGCCAGCTGATAAGCCTTACATGAACGGAAACCCAACAAAAAAAAACCGATAACAGGATGCATTCTGGACCGGCCAGTTGCAAATTTATGCAACTAAGGAATAAGAAGCGCTAAATGAGCGTATCGCTTGTAAAACACTCCGAAATTCGAGGAAAATAACAAAATTTGGATCAGTCTAAAAGCTTAAAAAATGACCGAAAGTTCAGCGTTGAAAATAGAAGCTGCCAGCTGCAAAGACCATGTTAAACACTCTCCTGTGTAAACGGCTGCAGCACCCACGCCTCTGTTTGACTCGGAACCATATGTGTATATGGGGGCAATGTTGTGTATGTGAGGTCGCATATTCGAGGAACAGGCACTTAAGGGAGCAACGGTCCACGGAGAACTTGCCAAGCTCCACATGCTGGTGCAAAGTGTGGGAGGGGGAGCACGTCACATAGGCGTCGGCAACGAGGGAAGGGCAAGGACCCTTAGAGCACCCAGGTTGGAGAGATAATCTATCTGAAGATTCAAGGGGCGAGGTAAAGACGGAAGCCTTTCGAATGCCGCCGTTGATTTAGCAGCATAAAGGCATCTGTGAATATCTGGCGCAGGGGCCTGCCGTGGACGACAGAGGTATCTCATACAGATTTGGAATCGATGATAGGGCAAGGGAAGCACCTCATTCTCACAGTAAGATGTTTATTGGGGGAGGTGCGGAAGGCTCTACTTGAAAACCAACTACGAGGTTACAAATCGGGTTCATCATTTTAAAGGATGATGGTGAAGCTGAAGTAAATTTGGCAACCATAGTCCGATTTGGAATAGCGGGGAGAAAAGCGCCATTCAGGCATCGCCATCCTCGCCCAGCCAGAGTTCTGCGGACAGAACGCGGGGGTAGACTGAGAAGAGCTGCAAGGCTCAGGAGACAAAGGAACGGAAGTAGGAGTAGGTCAGATATCAAACATGGAAGAGCTCAATTTCCCCGGAGGTGGATCTTTGTTGAATGACAAAATGGAAGTACCAGTGAGAATTTTGGTAGTACAAAGAATAAACAGGCGAACCTTTGCGTTTGATGGACTGCGAATGCATGTAAGTGGCATCAGTAGATGTATCTCATCTGAAGACTTCCCAAATATTCTTGGATGCATTCAATGGTTTTGGAGCATCTGGAGTTGCCCCAGAAAACGATGAGTTAGCTTTAATGGATTTTTTTTTATCTCATCTGGCGACTACCTTCTAGGGCATAAGTCACCGTACTCAAGCTAGCCTAAATCTAGGCTATATTAAAAGCCAAATTAAAAAAAACAAAAAAACAAACAAAAACAAAACAAAAATACAAACAAAAAGCAAAAGAAAAACAAACAAATTGAAAAAATATAGAGAGCGCTCCGTCGACGGGAAAAGGCCCGCCCTCCCCCGCCGAAGAAGACCGCGATCTATAGTCGAATATTAAATAACGGGGAGAAGGCCGGCCTCCTCCAAAAAGTCTAAAAGTCCACAGGTCGGTATGCACAAATCCGTCTCGAGTATAAGGGACAGGCGGTAGCGACCTCAAGCTTCCATTGGAGAAGGAGATTGCTCACGAAAAGCGGATAGAATGTTAGCCGCCGTAGACGGAGACGAATCAATCGTGCGATTGACCATGGGAGAGGCAGGAAGCTGGCGCCGAGAGGCGTGGTGAGGAACAGGTTGCGAGAAAGTTGCCCTCCGGAGGAGGCCGAGAAGCGGATGCAGTTTCACACAAATGTCTCGTGGACACTACAATGGTCTTCACGAATGGGAACTGTTTGTATAGCGGACTGACAGTACATCTTTTTTAAAGAGAAAGATTACGCAAGGCTAGGTACCGTGAGCTTCCGAAGCTGGTACACATTTTAAGGTGATAGCAGAGGGAGGCAGCAATACACACAAATGCGTTCATGTCGACAGTTCTGGCTCACATAGACAAGCACGTGGCAGTTAAAGCATCGTCCGGGATTTTTTTTTACGTATAGCCTTAGAACGCTGCCGTATCTCGCCTGCTCGCGAATAGGCAACAGACTTTCCTTTGGAAATCGGTAACACGCTGATCTGCAAGCTTCGATTGAACCCTTTTGAGATCGTGGTCTTTAAACTCAGCGTATCACACTATTTAACCACTTAGAAGTAGGGTGGCAGGAGTTTCGAGCAAGGAGACGAGATAGACGAGTCAACCTAATCATGTTAGCCGCGAGGCGACACGTACAACAAGGTTACCATCATTAAGGGACCACATATAACGTGGTTCGCCGCAACGTTTCTCGAAAACTTCACTAACTTCAAAAGCATCCACTTTCGAAACGGGGAAATCTGAATCTGCTTAAAAACGAACTTGATCCAGCAGCACGAAGATCAGAAAATGGAAGTTTCTGGGAATGAGGTAAATGACTTACACAAACTAAATAGATTTTTACCTCGCTACCCGACACTTAGGCCAGAGAGGGCGAGGCACTATACTAACAATAAAAGTACTCTGGTACCAAAGGTGATGATGATATATTTATTGGAAGAAGCACAAGTATTTCATACATCAAATAAATAAATTCACAAAATTTACACAATGTAAAAAATATATATAGACAAAAGTGGTGAAAAAATGGAAAAAAATTTTTAGTTGAGGAGAGGAAGAAGTAATAGTCGAAGGCAAAGTTACACAAAGGGGGTTCTCCTGGAGAATACACGCAGGAGCTCAGCTTTTTGACATTTTTTGGATTTAGGTTGTACCCACCTACAGGGTTTTAAAAATAAATTAATCCTACCCACTAATTGGGTTATAGTTTTTAAATTATCATTGATCTTTAATGATTCATTTATGTATCATTTGAGTTTAAGTTTTAGATATTGCTATATATAATGAAAATGATTTTAATTCACTGTATTTACATATATACTAAACTTAGTTTTAATTAGCTGTATCACACATTGGTCATTAGTTTTTAATTTTATAGTCTTCTATTAATATTATTCGCTAAATTGACCTGTATTTAAGTTAAGATACTGTTATATTATGCACTTAACTTTAATTCACTGTATTTACACATATGCTGTACTTAGTTTTAATTAACTGTATTTACACATTGGTTATTATTTTAATTATATAGACTTCTATTCATATTATTCGCTAAATTGAATATTTGTCTGTTAATTGTCACATTTCAATTATTCACTTATTTCACTATTCAACTTGTTTGTTTAATTAATTATTTGTTTAATTATTAACACTTTATCGTTTTACACTATTATTTAGTTGTTTCGCGCTTAACACTTTATTTAACTTTTTTATTTTTAGTTTATCGCCGAGGTCTTCATGCCGCACTTTATTTTCTCGAAGGTTGATGCGTTCACCGTGTGACAACTTGATCCCGGGATGTACATGGTGCCGCTGCATAGGAGGCTCTCCATTTCCTTTGGAGACCAGGGTCCCTCAAAAGTCCACTTGAAGTCGCCACTCCTAATGCCCTTTACCAGTTGCGTTTGATTGTTCTTTTCGGGTCTACATCCAGTAGTCCCGAAAACTTTTATTTTTAGTTCTTCCCCGTCGAAAAAGCGTCCCTTTTCCAGGACGTTGACTTTTTCTGTCAGGGGAACTGCGGGATAAGAATCATCATCTTCAGATCCTCCATCCATACTTTCTTCTTCCATTTGTTTAGGGGGTTTGCTGATCTTTTTCTTTCCCGTTCTCTTTTCCTTCGGGGTGCTTTCTCTTGCGTGGTTACTTGTTTTGCTCCTTCTTGGTTCTCATCTTCTTCAGGGTTGATTGTTGGTTCTTCATTAATTTTTAACTCTTCGGGGGCTTTCTGCTGCTTTACATCTATGAATTCGATGTTCAGCACGTCCTTGGAAGGTGGGTTCGGGGGGAACCATAGCTTTTTCTTAACGCCGTTGTTCTTTAACATAGCGTTTAGTTCCTCCGAAAAACTGCCAGGGCGAGCAAGATTTGCCAGGTGGGCAACTATGACCATCGTCATAATCTCCTTGCTCTCAGCCGGCAGGATTAATTTCGGGGCCGCTTTGTCCGTCGAAGTAGTGGCGTTTCCAGGAGTCGAAGTCGCGGTGGCATATGTTGCCTTTGACTTTTCCTCCTTTTGCAGTCTGAGCTTCAGCCTTTTGTTTTTTAGTGCTTCCTTGCGTAGAGGGCATTTCATGGCCAAAGCCCTATGCTCTCCTCCGCAATTTGCACATTTCGGCTTTTCTTCCCGGCAATCTCTCCATCCGTGACCGGTTCTGGAGCATGTCGCACAGACTTGGATGTTGGTGGGGCAGTTTCTTGTCGGGTGGCTCTCGATGGCCAGGCAGATTTGGCAGTTTTCAATGAAGATATATTCTTCTGCCTCTATCTGCTCTGGCGCGACGCGAAGGTAGAAGCCCAGAAGGCCTTCCCTTAGCGCTCTCTGAGCCATCCCGATGGTTGCGAAGGTTACCTTGATGAGGGATTTGCCGATTTTATCCACCCTCTCTACACTTGCCCATGATTGTTTTTCATTTAACTCGGCTAGGATGTCTTCGGTCGTATTCTCAAAGAAGTAGGGGTCAATTCTTTTGAGGATGACGGCCCTCTTCACGAGTAGCTCGTAGGGAACTACCACTTCGAGCCCTATCTCGCGAAGGGGTTGCCTGGCCTGGTCTGAAACAAGGGTTTCTACATCCCTGTTTTTCCAGCAGACTGCCGCCCATCCATTTGGGGTTTCGATGAGACGAGTGAGTTCGATGTTAATTTCACCGATTACCGTTTTGAATACCGTTTCCCGAGATGGTTTTGGTTTCCCCGCAATTAGACGGAGGGGGATCCGTTTAGTGTCCTGGGGGGCGGGGGGACTCATGTCCCCCTTCGGGCAATGTTGCCCTTCCCCCTAGTTAGTCTCTCACTTTCTTCTCGGGGGGGGGGGGGGGGGGGGGAGAGCACCACTCCGTGGCCGTCGAGATTGAGTGGTCTTTGGCGTTTTGCCGAGTCTTGCCTAAACGGTTACCTCCTTTACCGGATCAGGAGGTTAGGACACTACGCGCACACACTACTCTAGGTACTTACTCGTACTCGGTACCAAAGGACGGTATATTACACTCTCTGAAGAATTTGGATAGTAGTAGATAAAGTAGGTGAAAATATAAAAGATATATAAGATGGGGGGGGGGCCCTAGTAGGAGGGCATCGCAGTCTTTTTCCTTTTATTGTTGTCATATTTTACTTATTTGTGTTATGTATTGTTTATTCTGTATTGTTAATTTTACGTGTATCAGGCGTGTTCTTCTTATTGTTCATGTTTCAAAATGTTATTTTACTGATTCTTGGCGAAATTGTTGAGCATTCAAGCCTTTCTAAGCTTTCGGCTCGGCAATTTACCTAGTTTACAGTTTCGGTGTTCTGTATTTATGTTATTTTCTTTGTCTTAGTGTCGTGTTTTTGGTGTCCGTTATGTGTACAGTTCAGGTGTGTTATCTTGTGTACAATGTTTGGTGCTTGGGAATCGGGAGCTTCTTGTGACTTTCCCACGTAGATGCGCAGGAATGCCCATTCTGACTCCTATTTCTCGTAGTTCTGGTATGACATCATTAGTAAGTGTTAACCAGACCCTTTTTCCCAGTTTCCTGGTGAAGATGTTGATAGGGTCCAGTTTCTTACTAATATGGAGATCCCTCTGACGGCGGTGTTCTCGCCTTCTGACTTTACTTATCAGCAGGGATGCAGTATTTTGCACTCGTTGCAATCTTCTCATTGAGGTATTGTTTGCCGCTTGGGTCACTATTGCGGGATAGATGAGCTTAGACCGGACATACATTAGGTATATCTTCCTGATGTTGGCCGAGCTAAGATCCCTAAACCTGTATAGCTTAGAGATTTCTCTCTTCGCCAGGTTCCGCCTCTCCGTGTAGTGCCTTGCGTATCCGTGATCGGAGAATTTTAGGCCCAGGACGGTGCCTTCGGCGGAGTAGCCGTATCTCCTCCCCTCGATGACAATGGGGTCTGTCAACGTGCGGCAAATTGGGACGATCTTAAACTTGTCCCTGTTTGTTCTTATTTTCCAGCGTCTCTCGTACTGGTTGATGTTATTAATTTCCGCTATTGTTCGCGTCGCCTGTTCCCTTGCTTTCCTCACCCGGCACGGGACGATCTGTGTGATGTCATCTGCGAATTGCAGATACATCGTGTCCCTATGTACCGGGTTCGGGAGGTCGATGGTAAAGACCAAGTAAAGCAAAGGGCTCAGGCAACTTCCCTGAGGGACACCTGACTTTAGTTCGAATTCGGGTCCCTTGTGTCCTTCTATCATGAGACATGCCCTCCTGTCCATGACGAAGTCACAAAGGATCCTTTCCAGGACCGGATCTAACTGGAGTTTGAGGATTTTGTATTGCAATCCCTCCAGCCAGACCTTGTCGAAGGCCTTCTGTACATCCCTCAACACAATGTCTACATAGAACTTATTCGCACGGCAATAGGCTATTTTTTCCGTTAGGAGTGCTAGGGCCGTATCGGTACCCCTTTTTTGGCGGAACCCATGTTGTTGACGGTTGTGCACTCCTAACTCGCTCAGCTGAGCTTTTAGCCTGTTTGCTATGATCTTTTCAAAGATCTTGCCGAGCATCTCCAGAAGAGAGATTGGGCGAAAGTTCGCCACCTGATCCGGGGGCTTACCTCCTTTCGGGATGAAGATGATTTTGGCCATCTTATACCCGTCCGGAAAATAGCCTACATTCAGGGAGGCATTCATGGTGTTTACCAGTCCCTGAATGATTTGCCTTGGGGCCATCACGAGATTGCACTTCGTGATCCCGGACCAGCCTGGTGCCCTTTGTTTGAAGGACCTTATGGTGTTCATGGTCTCTTCAAATGTTATCGGGCAACCGTGGCCAACCATCTCTCTTTCCTGAGACACCTGCGGGTGTGGGTGAGTTCTATGTATCATTGTGCTGAGTTCGTCCAGTAGTTGGTCTTCGAAGTCCTGGTCGAAGTCTTCGTTCTCTTCAGGGGAAATAGCGAAAATCTTTTTCCAGTGTGTCCTGAATCTTTTTTCGAGAGACTCTGGATCCTCAATGATTTCTTCTCCATCTATTAGTTTAATCCTGGCTTTGGCGGGCAGTCCCCTTAGTCTTCGGACTGTATTCCAAAAACTCTGTGGACTGACCTCCCTATCCAGTCTACCAATGATGTCATTCCAGATTTCCTGTTGTTTTTCTGTGATAATGTGTTTGAGTTCCTCGCTTAGCTGTCTAATTCTGGCTGTCCTTTCCCTATTTGGGCCTGTCCTGCCTATTTCCTCGAGGATTTCTCTGTGTTCTCGAGCGTTGTCCCTCATCTCGTCTGTCCACCTAGGTTGTGGGAGCATTTTATAGGCAATCCTGGGGACGCATCTCTCGTCGGCTTGTATGAGGAGATTGGTGATGGTGTTTATCTCCTCGTCCACCTCTTCAAGGATGGCGTCGCCCAGGTCGGCAGGTTGGTATTCGCCGAGCATTTCTCTATAAAGCTCCCAGTTAGCTTTCGCATAACTTTTCCTAAGTGGCACTGGCATGAGTATCGGTGCCAGCGAGATGGTTGTCAGTATGGGGACATGGTCACTCGGTACCACAGGACCTGGCACGCTGCTGATGCTGAAGGGAAAGTTTCGGCTTGCCAATACAACATCCGGCTTTGTTGCCGTGTGTTGCGTAAGGTAAGTCGGGAAGTCTGGTCCTACTCTCTGGAGTCTATCTCTCTCAATGAGTAGTTCCAGGTTCCTTCCCCTCTGGTTGGTGTGACAGTATCCTGAAGCTGCGCAACAGGCGTTTAGGTCACCACCCAGCAATGCCATTTTTCCTCGACCAAAGATGTTGAATAGGTTAGGAACTGGCAGATATTTACGGCGGGGGGGTTGGTAAGCCGCTGCCACTGTCAAGGCTCCAACTAGGGTTGGGATTTCCACAGCCACAAAGGACTCCTCTAAGTCTGGAAGTGTTTTAAATTGAATGTTTTTACGAATGGCGATAGCAGCGCCATCGTATCGCTCTTGTGTGGGATTTTTTGTGATAACAGTGTAATTTGGAATTTTGATTGTATGTGTGTCAGTGTTTACACCATGTTCAGATATGAGTATCAGGTCGGGGTCCACCATTCGGAAGATGTTTCCGTATATGATGGATTTTCCAGCCCAACCGTTCGTGTTAAGTGATAGAATTTTCAGTTTGTTGCTGGTGTTTTCCATGTTAAATTAGTGTTTTTGTACTCTAAGTGTGTTTATATGTGTGCGTGTGTGTCTACCTTGATCACTTTCTCTCCTTTCTCTTCTTTCCGTTTCGAATTTTTGTAAATTCCACCTCACTGATCGTGAGGCAGGAGTCTGTATACAGCCTTATCTTCGAGGACATGAGCGCCTCGTCGACTATAGCCTCTTGAACTGGAGCGTCGAAGTTCCATTTCAACTGCCCTGTTTTTACCCCTTCGACGATTTCCCTAATGGTGGGGTTATCTGGGAAGGGGGTGTGTTCTGTTTTGAAGAAGAGCATGTTGAGCTCTTCTCCGTCCAGGGTTTTGGGCAGTTGAGGAGCCTTACCCCTGCTTGAGCTTCTTGCTCTTGCTTTGGGGGGGCTGAGGCTTTACTGTCTCCTCATCCTCTGAGGAAGACGCGGAGCTTGCGAGGTTTCCCTCTGCCTCCTTTATCCTCCTCGCGACTTTCTTTTCCTTCTGTTCTCTTTTCTTTTGAGCCTCAATTCTAGGGTCTCTGTTTACTTTCGTTTGGGGGGCCTGGGTCTTCTTTTTCTCATTTATTTTTTCTCTTTCCGCCTGAGTAGGGAATGGGGTTGCTGGGGCCTCTTCCTCGGGCTCATACTGCAGTTGCAGTATGTCCCCCGACGGAGGGTTGTCCGGGAACCAGAGTTCCTCCAGACCATTCCTCTTGAGCATGGTGTTCATCTCAGTCGCGAAGCAGCCCGGGTTTGTCAAGTTCCTCACGTGAGCATACATTATGCACGTGAGGATCTTAGTGGAAACCTGGTTTCCGACCTTCAAGTAGGTCCTTGGGGCTGGGGGGGTTTCAATTGTTCTTGCTGGGGGGGATCTGGCTGCTTGAGCGTAGGAGGTGTTGGCTCTCCTTACGCCTTCCGCCCTTCTATTTTCTTCCTTTCTTCTCACAAGCTCTTTCTTTTTGGAGCATGACATCGCCATGGCCCCATGCTTAAGTCCACAGTTTGGGCAGCACTCTTCCTTAGCCTGGCATTCACGCCAGCCGTGGCCTTTGATACTGCATTTGGAGCAGGTGATCTCCTGCTCCTTGCAGTCTTTTGTAGCGTGTGCTTCAAGCTTGAAGCATTTGAAGCAGATCTGGATAGGAGTGAACTCCTCTCTCTCGATCTGCCCCCCGCTTATTTTGGCATTGAACAGCAAAATGCCATTCTCCTTTGCCTTGGCTGCCATTGTAGTATCACTGAATACCACCTTGAAAACATGGCTGTATTCAGTGTTGTCCCTCCTGTTCTTAAACTTCACGACTTCTGCGATCCTTGCCCATGATTGATGTTTCTCAATTTCCTCCTTTATCTCCTCTTTGGAATGTTGGCCTATCCAAGGATCCAACTTCCTGCAGACCACGCTTCTGTGCGCCTGTATTTGGGGAGGGGTAGTGGGCTGGAGGTTAATTCCCTTCAGAATTTCAACTGACTCCTCTTTGGTCAGGACCTCTATATCGCGTTCTTTTTCGCATATTGCGACATATCCTGACGGTCCGTCCAGCAGGCGGAGCACGGCGACATTTAATTCACCGAATAAGGTTTGGTATACCGTTCCCTTATCCGGTTTTTCTTTGCCCGCCAGTGTCCTTAGCGGTACTCTTGGGGCGTTCGAGTCCGCCATTTACGAGGTGCCGCCCCTTGAAGAGGGGTGCACTTTTACTCTTCGAATCCTTCTTCTTGCTTCTGGTGATAAGGCTTTTATACGTGATTTACGGTGGAATTTATGGTGTGTTAATACGTTTTTTACGTTTTTTTGGGTTTTTTGCCTTGGGGAGAAGTGCGCCCCCCCTCATTACCCCACCACCTAGATGGAAGAGAATTTGCCTTTAGGATGGATGATAGAATGGATGAGATGAGTCCGGGTGGGATCCTCTCAGGGGTGTGATTGTATGGCGGACTTATTGACAACGCCACCCCCCCGAGGGTTTTGAATCGCGACCGCTCCCCAACATACCATAGAGACGGTTTTCACCCTCTATGGTCCTGGAAGGGGCCTTCGCCGTAATTAGCACCGAAGGTTGCAGTCCGTCCCTTGTCCGGAATGTTTCTGACATTGTTCTCTACTGTGGGCTACTCCTCAAACCAGCTTCCTCCAATGCCCCCAATTATGCCAATGCAACTGCTCGGCATAGTTGGGACGAAATATGAATGGCAAATCCTCGTCACATCTGGCAGTAGGTCACTTGGGGGGGCAGGGCTGGGGGCTTAGGCAGTCATCTGCCTAAGGGGGCCCTCTAGAAAAGAAAATGATGAGGTTAGTGATGAGTGAATGATGAGTATTATCTCTCTTTCGTGACAAAGGTGAATTTCGTAGGGGTTGGGAAAAATTTTCCCAAAACTTTTCCTCCTTTACCGATTCTGAGGTATACTGCCAGTACTTAAAACCAAGATTTCCGAGCAAGCGGTACCAAAGGGACCAGTGATATCACAACTGGTATACTTCGGTAACCACAAGTAACTCGGCATCACCGTACCAATGGCGTACCAGGATTTTAGATGCAGACTGACCCCTTAGGGCTGCATGGTACAAGGAGCCCGATTCAACGCCTAATTGACCAGGCAGAGGAAACCCGGATTCCTGTTTGTCACCCAATCACACAAACAAAGAAGTGCGTTGCCACCTCAAGGTTGCAACTCAAGAAGGAAGCTCAAATTTCAGAAGGGGAAAGGGCCACGGGGTAGCTACAGGGATTCTGCGAACACAACACACGAGTAGACGTAAGCCCCCGGTAGCATAACAGCGTAAACTGCCGAATGCGCGTTTGCTCATTGTAAGCATATACGATATATATTATATAATATATCAATGATTTTATATCATATGATATTTTATATGTATGATAGGGAGAGTGCGTAACTCTCCTGAATGTCTTCACCGCACAAATAATAATCAGCAAGTAAAGATATTTTTGTCACAATATAAGAATTTCAAACAATATCTATTTACTTGTGACAGGACTTCTTATCCCTGGCAACGCCCGGTTCCTATGCTAGTAAATTATAAACAACAAATAAAGGTAATGGGGAGAGGAGGGGGGGTAAAGTCCAGTTCGCAGCCCACACGCGTGACAGCTGGTTCCCCTCTTCGATGAAAAGGAAGTAAGTAGCCAGTCCACAGGGAGCTAGATTTACAAGGCTCCGAAGGTGGATAAGGGATGGGGGGTTCCGATAAGACTCGAATCCAGCTCAGTGTGACAGGCACTTCCTATGGGCCCTTTGTGTGTGATGTGTCGCTTTTCCAGGTACCAGATGTAGCAGTTATCTACCCAGTGGGCCGCCCTGTGTATTTAATACACAAGGCTATGCGTAGGCTAAAGGAATTACCTTGAGCATCCTTCTGCCGCTGAAGCTCATACACAGTCTAAGGAAGTTTAAATATCCATCCAGGTTTTTTAATTATATATAAATCAATGTTTGAATAATTTCGGTGATAAAATGTATTTTCGTTGCAAAGGGAATTATTTCTAAGAAAGGTTCGTATACAATCGTTCTTATTGCCAGCTTTATGCATAAGGCTGGGATGAAAAAGAAAGAAATGGCCAACAGATGCCAATTCCTCCTACTCATTTTGCAATGAAGTTAGATTTGAAAATTTTCCCCCAAAATTAATTAATTAATTAATTAGTGATGAATTGTATGGTAGGTTTATAAAGGTGTGAAAATGGTTTCTAGTTTGCCCTGGTGTTAAGGCATCTTTTTTTTTTTTTTTTTTTTTTTTTTTTTTTTTTTTTTTTTTTTTTTTTTTTAATAAAATTTTCCTCCGTTTTCCCCAAAATGCGACGAATTTAGGTTGAAATTATTTAAAAGGGTAAAAAAAAGAAAGAACCGAAACATATACCTTATTATTCAATATCTATTTCACAAGATTAATAATTTTGTTTGAATGGAATGTTTAAAATAAAAGGCAATTGAAAATGTCTAAATTTGTCATAAACTAGGATAACTTCAACCATTTTTTTTTGCTATTAAAACGTTACTCGGAATAATGTTTTCAATGGCACATGGATAGCCGAAATTAAGTTTCTTAAAAATATATATAGTTTTATCTTTGGCACAGATTAACAACGTTTCAATGGTATAACAATCGTTAATGTTTTTAATTACGTTAAAGCTGCATATAAAATATTTTAAATAAATGGGTATTTATGTAGCTATCTTAAATAAATAAGAAAGTTAGGTAGGGAAGTTTACAATGATTAAATTGGGGAAAATTTTTCTTACACAGCCGGTTAAAGAATTTGCTAACGACCTCTCTTTTACACTTCCCTACAAAGTTCACAATTAAATTTTAAAGATTTAAAATACTCCAGCCTCCACTTGGTTCTTAAATATAGGTAGTTATCACAAACGTTTGCAACTTCATACAACATGTAAAATAGACTCTGACATGCAGCGTCTGAGAAAGGGTCGTATTTTTCTTATAAACTAAGCAAATGTGCTTAGAAATACAGTAGTTGAGCTTCGGAGGCACCTTAGCTTTATTTTGTGGTAGAGTTTAGATTGCGCGAGATAAAAGAATCGCTGTGCCACAACCAGTAGAACCTTTTTGGTTGAAAAACAGAGCATTTCGAAGAAACCTGAATCAAGTTTCTTTTCGAAGAATTTTTAGGCAAATTTTTCCTCTTGTTTTTCTAAGCAGTTCTATCACACTTTGAGAGTCCGAGCTTCTCACATCATTTCCATTGACCTGAAGAGAAAATAGGTCAGAGTTAAGTACACAATAACAGTCTCTGAATTTTCCAGTTCCAATGGAATTAAAATCCAAGGAAAATACTTGAGGTCGAAAAACACACACTTAAAACTATGCTCGCTACAAGCCCTGGCTCGGTGGAAGCATTTTGGCACTAAACCTTTACTGGTCATGGCAAAGAGGGCTTATATTCAATAGGTCATGAGTTCAGAGTCCTAGAGTTTGGGGAATTGAAAATAGTTATGTTATCAAAATCCTATGGGGCAACTAAAAATGATTGAGCATCCTACAGGAGAGGTGCAGACCTTGGATTGAGAACGTAGTATAAGAGCAAAATTAAACCAAATCTTTTATAGATAAGCATTGAATGGTTGCTTATTTTGAGTCCTGTGAATTTGCGGCAGCTACCATATATTGTAGTTATCCGTGGTTCGGATCTCACTTTAAACTGTACATTTACCACTGAGAAACACCAGATGATGAAGCCTACTTACGTACCAACGAGACTCTTTAGGAAGAGACCTGGTAATCCATCCACCGAAAAAAAAGTACACCGATATCAGGCCTACAAAACTAAAGACATTTGCAGGGCTACCAAGTTAAGTGTTGAAAATGGACAGTCCAATAAATGAAGTTAGTGTCCACCATTACTCCATTTACCTCCAGAATGAGATCTCCTATCCGGAGTCTTCCATCTTTGGCTGCTACACTTTCGGCATAAATAGCTACAATAACTGTATCGTCTCCATTATTTTGGAGAGAGAAGCCCAGACGACTGTTCCAGCCTCGGGTAAGTTCGAGGGTCACAACCTGTAGATAAATAGACTGTTTAAAGGACATCAATAATGAATAGTTTTAATATTCTCTATAACCTTTTCCCCAAATAGTAGGAGGTGGGGGCGCGCCTGAACGCCACGAATACAACTACAACCCCCCCTGTCCCTGTGTATGTCTTATTAACCACAAGGCCACCCATCATTTTTCCATGTCCAAGGTCATTAATATTGATAAGATGGTTGGAACTGTAGCATTTGATCCAGTTAGGGTTCTACCATGGAAAGAAGAGTCCAAGCACGCCCCACTCACAAATTCCCTCCATACACACCTATCATCCACTTCTTCCTCAGTCACCACTCTCACACAGTTTACATAATCAACCCACCTTTTACGCGGTCTTCCAACCCTTCTCACACCCTGACACTATCGTATGTTCTCTTCACAAATGTATTTACATCCATTCTTCTTGCATGTCCACACCACCTCAACACGCGTTCAACCACATCATTCACACCATAAACATATCTTACCAGTTGTTCTTCACTCTATCCACCTTCCTCACACCAAACATCCCTCTCAAGTAGTCCATTCGTGGTGCTCTCACTTGAGATCCGTTACTCTCTTTGAAAAACAGTCTCCTTCCATACAACAACATTGGCATCAATCAGCAGACACTCGTGCAGCTTCCAAAAATATTACACACTTAAACCTTTACCATTCACTAATGCTCTAATCGTCCCAGATACTTTCCTCCCTTTAAAACCTTGGTCTTCATCTGCACAACAAATAGCCTCATCTCTGATGCCCCTCGCTTACAGTCCTTAAACAATTACACACCTCAGTGAACCTGTAACCCATGCGCAATTATCCGCCAACTCCATCAGAAACATTCTGCATCCCACCCACTCAACATCCTCCAATTCAATGGAAACAGGCAGCCAAATTTGTTTGTAAACATGTACAATATTTTCATTCCACACTCGGTTAAAAACTTTTCAAACCTATAATAAAAGGAACACTAGGTTCAGCATACTACAGCTTACTCACATCAACACACAAGGGCGATCAACATCTGTAAGCACACAGAAAACCTCATAAAACGACCACACTACAAAACTACAATCACTAGCAATAAAAGTGAACAAAACCGCATATCATCTACATCCCACCTTCCTCATCCTAGCACTTCCCAGCAGGGGTTTTCACCCAAACTGGCATTAATCTCGCATCTCTCCCGCCTTTACGCAGTGGGCGATTGCAATGCCCATCACCCTGCCTGGCTAACTTCACAGCCATATAAACCAAGGAGCATTACCATTATCGAACAACTACACTCACTGAACATACTAAATACACACCCACCAACAAAAATACCCCACACAATTCAACCACAAACCTACTTCCGCAGACAACCGTCTGCTCCCCTCCCATCCCTTCCACACTAGAACCATCTAGCAAATCATCGCACCCTAATTTGATACCTCTTAATCTTCAATACAAAAACAAAATAAGATCCACTGACTAAAACAGAGCCAGGTGGACGGAAATGAGAGAAGTGCCTCTTGGGTCTAACAACTCAGAGGAAGTGCACGGTCGGAGGGGGGGGGGGGGTAGCTCGAGCCCGTATTGCCAACAACTCTATCAGAGTGGCACCCGCACAAGTTAGAACCAAGAGAATGGTTCCTCATGGACGCAGAGCTACCGTACTCGTAGGGCTCGAATGGCCAGGAGCAGAGGGTGCTTTATTAAGGTTTATTAAGCACCCTCTGCTTGCACATACTGCTACTGGACCATGTCTTTGGTCTCTCGGAACGAAAATGTCCGCAGCCTGAAGAAGCAGGATGCTGCTCGTCACAACCAGCCACGGCTTTTCATGATGCATTATCATGCGCAGCATAAGATCAATTCAAAGATCTTCGGTTGACCTGAGGACCACTTAGTTGGCACCTTTGGCTCCCTACCAAGAAAAGAGGCTAGACCCTGACGCTCATGGAACATGTGTGCTTCAGACAAATTTGCCCCATCAAACGCGTAAACAACTAAGGACCGCTTGAAGCAGGCGGGCTCAAAGACCCTTGGGAGTGTATTAGATTTTTTTAACAGTTTTATACTGGCAATTTTTAGCAAGGGTATGACCGCCGAAATTGCAACTCCATCGAATTTTAAGCCAGTTCTATATACAGACGACGGTTCCAGTGTAACTAGCTACAAACTTTCAAACGTGTTAACCTCTAGGGTGGCTCCTATGAGAGAACCATCTGCGCAAATGAAACGAGTTACACAGAATTTTTGAAGGAGTTTCCTTGTTCTTAACCAGAAAAGTTTAGAGCTTGGAGTGTTGGCAATATAGGCACAGTCAAGATCGGCCGGGAAGAAATGAGAAACATTAGTAACTAAAGAAGAAGACGCTGAACACGCGTATACTAGTGCATGCTGCACTATGCACAGTCTAAAATGAGTGACATTTCTCCTGCGTTGACAAGGAGTTTTTCTTTGTAGGAGACGTGCGGAAGGCACCAGTCGCTAACCGGAGACTGGCGCGTGGTGGATCGAATCCACCCGCAATAAATGCTCATATAGATGCAAAATAAATCTTGCCTCGATAGTTGATCCTTGAGCGAACAAAACCGCCCCCAAAATATGGGTGTAGTCTTATCAGCATCTCAGGTGGTGACAACCAGAGCGTAGAACTTCCATGGCTCGGGTACCATAGTAGTTTGTTTATAGCTCTGCGAGAGTAGATGACATCTCTACTCCCTCCGACTGCTTGGGAGATTAGGGAAAAAAACTTTGATCTCACAGCCTTTGCTGTAGGCCCCGTCATTGTTACCACAATTAAGCGGGGCCACGCTTTCTGTGAGGGTGTCTTGAGGGGAGCAAGTTAGAGTGTAGGGGAGGCTGTTACATGGTGTGGAAATTTTATAGCACCCCGTTGTGCTAACAGTCCCTGCAAAAGCTAGGAAGTGGAAGTGCTATCGCAACTTAACCTCAGGTGAAATACATCCAAGTGAGGGTGGTCCAAACTCCAGGTTTGCATCCAAGAGGGGCTAATCCGTGTCATTTCCACTTGGAAATCACTGACCAATATACAACTATTTATTCTTACCCTAAAGGGTGGCTAGGGTTTAAAAAAACAGCCTCTTCTGCTAGTTGGCGTACCATAGACCATAAGGCTGCAAATATGCTCCTCCCAGATGAGGCGTTATTCGAATACAAGACGAACGCAAGTTCACCACGCCCAAGTAAGCCAAATTTAAGAACGAGTCTGGGTAGGGATGATGTTCCTGAGCGCTGAAAAGTGCACAACCTAAAGAACCAATACAATCTAAATCCAGGCGTTTCAGTGTAATGACAGATTCTGTTTAGATCTTGTTGTAGACAGCCTTCCAGATTAGGCATCTGATCCGCGCCATTCTTATACGTAGAGCGTAGCGAGAACATCTACAGTATTACCGAGGTGATACCGTTCATGCTCTCAGCAAAGAGTGACGGTGAGGAGACTTCCCTGTGGGACCCGCTCATCTTGCCCTTAGGAGGAATCCACGATCTGAGACCCTAGTGGTATCATAGGCTTCCTTCAAATCGAAAAATACCGTGGCGAAATGAGGTCTGCGAAGGAGCCTCAAAGATATCATCTACAACCAACGCAGCCAACTTACGGTAGCCGCACTATGCAAAAGAAATGGTGTGAAGGTGTGAAGGAACGAGGTTGTAAGTGAGAGGGTTCTGATATGGTGTGGGAAACTAAGAAGATGGTGGGAAAATAGACTAAGAAAATACAAGAATGAGTGTCCTAGTACTCCAAGTGTCTGAAGACTGTGTAAAAGTGGGATGGTTTTGCGAGAGAAAAAGCGGAGAACGAGGGCATAGAGCATATCGCTTATGAGAGATGCACATGGGAGGGGTTTGTGTGGGGCCGTGTTGGGGCATCTTCGCAGAGATGACCTGAGAATTGACGAAAGGGTATAGCACCCTAATGCTATGAATGGCAGTTTGGTGACTTTGTACATGATAAAGGGCGGTGGAAAGGGTCAGGTAGTTTTAATGTCGATGTAAGCCGACCCCACTGCAAGAAAGAGGTATATGTTGCAAGTTAACAGCTCATACATCCGAATAATCATCTATATTATCCTAATCGCAAGTAACCTGTCCTTTATCCAAACTTTCAAAGAACTAAGCAACTCACTTGAGATTCGTGCGACGCCGACAAGTCCGAAATATGAAGAAAATCGGATAAAAAGTCATTTTCCTCCTTACTCTCCGCTTCTTCTTCCTCCGGTGTAAAAACAACCCCCTTCCACTTAAGAAGAGCATTTTTCTTGTGTGGTGAATCGCTGCCTTGCGCGTGGCTGCTGATGTTGTGGTCGGAGGATGTGTTAGTGAGGCGCTGTTCGGCAAACGGGGAAAGAGAAGAGACAGCGTTCACGGAACGGTAAGCCGTTTGCAAGTGTGAGAAGGCAGGGGTATCGCTGTGGGTTGATGTGAGCTGTGGGGCTGAGTCCAAGGAATCGAACTGTCTGCCTCCCGCTGGAGGGGAAGGGAATTCTTCGTGGGGAGGAGTAAACTGAGATTTTTTGGATGAACTGTGGCTACTATTCAAGTCGAGGAAATTAGGGCGTTTTGGTCGATGTTCAGAGCAAGACGAGTTTGCAGGAGATTGCGACAAATTCATCACCGAAAGTTCGTTGTAAGAGTTTCCCGATGAACTACGAGAACCACTCGTTTCACTTTGCGAAGAGACGGCCGTCAGCGTGTTCGAATGGCTATTATCAAAGGGGGAGACTTCTCGACTGTCAATGGCGTCATTGGTATTCCTCGAGCTGGCTTCCGCTTCTCGCACCAAAGACTCCCATCCTTTAAGAGAAAAATAGATTACTCAAAATTAGCAAGAGATGGGAAGCGAACCATAGAGGATAAAAATGGCGAAGAATACAAAGTCTATGGTATTATCAAAGCTCTGCCAGCTGCGAATGGTGGGATGAGAATAAAACAGACCTAAACCAAACGGGGCGAATAAATGAGCAAGAATTTTGAACCTTTTTCGAATGTTTTTCAAGAAAACTATGAAAATATCAAAACTACGAAACTTTGTTCCAACTCACTCTCTTCCTTGGAATCTGGGCTTGAGTTTTTGTTGAGTCTTCTCCTTCGAGGAGTAGCTGGGACCTCGGCGTGGGGGTTGTTCGCCAAGTGATGCAAACTTTGTTTCCTGAACGCCAGGTCGGTAAGCATATCACGAGCCTCTTGGCGCAAGGCTTTTGGCTTTAAGAATTCAGGCTCGGTTGGAGAGGCAGGACTAACAGGAGTCTGCATCGCGTCCCTAAGGAGAAAGTTTTCCAATAATGAAAAATCTAAGCGAATACCTATAAATAGGTTCTAAGGTCGAAAAGCAGAGTACACAATTCAGAGAAACCAGTAAAGGCTGCATCAATTAGAGAAATAAAAGATGCTAATGCCGGTCCATTTGATAACATTTCCATGAATGCATTCAATGACTCTCTGATCCCCACGAGCTTCGTGGGAAACTTATATTTTTATACCTCCTTCCAAATTACCTTTTCATTCTATGCCATTGAGGTAAGCCAACGCTCAGAGATTGATTGCTGTGGTTCAGATATAAAGAAAAGGGAAGGAAGGACATCAGGGAGGAAAAATCCAAAGATAAAATCATCGCAGAACGACACTTACTGAATGAGGGAAACGAAAGGCAGAGGGATTATTTTCTAAGAAATGAAAGGAAATGGGTGTAACCAACAAGGGCGCATGGTGAGAATAAACAAGAAAGTATGTATATATAAAAAGGAGAAAGTAAAAAAGGTTAATGGCAAAGACTACAATAGTAAACATCGCCGTGCCAAGAATACTACGATGGGGTTGAGGGCAGTATAAGCAAAAACAACGAGGCATTTGATTCAAAGACTACAAAAACTTGAACTTCGTTACAAACAAATTAGTGAGGGAAATTGGGTTTTACGTATCAGCGCAACACTTGAGTAGTCCATAAACTTGCTCAAGAACACACTAAAATGCTAAGCTACATTAATCAAGTATTTTCCTTGACAAAAACATACTCTTCCCTCCCATTTCCCAAAGTGGAATCAGAGCAATGAGAGAATAAATTAACATAAGGATCACTAAGACCTAGTACATATTCATAAGACAGCCTTTCAAAATTGGACTAGATACGCTGAATCTGATCTTTTAAATAATTCTAAACATGCGATATAAACAAAATATACTTGGAACTTCCAGTATTCCTAGCCTATTTAGAACAAAACATGCAAAAAGGAATAAAAACCCGAAACTTGCCTATAAATACGGATGACGACAGATTCTGGACAAGTCCTTAAGAACTGCACAGCTTCCTCGTGACTTAGGCCACACATGTCAGTCCCGTTAACGGATACGAGTTTATCTCCGGGCTTGAGGCGGCCGTCTGAGATCGCCGGTTCCTTTACGAGAGAGCGAATGGTGTGGCCGAGAATGCTGTTGTCGTTCTTACGCAGTGTAAATCCGAGGGACCCCGATACCTTCCTTAAATGGATCTCAAATTCCTGCCGAGAAAAAATTAACTAAGTCATTGATCACATGAAAATATCAAAAGATGAAGTTGGGTTTGAAATAGAACTTAAATTTTAATAATGTAAAACAATTTTCAGATCCATGTGGGAAGTGATGCTTCCTTCATTTTGGGGAGACACTCCGAACAAATGACATTGTACGGCGCTTCAAACGTGAGTCATATTTTAGCTTTAACGTGCAATATTTTTCTACTGATAATTGTGGTAAAAAAAATTATATTTCGCTAATCTTTTAGCATCACATTGGTGCACCTTTTGATCGAGAAAACGAACTGCACTTATGTCACACCAACGTAAGCAATTCACTTCCCTACTTCTACATAGCTGTCAAACGCTGCACGAGCCGACCGTTACCAGCTGTGGCACTCGACAGTGTCTCCACTTCTGGTCTATTGCACTACTACTTTAGTTTTTATCATCCAGTGTTTGAGTCTACATCAGATATCCTTTCATTACACAATCTTAAAGTAGTCAAAACGAGATAAACAACTACCTGCTGCCTGGAAGATTATGGAAGGAGGTATACTCGCGCCTATAAGTGTAATAGAGGCTCGTTGTGATCATGCAGTGATTCGAAAAAAGATAAATTCGCGCTGAACTATCGCATCAAGACTCATTTTAACAGGGTATGGGTGATTCCCATCGACTCACCCCGCAGGTAGAAAAGGAAGGAGATGGTGAAAGGAAGTGTCCACCCAAGATAGGCTGGGGAGCAGTGAGGCTGGTAGTGACTACGCCGCATTCTTTCGTCTCCGTCGGTGAAGACTCTTCGCTTGCATTCAACACTTCTTCCGGTGCTCGACACAGGACCAAATGCACCTCTCTGCCTGCGGTTCTTAACACCTCCAGGGCTTCCTACGCAAAAAAAGAGGTAATAAGTAAAAAGTTCATTAACAATTGACTAGATTTGGTGTGTTGATTCAACACCTAAATGAGGAATTAAAATTCGTATGAACGAAGGGCGATACAAGGCCTCCATAAAAACTATGGAGAAAATGGCGATGCAACATGAGAACGGACGAAGCAACATTAGAAGAGATGTCCACAGGTTTCCATTAGAAAGCCAATTAAAAACGGATCAACAGTATACAAATTCAGAAACCCTATTATGGACTATCCAGTGAAGCATAGTGAACTCTCCCAAATGCTCTACTGCTACCAACAGACCGGACAGCCGCTGGAACGGGCGAAAGTTACTAGTAACCTTTATCGCAAACTCAAAACCAACTCTGAAGGAGACCAGACAAGCACATGCTACGTGCTTACGAGGGACATTTAGTCTACCTAACAAAGAAAGTTTAGTTTTACTTACGTGACTGGTCAACCCAGTGAGCTGCATGCCATTTGCTTCCAAAATGAAGTCGTTGACTTGGAGTTGTCCGCAAAGCCAAGCGGGCGTCTGCGGATACAACTTCCGGATTCTTATCAACCCCGGAAGGACCCCAGACTCGCATTCCACACCACCTGTCACAGCTAAACCAAGGCCCCGTGAATTCTTGACGATTGTCACATCGAACATTGTAGCTGTAACAAGGAAGTTAAGGGTGAAAGACATTGATTGAATTAGGACAATGTTCAATGTTTTACACAGTGTTCACGGTCCAGCTTTGACGAACTACTGACTGTGTCAGGTTAGTAAATATGGAATCTGCCAGTGGCTTGAGGAGACTTATTCACTAGTGCCACCCAACTTAAGCTATCTTCCTCCCTAAGATTCGCGACGCTCTCCATCACAGAGGCTACCAGTCAAGAACAACAATATCACTAGAAGTCTAATAGTTATTAAAATTGTATATAGACAAGTCCTATTATCCTTGGGCATCCCGTGTCATCCATACAGCTTTTGGAAAGCCTCGTACCTCTGGCATTTCTCCTGAACTTGCTCAGTTTGATCCATCCCAAAACTTAGTCGGACTGAGACAATATCAAATTGATCAATCGAGGGTATAAGTGCTTGCTAAAGATAGTGGACAGATGAAAAGGAGGAGAGAAATGGCCGATTGGCAATAATATATAATCGGGGCTTTTAGTAACCAGCTTCCACCTTGGTCAATCTCGGAATAAGATTGTAAATAAAACACGAAAATGATAACAGGCGTAACACCTGTCTGGTTTATTGATGTTAATAAATAAAAAATATGTGACTTATTTAAAGGCAACAGTAGACTTTCCCAATAGGGAAAGTTGCAAACGAGTTGGTTGTGTACGAGAGTATAGGCTTTGAAATCGCAAATAAATGTATATCATCAGTATAAAATAAAAAGTAAAGAATCAAAATAAAAAAAATATCAAAGCCAATAGAAGAGGCACACAAACGTTCCTTGCGATACAGCCATCCCATAAACCCAGGCACGTAACCAACAATTACGAAGTCAGAACAAATAAAAAAATAAGGCTGAGGCAGGTCTCTTCTCAAAATTATCACATCATACTACGAGTATGTGGGACGAGCTGTAGCAACCCTGCTCGCCACGGTGCTGGGACAAGAACCATGCAAGAGGTTCCCCAAGACTAACAATACATTTATCCAATATGTGACCTACAGTCATGGGTGACCAAGCAGTCTTCGCAGAAAGGTCATCGTGCACGGCCTTTTAATAGTTAAAAATTGCGGATTGATCCATTTTTACACATCAACAAGTTCTTTGTGTGACCTTAGTGGTTGCAGTAATCATATCTCCAGAGTAACGGCAGAAATGCATTCACGCGGTACCGATACCAGCCAGCACGCAGCGAATCAGGAAGCCTAGTTAGGTTGAACGTAACAAAGAGCTTTAGGGTGGGTCTAGAAACCCCTCCTTCCTTCCTTACCACTCGCTCAAACCTAACTGCCCCCTGGTCAGCCATCACTTCAGTAATGTCTTCATTAGAGTAGTTTACCAGTTCCCTTCCATAGACTAAATCTTTAACTATGTTCAAGTTACAGCGTGGCCTCACCCACACAGCTATGTCTGAGTCTCCGAAGATCACTCAATGTCACTCCGGACGGGATTGACCACATTAACCAGAAGGATCCAGTCTGAAAAACGAAACCTTAGACTCCCTACCAAGAAACAAGGGATGCGGCCAACGGACTACCTCGTTCCCTCAGTCGCACGGATCACTTTAAAACACTTTAAGCCGGCGGGCTCAAAGAAGCCCAGCAGCCTCTCTTGAGCGGACCAAGGGTCTACGAGGTTCCGCTTTCTTTTCATTTCTCCTGCTTAGTTTCCTATCGGTTGTGAGAAATAGGCGAGACGAGAGAAGACAAGTAGAAAGGGTAAAATGAAAAAAATCTAGAAGGAATAAATCTAAGGTAGTCTCAATATAGTTTGAGATACTGGGGTGGCGCGCAAACGACCAACGAAGGATAAACCAGAATGAAAGGTACTTCTAGTTATTTACTCGATCGTCAATGCAATAATAGTTCATTCCCTGAAAAGCTCTTTATCTTCTTCCTGGCGGAGATAGGATATCATTTACATTCCATTTGAGAGCAAAGATTCGTGTGCACAGGATGCTGATAATTGTTTTGTCAATTTTTAAAAAAAAATATTTATATTGCGACATCAGGCAACAATCTCACTTATCCTCCGATTTCCGCGACTTTTAAGATTGCGAGAATTAATTCATTTTTAATTGAGGAAAAGAAACTTTAATTGAGAATTTCCATTCAAAAGAAAAGGTAATTATTAAAGTTAAAAGGTGGATTGGTGAAAGAAAATTGGATTATGGGTGGGGGTGTATTTTAAATTTCCAAGGACAAGTTCGTACAAAGAGGATACTCGAAAGTTAAACCCAATTGCAGCTCGACGATACGATTTAACTCGCCTCCTATAATCCAAGACGAGTCTATGGCAATATAAGTTAATCAATTTTTTATCGACAATTCAATGGGGAAAGCTAAAAGCGCGTCTAAAATTCGGACGAAAGAGGGATCAGACAAGTGCGAATCCCATATTTTAACAAGACCAACAGACCTAAGTCGCGTGCTCTCCATTATTCTGACCTATAACCTTTAAAAATTTCAATAATTCCAGGAGTAACCTTGGGAGGACCGTGGAAATTATATCATTCGAAAGAGAGTTTAAAACAACATAGGGGTTTCAACTTTCGTTAGAATCGGCCGAATAGTTACGATGTTATTGCCAAGTAAAATGGTTACCATCCAACCGACATACTAACTTATAGAGTCGCATCCACGCGACTAAAAATCAGGCGCGACTCCTAAGAATCGGTTCATGCGGAAGAGACGATGAGTCAAATGCGAACACAACAATGTTCATATCAGAGGAAATACCACGTTTATAAGATTTAATAAAACGGAGCCAGCAAAGAGTCTGGGGTCCATTTCTAGCCTGGCCCCCCTTCAGAATATTCCTATACATTTAAAGTGGGAGTCTAACTAATTTTTAAATATATTTAATGATTATTTTAATTGACAAACTATTCATCACTTTATGCGTAATTTGTCTCAAATCTTTATGCGACTCATGGTGGAAATGGAACACAAAATAAACGGATTTCAATAGAAATTAATAATGGAGTCAGAATCCCTGTAATCAAGCATTTAATCTATTTTTTAATTTATTTTCCATTGATACCATTACCGGCATCAATGTCAGACTGAAAATGGAATTTGGAAAAATATAACCTGGCGAGGAGACCCCGATCTAATTTAAGCCCATTTAAGGCTTCCATTTTAGCTTTGTGGATAAGGCGTCCGATTTCCCGGCCTGGATATCGGGTTCGATACCAAGCGAGAACAAAATTTCTGTGCTTTACAGTTCTTGCATCACGACGGAGCCCCGGGTCTCACGCACAGACGTCATTACAGTCAATCATAACACTGCTGCCTCTCATTTCCTTCACACACACACCCCTTTTACGAAGGGATTTCTGATTCCGCACTCCCATATCCGGGTGGCTCTCCCACGGGTCACAAAGAGTTCTAAACACTCGCTGGCGGGGGTTAAAACACACTACTACCATTCTTACCCCCCTACCAGGAACCGGACCTTTGCGGCGACGAGGATTGGTCAATGGTCTTACCTGTATGTTGGTTATATTATTGTGTCAAAAACACTACATAGAAAATGCTAGGAGGTGGTGGGTATTGTTATGAAATTGGGTCTGGGTGCCGTGTTGCAAGGCAGTGGAAGAGTTCCTGAGGACTGGAAGAAAGCAGGAATAATACCACTCTAAAGGGTAAAGGAAAGGAATGGAAATAGGAATGCAAGAATTACAGGGGGATGGGCAGTACTGTAGGGGGAAAATTCTGATTGGGTTTATAGGAAGGAAAACAGGGATTGCTAGGGGATGAATAAGGTGAGTTGGAGAGGGTAGGGGTGCGTAGGGATCAAATATTCACAGTGAGGCAGCTCAAGGACTATGATATGTACAGGGTGATCCGAAAGTCTTGTCACCCACTATCGAAAAGTAACAAGAACAAAGGAATAATTTAATAATATTAAACATCTGAAATATAAAATTAAAATATACAGAGTGCGACAAAACTTTCGGACCACCCTGTAGTATATGCTGGGTTCATGGATCTGGGCAAAGGTTATGGGCATTATGGCAGGTGCTAAGAATATATTGAGAGGATGGCAAATTATTAGATGATATGAAGAGTATTTGTGTTGGAAGTAAATTCTGCTTTAGGGGTAGGTGGGGAGCCAGCCCCGACTTTTCCCACGTGATTTGCCCCCACACACGAGGAAATGGAAACTAGCTGGTCATGTTTCCCCCTACCTCTGTAGCGATTTTTTTTAAGGTGCCCATCTGGCGACTGCCGCCAAGGGCATAAGTTGTAATAATCATGTATATCCTATTCCTGGGCTATATTATAAAAAGCAAAAAAAACCCACAAAACAAACAAAAACAAAAACAAAATAAAACAAAAACAAACATACAAACGAAACAAGGAGGAAACGCGCTCTAGCATCGGGAAAGGCCTGCCTCTCCCCGGCGAAGGAGCATATGACCTAAACACTAAAATAAAATGGGGAGGCCAACCTCCTCCAAGAAGTCAAAGAGTCCGCAAGTCGGTATGTACGAAGTCCCCTCGAGTACAAGGGACAAGCGGTAGCAAACTCGCTCGTCCCGAGTACAAGGGATAAGCGGTACCGAACGCGCTAGTCCCGAGTGCAAGGGACAAGCGGTACCGAACGCGCTAGTCCCGAGTGCAAGGGACCATCGGTACCGAACGCGCTAGTCCCGAGTGCAAGGGACCATCGATACCGAACGCGCTAGTCCCGAGTGCAAGGGACAAGCGGTACCGAACGCGCTAGTCCCGAATACAAGGGACAAGCGGTACCGAACGCGCTAGTCCCGAGTACAAGGGACAAGCGGTACCGAACGCGCTAGTCCCGAGTACAAGGGACAAGCGGTACCGAACGCGCTAGTCTAGAGTGCAAGGGACAAGCGGTACCGAACGCGCTAGTCCCGACTACAAGGGACAAGCGGTACCGAACGCGCTAGTCCCGACTACAAGAGACAAGCGGTACCGAACGCGCTAGTCCCGACTACAAGGGACAAGCGGTACCAAATGCGCTAGTCCCGAGTACAAGGGACAAGCGGTACCAAACGCGCTAGTCCCGAGTACAAGGGACAAGCGGTACTGAACACGCTAGTCCCGAGTGCAAGGGACAAGCGGTACCGAACGCGCTAGAGCCGAGTACAAGGGAAAAGTGGAACCGAACGCGCTAGCCCGAGTACAAGGGACAAGCGGTACCGAACGCGCTAGTCCCGAGTACAGAGACAAGCGGTACCGAACGCGCTAGTCCCGAGTATAAGGGACAAGCGTTACCGAACGCGCTAGTCCAGAGTACAAGGGACAAGCGGTACCGAACGCGCTAGTCCCGAGTACAAGCAGTAGTAGGCCCCCTCGTCTCAGTACTTGGGTAGGTAATGTGAGCGCAGATCACCTCTGCAGCGGAGTGAAGGCGGGGGGGAGAGCTTCTTCGCGTTTCGCAGATCAAATTCTTTGCTATTTCTTTTCAGTTGCCTGCAGGACTATCTATCCATTGTGACGCAATTCTTCTCCAAGTATGGGACACGACTGACTCCCTCAATTTGGAGGGAGATCAGTCTCGATCCCTCAATCCACAATTCATCCCATTCTCCACACGCCGAGAAGTTTCTCCTCCTGGTAAGTCCGAGACACTCAATTTTCCCATTGGCATCCAAGGTAATGGACTCTGTTCATATCCCCGCTGCATTTCGAAGCCATTTATATCTCCATTGCCCGGCAAATTTCAACGCGCGTTTCTCTTACTGCATCGAACTCTAAGACCATTTAATCCACTTCGCGCGTTCACAAACATACGATGAAAAGTATGGTTATCAATGCCTATACAATAACTTTTATGGTAATAGTTTGGGAATTCACCATAGGTATTAGTGCCGAGGGAAATAATCATTACGTAGTTTATTATTTTGATGATCCTGGTTATCCAAGTTGCTTAAGCACATTTGTAGTAGATAAGGAGAAAAAATATAAGAGGGACAATATGGAAATAAGGGATTCTTTTAGGAATATACCATTCATTTCAGTACCAGATACTCTAATGCCCGTAAGAGGAAAGTTGACCATCTCAGCAATGTCTCATCCTTTGGGTACAGAATTATGTTCAAACACAATGAGCGTTTTATTCGTATTTGTCAGTGTTTTATCCGTTTCTTCATCTTACGCTTGTTTCCACTTGCTTTATGGGCGTTTTTCCACCGACCGGTGTTAAGTTATCTGAGGCATGGCATATCAATTCAACAAAGAAATGGGGTTAATAACACTAACAAAAAGAAGAGTCACTGGCACTAGCCAAGATCACGAAAGGTCGAAATCCCTAGCTTAATTTAGGTTACACTAGACTTCAAGGTATACAGTAGCGGCCATAATACAAGGGTCAGTAAGAACAGGTGTATTTAAATATATATTATATAAGTTTAACAAAACGTTGAGACTATATATTATACACGTATTTAGATATATCTACTGTAATGTCTATTTTTAGTGAAAATTTCAAGTGGATGGAATAAATATTTCGTAAGTTATCAGGAAATAAACAAACTATCTTCCAAATTGCAGCGGCCAAAAGTTAAAGGTCACTAAGAAAAAATGAACTACCAACCAAGGGATTTGTGTTTAGGAGACTGTTGATGGGTTAACAGTTACTTCTTTTGCTCATACATTATTGGAATATTCAACTGTTAACGTGGTGGCTTGTGAGAGACGACCGGTGTCCTGTGATGAAAAACAAAGGATTGTGTGACTTCACCAAGAAGGCAAGTCAAATTCTGTGATGACAACTACTGTAAGAAGGTCTAGAAGTGTTTTACAACGAATTGTCTCTCGTTTTAAGTCATCAGGATTGACAGATGCTAAACACAAAACCGGTAGACCTCGTAAAACGTCACCAAGACAGGATCGTATTATGGTTAGAATGTCACTGAAGGATAGGTTTAAGAGTGCTGCCGAAATATCCCGCGAGTTCAGCTCCACCTCCGATGTCAACTTATCGCGCAAAACAGTTTCCCAGAGATTAAGAAGTTCTGGGTTGCTTATTCGGGCACCGGCATAGAAAACTCTGATCTCCAAGAATCAAAGAGCACATTTTCGTTACGCTCACGAACATGTAGTTTGGACAGAAGAACACTGGTCGCAGGTTAATTTTAGCGATGAATCTAAGTTTAATGTGATTAGTTCCGATGGTGGGATGTACGTCCGACGAAGATGTAGCGAAAGGTTATCTCGTGTATGTGTGAATAAGACAGTAAAAATATGGAAGAGGCAGTGTAATGGTATGGGGAGTGATCTCTGCTGTTGGTTCTAGTCCACTTATTCGCCTACAAGGGATTGTCAAGGCTGAAATCTACAAGCAGATTCTTAGACATCCTGCCCTTCCACATCTTCGATCCTCGTCAGTTCAACCTCCTATCTTCGTGCAGGACAACGCTCCCTGACACACTGCGAAGAGTCAAAGATTTTTTCACTGAATGGACTTGGCCACCTCAAAGTCTCTATCTCAACCCTATATAAAACTTTTGAAAGCATATTGAAGATGGAGCGCGAAGGAGAAATCCAAAGAACCAAGATGAATTCTAGGAATTATTGATAAACTAATGGAACAATATTACCCCATCATTTTGCAAGAAATTAATTCAATCCTGTGGTAACATGTCGGGAGGTCATTTCTAGTAAAGGGATGTTCGCAAATATAAATAGTAAGGGTTACTTTTTGTTCTTGTTCCATTTTACATCGTTTTTTCTAAGTGACCCTTAACTTTTGACTGCTGCAATTTGAAAGTGTGTATTTTCTCATAATTTACCAAATATTTATCCCATTCACTTAAATTTTCACGACAGATAGATATTAGATACATCTAAATATTTGTATAATATATAGTCTCAACGTTTTGTTAAACTTCTATAATAAATATTTAAATACACTTGTTCTTACTGGCCCTTATATTATGGCCGCTACTGTATTTCAGAAAAGATTGCAAAATAAAAAATCAGATGGCTAAAAGGAATTAGAGGGAGAGATTAAGAGCAATTGCTCGAAGATATTCCCAAACTGGTCAAAGTTCACGGTCTCCAACCTCAGATTCAACTCTTTCGTCGTGTTGGGTTAGATTCATCTTTCACCCTTTTGAGAAGTTATAATTTCACACATTTCCATATTTTAAAAGGTATCTTGTGTCATTTTAAAGGAAATGCGAAATGTTTACTTGGTTTGAAGTTGAATACTGGTTTGGTTGTTAGTTGTTTGTTTAGTAATTCGGGATTTGGATATTTCGGGATTATGGCCCCAAATCCACTTACCATAAATCTTTGAAAAGAACCAAACTAGAAACTGAATAGCAAATCTCACCATTCGGGAGTGCATTCAAAACCACTATGATCAAATTCCTAAAATGATAAGATGGAACTGTAGATACCTTAGAGTAGGAAAGGGGGTGCAAAGAAAAATAAAGAAAGAAAAGTAGCGAAACGAGTTTCGAACGCGCTTCCCGCGTCGCTGGACATCTTGAATCCCCCCAAAGAGGCTTCTTCAAGCAAAGCATTTAAGACGCTCGCCTGAACTTCTCGCACGCTACATAACTATGGTACATTTGAACTTCATAACATAATTCAAGGGATGAATAAAACCACAAGGACCTATTAGATGTCATCCGAGTCAACAGACATCCCCAACATACTGCTTGAAAAAGCAGTGCCATCATGGTTTGTGGAGAAGTAAATCCTGCAGCTACGATACTCAATATCAATACAACATAAATTTCTAAAAAAAATCCCTTCTCACTCCAAAATCTGAAGCCACAGGAATGCGTTCAGAACATCACCTCCAAAACAATATCGTTTTAACAATATGTAATTCACCCCAAATTAACTAAAAAAAAATGTTTAAGGAACCTATCTAGCGACTGCCTACTAGGGTATAAGTAGCCGTAATCACGCTACACTCTAATACTAGGCTAGATAACACACAAGAAAATGCAAATACCAAACAACATACAAAAAAACAAAACAAAAGCAAAGAAACAAGCAAAATAATTAACTAAGAAACCATGATAACCTACCATCCCCATATATTCATCTAACCTGCGCTTAAAAACATTTAAATTTGGACTACTTATTATGTCCCGTAGTAAACCATTCCAGTAATCTACCAGTGTGAAAAAATACTTTCACATCACCCTATAAGTTTTTTTTTAATTTAAATGCTGACCCCTATTCCTCTTCCTAATTTCCAATTCAACTAAAATCCACTAACAAATTTTATAGAGCTCAATCATTGAGAGAACCTTTGTATTAATGACATTTTCCGGCGTTCGGGTGTGAGGATGATACAAGACAAACAAACTTGTTTGTACGAACGCGATTCGGAGTCGTCACTATAAAAACCCTCAAGCGAAATCGAAGTCAAACCACGTGAGATACAAATTCAATTACTCATTCGAAATATTCACACTATTAAAGCGACAAAGTGACCAACAAATGCACACGCGAACATGACACAGCCACTCATGCCAGGAAATCCGTTACTTCAAAAATCTACCGTCACCATGGTTACAAGATTTCAGCCATCGTGAGAAAAACCACTGATCTAGAAACGGAACTAGCCATTACCCCACTCCCAACGTCACATTATAGGATGTACTAACATGTCAAACTTTGCAAACACTATCACACATGTACTCAAATATTTCTTCTCTGAGTTGCTATGGATTACAAAACTGTCTGTACTGGGAACGGCGGATTATATCCCGTACTGAGCGATATATTGCAAACGGCTCGATTTTGAAGATAACGCTCGGAAGAGCCCAACCGGGGTCAAGCAAGTGGGGACGTAGCATGGAAGCCAAGTTCCACTTCAGACTTGAAGCTATGTGTGTACGCCGGTACGGCTCCAGTGACATGATGCATGCTCTAAGAAATTCTAACCCAATATTTCCGGTCTTTCGAAGTTTTGGCAGCAGAGGCTTGGAAAAATACGTTCAAAGAAGGTATCCTTCGGGGTGGAGTCTTGCACACAACCATCAGTGCAACCTGACTGAAAGAAAAACTCAGTTTCCTTGCAGTGAACACGAAAGGTTTAGGGATTTATTAGATTCTATCGAAAGCATAGGAACCGTCGAAATCGGCCGCGGACGAAATGAGAGCAATTTGCGACTGTAGTAGACACTGAACCTGCGCGTACAAACGCATGATGTACTGTGCATGGTGTAAAGCCAATGACATCGCCCCTGTGTCGACAAGGAAGCTCTCTATAAGGTTAGTGCGGAAGCCACCAATGGCCAACCAAAAACCTGCCTGGTAGATCGAATCCACCTTCAACAAAAGAGTGATATAGAGAAATATTTAACCTTTTTAAATGGTCCTCTAGGAACACAGCAAATCCAGACACAGTCGCTAGTGCACAATCACGTCTCGGGTACAAGGATAAGTGATGAGGACACCACTCGTCCCGGTACCGAGACACGTAACGTAAGGGAAGATCCCCCAGACTGGAACATTCTACAAGAATGTGCCGGACAGCCTAGGGAACCAAACAATCGTCCCTGTAAGGTGCAATGGAGCGCTCCATTAGATAGCTCTGTGTCCCACTGGTGTGCCCGATTCAGAGGCAAACTGAAGCTGTCGAGGCATTAAAGGTATAGTATAGGTCTGATACAAAGACTAAAAAAAGGCACGCTCTGATGTCTGAATCTGTCTCGCATCCAATCATTATTTGGGTGAACAAAGGAACTGTAAAACAAGAGAAGGGTAGCCCTATCAGTATTCTACGTGTCGAGTCTAATAGAGCACGAAGGTCAAAGACGAAGATACAAAATCCCCTAATGCTACGAATATGCGCGCCCATGCTTATTTATCGGTCAAATACAAGACCAAGGCATCGGAAAGAGTCCCCCACGTCTAGTCAAGCTCCATTTAGAAACAGGTCTGGCTCGGATAGTGCCAGTGAAATAGACAAAAGTGCACCACCTTTGTCTGGGTAAAAGAATCCCTGAAACTCTTACATTTCAGGATAACGGGAGACGCTATTTGGAACCTGTTAGGAGCTCGACTTCGGCTGTCTAATAAATAAGCTAATTTAACATTTACAATTTTCACTATCGACTTGTACACGCAAGACGTTAGAGAAATTAAATGAAAACCAGCCTGGGTGGAGTCATTTCTCCCCAGCTCGACAAACTTTACAGACACTGCACTAAATATTTTCTAGCGGCAGCACCCTAACAAAGTTATGATGAACAAAGCTAAAATAACAAGCCACACACTTGTATTAATTCATGGTGTACTGAATGTTGGCCAGACTAGGGGAGGTATTTATCCAAAAAGCAAGAGTGGAACGGAACTCGCTCCAAAGAAAATAAGCCATTAATGGATTACTCGTCGGGCGATCTTTTCTACATACAGTTTACTGATATCAAACCTTTCGACCAGTTCTGTAAGGGTCGGGCCCCTTTGGATTGATCGTGCAGTACTCCGAGAATGATTGCCTAACATTGGGGCTTCCGAGGAGGAGAAAAGGCCTCGACCACCGAATTATGACGCAACATAATTCATGTCTTATCGAAACCGGTTGACGATAGAATATAAAGACAGGAGTACCTTTCATCCAGGTGTAGCGGGAAGGCTGCAACCTGGACGGAGTTTTGGAGATTCGTATAAAATTCAGACACACCTCAGCCATAAACTGCACACCCAATTTCTCGTTCGCACATTCCGAAATAATTGTAACTTGTGAGGGTGAACAGGGAGAACGCACTCAACATTTTCCCCTGTTGAATAGTATAGAAGAACGCTTCATCAAATAGCAATGCTTCCTGCGAGTATGTCCAATTTTAAAACGACAGAAACCGAAAGGAAGCCGCCAGAACATTGGTAGGTAGGTTCATGGGAATAGTCGCGTTGCGATGGCACGCAACTAAGTTCCCATCGATCGTCTGCCATCTGCTTTGTCGGGCAGCTCGGAGGGCTACCTGACATTGTAAGGAAAAGCGAAACACTAGTCTGGTCGACCAGACTTAATATACTCTTTGGCGCCCTCCTCGATGCGCTCATTCTCCACAATTCATACATATTTGAAACCCAACAGAATATAATCTCAACATCCGTTCGGCTCACGGCAGCTGTTGCGTCACGGATATTGCGAATCAGGGGTGCGAAGCAGGCAGACGCGTTATCTCCGTAGCAGCGGTATATTACAACCAGCTCACTGGTAAAAATAGAGGCAGCGCCTTGTAGAGGCTTGCTGATTTCAGAGGTAATACGGCGTGTAAGTCGACAATCTCTTCGGAATTTAAGGCATCTGTGTACACTGGGACGAATCCAGCGTGAATCGAATTGTGCTCCAAAAAGGTCGAACGCAATACTCTCGGCGGAGGAGAAGCGTTGGGAGCAGAGGCATGGCGACAAATAGTCAAAGGTGGTACTCCATGCTGGCATCCTGAGCAAAACTAGAGACGCCACCAGCTCGAAAGCTACATATAGCTCTCGAAGGAGATTTCTAGTACTAAACCTAAACTGCTTAGGGTACGACTAGCGTCTCTCGGTGGCATATGCACCGCACAATCGGACGCGCATACAAGCCGATAATGCACTGCTTACGGTGCATACGAATTGGCATCACCCCGGCATCTAATAGCAGGCTCTTACTAAGGGATGCACGGAGGGCAACAGTCGCCAGAAAGAAACCAGTGTGGTGGATCATATTAAGCCTCCACAATTCACGCTCGGGTGCGGATGAGTAAAGCTCGCGTCCGTAGTCTAGCTCTGAGTGAACAAAGGGGCGATAGAACAAGGTGGTCACCGTAATAGCACCATAGGCCTAGGCCACGAAACAAAGAATGCCAATGGTGGGTTACAGAAAACCTAAGGCTGCGAATATAGGCCTCCCAGGATAGGTGCCGATCGAAAACAAAACCAAGAAAAAGGTAAGAATCCATCAATTCAAGGCGAATCCCGTTGATGAATAAGTCCGGGTCGAGGTAGAGTCCTGTGGATGGCGGCAGAATGTACTACCTTAGTCATGGTGAAAGAAAACTAAACTTGTTCGCTTCGAAATAACGAGAGATGCGGACCAACGCCCGAGTCGACGCTCCAGAATTGGCATCTGGGTCACACCTAAAGAGATTGAAATGTAGTCTACGTAAAGCTTAGCGAGTAAATCTTCCGGCAGCATTAGGTGAGACTGTTTTGTGCTGAGGTCAGTGTTTCAGAATACACTTGCCGGTGGGACACCGTCTTCCTGCCCTATTGGACCCATACACGCAATCTACGATCTCGCAATAATTCTGTGGGGGCTTTCCATAAAACCTTATCGATATTCGGTAATATAGACATCCGAATAGAAAAACACCGTGGCGTAGTACTATGTACGAAGTAAGGCCTTACAGATAGTATTTTCCTGCCGCAACATCGCATTTGACGCGAAGTGGAACTTGCAAAAGCCGCACTGGTGGCCTTCGCTGTCCATGAAAACGGGGCTAAACTAATATTTACCAATTTCTCCCACCAACTTTCACACGCAGAAGATTAAAGAAATTAGGTGCAAACCAGTCGGTGTAGAGTGATCTATCCACGGTTTGCGAAAAGAGCAAACACAGTAGCTATTCTCCAGGAGTGAGATGATACTCTCTTTTCAGATCCTGTTGAACTAATCTAACAAAGATGTCATGCCTCTCCAACCTCGGTGCTGAAGCATGGCATACGGGACATCGTCCGGACTAGGGGCGGTTTCCCCGCATGAACTGAAAGCGGATCGCAACTTTACGTAAACCAGTCGTTGAAAGTTTTTTCCGCTTCTGAAGGTAAAGTCCAGTAGGTGACTTTCAGCGACATCACGAAGTACATTGAATGCTAGCGGAGCAGCGTTCTCCCGCAGAACAGATGGGGGGGGGGTGAGCTTGCGAGAACTTGCACCGAATCCGTTTGTCTCTTCCACACCTGTACAAAAGGGGTCTTCCCGCTAAGTGAAGACACGTATGCTCGCCAGGAAGAGCGGCGGGCGTGCTTCGAAATATACCGGAACCTAACCCTAGTCCGACGAAATTCACCGACGGTGAAATCGTTTGGGCGGTCTTTATAACACATGGAGGTACTAAGGCTTCTATCTGAGGGGAAGCTTCGAGGAATAGAACAGGCCAAATCCAGGGGAGAGAGACTAAACAGAAGGCACCACTCAGCCGAAACAGTAGCACTTAAAATGGTTGAGTGAGATAGAGCAAAACCAGAGTACGGGTGAAAAGTAGTGCATAAATGAGGACCAATACAAACACTACACTTCTATAGGAGGCCGAGTCCAAAATTTACGGGTATATATCTTTCCCCACATTTTCACTTCATCTTGACCAATTTTTGTTACAGATTCTCTTTCTCCCTCAAACTGGCGGAGATGCCCTCTTTGGTTTTCCATTTTTAGCTTTAAATAATGCTCACCTTCGTTGATGAAAGGGAAGATCTTCATCAGATATTCGACGTCGAGGCGAATGCCCTGCGGGGGCTCCAAGAAAGAGTGGCGCAGGTTCGACTCCTCGTCCGACGAGGAGTCGCTGTCCTCATCTTCCTCCTCCTCCTCCTCCTCCTCCCCCTTGCCCTCTTCCTCGGACTTCTCGGACCCGTAGCCGGGGTCCAAAGAGCGCGAGTCGCCGAAAGGGAGATATGAGAGGTTGGTATCAAACCCGGGGTTATCTTGGCCGTAGGAGCCGTCGAAGGCGAGGTTCTCGCACCCCTCGAAAACCAGCGGAGGAGAGGGGTTCGAGACCCGATCTTCGATGAGGTATTTCACGGCTCGGGGGTTACCTGCCCAGCATGGAATTCGTTAGGAATGGAGTGGCGGATTTAAAAGTACTTCCTCCCCCACCTAGGGACTCCGGCTTCATGGAGTATGGGCAAAGTTAGAGAGAGTTGGGTGCCTTCTAGCTCGCTATTACTCTTGGAAGTTTCCTCCTCTAGGTACGAGGGCGATATACCTTGTACACATTTTCAGTGCTAACCTCATTCTTGGTATTCACTTCTTTTATTTCCAAAAGATGACCAAAAATTAGAAACTTTTTTTCTAATAATAAAACTGAAAAGTACAAAAGGAACGAACACCACCGTGAAGCTTATTGTAAGGAAAAAGATAAAAAGGGCCTCTAAATTTGCGTTCTCTTATTGATCACGATGCAAATGTTCCTTTCCCTATACCTAAAATCCAAGGCAAATGTTCTTTCTCCTATAAATCCCTGCCGACGCAAATGCCCCTTCTCCTATAAATCCCTGCCGACGCAAATGCCCCTTCTCCTATAAATCCCTGCCGGCGCAAATGCCCCTTCTCCTATAAATCCCTGCAGGCGCAAATGCCCCTTCTCTTATAAATCCCCCCCCGAGGCAAATGTCGCTTCTACTCGGGACACCAAGGCAAATGTCACTTCCCCTCTCGACGCCATGGCAAGTGTCCGTTTCGCTCTCGACGCCATGACAAGGGTCAGTTCCACCCTCGACGCTAATACAAATGTCCCTTTTACTCTAGACGCCAGGCCAAATACCCCTTCTACTCTAGACGCCAAGCCAAATACCCCTTCTACTCTAGATTCTAGGCCAAATAAATGTCCCTCTCACTCTAGATGCCAAGCCAAATAAATGTCCCCCTCACTCTAGATGCTAAGCCAAATAAATGTCTCCCTCACTCTAGATGCTAAGCCAAATAAATGTCCCTCTCACTCTAGATGCCAACGCAAATAAATGTCATTCCCACACTAGATGCCAAGGCAAATGTCCCTCTCGCTCTAGATGTCAAGGCAAATGTCCCTCCCGCTCTAAATGCCAAGGCAAATGTCCCTCCCGCTCTAGATACTAAGGCAAATGTCCCTCCCGCTCTAGATGCCAAGGCAAATGTCCCTCCCACTCTAGATGCCAAGGCAAATGTCCCTCCTGCTCTAGATGACAAGGAAAATGTCCCTCCCGGTCTAGAGGCCAAGGCAAATGCCCCTCCCGGTCAAGAGGCCAAGGCAAATGTTCCACCCGCTCTAGGTCCAAGGCAAATGTCCCTTCTGCTCTAGATGCCAAGGCAAATGTCCCTCCCCGCTCTAGATACCAAGGCAAATGTCCCTCCCGCTCTAGATGCCAAGGAAAATGTCTCTCCCGCTCTAGATGCCAAGGAAAATGTCCCTTCCCCTCTAGATGCCAAGGAAAATGTCCCTCCCGCTCTAGATGCCAAGGCAAATGTCTCTCCCGCTCTAAATACCAAGGCAAATGTCCCTCCAGCTCTAGATGCCATGGCAAATGTCCCTTCTGCTCTAGATGCCAAGGCAAATGTCCCTCCCGCTCTGGATGCAAATGTCCCTCCCACTCTAGAGGCCAAGGCAAATGTCCCTCCCGCTCTAGATGCCAAGGCAAATGTCCCTCCCGCTCTAAAAACAAAGGCAAATGTCCCTCCCGCTCTAAAAAACAAAGGCAAATGTCCCTCCCGCTCTAGATCTCAAGGCAAATGTCCCTCCCACTATATGCCAAGGCAAATGTCCATACCGCTCTAGATGCCAAGGCAAATGTCCATCCCGATCTAAATGCCAAGGCAAATGTCCCTCCCGCTCTAGATACCAAGGCAAATGTCCCTCCTGCTCTAGATACCAAGGCAAATGTCCCTCCTGCTTTAGATGCCAAGGAAAATGTCTCTCCCGCTCTAGATACCAAGGCAAATGTCCCTCCCGCTTTAGATACCAAGGTAAATGCCCTTCCCGCTCTATATACCAAGGCAAATGTCCCTCCCGCTCTAGATACCAAGGCAAATGTCACTCCCGCTCTAGATGCCAAGGAAAATGTCCCTTCCGCTCTAGATGCCAAGGAAAATGTCCCTCCTGCTCTAGATGCCAAGGCAAATGTCCCTCCCGCTCTAAATACCAAGGCAAATGTCCCTCCAGCTCTAGATGCCAAGGCAAATGTCCCTTCTGCTCTAGATGCCAAGGCAAATGTCCCTCCCGCTCTGGATGCAAATGCAAATGTCCCTCCTGCTCTAGATACCAAGTCAAATGTCCCTCCTGCTCTAGATGCCAAAGAAAATGTCTCTCCCGCTCTAGATACCAATGCAAATGTCCCTCCCGCTCTAGATACCAAGGCAAATGTCCCTCCCGCTCTAGATGCCAAGGCAAATGTCCCTCCTGCTCTAGATGCCAAGGCAAATGTCCCTCCTGCTCTAGATGCTAAGGCAAATGTCCCTCCCGCTCTAGATGCCAAGGCAAATGTCCCTCCCGCTCTATATGCCAAGGCAAATGTCCCTCCCGCTCTAGATACCAAGGCAAATGTCCCTCCCGCTCTAGATGCCAAGGCAAATGTCCCTCCTGCTCTAGATGCCAAGGCAAATGTCCCTCCTGCTCTAGATGCTAAGGCAAATGTCCCTCCCACTCTAGATGCCAAGGCAAATGTCCCTCCCACTCTATATGCCAAGGCAAATGTCCCTCCTGCTCTAGATGCCAAGGCAAATGTCCCTCCCACTCTAGATGCCAAGGCAAATGTCCCTCCCACTCTAGATGCCAAGGCAAATGTCCCTCCTGCTCTAGATGACAAGGAAAATGTCCCTCCCGGTCTAGAGGCCAAGGCAAATGCCCCTCCCGGTCAAGAGGCCAAGGCAAATGTTCCACCCGCTCTAGGTCCAAGGCAAATGTCCCTTCTGCTCTGTTTCCAAGGCAAATGTCCCTCCCGCTCTGGATGCCAAGGCAAATGTCCCTCCCGCTCTGGATGCCAAGGCAAATGTCCCTCCCGCTCTGGATGCCAAGGCAAATGTCCCTCCCGCTCTAGATGCCAAGGCAAATGTCCCTCCTGCTCTAGATGACAAGGAAAATGTCCCTCACGGTCTAGAGGCCAAGGCAAATGTCCCTCCCGCTCTAGATGCCAAGGAAAATGTCTCTCCCGCTCTAGATGCCAAGGAAAATGTCCCTTCCCCTCTAGATGCCAAGGAAAATGTCCCTCCCGCTCTAGATGCCAAGGCAAATGTCCCTCCCGCTCTAAATACCAAGGCAAATGTCCCTCCAGCTCTGGATGCCAAGGCAAATGTCCCTCCCGCTCTGGATGCCAAGGCAAATGTCCCTCCCGCTCTGGATGCAAATGTCCCTCCCACTCTAGAGGCCAAGGCAAATGTCCCTCCCGCTCTAGATGCCAAGGCAAATGTCCCTCCCGCTCTAAAAACCAAGGCAAATGTCCCTCCCGCTCTAGATGTCAAGGCAAATGTCCCTCCCACTATATGCCAAGGCAAATGTCCATACCGCTCTAGATGCCAAGGCAAATGTCCATCCCGATCTAAATGCCAAGGCAAATGTCCCTCCTGCTCTAGATACCAAGGCAAATGTCCCTCCTGCTCTAGATACCAAGGCAAATGTCCCTCCTGCTCTAGATGCCAAGGAAAATGTCTCTCCCGCTCTAGATACCAAGGCAAATGTCCCTCCCGCTTTAGATACCAAGGTAAATGCCCTTCCCGCTCTATATACCAAGGCAAATGTCTCTCCTGCTCTAGATACCAAGGCAAATGTCACTCCCGCTCTAGATGCCAAGGAAAATGTCCCTTCCGCTCTAGATGCCAAGGAAAATGTCCCTCCCGCTCTAGATGTCAAGGCAAATGTCCCTCCCGCTCTAAATACCAAGGCAAATGTCCCTCCAGCTCTAGATGCCAAGGCAAATGTCCCTTCTGCTCTAGATGCCAAGGCAAATGTCCCTCCCGCTCTGGATGCAAATGCTAATGTCCCTCCTGCTCTAGATACCAAGGCAAATGTCCCTCCTGCTCTAGATGCCAAGGAAAATGTCTCCCCCGCTCTAGATACCAAGGCAAATGTCCCTCCCGCTCTAGATGCCAAGGCAAATGTCCCTCCTGCTCTAGATGCCAAGGCAAATGTCCCTCCCACTCTAGATCCTAAGGCAAATGTCCCTCCCACTCTAGATGCCAAGGTAAATGTCCCTCCCGCTCTATATGCCAAGGCAAATGTCCCTCCTGCTCTAGATGCCAAGGCAAATGTCCCTCCCACTCTAGATGCCAAGGCAAATGTCCCTCCTGCTCTAGATGACAAGGAAAATGTCCCTCCCGGTCTAGAGGCCAAGGCAAATGCCCCTCCCGGTCAAGAGGCCAAGGCAAATGTTCCACCCGCTCTAGGTCCAAGGCAAATGTCCCTTCTGCTCTAGATGCCAAGGCAAATGTCCCTCCCGCTCTGGATGCCAAGGCAAATGTCCCTCCCGCTCTGGATGCCAAGGCAAATGTCCCTCCCGCTCTGGATGCCAAGGCAAATGTCCCTCCCGCTCTGGATGCCAAGGCAAATGTCCCTCCCGCTCTAGATACCAAGGTAAATGTCCCTCCCCGCTCTAGATACCAAGGCAAATGTCCCTCCCGCTCTAGATGCCAAGGAAAATGTCTCTCCCGCTCTAGATGCCAAGGAAAATGTCCCTTCCCCTCTAGATGCCAAGGAAAATGTCCCTCCCGCTCTAGATGCCAAGGCAAATGTCCCTCCCGCTCTAAATACCAAGGCAAATGTCCCTCCAGCTCTAGATGCCATGGCAAATGTCCCTTCTGCTCTAGATGCCAAGGCAAATGTCCCCCCCGCTCTGGATGCAAATGTCCCTCCCACTCTAGAGGCCAAGGCAAATGTCCCTCCCGCTCTAGATGTCAAGGCAAATGTCCCTCCCGCTCTAAAAACCAAGGCAAATGTCCCTCCCGCTCTAAAAACCAAGGCAAATGTCCCTCCCACTATATGCCAAGGCAAATGTCCATACCGCTCTAGATGCCAAGGCAAATGTCCATCCCGATCTAAATGCCAAGGCAAATGTCCCTCCCGCTCTAGATACCAAGGCAAATGTCCCTCCTGCTCTAGATACCAAGGCAAATGTCCCTCCTGCTCTAGATGCCAAGGAAAATGTCTCTCCCGCTCTAGATACCAAGGCAAATGTCCCTCCCGCTTTAGATACCAAGGTAAATGCCCTTCCCGCTCTATATACCAAGGCAAATGTCCCTCCCGCTCTAGATACCAAGGCAAATGTCACTCCCGCTCTAGATGCCAAGGAAAATGTCCCTTCCGCTCTAGATGCCAAGGCAAATGTCCCTCCCGCTCTAAATACCAAGGCAAATGTCCCTCCAGCTCTAGATGCCAAGGCAAATGTCCCTTCTGCTCTAGATGCCAAGGCAAATGTCCCTCCCGCTCTGGATGCAAATGCAAATGTCCCTCCTGCTCTAGATACCAAGGCAAATATCCCTCCTGCTCTAGATGCCAAGGAAAATGTCTCTCCCGCTCTAGATACCAAGGCAAATGTCCCTCCCGCTCTAGATACCAAGGCAAATGTCCCTCCCGCTCTAGATGCCAAGGCAAATGTCCCTCCTGATCTAGATGCCAAGGCAAATGTCCCTCCTGCTCTAGATGCTAAGGCAAATGTCCCTCCCACTCTAGATGCCAAGGCAAATGTCCCTCCCGCTCTATATGCCAAGGCAAATGTCCCTCCTGCTCTAGATGCCAAGGCAAATGTCCCTCCCACTCTAGATGCCAAGGCAAATGTCCCACCCGCTCTAGATGCCAAGGCAAATGTCCCTCCCACTATAGATGCCAAGGCAAATGTCCTTCTTTTCCTCGACGTATTAGTATTTAATAAAATTCAAACTAACTCAGATTTAGGGTCAATTCTGACGTCTAACCACAATCGCCATTTTATTCTCTCAAACAGGAGCGACATTTGCAACGTTTGCCCAGTTCCATTTTTTACCCATTTGACGATGGGCTGTTTTCATTAGGATGGAATGGAAATTGCTGCTACGAACAAAGGCATTTAATAATGAGAGAGACCAACAAAAGAAAAAGGTGAGTAGGTAGAAACAAGAATAGAGAAAAAAGTTAATTATGTCGGAGAATCCAAAGGAATTCGTCAAACCCTGAATGGGGCGAAAGCGCTTGGAATCATTTTTTCTCTTTTCCCGGGACTAAACCCCCATGGAGACTTGCCTACCTTATTGGAGGGAGGCAAGTTCAGAAAAATTGCCTTTTTCCCGCTTCCCAGTAGCCGAAGTTCAGTCGGGCTAGGAACCTACGACACATTTTCCCTTCCCTAAATTTCACCACTTTCTTCATACTTCTTAGGAAATGCCCCCATTGGTCCGGCTTTATTATTATATAAATAAATGGCAATTTGACCCTGGACTCCAGGATCCTTACCTCTGAGGGTAGCGTTGATGAGGTTGTTGTCTGTGCCCCCGTAAGTGCGATGCCCATGGGGAAGGTGGGGGGCGGAGAGGGGCTCGTTGGTGACCAACATAGTTTCACCTTTGCTCTCAAGGTCACGTGAGTTGAAACGGGTGGGGTTCGAGGTAGAACTTTCTTCTTCGAGGTCATGCCCCGGCGGGGTCAAGGTTGTAGGGCCTGGGTTTGCATATACGCCAGGGACGCGCTCTCCTGCAAAAGAACGAGAGGGACACAGTAAGAAAAGGCTGCCACAACTGCATTAATACTGTCGCAACTGCGTTAATATTGGCGCAACTGCGTTAATATTGGCGCAACTGCGTTAATATTGGCGCAACTGCGTTAATATTGGCGCAACTTCATTAATACTGTCGCAACTGCATTAATACTGTCGCAACTGCATTAATACTGTCGCAACTGCATTAATACTATCGCAACTACATTAATACTGTCGCAACTACATTAATACTGTCGCAACTGCATTAAATACTGTCACAACTGCATTAAATACTGTCGCAACTGCATTAAATACTGTCGCAACTGCATTAAATACTGTCGCAACTGCATTAAATACTGTCGCAACTGCATTAAATACTGTCGCAACTGCATTAAATACTGTCGCAACTGCATTAAATACTGTCGCAACTGCATTAAATATTGTCGCGACTGCATTCAATATTGTCGCGACTGCATTAAATACTGTCGCAACTGCATTAAATACTGTCGCAACTGCATTAAATACTGTCGCAACTGCATTAAATACTGTCGCAACTGCATTAAATACTGTCGCAACTGCATTAAATACTGTTGCAACTGCATTAAATACTGTCGCAATTTCATTAAATACTGTCGCAACTGCATTCAATATTGGCGCAACTGCATTAAATACTGTCGCAACTGCATTAAATATTGTCGCGACTGCATTCAATATTGGCGCAACTGCATTAAATACTGCCGCAACTGCATTAAAACATCAATAACCCCCGAATTAGATAAATGCCAAAACTTTAAAAAATGAGTTTTTTTTTACCCTGAATGCTTTCAAAATACGCAAACGAGTACAAGACTCATACTCTTAAGTACAAACGCGGCCTCAAAACAAGAATTTACATACAAAAGAGCACATTGCCATTTTGGGGATTTTGTGCCAGGAATATAAAGCCCAAAGTATTGACTTTATGGGGGGTATGGGGGGGACTTTCGCCTTTGGCATTTAACGAGAATCTGAGGCCCCGAACTTCTTAGGGCATTGCCGTGTCCGGCGCATCGGGCTTGAATTCATTAGGCGAACATATCAGTTATGGGATTTATATAAGAAGCCTATGAGTAGACTACAAAATGGGTGATAAATAACTACAAAGGTAAATCAAATTGAAGGGTGGAGGTAATTTAGGAGCAAAATGGGATGTGGAATGACCAATCCTGCAAGTTTATAGGAAAGAGTAGGAAGACTGAGGGAGGTGAAGTAGAAATGAACTGTAAGTGACTTTAATCTAGGTGTCATGGAAGCAGTTTGTTAAAGGGAAAATAAATGCCGAATAAATACTGAATCAGTACTCTCTGTCAGAGAGAAATGCGAGGTAGAAACGAATCAGTACTCACCGACAGAGAGAAATGTGAGGTAGAGACATTAGTACAAAGTCGGTACTCTCTGTCAGATAGAAGTGCGAGGTGGAGACGAATCAGTACTCATCGACAGAGAAATGTGAGGTTAAAGTATCCATAAATAGAGCGATAAGAATACGATGGCCAAATAGTTTCACCTTGAATTCTAAAACTCTCTAAAATCACGCTAATATCTATATTTTGGGGCCTACCGGAATCCTACAGCACTACATTTATGGTTTAAGTTAGCAGTCTTATTAACTATGCCCATTATTTTTTCACCACTCCATTGTACATTTATTTGTTAATTCGGTTAAAAGTTTTATTAGTAGTTTTTCAACGTTGATTTGTGCATTTCCAAGTCAATGGTCCCCGTTTCATTGTATTCATTATTTTGTATTCCGGTGACGTGGCCATTTTGAGCTCTGCCTAGGACTTGATGGGAGACAAAGCTTTCTAAAGGTCTCACATTCTCCCGCAGCTCAATAAACGTGAAATGTCGAGATCTAAAAATAACTTGTATGGATTTGTAGTAATCCATAACTTTGATTTCGAAAAATTCCAGAGCTGTTTGTCACACGCCAGTCCCTTTTAGCGCTTACTACTACAAGGACACACAACCCTACAAGACTAATGGAAGATAACTGGAAACTGAAATAAACTATGATAAAATAAGATTCCATGTCGCAATCTTAGTGTGGAAGGATACTTAGTAGCCGTGAACGTGCACCAAAATATCCCTAATTATCAAGAATGGACTAAGAGGAAAATACATTCTTGACTGCTGGGAATATATACGAAAAGACCGGGTAGAGATGATATGGCCGGAATATTTAAAATGCATGAATTCGCCCGAGGCCATTCCTAAATTTTTCAACACCAACCGTTGTCGCATCATTCACCCTTTATGGATTTTTAGAATAATTTCTTTACTTATACTCTTATAATCCAGGCTCAAGAAACGAGTTTATATCCTCACCATTTTTACGTTTAAGAGATGAAAAGATCTTTCGGACAAAGGAAATAATAGCAAAACACATTATTGGGAAACATAGTAGCATTGCACAAAAACTCCGTGCGTCCAAATATTCCGAGACCAAAGGCGATAAATCAATAGAAACCCGCTACATGGCACAATGCGGTCGACCTTGGATGAAGAAACTATGGCGAATTTGAACACAATCAAGAGCAAAGAACGATTTAGTTGGTTGGTTACAATGTATTGTAACATAAACCAACTTAATTTCATTTTGAGGGGTAAATTAGCTCCTTTTCGTGTTAAATGTAGAAAAATTAGTTGCCAATCAATAAATTTAAGGTAAGTTATGTTTCTTAAATATAATTTTGAACAACTTATATCCATAATGAAAAGCGGCATCCATTTTCTTTTAAATCAGTCAAATGATTGAAAGAATCATGGTGAAATGTGATATTTTCTGTTCTCTATAAGTTAAGAAAGCCATAAATTAATTCCCAAGAATTAGGGAACTGAATCAATCTTTTTAGTCCAATTTTCCCCTTATAAGAAATGATATTGTGTTAATTTGGGAATTATGCCCGCCCTCGAATTTTGTGGGCGCTTTGTTATAAATAGCTCTATTTTTTAAAAATATACCACTCAATGTGGGAAAATTTCTAATTATCATACCAGGCAATGGCTTCGCCATTGCGCTTCGTTAATAAGATTAAAATTTAAAATCTTTAAAAAAGCAGCCATGGTTAAATTTTTATAAATTTTATGAACTTCGCCAATTATAATAATTGTAAAAAGGAACTCTAAACTAAATTTCCTCCCCTTCAAAATATCACGTTGCTAAAATATAGTTATAGAAGAAAATAGAAGATTATAGAAGATATATAAAAATAAATTTCCTGAACATCACCATTTGTAATTCTTTGGGTTTTAAAAAAAATTCACAAAATTTCGATACTTATATTTATTTCTGAACTTCACTACTTTGTTTTTGGATATTATAAAATAATTATTAGAAATAACTTTGATAAAAAAATATAAGTCATAACCAAACTAGGATGAAATTATTATTCAAATACTATAAAAAATCCCCTTCTTAAATTATAGAGTTAGTGATGATGATGATGATGAGAATTATGACGAAAAATAAGAGTGACCGCCATCTTGGGAGGCTTATATATCTGAAGTCAAGGAAGGCGGTAAAAAACTAGAGGCCTAACGACAATCGACATTTAACAATCGCCTTTTGAACTCGAATCTGTTAGGCTTTCAAATTAGTAATATTACGAGTTTATTTAAAATTTTGCAGGGGTGGGGATATTGGGGCGAAGACCCCATTTAGAAATTATCTTAAAAATGATATATAATGCAATTGCAATAGCGTATATATATATATATATATATATATATATATATATATATATATATATATATATATATATATATATATATATATATAAGGATTTTTGTATGGCGCTCTCTTCAAGTCCATGGAATTTCACAGGCACGCTTGAAAACACATAGGGACGCGGATAAGCGTATCCAGCTGGCATAATATTCCACATTCTCGGGGCAAATACAGAGAAAGCACAATGCGGCAGGCGACTCCAAGAAACAACCAGCAAGGGACAGAGTCAGAGCGAAGGGTTCTCAGGAAAATGGGGTGGGGTCATTGATGAACTAGGGCATCTTAGGTTCTTGTATGAAAGAAGGGGGACTTTAAAGATGAGTCAGTATCGAATGAGTGTGCAGCTTGCGAGACAGAGGGGTTGGGCGAGAGAAACGTCCCTAGTGGAAATGAAAAGGTGTAAAGTTTAGAAACCTCAGAAGAGGTTGAAAAGTAAAGGTATGTGACCCAGCGAGAATAAGGTCGCAGTAGTCTAGGCAGGAGTTAAGGACGGCAGGAATGTCAGCAATCTCAAAGATGTTATGGCCAAAGTGGAATGCGGATGCGGTTGAGATTACCTAGAAACTGGAGAGAGGTTTTACAGAATTTAAAATGTGATTCCTATAATTCACTCGTATGACTTCAATGCTTAGAATTGACAAGGAAACTAAAAAAAATAAAATCGGGCTAATCGAGGGAGAGATGGCGCTGATAAAAGAGATGATAGACTGAGAGAGGAGTCTATGAACATAAACAATTAATCAGACTACATAATCACGCCTACAGAGATAGATCAAGAGACCGTGAATGAGGAATATATGTAATTAAAAACAATGATCAAAGAAAATGATTCTGAAAAGTATTAAATCAATTGGATTGCAAGGGAGAACTAATGTTAAAAAATATACCCTATGCCATTGGGATACACTAAAGTGCATTAATTAAAATTTGGGTAAGAGAAAGAAACGAATGAAGTTTAATAAATGGTTTCTCTTCAATGGGAATAGTTTTATATTTACTTATAGTATAGTATCCATATAATCTGGACTAATAGGAAATATCACAATGGTCTCGTTCACCAGAGCTTACACCCCTACCTTGACTTCCTTTTCTCGGGGATGCTAAAGGGGGTGTAGTCAAAGAAAATTTATAAATAGGAGACACTTGAGGCAACAGCGCCATCATAAATGAATGTGATCAAATTCACGGAAATTTAATGCATCGGGATTGTGTGAATGTGACAAAGCGTATCGAATTTTGCATCGCAAATGATGGTAATCACATTTAAGATGGTATTAATTAATATTTAAAATGAATAAAATGTTAATTAAAAAAATATATATGCATGTTACTTTACGGACACCCTGTAAAATCGGGTGTTTTAAAATAAATTATTTACCCCTCACCTAATTTATGCAGAGTTCTGCTTCCCGGATTGGCCATGAAAAATGCTTGACAGTGTTCAGCACAAAAGAAGCCTAAGTTTATAAAATTCTGAACATTTTCGACGATGTTAAGCAATAATTATTACAATTCCTTCGAGATGAAAAGGAAGAAACTTCTCCCTCCAAGATGGGACATTTATTGCCACGTTTGTTATATTTAATAAAGTTTCAACTTTTGCAATGGTTGACTGGAAATGGTTGCTAATAGCAACGCTATACGTAGATTGATTCGAGAATCGTCTGAAAGGTCGCGAATAGGCCTAACGTTGATCAAACCTGCGGGTCCTTTGGGGACCCTGACCGCCTGGTCCAGTTGGAGGGAGGCAGGCAAGAGAACATACATGCAGCACGACCACTGAAGAAGATTCCCTCCCCTCCCTCTCACACGCACATATATACACAACTTTATATAAGAGCTGAGAATTCTGGAAATGATTAATGAAGCCTAGTTTTGAAAACGTAAACAAAATTCAATTAAGTCGCTGACAGGTGGGCGTTCCGTGTGCGTGTGTAAGTGCATAAATATGTGTGTTTAAGTGTATCTGGAGTGGATCGAGAAAGTGAGAATGTCAAAAAAAGACAAACAAACAACGGAAGTAATCTCAAGAGCCAAACGTGCCATCGCCATTTTAAACGGAGACTGGAGTGGTCTCGAAAAGCTTGCAATGGACAAGGCAGCGACCATCTTCGTCTTTGTTATATAATCAATGGAAGAAAATGACAGGCGGCACCCAACAACGGGTCCATACGAATTATTAAAATAAAAAAACGGAATCCATAAAAGAATACAAATAAAAAATACCTTTGGCATCACAAAAATCTGCATCTCCAGATTAAACCCTATTGCTGCAAGAGACAAGATCAGGGTGGGGGAACTATATCACATGTTCACATCGAGGAACAGACACAGATACATACAACCATGCCCCCCCCCCTACACACACTCTGGTCTAATCGGTGAGGGAGGTGAATAAATATAATCGAAGAAAATCCGGTGAGATTACTTCTTGGACTCATTTTCAGCGTTTAAAAGAACTGAATCTAAACCTCCAGCATGGGCGTATAGTGACATCCACGTGCAAGGAAATTAAGTGTTTAGATAACGAATACATAAGAGCTTTTTTCGACGATTCTGGGGAGTAAAAGATGATAAACAAATTTTTTTCCTTTGATGTTTAAGACATTCTAAAATGAGGAGTTTTAAGATTCTTCTTTAGGCAAATTGCCAAAGAAAATCTTAGCAGATGACTAATGGTTTAGTAAGAAAGAATACAGTAAATTCAGCTTTAGATATTAGTAAAAATTAGTTTTATAAAACACGATAGCAGCATCTTCCGTCCTGGGATTGATTCATGAACATATTGGTCCGAATACTGTCATAGTTTGACGCGAAGGATACGAAAAGTAAAATTTGAACGAATGCAGTGGCTTTGCCATTCATCTTCAGTCCCGCTAGAACAGTTCTCATCCTCGAAACTCCAGCAAGGATGGAGGTTTTCATGTCTGGTGGAGTTCTTAGAAGACTGGTGGCAGAAATAGTTCCACCGAGTGGCAGATGGACGACACCTGTTAGCGCTATAAATGAGACAGCGATAACGCATGCACTATTATGAGACAGAACAATTAAGAACAAATGTTCATTAGAGACGTCAATAAAAAAAAAAATTCTAATTAATACAGTCATTATCGTTGCGGTCAAATAAGATAAAAAAACGGAGAAAAAACCGGACGAGAAAAGGCGAACAAATGGCACAAATTAGGATAGGAGTTATTTTAAAAACTGGTTTCCAAAATTGCTGGACGCAACCCCTATCCAACTTATAAACGCATACCTGCTCGAAGTCTCTTCTCTTAAGAAAAAAATTGGGGGTAAGAGGCTCAATATGCTAATAAACAAGGTCAACAGTCCTAAGTCGCGTGCTCTCAACAAGTGGGGTATTCCGACCCATAGTTAGTTTTTTATAATTTCCGGATTAACCTTGGGAGGGCCTTGATAATTATATAATTCGAAAGAGAATTTCAAACAACACAAGGGTTTCAAATATCGTTAGAATCGGCCGAATAGTTAAGATGTTATTATCAAATAATTACTGGACTAACCTTGGGAGGACGTTGATAATTATATAATTCGAAAGAGAATTTTAAAAAACACAATGGTTTCAAATTTCGTTAGAATTGGCAGATTAGTTAAGATGTTATTGTCAAATAATTCCCGGACTAATCTTGGGAGGACCTTGATAATTATATAATTTGAAAGAGAATATCAAACAACATAAGGGTTTCAAATTTCGTTAGAATCGGCCCAATAGTTAAGCTGTTATTGTTATAAAACTCATTAGAAAATGGTTTCCATCCAACCGACGACCTACGAACCGACATAGTAACTAATAGAGACGCGTGCACGATACTAAAAAGATCATTAGAAGTACTTGTATTCCATTGAAACTCTGAGGGAAAAATTCTATTTAAGAGGATTCACCTTGAATTCCCATTAATTGGAAGGAGATTTAGAAGAATCTCGGAAATTCATTCATTTTCGTTGCTTCGGAGATACGAAGCAAAACTGAACCGAGAACAGGAAAATGAGAACCTCCCCTATTAAGGATTCGGTGTAGTGAGGGATACTTTAACGAGCAGGGAGAGGGATTACATTAGATAATTGGATTCTATTAAGATCCTATTAAAAGTAGGAGTGAGGATTAATTATTGGAAGCGGGAATGGATTGGGTTTACAAGAACTCGGGCGTATTGCCAGGATTTCGACATGTAGATAACACGTTGTCGATTCGTTGTGAACGTGTTATTTATATCGGTCGCGGCCACTTGGTCCATTCATGAAAGCTTGGTTCCAGTTCACCTGGCAGAGTTCAGGTGTGGAACCAGATTTTATGTCATAGGGGTGCATTGAGAGGGTGTGTGTGTGTGTGTGAGAAGAGATGTGTTTGTGGTCTTAGGTCCAGGAATCAACCTAAACTGGAAAAGAAGGTACATCAAATACCACCTCCATCGCTATGGAGTAATGGCGCGGGCAAAAGGATGGAGTAGTTTCATAATTAATAGGGCATAAACGGATAGTACTATGTGGCATTGATGTGCAACTACCATACTATGTGAGAAGGTTATGATAATGATAATGGTTTTGAAAACTCTTGGATGCATAGAATTCAGTATTTTTAATAGGTTTCTATGGATGGTAGGAAAGAGAGGTAGATACCGAAAACAACCAGAATGGGGAAGGGAAGTGCTAAGATACCGTGTTTAGTTTTCTATGAGGGGGCGCGTCCCCCTCCTACCACGATATTCTTTAAATTGCGCATTGAGAACCCTATTTTTGAGGGAGGGGGACACCAATCTTTGACACCTCGACGTGTGACAACTCAGATGCAAAACGGGCGCCAAACGCAGCCTCCATTCTCGACTCGATGTACATGTGTGTACATGTATGTATGTGGAATCACATAATTGTGTGCAGATGTGTCCGTGTATGCGGATGTATGTGGTTATGCATATTAGAGTACATGTGATTGTATATATTCGAGGGTATCTGTGTGTATGAAAGTGCATGCGTGGGTGCCGTGTGTGTTGAAAGTGTTTGTATTTGAGGGCATGTGTACGTGTATGACAGTGCATGCGTGCCTTGTGGGTGAGTTTCGTAATTGAGGGCAGGTGTGCGTAAAAATATTCGTGTGTGGTGGCGCTGTCTGTTTATAGGTTATGACCGAGAAGGTTTCAGGTGCGAAGCAGGATAAGTTTTTGTTGTTGTTTTTTTTATCCGTTCGGGAAGAGAAAATCGGCGCCCTCCAACGAGGGCAAACTAAGCAGGGAAACAAGGAGGAATGGAGATTAAATGTAATTATAAAAATAACAGCAAAAGGAGGCAGTATTGCCTCTTCTTGACTGATTATTGGGGGGAAAATGAGTGTTATCGAAGGGAAGAATGACTCGCTCAGCGAGAAAATGAGAGAAAGGAGAAAACACATAAAACAAACGAGAAAAGTATCGTACTTTAGCCACCTACATCGACGCTAATTGTTGGGGCCTACAAGCCCCCCCCCCCCGATCTCGAGTAGTGCAACGAGATCGAGAATAACAAGGAGTAACAATAAGAAATAGGATGACAACAATTTTTACAGAATCTCGGAGGGATAATTGAAAATCAGGCTTTATGATGATAACTAGCTTAGAGGGATCTAAGAAGAGATAAACTGAAATAAAAGGGATGAAGAGGATAATAATGATTAAAGGGATGAAGAGGATAATAATGATTAAAGGAATAAATCAAAATTATATTCAAGGCAATTTAAATATAAAAAACTGCCCCTAAATATTAGCCAATCTAGAATATACAATTAAAGTAGACAAAACACAAACATAACGATTCAGGAAAACATTCAGAGCACTAAAGGAGTACAATTCAGGGAAACATTCAGAGCACTAAAGGAGTACAATTCAGGGGAAATTCAGAGCACTAAAGGAGTACAATTCAGGGAAACATTCAGAGCACTAAAGGAGTACAATTCAGAGGAAATTCAGAGCACTAAAGGAGTACGAATCAGGGAAAAATTCAGAGCACTAAAGGAGTACAATTCAGGGGAAATTCAGAGCACTAAAGGAGTACAATTCAGGGAAACATTCAGAGCACTAAAGGAGTACAATTCAGAGGAAATTCAGAGCACTAAAGGAGTACGAATCAGGGAAACATTCAGAGCACTAAAGGAGTACAATTCAGGGGAAATTCAGAGCACTAAAGGTGTACAATTCAGAGAAGCGTTTTGAACCCTAAAAAAGTACAATTCAGGGAAATATTTTGAGCACTAAAGAAGTACAATTCAGTGGAAAATTCAGAGCGCTAAACGAGTACAATTCAAGGAGTCTCACTGATCACTTAAAGAGTACTAATTCCCCGCGGGCCACGTTAAACCTATTTGGCAGCCATCGCGAAAACTCTTCCTTTTCCTGACGACGCGCTAATGAAGGTCGGTCGTATGGCAGCGGTTTTTCTTAACAAAAAAAAACTTGCCATATTTAATTGCAAAAATGACACCGGGACTTCTGGCACGGAGTCCACTCACGCAGGCCAAAGGTCCGATCCCCAGGGACCGGATTCGTGAGGGAGAGATGAGGGGGATCTGGCGGTTTCGGTATCATTGAAGCGGTTGTCTTCAGAATGGCATTTATTTTGGCAGGGGGGGGGGGGTACGGGGGAGGATTTGGTCCCCCACAGTGACGTTTTAGCAAGGAGAATCGGGGAGTGTTGAAGGGGATTGCCCCCCAAATTTGGGGGCAACTGCGGAGGTCAATCATTTCTGGATTTAAAAGGGAGAGTTGTGCGCCCCTGGTCCCTATAATCCCGAACATCCTATGTACTTCAATACATATTCACTTTCAATAACTTCACCACTGTTTAGACGAGTGGGCAAAGCGTTGGGCACGGGCATCACAAATCGCCCACTGACCGATACGCTGAAACTTAACCTAGCGGGGGTAAGTAACTGCACACGCGTCATCACACACATAGCCAATCGCGACACCGCTATCATTCCATTCCCGGATTCCTATCACAACATACTCGTTCTGTTCCGGAACCTTGTCGATGGGGTACTTAAGTCCCCTGTGGGGGTATGCATATCCACATACCCCTGACGCGGAATCATGACAACCTCTGTTGTCGCTGGTTGGTATCAAAACACCACTGGTGTTTTCGTGCTTGCCAGCGATTGTCATTCTTATCTATATGTGCACTTCATTATCCATTCGGAGGATCTCAGCCTTGATGCGTCGGATGGATGACGCAAATGACTACTAATTAGAACAAATCTGCTGATTATAGCGGCGCTGCCTTATTTTATAGATGTGTAAACTATTCTGTAGGTGCGTACCCTCTTCTATAGGTGCGTACCCTCTTCTATAGGTGCGTATCATATTCTATAGGTGCGTATCCTAATCTATAGGTGCGTATAATATTCTATAGGTGCATACCGTATTTTATAGGTGCATATCATATTCTATAAGTGCGTACCCTCTTTTATAGGTTCGTAAACATTTCTACAGGTGCGTAAACTATTCTATAGGTGCGTACCCTCTTCTATAGGTGTGTACCCTATTATTTAGGTGCGTATCCTAATCTATAGGTGCGTATCCTAATCTATAGGTGCGTATAATATTCTATAGGTGCGATCATATTCTATAAGTGCGTACCCTCTTTTATAGGTTCGTAAACATTTCTACAGGTGCGTAAACTATTCTATAGGTGCGTACCCTCTTCTATAGGTGCGTACCCTATTATTTAGGTGCGTATCCTAATCTATAGGTGCGTATAATATTCTATAGGTGCGTATCCTAATCTATAGGTGCGTATAATATTCTATAGGTGTGATCATATTCTATAAGTGCGTACCCTCTTTTATAGGTTCCTAAACATTTCTACAGGTGCGTAAACTATTCTATAGGTGCGTACCTTAATCTATAGGTGCGTAAACATTTCTAGAGCTGCATGCCATATTCTATAAGTGCGTACCCTATTCTATAGGTGCGTATCATATTCTATAGGTGCGTACCCTAATCTATAGGTAGGTATAATATTCTATAGGTGCGTACCCTAATTTATAGGTAGTATAATATTCTATAGGTGTGTACCCTATTCTATAGATGCGTATCATATTTTATAGATGCGTACCCTCTTTTATACGTTTGTAAACTATTCTATAGGTGCGTAAACATTTCTACAGGTGCGTAAACTATTCTATAGGTGCGTACCCTAACCTATAGGTACGTACCTTATTTTATAGGTGCGTACCCTATTCTATAGGCGCGTATCATATTCTATAGGTGCGTATCCTAATCCATAGGTGCATACCCTATTCTATAGGTGCCTATCATATTCTATAAGTGCGTACCCTCTTTTATAGGTTCGTAAACTATTCTATAGGTGCGTACCCTCTTCTATAGGTGCATGCCCTCTTAATAGGTGCGTATCATATTCTATAGGTGCGTACCCTAATATATAGGTAGGTATAATATTCTATAGGTGCGTACCCTAATCTATAGGTGCGTATCATATTCTATAGGTGCTAGCCTAATCTATAGGTGCGTATAGTATTCTATAAGTGTGTGCCCTGTTCTATAGGAGTCTACCTTCTTCCGGGTTGTGTCGCATCCACGAAAGAATTCCGTACTTTTGAGCGCCGGTCGTGATTTTGCGAATTAATTCCTGAAAGCTTATGACACACCCTACTTGCCACAGTAATTAGAGTTGAGATTCGTTATCATAGTTATCGCCATTCCAATTATCTGCTTTTCACTTATTCCCCATCGAGTAAAAAAAACAACCCTCGTTGGTTATACCAAATTCTCTTATTTTCCCGGGATTTTAGATTCATTACTTCGACACCAGAGGGTGAAGTTAGGGATATTTGTTGCCCCCTGTGAGGGGTTCGTATCTTAGGGTAGTGTTCGTACTTGGGTTTCATGGAGGAGGTTGTCAATTGCGATGTTGTAGGGTTCTCGGGGCCGGTTCTCGGTGCAACCCCTCCTGTTTTGACGAGTAATGGTTCTTTTGCACCTTGTGAATCGTGTGCACATAAACGGGAAAGGTGTATGTATCAGTGTGTGTGTGTATGTGTGAATGAAAGACGATGGATCCAAGAACCGACACATATTAAAAGAAATCCAGTTACATCTAAGGAGCAAAAACCAACGAGGGAATCTATACCAAAGTGTGGTCTGTAAAAGCGGTAGTTAGGGTAGGTGAAAAGGCGACTAGTATAAAGAGACGACTTCAGGCGCTAAAGACTGGAGGGGAGGGGGGGTCATAAACCTGGCCTCGTTCTCCCCAAAATGCAGGTCCTCTTGTGTGGCGTGGGGGTTCTATAAGCCGTGGTGTCACCCGCGTTTCGTAAAAGATGCGTCGAGGCGACGTGGGAAGAAGCTAAGCCATATAATTGGATTCTATTTCAAGGTAGAGCTCTTGCACGAAAGCATCCCCCCCCGACTCCAAATACAGCTTTGTATTTCATACAAGTAGTGTATGTTATACAAATGCACCGTTAGGAAATCGTAGCTATTCGTCTCGAACAATTCCTACCAACTATCAAGGTCATAAGCGCTCAACCATAGAAGGGAATCGAAAAGAATGAGCGAATAAAAAAAAATGGAGAGGAATGATTATATAAAAGAGTATATACAAGACAGTAGAGATGAATAAAAGAGAATTGGAAGAATGATTATACATATGAGTAAATATAAGAGTGGAGAAGAATGAATAAATAAAATAGATGAATAAAAGAGAATGGGGAGAATGATTAAATAAAATAGGTGAATAAAAGAGAATGGGGAGAATGATTAAATATAATAGAGTAAATACAAGAGAATGGAGAAGAAGAAATAAATAAAATAGGTGAATAAAAGAGAATGGGGAAGAATGATTAAATAAAATAGAGTAAATACAAGAGAATGGAGAAGAATGAATAAATAAAATAAGAGTAAATAAAATAGAATGGAGAAATAGCGAGAAAACAATAGAATAATGAATGAAAATACTGCTACAGTGAACCTCTGGGAAGAGTGAAAAAAAACAACAAATCTCACCGTATTCGAGAAAGAAGCAAAAATGATGATCCGAACGGACTCGGGCTGGAATCGTAACTGTATATCTTTCCGGAATCAAGAATTTCCTCCCCGCACCCACAGGGGAGCGACGAGCAAACATGGGGGAGGGGGTATAGGGAAGGGTAGGAGGAGGAGGGGAGTGGGGGTGTAATGGAGTGGTGGGAGATGGTGGGTCGATTTGGGTCTGGCGCCACGGAGACGGGAACTTAGGCTCATAAAATGTGTGCTATGTTCTTCGAAATTAAATGTATTTTTACGCGTTCATGTCTGTTTTATAAGCATACCGGTGTACATAGAGGAAAATGTGTATTTAGCGGGCGTGTGTATATGTTGGATATATTTTGTTAGGGGTTTCATACTTTAGAACGAAAGAGATTAGGGCGAATGGAAGGTAAGAATGATCTTACCTTTCCCAGTGTTTGCAGTGTAAACGTTTTGGCGGTCCAAGGCGTTCGTTCTAATAATATCGTATCGATATTAACATATGCTATTGTAGACGGGATATTGAAATCCACATTAAGATCAGATTACCAATCGTTGCCATACCCGTGAACAATAGAGGCGAGTTTTTGTTGGGGGGAGGTTGAGGAGAGTGGTAATACTGTTTAGTCCCTACCCAACAACAAGTGCGGAAATCCCCCATGGCTCATAAGAGAGACATCCGTCCAGGTCAGGAACAGGTGTAGATAGAAGAGTGATGTGTTGTATGTGGGTAGGAAAAATGTTGAAAAAGACGGTGGCTTCCTACGCGCTTTCATCAGACTCCCTGCGAGAGTAGACTTTGTGTGTATCCGTTCTCGCCGAGAATCGAACCAGGTACTTAGGCTTTAGAAATCCAGCGCCTTGTCTGCTAGGCTAGCGAGAGATTCCCTAACCTCGGGAATAATTAAGCACCTGTATAGGGTGAGTCTGTGTACGTGGAGTAGAAATTGGATTTACCTATTTTTACCCGATTTGAATGTGTTGAAAAATGATATAACATCGACAAATAAATATTTTTAGAAGCGTTGTTTAAAAGGGCGTGTACGCGAGGGGGGGGGGAATTAAGAGGAAACGGTGACCCTGAATACCTTGCCGCTATGACGTCATAACTGTGACTGAGCCATGCCTCTTCCAATACATTTACGAAATCAAGATATTTATTGTACACATTTAAATAAACATCTGTTAAGGTGCGATCTTGACTTCAAAATTCAATTTCTTTCGAATAAACTCTATTTATGAGAACAAACACGCTTGTCTTTTTACGCAATATCGCTTTTTCGATCCTATTATTAGTAAACTTGTATTTTCTTTAGGCGCCATTGTCTATGACGTCATAATATCATTGTCTACTTCTTTGTAATCACACACAGACATTATTATTAGTATTTACTTAAACTAAGAAGCGGAAGCTTTGGACGTCTGCACTGGGGGTTCGAAAGGATATTTTAAAGAAATTAGTTAGATTAGGGGAAGTGAAAATGCGTTGAGAAGTCTATAAATGAGACTATTTGGGGCATTCGGAAAAGGAAAAGCATGCAAATGAAATTGCCCAACCTCCGAATTGATAGTGAGGGATTAAATTGAAAAGGAAATTGCTGATAGACCGGGTGGGAAGGATCGCTCATTGGTGAGTGAATTACGATATTATTATTATTATTATTATTAAATCACAAATAGAAGCTTGGAACTGGGAAATGAATGATAGTGAATGTACATTCGGAGCAGGAATGGGACGTATATAGGGAGTGAAGATGAATGAAGTAAATTACACTGGACAAGATTTCAAATGGAAGGAGAATCAACAGGTGTGTGGCAATAGCTGGCCACACCTGTTTCCATGGAGATGAGACGATTCCGTGCCGTCGCAATTTCTCACTACGGAAGTATGGGTGGCTCCGATTTGGCCTTCAAAATCCCCCAACACACACGTAAACACGCTGATGCACGCACCTAATTGGAGCCACGTTCACTTAAACAATGTGAATACAGAGGTCGGTGTGTCTTATTCGGTAATGTACGTACATGCAGTTGGTGTGAGAGGGTAAGGGGGGAGTTATCAGCGTCAGGCTCCTCCCCCAGCACCGTGCTTGTTCATGCAAGGTGTTATGCAAACAGTTCATTCCACGAGCCTCTTAGCGACTGACTGTAGCGACACTTGCACAGGCAGACGCACTTACACACACACACGCGCGCGCTCAATCAAGCCGAGGTGCGCAATTTCAGTTTGACAGGATTACCGTGTCGTAGCTTCTGATTTTTCCTGAAATCACGATCGCTTCCTTGGCGGCAACTGCCAAGGAAGGTCGCCGGGCAATGGGGGCATAGGTCAATAAGGCTTTGCAAATGGGGCATCAGGGAGAGTGAGAGAGAGACACAAAGAGAGAGAATGTGAGAAAGAGAGATTCCCCTGCGAGCAATGAAGCCGGTAGAGGATCCAATCTTCCAACATAGTTCCGCTGCAGCACGGTTGCCCATGCAAGAGGGGGGCGGGGGGCACGCCATCAGAGCCGCGGAATTCGCCCTCTCGCGGAAGGGGGATGGGGGCGGAATCGCGATAAACTTCTCCCTTTTGGCTTATCTTATCTTTATTTGGGCGTCATAGAGACTTAAAGGGGGTGCTGGTTGTCAGTCGCGGGGGGAGGGGGGAGGCGAACTCGGTTTTGCTTCTTGGCCCTCACTTGCTTGATCGGATGAAAACGCTGATAAGATAGTGTGTATGTATGTGTGTGTGATACACGTCAGCATATGCAACTTACACTTATGTCCTTCGTCAGCCGAGTCCAGAAGAGCGTCACTTCCCTCACACCGAGTCAGTCACAAATGGGGGAGGATCGGATCAAGACAATTATGTCAGTGGTCAATAGGGAAGGACACGACTTGCCCACTTCCTCTGCCTGACATACATACACAGCCAACCATGTCAACATTTTATCCAAGCGCATACCAAGATAGGATAATTCTCTACATGTCTTCAAGTGGGTAAGAGGTTATAATAGGAGGGATATAGGGTAAGGTTCTTATTTTTAGTGAACAGGACGCGTAGCATTGGGTTTAAGCTGGACAAGTTGAGGTTGGTAGAAATTGGTTTGAAAATCGAGTGGTAGATATATGGACTAGGTTCAGTAGTCATGTAATACAAGCGCCATCACAACGGAGTTTTACGTAACAATTCAACGGAGGACAAAAGCCGCAAGAGGTCAGCCGAGTCAACTCCCACCCCAAGAACCGCACAAGATTGTGTCCAAAACACTATTTAAAAAGGCATTACGACCATAGATTGTCAAGAATAGATAATAGTTATGGGTGATGATGTAGATGGGACTGAACTTGGTGCTAGATTTATGGATGAAGATGCTAGATGGGACTGAACTTGGTGCTAGATTTATGGATGAAGATGCTAGATGGGACTGAACTTGGTGCTAGATTTATGGATGAAGATGCTAGATGGGACTGAACTTGGTGCTAGATTTATGGATGAAGATGCTAGATGGGACTGAACTTGGTGCTAGATTTATGGATGAAGATGCTAGATGGGACTGAACTTGGTGCTAGATTTATGGATGAAGATGCTAGATGGGACTGAACTTGGTGCTAGATTTATGGATGAAGATGCTGGATGGGACTGAACTTGGCGCTAGATTTATAGATGAAGATGCTAGATGGGACTGAACTTGGTGCTAGATTTATGGATGAAGATGCTAGATCGGACTGAACTTGGTGCTAGATTTATGGATGAAGATGCTAGATGCGAATAAACTTAGGGATGGGAACAGAAGCTGCCTGGTATGGGGTATTAATTAGCCTTTTACAGATTCCTTTTTTCTTATTTTCGTCTACGAAGAGTTTTAAGTTTGTACTTTTGGATGTGTTCTTTGTTATAAAATGTCCTTGTACATTTTTAAATATACCCTCTCGACCCTGGTATCAAAGGTTAACTAGGTACGTTAGCGTTTTCCGAATCAGTTGATTTATTCCCGTTAGATTATACTAGTTTTTTTAATGTCATACTGTTTTGGTGCAATGTGTAACACCGATTTGTATTGTTGGCGACAGAATGATGGTTTTGGCGGTGTTGGTTGGACTATTGGTACGGACAGAATTACTCGAACACTCAGCCTATCAGAAGGTAGTGAAGTAGTTGGTTGTTGAATTTGAGACTCAAAGATCTCAACGATTATTTGAACCTAGTTCTATCTTCCACAACTCCCCTTATTAATTTAAAAAATCACCCATTAAGTTTGTAGGGGATGCTTTTCATTCTAACATCACTTCGTACTCCAGGTTGTTAACGAACTATTAAAAAGAACTCTTGGAGACGTCAGTTAAGTTTCTAAGCTCTTCCGCCAATTTATTAAATGGTATTTCTGATTTATGAATTAGCCTATTAAATGCGATAGTTTGATTTGCTCTGGTGACATTTGGTAAATGTTACGTGGTCAATTTTTGACGCATTCATGACTTTATATCGGTCAGTCTTAAATGGTTTGACCGGTTTATCTTCAATCCACTTCCAGGTGTATATTGCTAGATGCCTTGAAATTGCCTTTCAATAGAATATAATTTTAAATGTTTTAATCGTTTTTAATGTAGTTACTGATGCAAAATTATCATTTTACGAGCTCAATATTGTTTTAAAAGTACTCGATGGCTATTTTGATTCCACTACGTCGATATGACCTATATATTTATTTGGTCTCGTAATGACTATTCTTGTTTTTATTTGGAGCTAAATAAGCAATACTCTCTTTTGTGACATTTTAAGAAGAGTTCCTTTAGACTTGTTATTTTGATGACCTTCGGGCAAAGATAATATTTGACTATGTTTTAGGATTTAGAGATGTCTTTAATCATTCTAATAAATGAAAGCAGTTCTACTGCACATTGTGGTAGAACTGATTTTGTTTTCAACTGAAGGTATCTCATTTATAACGGCTGGTTTGGCTTCTTTCCTCGAATGAGTATTTTACCTATTAACGAGTCTTTGGAAAACACTAGAGATCGGATTTATCAAAGATTTTTTACATAATCTCAATAAATCATCACATCTACCTCAGATCCTTGGTGATTCAATTAGGAATATTGGAAGAGTGGCCAATAATATCTGATAAACAGGGTTTTTTTTTAGACAATGTTGAAAGTCTGAAAGGAATATTGCTTGATTCTAATAAATGCATGAGTGCAGGTAAAAAAACGGGTTTACGGTGTGGCAGTGATACAGACATTAACCTTTTGGTGATAGAGGGCAAGTTCATAATACACGAACGCATTTACACACATACATAGATGGATACTAAGATGGCAAATAAACCTATTCAAATTTGAGAAAGAGGCGGACACGTAAGTCGCCGAAACTGATGGGAGAACTTTCATGAAAAGCGGACGCCAATGACATAAGGGAGCAGTCGGGTTAGACCCCTTAACGAGGCCAAGGTGAAATATCGAGGGGAAAGCCAAGGGGGAAACAAGGCTGACCACCGACAACTCCCTGCCTACACACACCTCAGGAAGCAGTCGGGTTCGACCCCTTAACGAGGCCAAGGTGAAATATCGAGGGGAAAGCCAAGGAGGGAACAAGGCTGACCACTGGCAACCCCCTGCCTACACACACCTCAGGAAGCAGTCGGGTTCGACCCCTTAACGAAGCCAAGGTGAAATATCGAGGGGAAAGCCAAGGAGGGAACAAGGCTGACCACTGGCAACCCCCTGCCTACACACACCTCAGATCAAGTTACAGCTGGGTCGCAAGAAATCCCTGCTGAGATACAGGGAACGATAGATAGATATATGAGATAGGTAGGTAGATAGATAGTAGATTTATTGGTAGATAGATAAGATAGGTAGATAGATGGGTAGGTAGTTATATAGGTAGATAGATAAGATAGGTAGGTAGGTAGATAGGTAAATAGATAGATAGAGAGAGAGGGCGCTAACGGGAAGCCAGAGATTGGCCGTACTGGTAAAAGAAGTGTCAGGGGATAAGATCGTACTTGAGAGTACTAGTTTTTCTTATACGAACTTGCTAGTGGGGGATTGTGTTGAGGATTTATATAGCAGTCGTTGTAGTCAATTCCTTTTTTCCTATATTTTACTCCCGAGGCTACGTTCGTTGGATTACTCGTTTGTTTCCCCTTTCAATCGTTAATCTCCCTCTTTCTACTTTACATAACATAACATAATTTCACGGATGACAAAAGCCACAAGTGCCTATCAAAAGTCATCCGCATCCGTCAAAACCCTCCCACAAATGCATCCATAGGATTGTATCAGATCATGCATCTACAATATACAATTTAAACCATCTACAGGAATGCGATCATAAACAAAAAGAATGACCATCAAGGCTCGTCAAAATACAAATCACCCATAATATACAATAATAAGAAAAACTGCATCCACAGGAATGAGTCTAGAATACCCCCCCTCCTCAAGAATTTAACCCTCCTTCCCCATATGATCATCCAATCTGCAAAGGCACTTACTTTAAATATAACAAGAATATGTTTTGATGTCACTGGGTGGTACAAACATTTAATAATACTAAGCTATAACCCTACTTGTGTTGTATGTAGGGGCAGCATTACATGTAATTATTCAATTTACATGAGGTAATTAAAAGGTCATGTCAGATAGTACGAGAATCGAGAATTACGCGCAAGTTCTGGAGGTTGAATATGTGACGATCGACCAGGAAAATTGAAAAGTTCACTGCCAAAAGGTATTAGGCTCTATCCTACTTACCGTTATCAGTGATTGAATAACACACCATCTTTAAGGCGATAGGGATGACCACTTCAATTTCACATTCAATTTTATTTCCCTTTTAATAATTTATTTAAGTAAAACAGTCCAGCGATAACCTCTTCATGGACATAGGCACGAAAAGAATGATACTTCACATGTTTCCGCCACCGACGTGACGTAAATATCCAAGCGTAAGGGAAGTAAAGGCGCCGAATGTGGCCGACGGTTTTCCGGCAAATTTACTCGTGATGACGAGAGTCCGCCTTAGTCAAGACTGACCCAAGCTGACAACCAACCAACCGACGCCGCGGCAGAAGCGAATAGAACCACGGCTTCTTGTTTACTTTGTCAAAAGGGCCCTGGGCTAAGCCACGTTGAGCGAACGCGGTACCAAAGTGTAATGAAACTAATGCGTGCCAAATGTCGTGTCAACCACAATTAATGAAGTGTTACGAATTGGTTACTCCCGAGAACGGTGATTATGCAGGCTTCATTAAGTAGTCATGCTCTATTTACGTTTGCTTACGGTACAGGGCAAACTCCGGAAAATGGGTGGCCCTTTCTTTGAAAGCAGCGGATGTTCTTGGAATTGAGATTTGACAAGTTATAAAATTTCTATATCAAATTTCCATCAAACCGATTAGGAGGGTTCGTTATCCTATGTAGTAATGACACTGGGCAAAAAGCCAAATTTAGAAATGCAACAGAGCAACATTATAAGATTTCACTCCGCTACTCGAGTTTAGAAGGTGTACTCCAGGCGGAATGCCTCCCATCTTTTAAGGGTTGTAAATATATTAACTTTGCGACAGAATCTCGCAGAAAATATAAAAATTAAACAAACAAATCTTTGTTGCAAAACTTATAATAATACTCTTAGGAAATGAGGTAATAAACAAGAGAAAAATAAAAACATGAAACTTCACTGCTTTCATACCAGGCCGCAATGACGTCATCGTGCGATATAACAGTTTGTCTTCCATTAACGAATATAATAAAGTCACAATGGACATAAAAACATAAAATTCATTGCAAGGTTTCATTCCAATGGGGAACAGAATTACATCATTTAAAAAAACCCCCTGATTTCTAAGGTATTTTTGATGAGCTTTCTTCGAACCTGATATCTACTTTATATTGAAATTCATAGGTAATATTTTTTTATATGAATTCAAATAATAACGTTGAAAACATTTGCATAATGACGTAATGTGTGACGCATATAACGTGATTTTGTTTTTTTATATATAATAATAATTTACACTGGCCTCATTCACGAGCCAAATAAGATATATATATATATTTTATTTTTTTCAAACACTTTATTTTCTCAATTAGACAAAGTGTATAATGCCGGAGGGAAAAATATTCTGACGATGAAAATGAAGTACTTCAAATGGAAGACATTTTTCTTGGTCCTAACCTAAATTAGGTTCTAGAAGTAATTTGGTAAAAGACCCATATCCACTTTGGAATTAAAATAGAATCTCGTGCTAGATTTTGAGGTTAGTTTTTCAAATTTGACTGTTTTTGTTTTGTTTTTGTAAATAGTTAAAAATATGGAAGAATAACAAAATCTAAGACGGTGTTTTCAACTGCAAACAGGAGTTGGGGGCTGCTTGACAAATTATTATTAATAACAACGGGAAACCCACGAGGGCAACTCCGTCACAATGTGTTTGACGCTGCTTGTTCCTGGCGTTGTCTCTCGTTCCTAGATTGACCACTGCCTTTGCCCGAACAGCGTTCATTTATCGCTTGGCGGTGCTGCCTCAGACTCAGCGTCACTGATTAACGTTATAATGCTTCCTCATGTTGGACTACCATTTTCACGCTAATGAACACCGCTTTATTTTTGGAGAACATTACGTCTTCGGCTGCATGGAAGCAACATTTCCCTCTTCCATCCTCCTTTACATTTCCAACTCTAATAAATATCATTGCAGATTCACGTTAACGTCCAGGATTAACAAACTTACAGTCTCCATCAAGAGATCCTGCAAGAAAGGATTTAATCTGCACTTTGGATATATCGGTTATCGAAGTTATCGCCCCCCGCCCCTATCTTCATCATTGTTATAATTATTTTCATTATTATTTTTTTTTTTTGTAAACGTTTAAAGTGATGATGGACATTCTAATATTAAGAGACCAGGAAATGGCTTCGCCACTTCCCCCTACTGGGGGAGCTTGCGCTTCGCTACTAAGATTAAAATTTAAAATCTAAAAAAAAGCAGCCATGGTTAAATTTTTATAAATTTTCTGAACTTCACCAATTATAATAGTTATAGAAGAAGATATATAAAAATAAATTTTTTGAACTTCACCATTTTTAATTTTTGAGTTTTAAAAATTCACAAAATTTTGATACTTATATTTATTTCTGAACTTCACCATTTTTTTTTTATGATAAAAGAATTATTAAGAATAACTGATAAAAAACATAAGTCATAACCAAACTAAGATGAAATTATTATTCAAATACTAAAAAAAATCCCCTTTTTAAATTATAGAGTTAGTGATGATGATGATCAAATAGGTCAAGAGGGAGTTTTTTTTAACTCGCTTGAGTCCAATTTTCTTACTCTAGTACACCAGTTAGATCAAAAGATGCGAGTCAAAGGATTCTTTCTAACTTTCATAGCTATAGCCTGCGAATGAAGATAGCAAATTACTTTGAATCTTATAGCCTGTTAATGGACGGCTAAAAGGAAGCAATAGAGTTAGAACTTATGAGGCTGCTGATGAAGGACTAAAGGTAGAAATTTAGTTAAAAGTTTATAGCCTGGCAATGGAGGGATAAAGGTAGCAATGTAGTTAGAATTTATAGCTTGGTAATGGAAGGCTAAAGGTAGCAAATTATATATAATCTTATAGTCTGCCGATGAAGGTGTAATGGTAGCAATGTAGTTATAATCTTGTAATCTGCCAATGCAGAGTCATAGGTAACAATGTAGTTAGAATCTTATAGTCTACCGATGAAGGGCCAATGGTATCAAAGACTGTAGGCTTCAAGGCTTTACCCTTTTTAATCTCCCAAACAGTTGGATAGAGCAAGAGCAAAGGTCATCTACTTATGGGTAACTATAAACAAAAACATGTGAAGGAACTGCTAAAAACGATCGGATCCAAATGACTAAAACCAACGTCAACCAAAAAACACCATTGGTAACTTTGGTTATCTCAGATACACCTATAACCCCCCCCCCCCTTCCCATACAAGCATCCTATTATACCAAGATTCGCCTTAAAGAATCGAAATATCCCCTTTCCCGCAATATCCTAAGCTATCCACTTCTTCCTGAAGTTTCCTACCATTGTTACCATACCCATTCTTTGTGGACAGGTTTTATTCATCATGGTTGTTATTATAAGTATTTTAAATTCGTTTCCTTTCGCAGGCCTCATCATTTTTGGGGGGTGACCCATTAAAATTCTTAAATTCATTGCGTGATAACTTCGCCAGTGAATTTCAGATCGTTGCCAGGAGTACGTGATCAGGAGAGAAGCGCCGTCAACATTGCGCAGTGACATAAATTATCACAATAGGAGGGGCAGGGAGGAACTCTTTGAATATTGTCCAACGACGGAGTTCTAAAGCAGCTGGCGCGGAAGACGAACGAGCCTCTAGCTGCCTAGTTATATTTCTTATATAATAAAAATTATTTGTTTACACGGTTTGTTTCTATGTACAGTGCCTTTGCTGCTGCGTGTTAGACAAGGGCTTACACAATACACAACGGTAAAGCTAAGTTACGCAAGCAAAAATCGTGATCAGGAACTTCGTTTTATTTGTGATAATATTTGGAGTTTGGCCCACCGAACTTAGCTTGTGGACGGATGTAGTGATTGAGTTGGCAGATAACACAAGTTATATCTGGGTCTTTATAAAAGCCAAAAATTTGGTGTGTCCAAAGGATCAAAGGAGTTTAGATAAAAAAAAAATCTAACTCTTAAAATTGGGATTATCAAATGTTGAAAATAAATATCAATCGAAAAATCACTCAATTCAAAAAAAATACACATAAAATAACTCTATTACATAAAAACCATAAGAAAAGGAGTCTGCAAATGGCTAATCAATAGCTTCTACGAGGCAGCTCCTGTTTCCATCACCTATTTCAGTGCCAAGGAGCGCAGGGAAGATGATTCTATCACTCAATTTGTAAACCAATTTCTACCAATCTCTTTCCTAAACCTAAACTTGTCCAGCTTAAACCCATTCCTACGTATCCTATCCTGTTGGTAAGAACCTTACCTATGTCTCCCCTATTATAACTTTTTACCCACTTGAAGACCTCAATCAAATCCCCTTGTACTTTTCTCCTTTCTAATGTACAGGGTGGTCCGAAAGTTTTGTTACCCCCTGTAAATATTGTTTTAATTTTATATTTCAGATGACCGAAAGTCTTGTCTGTTAATATTGTTTTCATTTTCTATCTTAGATGGCGGACACGAGCCCCTACACTTTGGGAGAGAGGCTGATTGTAAGTTTATGGGCACATGATCGTGTGTATTCTATTCTGGAAATAGAATGGAAGATGTGCGACATGACTTCACTGCAATGAAAGTGAATACTCTAAAACCAGTACATGTGTTTAATATTATTCCTCTATTGTTATTATTACTTTTCGGTAGGTGATAACAAGACTTTCGGACCACCCTGTGTGTAGATTTAATCTCCTAAGCTTTTCATCATAAGACAGCAGTCCCCGCCCACGGCCCGATAGGTCATTCCGTGCGGCCCGTGGGCACTTGTCAAAATTAATATTGTGTGCGGCCTGCCAGATCATTACCTAGGTCATCGGTGTGGGCCTCCATCATTCCAAACGTGTGTTGAAATATCTTTTTCCTCAAGAGACTGTTTTAGGATAAGTTAAGTTATGGTTAGGTTAGGTTAGGTTAATTGGTTACTTCAAGTTAGGAGGTTAGTTCCATTAGCCCTGATTTTAATAAGCTTTGTGCGGAGAAATATCACATCAGGTGTCTCCTTAATAAATTCTTTGATTTTCTTTCTGTATATGTGGCTTTCAGAGGGTTTTTTTTTATTGGTAAGACTCTCGGACCCTCTCGAACTTATGTATGCGGTATTTGGTACTGAGATAAGCTCCTCAACCCATGCATCATCTTAGTCATCCTTCTTCGCACTGACTCAAGCGAACCAATATACAACCTATAATCCGGTGACAAAAATTGCACTCACAATTAAGATGAGGCCTAACGAATACCAGGTACAGTTTCAGAATGACATCAACACTTATAATTATACCTGTATCCATCATCAAATCTGGATTGCTATGTGCTTTCACTCTACAAAATAGGATAAAAAAAAAGCAAAGAAAGGGATAATATGGTGTAACCAGTGGGCTTGAAGCAGTGTTGGTAGTTAATTATTCTTATATATTAACTGCACCAGTTGTCTTGAATTTTCCCATGCGTTAAAACTATTTAGCATAGACACTGATGGAAATAATTAGAAAGATCTCCGGGTTCTTTGCAACATCAAAGGGTTTAGAAGGTTATTGATACATTTCCTTTTGAGGTTGTTAGAAAAGTTCTTTGAAACTTAAACTTCTCTGGAGAAGATAATGATTACCCTCAGGTGGATTAAAGCAGTGTTGGTAGTTAATTATTATTTTTACTTCGTCATTTTGGGGGGAGGGAGGTTATCTTTACTGTAGTAATTGCATTATCGCCTCAGTAAAAGTAAGCATCAAATATTGTGGCGCAATTATATGATCAAAAAGGCACGAAACGAAAGCTGGTCACGCAATTAAAGAATAAAATAGAAGAGAGAGAGAGCGAGAGAGAGAGAGAGAGATGGAAAGCACCAGATATTACCCGTTTGAAATACAAAGTAAGCAGCTCAAAAGAGTCTGCCAACTATACGATGTTTACAACTAATTACATTTATCTGGCCACCAGACAGTGAAAAAACACTCCCCCTTCCCTCCCAGAGCAGAAGAGAGAGTTGGACTGGGGGTGGTGAATGTTTATAATGAACCTGCCAATAACAGAAAATGGCTTAGTAAACAACACTCAAATATTTATATAAACGCAAACTGGATGCATCTGCCTCAGCCACGCACTATTTTCTTTCCTTGATTCCAAGTTGTTTTGGTTGAAACGTAAACAAATGTTGTGGCGTGGTGTAAATGTACATTTTTGCTTGTTTCCCTATGCAGTTTCCGCTTCCCAGCCGTAGTGGTAGCAGCTAAGAGGAGTTGAAGTCGAAACTGTATTATTTCGAATCATTAAATTAAACTTTGGCGACTTTTTTTTAAATCATTTTTTCCCCTTTCACACTAAAGGCTTCTTCGATAATAGATAAGGGGATAATTTCTTCAATAAAATTAAAGCATAATTTTATTCTGATTTTCTCTCTCCCTCAAAGGTAACACGTAATTACCTAGTTATTATCTACAATCTACATTGATGGAAAATCCTAAGAAAAAAAATCAATGCTGATTAAATACGTTAAAAGCGATTCCACATTCGGTTCAAATATGTCTTGCCACCAGTCTGTAAAATTTAACATATTTTGAATTGTTATTTTGATAAAACGGCATTAAATAGAAACTTTAACTAACCAGGCAATGGCTTCGCCACTCCCCACTACGGGGGGAGCTTGCACTTCGCTAATAAGATTAAAATTTAAAATCTAGAAAATAGCAACCATGGTTAAATTTTTATAAATTTTCTGAACTTTTCCAATTATAATAATTTTACAAAGGAACTCTAAACTAAATTTCCCCCCTTTCAAAATATCACGTTGCTAAAATATAGTTATAGAAGAAGATATATAAAAATAAGTTTTCTGAACTTCACCATTTGTAATTCTTTGGGTTTTAAAAAATTCACAAAATTTCGATACTTATATTTATTTCTGAACTTCACCATTTTGTTTTTGGATATTATAAAAGAATTATTAGAAAGAACTTTGCTAAAAAAACATAAGTCATAACCAAACTAAGAGAAAATTATTATTCAAATAGTCAAAAAAATCCCCTTCTTAAATTAGAATTAGTGATAAATTACTTAGTCATTTACACTCCCACCGTTTTAATCGTGGCTGAGCTACACCCACAGGATAATGAAATTGACATAAGGATCAGAGTGACAATCGCTGGCAAACCCGAGGGAACCAGAGGCCGTCACTCAGAAGTGGGGGAATAACAAATACATATGTTTATGAACTATACTTATTTTTTTAGGTAAATTTAGAAAACTACTGATTTTTTTCATTACTCAAAGATGGTGAAACATTAATGGGATTATTTATTTTATGTTTTAGCAGGATTTAGAAACGCAGATAATCGGAAGATAAATAATATGATTGAAATCGCTTTCACCTTTATTTAACAAAGTTTCATTCAAGGCATTGTGAAATAAAGGCAAAATCGCTTTGAATCTTTTCTTTTTCTTGCAGGTAATCTCCATTTTCGGGCTACCACAGATATTATAAGTTTTTCTTCACGTGGAAACATATTATGTGATTTGCTTTTTGCGTTGGTCGTCCATAAGTTTAATTTATCGCTTAGGAATACTTATTTTCTCAGTGAAACATAGAATACGATCAGTATTTCTCTTGTATGAGGCAATTTGCTTTGTTCAAATATTCAAAGGCATAAGAAATTCACTAGATATGCTAATTTTGCAGGCGAGGTATTATCAACTATTAACATGCAAAGTTCTTAGTGCTCGAGAGTACAAAAAATTGTATCGTTGGTTTTCTGTGTGAAGAAGATTCGAATAATGTGCTCAAAGTTCTTTATTCGAAAGAGTGGAGAGAATTTTTCCTTTTAACACCAATTGTCTGTTTTCCCATCAAACACTACACGATGGAGAAAGCAATATATAGACATGGCAGCAATTCCTTTCTTTCCTAAACTTACAACAAACCTTTTAATTAAATAAACCACTGAAGGAGTACCATATGTGCAAATTCCCACACATGTTTTCTATTATACTATTTTGTTCTAAACAAATGAATGCCAGCTGTTCACCCTCAGCCCTTATCCTGGTTGACTCATACTCTTAGGGAGCAAAAATTAACTTTGCATTTATAGATGTACACATAAAATCTACTGAGAATGATTTTTTGAGCTTCCTTAAAAGATAGGTGACTTTACAATGGCACTACAAACATGTAGAACAACGTTTTATACTACTGTATAGAGCTTTAGATTTTAAGCAATTAACTCAGCTACTAAATATGTCGGTTTCTTAATTTGATCAGAAATTCTGACTTTATAAGAAGTTTAACATAACATAATTCAACGGATGACAAAAGCCATAAGGGCCTATCAGAGCTCATCCTTTTCGGGATCGTTAAAAACGCTTAAAGGATGCTCCAGATTTATTGACAAGAAGACTATGTTTGTGAAGGCAATGCATGTTTAATTTACTCGGTAAAATAACTTCTTGGGATTATTTAGTATCACATCAAGTAAATTTCAAATCAAAATGAAAACGATTTTTCTGCTCTTATCACCAGCCCCCACTTGAACCGTGATGGTAATAGAAAGGATAACAAAGCATTCCATGATGGGTACAAGAAGTTATTCACATTTAATTATCTTGTAATTTTGTGGCATTGGCCGTGGTTTTCTATAGCCATTTTTTCACAAGTTCTTTCACCCGAGGGGGTTCAAACTACATATTCAGACGTCCTGATGTGCCATTGCAGCTGTTGTCACCCGTAATCTTTATCAGTATCCCCGTTCTTTCTATTATTTGCCTTTTCCTTCATTTGTCTGGCTCTAGTCATTTTTTCTACAGTGAAAAAGTTTTCATTGGTCGCACCAATTTCCTTTATTATCTTAAAGATATAATTTTAGAATTTCGAATCATTTTTCTTCTTTTTATACTTAATTATTCTTTGTTCAGGCTCATATCGCTGCGAGGAAAAGAAAAACGTCATTTAAAAAGAAAATTTACTCAAAACAAACCTGGAATCGCAATAATTTAGCGCATTGTCAAAACTTCAATAATTAAATTAAAAAAAGAAACTTGTTAAGAAAATGTCCGAGACTAAATTTGGAAACATTTGGGCAAAGTTGAAAAATGGAACATTCCATTTAAAGCTGAGGTAAAGACGCTTCTGAAAGACGCGCGTCTCGAAAAAAAAAGGCTGCGAAAGAAAACTTCAACAAAAGACCAAAGGAAATAAGAAAAAATAAAAAGGTTTCTAGAGTTATTATTGGTTGAAAGTGAAAAATATCATTTGTTTTTAGTTTTAAATTTCGCCTCTTTCCCCTTCTGCCCTACCGGTATTCTTTCGACCCAGGAGAACTTTATGTTTCGGCTCTGCCCCTTCGTTGCAAGATACTCGTAGTCCTTTGAGCTGCGCAGGAATGGTTGTGACATCTCAATCTTTGCTCTCGAGACGTGGTACAAATTGCCAGTCGTTATATGTTCGCCTCGCTCTCTTGGTACCTTCAAGAGCGTGACATCTCAATCTTTGCTCCCGAGACGGGAAATGAACTGCCGGTCACTATATTTTTGCCTAGCTCTTTTGGTACCTTCAAGAGTGTGACATCTCAATCTTTGCTCCCGAGACGTGGAATGAGCTGCCGATCACTAATGCTCCCCTCGATCTCTGGGAACCTTCAAGAGCCCCTTGATAACTAACTCCCTTCGCCAATTCTTCTTTCGTGGATAGGGGCGTTGTAAGGAGGAGGGGGGGGGGCACGGCTCTTAAAAACGGCATACAAATACATTATTTTATGATTATTGTAAAAAAAAACCCCGATAACGAGGCAATCTCAGCGAGAACGTCTTTAAAATTAGGTCGATAGAAAATGGAGAAATTAGGGAAGGTGAAAACTTGTGGAGATATCATGAGTATACCACGTGGTACGTGAGGGGTCAAGGAGATTACCTCTCTTCTCAACTTTCCCCTATTACAAAGGCAGGTCCCCTTTAGGGGGGATACGCGCTAGAATCCTTCCGAATTCTAAGATTTTTCTAAAATGATTCATCAGTTATTTTTTCAAAAAATAGAGTGCCCTCCCGGCCCCAGCGTCTCAAGAGAAACTCGTGCGTTATCTCTCTCTCTCTCTCTCTCGGGTCGTCTTTTATACACCTTTAAATCTTCCACTTATTCGCACCTGCCTAGACCCAGTAAATGGGGAAAGAAGGCGCTAAGCGTCACTTAAAAAGTTGATAGATATTTCTTTTAGATCGTTTAAAGCCCTCTTTCGCTCCTTTTGGGGTCTATACAGGCGTAGAAAAGATAGTGAGAGATTTAAAAGAGATTCAATAGACGACCGGAAAGAAAGCAGCAGTTTTTCCCTGGTACCAGGGGTTGGGAGGACACGCTACTCCCCCAAGTTTCAGTTGTAGACGCAATACCCTTGTTAATCCCCCCTCCCTCATTTGGAAAAGGGGGGATTGAAAGAATTTCCCCCGCCATAAAGAGCTCAAAATTACATCTATAAAAGCGGGGATATTTCACCCCAAAATATATTTTTGAACAAAATTTAGAAACCCCCCACATTTTGGGGGTCTTGGGAGCAACAGTGCGGCAACCTTAAAATGTCTAAAAGAACCCATTATTTAAAACGGGATTCGAACAGGGAATGCAATTTAGCGGAGACTAATTTCACTAAACCTGGACTCCTATTTTAATTTTTCCTCATTTAATGCGTCTTGTTATTAACTTTAACTTGCTTAATAACATGAATTTAAAGTATATATATATATATATATATATTATATATATATATATATATATATATATATATATATATATATATATATATATATATATATATATATATACTAGGAAATGGCTTCGCCACTGAGTTTGCACTTCGCTACTAAGATTAAAATTTAAAGTCTACAAAGAAAGAAGCCATAGTTTAATTTGTATACATTTTCTCAACTTCACCAATTATAATCATTTTTAAAAGGAACTCTAAACTAAATTTCCTCCCTTTCAAAATATCACGTTGCTAAAATATAGTTATTGAAGAAGAAGATATATAAAAATAAATTTTCTGAACTTTACCATTTGTAATTCTTTGGGTTTTAAAAAATTCACAAAATTTCGATACTTATATTTATTTCTGAACTTCACCATTTTGTTTTTTGATATTAGAAAAGAATTATTAGAAATAACTTTGATAAAAAAAAACATAAGTCATAACCGAACTAAGATGAAATTATTGTTCAAATACTCAAAAAATCCCCTTCTTAAATTATAGAGTTAGGGAAGTGATGATGTTGATGATGATGATGATGATGATGATGTTAATAATAAAGTAAACATTCTTTCAACCATAAATATATATTTTTATGCATAATATTTTATTTTAAATTAATATTCTTACACATTTCTATACACCTACATAATATCCTACCTATGTTTTGTTATTGTCTGATTGAAACTAAAACACAGTTGCTTAGAATACTTTTCGGAATAAAGAAGTCCTGCAGCGACATTATTTTCTTTAGCTTCCTGTGATTGAATTAATTTTGGTCAGGTGGCGTTCTTCTACGCAATATACACTGAAGTACTGAAAGTAGTTTGAACGAGCGGTGATAGTGGGGTACAGACGAATAGGAGATTGCATTTCAGAAGCTATGCGAGTATTCAACATCCTCGAATCTACCAAGAATAATACGTAAGGGAAGGTACTATCGCCCACAGTGGAGAGCGTAGTGGCCGAACACTGGTGCTTAACGATCATGGCCAGGGGTATCTGGCTAGAATTCTCCATGAGAATAAGTGAACCAAGACACTAAATCGCGTCTGGTACGCAGAGGTACCAGACTCGTATCCATCAGGTCGCTGTAACGTTCTTTTCCTTCGTGTTAACACCACGATACCGGACACACCACTGCACATAGGCTCGTGACGTTGCGAACTAGACTGTAAAGAAGTCGCAACAAGTGGTGTGGTCACGGTTTTAGTTGTATCGGGCTTATGGTAGCGGCCGAGTGTAGTGGAGACCCCATCAGAGCATGGACTCTAGTTGTCGACAATGTACCGTACAAGCTGATGTGGTTCCATACTGGTTTGGGATATGTTGGGTCTACCTCAAGACATCATTGACCAGTGAACGCTACGTGGCACTGTTTGGTGACAATTTATATCCATTCATAGACTTAGTGTACACAAAATACGATGGGCGTGTGTAACCTGACCCAAGTTGCACATAATTGTTTCGAGGAGCAATCTGAAGAGTTCCGATGAATGGTGTGGCCAACAAGTTCATCCTACATGAACCCCATCAAGCATTTATGGAAGTGGTGGCCATGTTTATTCACATCTAAAATCGAGCACTTACAAATATCAACTGTGAACATCTATCGAGACGACATGGATCGTCATCTCTCCCGATGTGTTCTGTTTAATTGTGGAATTGATGCCAGGTCAAGTTGTTGAGTATTGTGTAGGCTAACCTCTAGTCCGGCGAAGCGCAGCAATTCAACGTGACATGAATTTCATAAGTGGACGAAACACCCCTGGAAACATGGCGTCTCGACAAATCAATCACATTTTCATATAAAACCCCTCTTGCCTGCTGACACTAAAGAAATTCAAACAATCGATTGTCCACAACAGCCAAACTCTGTCATACTGATAGACATTTGTGCTTGAAATAGCATAAAATATACACACTTATGCCTCGACAAAACGACCGTATTAAGGACAATAAAACAATTCTCATTTTTTCTAACCACTCCTCGGACACACACATAAACCCACAAGTAATCCTCCAATCATGTTCGAAAATAGTCTCAAACCACACCCTTCAAGGGAACCTCTCTCTCTCTTTGCTTAATTAAAAAACCTCAATGATAATTGCTAAATTAGAAAATATGGTAGCAATAGACGGGTTCGTAACCAGAGATAAATGCCACACAGGATGCGGAGTAAGTTTAAAATTTCAAAGAGGGAAATGAGGCCACAGATTTACTCACTCAATCTGTTGCATTATCACTAGTCAACAATTATTTTGCTACTTGGGTATTAGCTTGTGATTTATACTAAATCGAGTATGCTGATTCCGAATCTGTAATTAGAATTGTTCTAGCACATAAGATTCCTGAGTTACACACATACTCTTTAGTTACACATATGGGCAGTGTTGCTTCGGCTACCGTAGTGAAAGGATGTGTTATGTGTGTTTGGTTCCTGCGTTACACTTCTGCTTTATCACGTTGTAAAATTTAGTCATTATAGTAGTGGTGTTGAAACGGTATTTACATAGTGATTAATTGTATTTTTCTTTCAGATTTATCTCTCAATTAATTTGTAAATGAAATAAGATTATACAAAAGTATATAACAGGATATATACAAACTAAGTTGAAAACATGAATCGGCGAGGATGTATAAATAGCCCAGACAACTTTTATTATATCTGTGGAAGATATACTTCAAGCAACCAGCGGAAAAATTTAACTAAAAGAGTGAAAACTGAATATAATTATTATTTTGGTTGTAAAGTTGGCGACCAGGACAAGCCCTGGGCACCTCACAAATCTTGTACTGTGTGTTATACGGGGCTCACACAGTGGTGTACCAATGGTGTGGCGTGAGCCAACAAATCATGTTTTTAATTGTTACTTTTGTATGACAAATATTGCGGGATTCTCAAATAAGAACAAGTAAAAAATTGTATATCCAGATTGTAAGTCATCTATAAAACCAGTCCCCCATAATATGGAGATGCCAATACCAGTTCATCCATCAACCAGTGCAGGATGATTCTAACGAAAAGAAGATCCAGTTGATAAATCAAGAAAGAAGGAATGATTTGGTGAGGGATTTGTCATTGTCAAAGGAGAACGCAGAAGTGTTGGGCTCCAGACTACAGCAATGGAATCTTCTAGAGAACGGTGCAAAAATATCTACTTTCCGTAAACGCCATGAGGCCTTAGCTGCCTTCTATAAAGAAGAAGATGATGCTTGTTTCTGTACTGATGTTAATAGCCTCATGAATCAGCTAGGAAACGAGCACTTACCTAATGAATGGAGACTATTCATCGATGCAAGCACATCTAGCCTCAAATCTGTTTCGCTACACAATGGTAACAAAAAACCTTCAATTACTTGCATCATAAGTGGGATATCTGTGGTGATCTAAAGGTAATTTCTTTCCTTATTGGACTGCAGCTAGGATATACAAAGAATATTGGCTTCTTATGCCTATGGAACAATCGTGATGACAGGAATCATTATATTGTCAAAAGGGGCCCGAAAGAGAAGAACACTTAGTTGACCAATACAATGTGAAGCACATGCTTTTGGTACATCCAAAGAAGATCTACCTTCCGACCACTTCATATCAAACTTGGCCTTATGACGGATTTTGTTAAAGCAATGGCCTATGATTCGGATAGATTCCAGTATCTCAATGAGAAATTTGGTGCAAAGAAAACCGATGCTAAACTTAAAGCTGGCATTTTTGTAGGGTCAGAGATCAGAGAATTGATACGTGACAGGGAGTTCAGAAATAAACTAACTCCACTTGAGTTGGCAGCATAGGATTCGTTTGTCCATGTAGTGCAGAACTTCCTTGGTAATCATAGGGTTGAAAACTATGAAGAACTAGTGGACAACATGCTAAAGGCCTATTAACGAATGGAGTGTCGGATGTCTCTTAAGATGCATCTCTTGCATTTGCATCTAGATTTCTTCCCATCTAACATGGGTTATATTACTGACAAACATGGGGAAGGTTCCAGCGAGGTAACCTAATGATAGAAAGCAGGTATCAAGGCCGCTTCAACGAAAGCATGATCGGTGACTACTGCTGGTTCATACAACGGGAGGATCCTATATCCACATACAAATTTATAGTTAGGTGAGTACTATCTCTTTTATATGTAATACGTATCTTGTCTGGGTCTGCAGAAGGACGGACATAATGACAAATAGGGTGCCCCGATTCCAAACCATTGCCCAGAAACGTCTCATTCTTCTCAAACTCGTAATGATTATATCATTAATTGATCCAAGGTGACAAAGTGAGCCATATAGCCTAGTTGCATAACTCAGGAACCCTACATGCTAAGACAAATCTGAGCACAGATTTGGAATCAGCGCACCAAAGTTAGCTAGTTACAACAACATTTACTCAAGTAGCAGAGACAAAGTTAAAATTTGTTGGCTAGTGTTATTGGTCTCTCAAGAAATATGTCCCTATAGGACATCAATGTTGAAGATTAAATTAAAAACAAACAAATATTTCCCCTTTTATCAAATATTAAAAATATACTTTTTCAGTCAGAGAAGATGCAATTGCATTCTGACAAATAGTAACAACGTTGAATGGGGAAAAATACATAAACAAATCAAAAGAAGCGATGTTGTGCAACATCAGTACATAAACAAATCAAACGAAGCGATGTTATTAAAAGACTTTTTAAAAATAGGCATAAAGTTAGAAACAATGTAATAGTAAAAATAACCGAATATATTAGACCCTCACTGAAAGTACTGACGTCATTATTTGATATTTCCAATTATTCTAGGTACAACTTCTATTTTCGAGAAATGGATAAACCAATGCTCTTTTTATCATGCCCTTAGACGAATGCAGTCAGAAGTTCATAAAATGAGTGTGTTTAATAGGCATTTAAAAGGGGAGAGGGGCTAAAACATAGACTTTCTACCTCTTACATCCCGAATGAGACGTACCAACCAGGATCTCTGGCTAAAATAAATCTGAGATGTCACTCAAGCGACCAATACCCAAGAGACTGAAGACGCACGTGTTTGTGAACGCTCAGGCAAACGCGCCCCCTCTGCGTCCCTCTCAACGCCGCTGACGTAGGTCGTGTTGCATAGTGCCGAACACCCATTCTGGCACCTTTTTGGCACCGATATTTAATTTTAAACCGGACTTGGCATTCATGCAGTTGGATTTCCCTGTCCCCTCTTAAACATACACGGGTTACGACATAGCTGAGTGGAAACACCGTTATGAGTCGTGCAAACTTAAGGTACATTGGGTGGGGTGAGTAACAGGATGGGGTTTAGATTCGGGTTGAGTTTGAGGCCACTGGTCTATCCTGTAGTAACCCAGGTTCGGACCCCGCGTTAAATTATGTTCCCACCCGGTGGTAAAGGCCGTGTTAAAACATACACATTTAAATTTAAATATACTTTTTAGTATGAATTCTATAGTAACCAAATTTTAGTACGTATTTCATCAATTTATTATTATCTTAATATAAAAAAATCATAAACTTCCATCAAGTACTTATGCTATAATTTATTAATAAAAAGTGTCGTGAAAAAAACGTGTGATTAAAGTTGTGACGTCCAAAGAAACCGAAAACACGCTTGAAACATGAAGGTACAGCTGATACAATAGCGGTCACAACTCTCAGCCGTATCTGCAAAGAAGGCAATCAATTTTGATGGTAAAATTGACTGTCCTCAATTGCCTGATTGCAATCCCGTGGATTTGGGACTTTACCACTAATGGAGAGATGATTTATAAAGGTCCAATGGAAAAGTTGACTGAACAAAGTCAACATACCTAAGTCGCGTGCTCTCAATTATTTCAATAATGAAAAAAAACAAACAAAAAAAACGTATTATCAATTAACAAACATATCATCTGACCTTAAGACCTTAAAAACTTTCAAAAAATTATTGAAAAGTAAAATAGTTACCATCCGACCGACATAGTAACATATACAGTGGCGTACACGCGACTAAAAAAACGAATTAAAAGGAAAAATCTTAAGTGTTGAGATGAAATAACAGAAATTAGCAATTGTATAGTCATGGAAGAAAAGGTTGGAAATATGGATCATGTTTTGTAGATTCTGAATATCTTTTTCCCTTAAATATTTTATTATTCATAAAATTCTTTTAAGAAAATACTTGAAAGTTTATGAAATTTTTATGGTAAGTTGCCAATAGATTGACGAAACAAAAGGGAAATTTTGGTGATCGTAGAATTCAATTTAGAATATATTTAAATTAAAATTTTACTACGGGTTTTTTTTTTACCCTGTACATAATCAACTCATTTCGAATTGACTGATTACGGTCTAGTGGTATATTTTGCCACGTTACACCTACCATTGAGCGATTTTCATCATATCACTTGCGTGTTCTCTTCTGTATCTCTCCAAAATGAAGGTGTCCACTTTGAATTTCTTTCCATTTTGTGTCGTTTCTTCTAGTAGTGTGTTCTGATAATTTTAGAACTTTTATTATTTTTGCTATATATTCCATCCGTGTTTGTGTTCTTATCCATTTATTTCTTTTATGGTCCCTGCGAGTTCTTCCTCAAGGGTTGTTCTATGTTTCTCTGAGGTATTTAAATTTTGTGGGAGTAATGTAAAATACTGACTCTCATGAGATTATTCATTAGATTTGGGTGAGGGAAATTTCCTCTCACCTGTCAACTTTCCCTTGAATCACTGACAGGAAGGAATTTCGAGTGCTACTTGTTAAATTATTATTACTTGTCCTCAATTCTTCAAGTGGGAACTTCCCTTTCCAACCTGAAGGAAGAGCCCAAAACATTCGACATATCGGCCAAAAATGAAGTCTTCTGTTTTTTAAAAGAAGGGGGCGGGGCTCCCTCTCCGCCGGTGCCAATGCGAGGTAAGTGGGGGCAGACATGGAGGGAGAGATAGGCACTGATACCTCTCATCCCATCAACAAACCAGCCCCTTTGAGCGTGATAGAGATGACAGAGGCGAGCAGTGCCATCGGATCGTGCCTCGCCTCTTGCATAAAGAACTAACTGTCTGCGGATTCAGGCCGCTTAAAGGGACGTCGTGATCAAGAAGGAAAATAGGAGGCAGTTCTAGATCGCCATTTTCGTCCATCCCTCAATCGCCCCCTCCTTTAGAGCGACTTGTTAGCACTCATAACTTTGAGTGCACCACTTATGTTGTGTTCGAGCGGAGACACTGACTCAGTTCGTGTCGTGGAGCCTCGAACTTGAAAATGGACCAGGATCTTCTTTTCTGTTTTCCCGTGGGGAAGATAGCTCCACAGAACCCCAAAGTAGCACTCATTAACATTAGAATTGACACTGTTGTGAGAATGTTAAAAGGAATGAAGCAGAAAGAAGACTGAAGTTGCAAATAGTGTATATGTATGTGTACGTACACACACACGCACATACGCTCGCATTACATTAGTGGAATGTAACCAAGAATGAAAGAGAGCAGATGGTGTGCATGAATACCTGGTGTTGCTCACAGATGCGTAGCGTTCTGCATGGATGCATGCATGAAGTGGCGTGGCGTACATGGAGCGGCGTGAACAGTTGCCTACGGTGTGTATGGTTTGGTGCATTAATGCATGGTGGGTGGGATTTTGGGAGTCGAGAAGTGCGTGGATGTTTGGTGTGGTGCAAGAATGTGTGATTATGGGTTTGGAGACGGCTGCAAACCATCACTCATAAACAGGATTTAATTCGGCCCCAAAGGTAGATGATACGCATGTGTAGTGTGAGAATAATTGTTTTGGCACAATATTTCTTCCACACATCTTTGCCACCCTCAAGGGAATCCTAGGGTGAGTCCGATTGGTGAACTTCCAAGCGCTGGAGGAATTTTGGCATTGAAGCAGACCCCGCTTGGTCCCGTGGGAAGAGGAAATGACACATAAACACATTTGCGTATTTATTAAAGTGGTTAGAGTTCCCTCCGGTTCCCTTAACTATTCCATTCTTTACTGGCCTTTAAAAACCGTTCTGGTTTATATACCCTCGGTGATTTTCGCCTTTTTTAAAAAAATAAACAGGATCGTTGCGCCCCCCAGGCACCTATGCATCTCTTTGCAAATCTAATACTTTCTTCCACTTTCGCAGCTATTTTTACAATCTACCCTTTATACTTATCTCACAGCTTTTATCCAATCGGGCAACACACACAATTCGTTTCTCCCCACCGAATCGACTTCTCTCATCCTCAACCTCGCATTCTGGGTTTAAATCCCGACTGCTCCTCTGACTTGCCTGTTGTGACATCTGAACGAAGTCTATCGTTATAAACACGCGCTCACCAAAGGAGGCAGGACGAGCACATAAGGGCTACATAGGGACTCTATCGGACTCCAGCTCAAAAACTGCGCCATACTGGAAAAAAAATCAGTTCATCACTATGAAACTCAACTCAAAGTCTTAAGTCTGCAGGACATAAACATGGATGTAGAAGCGTGTTTTGCCTTTCCTCCTCCGCGAAAAGGAATCTGCTTATATTATGAAGGTTAGCCACGGTCAAGAAAGCTCCCTGTCCTCTCCAGTCCCAACCATTCCAAGCCTTTAAATTACTAGGGTTATTTATAATAATTTCCACTCGTTTTTCCTTAAAACCAATAATTTTCTTCAAGAGCCTTTGAAAAAAAGTGGCAGAAATACCCACCTTGTTTTCTCTTCTTGGCTTGAATAATAATAACGGAACACCTTAATTAAAGAAATGGGGGATAATTAGATCCCCAAAGAAGGGCTGTTTACAGTCCGTAGCATCGACGCACGGCGCCAGACATGCAGGGAGGGGTACCTCCTTTCCCCAAGCCAGTCAGCCACCTACGCGCACAACGGGTAAGGCTTATTTTCCGAGGAATCTTGGCGATTTGCTGAGACCAAATTCTAAGCTGGGATCACAGCAGGGTCTAGTCCACAGTTATGCGTCCTAAGCCTCCTCCTTCCCCCCTCTCTCTCTCTCTCTCCCCACCCTAGGATGCTTGCACCCCAATTAATGGGATGCAGTTAAGAAGAATTGCGACCTACTTATGGACTCTGAACTTCTCAAGTTTTGTTGGTTTGGTAGTCGCGGTAGCTAATAACGAACTGGCTGGTAAGTGGCTTTTTCTTATCACTCCATTGCGAACGTTAGATATATGTAATTACGGCGAACTGAAAACTTAAATATCAAGATGATATTTGTAAAAAAATTAGCCCCTCCTAAAATATAAATAATCCCCCCCAAAATCACGGTCTGACTACGGGCCTGACAAGGACCCGAGGAAGCTCTACTCTCAAGTTTTAGAATCTTCGATAGATGATTAACATAACACAATTCAACGGATGACAAAAGCCATAAGGGCCTATCAGAGGTCATCCTAGTCAACACACACACACACCACATAAACTGCATCCACAAAATTGCGTCATGATTTGTCAAAAATTAAATCATGCAGCTAGAATACACATATCAATAATATAACATATACACAAATTGATATTACAATATGTAATTTACATCCCAATACATACAACTTAACAATCATAATAACCAACCCTCCTCATATCTAACCTGAGCCTGTAAACATTTAAGTTTGAACTGCTTATTGTCTCCTGCGGTAAACCATACGATAATCTACCACTCTGTTAAAAAGATCCAACCTACACCTCTTTTTTTAATTTTGAAGTGGTGACCCCTAGTCCTATTACTACCTTCCAACTCAAATAACTTGCTAAGATACAACTTATCCACCCCAGAACAGATTTTAAAAAGTTCAATCATATCTCTCCCTTAAATATCTTCTTTCAAATGATGATATATTTAGTACCCTCAGTCTATCTTCATATTCAAGGTGCTTCAGAGAAGATATTAATTGGCGCTTCTGTAGCATGGTTCCTACCTTAAAAAATAATAATAATGATGATTTTTTTAATCGAACCTTACTCTTTTTATAGTTTTGCTAAACAGTACTTTCACCATTCAAAATTTGTTTACTTTTTAAATTTGATTTTTTTTTTAATTACTTTTAAAATAAATAAAAATGATTATGTTCTTTCCTAAATCACGACCCACAAAATATCTTTCCTAGATCACATAGATTACAAAAAAAGAAAAGAAAAAGAAACATTTAAAAAAGAAAAAAAGGTACACTTAATAAAAGAATAAGGTTTAATTTATTAATAAGCAAAAGGAAACAAGTATAAACAAGTAAACAGAAAATAAGTTTAAACGCGAAACAATACTAATACTATTTTAGTCAGAGGTGTATAAAAGGGAAATAAATATGACTGCTAAATTATCAAGCCCGTTGGAACCGAATCGATCGTACCACATAAAATTGATATAAGTAGCACTCTAATATGTCGTGTCTACATCCACGCATGCATATTAAATAGGCTTTGTGTTTATTCCAGTAAGATTATATTGCTTGTGTATACACCATAGTTTCACGATCAACAAAATTTATTGAATGATTGACAGTTGTAGGTAAACGCATCGAGCCTTAGAATAGGTCAAATTTGTGCTGCCCTGTACAAAAGTTTAAATTATCGTACTTCATTAACACATTTTTTTTAACTATAAAATTGCAATTTTAAGTTTGCATATTTGAGTTGACAAATTCTATGCTATAAAAAATTAAATAGCGAAAATTGAATAAGAAAAAATAAATAAATAAGCCTATATCACGAAGCCCAATAAATTTCTTCCCTAGATCACCATAGTTTCACGACCAACAAAATTTATTGAATGATTGACAGTTGTAGGTAAACGCATCGAGCCTTAGAATAGATAAAATTTGTGCTGTCCTGAATAATCGCAGTTAACACATTTTTTTTACTATAAAACTTACAATTTTAAGTGTGCATACTTGAGTTAACAAATTTGAAGCTGTAAAAAATTTAAATATCGGAAATAAGATAATAAAAATAAATAAATAATCCTAGATCACGAAGCCCAAGAAATTTCTTTCCTAGATCACGACAACCGAGGAAAATCTTCCATAGATCACAACCCCAAATACCACCTAGATGTCGTGATCTAGGAAAGATTCCACTGACTCTAGGCAGGTTGATATCATATATAAAGTGAGGGACTATGGTTATATACATACAGTACCCTAAATGTGGCCTGAGCAGGTTATCCTTAAACTCTATAGAGTTTAAAGATAACCTGCTTACTTTTGTAATTAACATTCCTCTTAATGAGGCCTAACATTACCATTAATTGTATTTTTAAGGATCTGGTAATGCTCTCGTTAATGTGGCCATTTGCCTCCGGTAATTCGGGTTCGAGGCAAGATCTGTGAAGGCAGCCACCCCCATCGTACTCAAACCCGGATCTCGATACCTGAGCCCGCTTTCACGAGCTCTCCATCCTTCCTCCGAGGCCTATCGAAAGAGCGGGTAGGCTCCGGAAGATTTCCTTATTTTTGCTTTATATCTAAAAGGAAACAAGTATAAACAAGTAAACAGAAAATAAGTTTAAACGCGAAACAATACTAATACTATTTTAGTCAGAGGTGTATAAAAGGGAAATAAATATGACTGCTAAATTATCAAGCCCGTTGGAACCGAATCGATCGTACCACATAAAATTGATATAAGTAGCACTCTAATATGTCGTGTCTACATCCACGCATGCATATTAAATAGGCTTTGTGTTTATTCCAGTAAGATTATATTGCTTGTGTATACACCATAGTTTCACGATCAACAAAATTTATTGAATGATTGACAGTTGTAGGTAAACGCATCGAGCCTTAGAATAGGTCAAATTTGTGCTGCCCTGTACAAAAGTTTAAATTATCGTACTTCATTAACACATTTTTTTTAACTATAAAATTGCAATTTTAAGTTTGCATATTTGAGTTGACAAATTCTATGCTATAAAAAATTAAATAGCGAAAATTGAATAAGAAAAAATAAATAAATAAGCCTATATCACGAAGCCCAATAAATTTCTTCCCTAGATCACCATAGTTTCACGACCAACAAAATTTATTGAATGATTGACAGTTGTAGGTAAACGCATCGAGCCTTAGAATAGATAAAATTTGTGCTGTCCTGAATAATCGCAGTTAACACATTTTTTTTACTATAAAACTTACAATTTTAAGTGTGCATACTTGAGTTAACAAATTTGAAGCTGTAAAAAATTTAAATATCGGAAATAAGATAATAAAAATAAATAAATAATCCTAGATCACGAAGCCCAAGAAATTTCTTTCCTAGATCACGACAACCGAGGAAAATCTTCCATAGATCACAACCCCAAATACCACCTAGATGTCGTGATCTAGGAAAGATTCCACTGACTCTAGGCAGGTTGATATCATATATAAAGTGAGGGACTATGGTTATATACATACAGTACCCTAAATGTGGCCTGAGCAGGTTATCCTTAAACTCTATAGAGTTTAAAGATAACCTGCTTACTTTTGTAATTAACATTCCTCTTAATGAGGCCTAACATTACCATTAATTGTATTTTTAAGGATCTGGTAATGCTCTCGTTAATGTGGCCATTTGCCTCCGGTAATTCGGGTTCGAGGCAAGATCTGTGAAGGCAGCCACCCCCATCGTACTCAAACCCGGATCTCGATACCTGAGCCCGCTTTCACGAGCTCTCCATCCTTCCTCCGAGGCCTATCGAAAGAGCGGGTAGGCTCCGGAAGATTTCCTTATTTTTGCTTTATATCTAAAAGGAAACAAGTATAAACAAGTAAACAGAAAATAAGTTTAAACGCGAAACAATACTAATACTATTTTAGTCAGAGGTGTATAAAAGGGAAATAAATATGACTGCTAAATTATCAAGCCCGTTGGAACCGAATCGATCGTACCACATAAAATTGATATAAGTAGCACTCTAATATGTCGTGTCTACATCCACGCATGCATATTAAATAGGCTTTGTGTTTATTCCAGTAAGATTATATTGCTTGTGTATACACCATAGTTTCACGATCAACAAAATTTATTGAATGATTGACAGTTGTAGGTAAACGCATCGAGCCTTAGAATAGGTCAAATTTGTGCTGCCCTGTACAAAAGTTTAAATTATCGTACTTCATTAACACATTTTTTTTAACTATAAAATTGCAATTTTAAGTTTGCATATTTGAGTTGACAAATTCTATGCTATAAAAAATTAAATAGCGAAAATTGAATAAGAAAAAATAAATAAATAAGCCTATATCACGAAGCCCAATAAATTTCTTCCCTAGATCACCATAGTTTCACGACCAACAAAATTTATTGAATGATTGACAGTTGTAGGTAAACGCATCCAGCCTTAGAATAGATAAAATTTGTGCTGTCCTGAATAATCGCAGTTAACACATTTTTTTTACTATAAAACTTACAATTTTAAGTGTGCATACTTGAGTTAACAAATTTGAAGCTGTAAAAAATTTAAATATCGGAAATAAGATAATAAAAATAAATAAATAATCCTAGATCACGAAGCCCAAGAAATTTCTTTCCTAGATCACGACAACCGAGGAAAATCTTCCATAGATCACAACCCCAAATACCACCTAGATGTCGTGATCTAGGAAAGATTCCACTGACTCTAGGCAGGTTGATATCATATATAAAGTGAGGGACTATGGTTATATACATACAGTACCCTAAATGTGGCCTGAGCAGGTTATCCTTAAACTCTATAGAGTTTAAAGATAACCTGCTTACTTTTGTAATTAACATTCCTCTTAATGAGGCCTAACATTACCATTAATTGTATTTTTAAGGATCTGGTAATGCTCTCGTTAATGTGGCCATTTGCCTCCGGTAATTCGGGTTCGAGGCAAGATCCGTGAAGGCAGCCACCCCCATCGTACTCAAACCCGGATCTCGATACCTGAGCCCGCTTTCACGAGCTCTCCATCCTTCCTCCGAGGCCTATCGAAAGAGCGAGTAGGCTCCGGAAGATTTCCTTATTTTTGCTTTATATCTAAGCCTTTTAGGATTTTCAATTATATTTTGTGTTAGATAACATCGTATCATTAGTAATTAAAAAAAAAAGCGCTTTGTGCTTCTATTTGTTTTGAATTAAGGGCCCAATTCTAGAGACCGTTTAGCAAGGTGGCTTTTTAAAATTAATTCTGGGATGGATAAGTTGGATTTTGGCAGGTTATTTTAGTTGGAAGGTAGTAATAGGACTAGGGGTCAACACTTGAAAATTTAAAAAAAAACATAGGGGTAGGTTGAATGTGAGAAAATATTCTTTGACCAACAGATTGGTTGATTACTGGAATGGTTGATTATAGGAGACAATAAGCAGTCCAAATTTAAATGTTTGTAAGCGCATTTTAGAGATGAGTAAATGGGAAAGGTAGGTTATCATGGATTTTAAGTTGTATTGGGGTAAACTACATATTGTAATACCAATATTGTTTTGGAGGTGATGTTATGAATACATTCTTGCAGATTTTGGACGGAGATGGGTGTATGTGTGTGTTTTTTGTTTGTTTGTTTATTTGTAGCTGCAGATTTAGTTCTCGATAACCCTTTTTTAATCAGTGTTTTGGACCCATTCTTGTCGATGCAGTTTATAGGCTAGCTTTGACTCGGATGACAACTGATAGGTCCTTGTGGCTTTTGTCATCTGTTGAATTATGTTATGCTATGAATAGCCTCCAAAATTTCAATTTTGTCCGCTTAATTATGCAGCCTTTCATAGACTATATTAAATTGCACACAAAAAAAAGACAAAGAAAACCAAAACTTACACAAAACTGAATATAATCGGGCGTAGATTACTGTACTTTGGAAATTGCCATTAGGGAAAAAAAGTTTCTTACATTTTTATTTGAGGGGGGGGGGGTCTAATGAGGATTAAGTTACTTGATTATTAAGTTCCCTAAACTAGTTTGGTAACGTAATTTAGAAAGTATTTATTTTAATTTAGGTATTAAGTTTCTGTGGTTTTGTTCTCTTTGTTCAGAGTTTTGACTCGTGTTTTAGATAATTTTATTCTTGTTCCTGAATAATCGCTACACGTGTCGAAAGAACTGATAAATATACTTAAGGAAAAATTCCTGTCAAAAAATGATGCGATCAATCCCACTTCCCATCCCCCCCCCACAAGCTATGGTCATCTTCCGCTGTCTTCCGTTTATTCCAACATCTTTAAAGGAAGGGTGGGACAGCAGAAGAATGAGGTTAACATAGAAAAAAATGCCGCAGTCTCAAATACAAAAAACAATCGCTGTCATGTTACAAAACAAAAAACTATTTGCAAAATTCATTATAATAGGTGGATATATATATATATATATATATATATATATATATATATATATATATATATATATATATATATATATATATATATATATATATATATATATATATATATATATATATATACACTTGTAATTGATTTGTTCTTTGGGAATCTGATACGTAGTAGGAATATGAAGAACCAGGAGATTACTCTAATCATTTATTAGCCGGACGTTTCGGACCTTCGCTAGGACCATCTTCAGCGACTGTATCGACTAATGAGAAGGGGAAGGAATATTAACGATAACAGTTAGAAACATGCATTATATAATGGCTAAATTAGCGGGGGAAGGCAAGGTAAATCAATAAAATTCACAATTATTGAGATTAAAGTAAAAACACAAATAACAATATATAGAATTAATTGATACTATCCAATGTAATTTTGAAAAATAATACGAAGAAGTGAAGTTTTAATATAAACTGACTTGAATATCAAAAATTCAAGGTAACTGGAATAAACAATAAAATATCCTGTTATATTAAATTATAAACAAACAAGGCAATGATTTATTAACTGATCAAGCTACTTACCCCCTAGTATTGAAAGACCACACTGTACAAGTTAATAGTGATTTCCATGAAAATGTACGGCTATTACTTAAAAACTTCCCTGAATTAGTTTCAAAATTCAAGTCGAGTAACGCCACCCTTACTTATTTGTATGGACTTGTAAAAACGCACAAACCAACCTCCCTTTATGCCCTATTATAAGTTATGTTGGTTCTGTTTCTTATGCTCTGTCTAAATGGCCTACTTCTTTTCTTACATCTTTAGTTGGGACCATTTCTCATTCACATGTTACCAATAGCTACGACCTTATTTCTAAACTCAATGCCATTCAGTATTCGAATAATTTTACCCTTGTTTGTTTCGATGTCTGCTCATTGTTTACCAAGGATCCAGTTAAAAATCTTTTCAATTTCCTTAATGATAAATTGTTAAGTATTGTTCTTCCCGTACCCGATACTATTCTTATGAAACTCATTTCACTTTGTACCCGAAATTGTAAGTTATCGTTCGTTGGCAAATATTTTCTTCAAAAGTTTGGATTAGCCATGGGGAATTAGTTACCTTTCACCTGTTCTCTCTAACTTATATATGGAGTTCTTTGAAACAAGACTCCCTCCCTACTATCTTTGACTTCCCTATTGTTTGGTACGGGTATATATTGATCATGTCATTTGCCTGTGGCCTAATTCTAAAGATGTTAATAGCTTTATTACCAAACTTAATTCACTCCTCCCTTCCATTATATTTACCCATGAGATAGAAGATAATAAAACCCTTTCCTTTCTCGATCTTCTTATTCATAGAACACCGACTGGTTTTAAATACTCCATCTATCGCAAACCTACTAATTCAAACTCTTATATTCATTTTTACTCTGCGCATAGTCCCAAAGTTAAACGTTCAGTTTTTTTTCCTCTATGTTTTTACGGGCTTTACGAGTTGTTAGTCCTGAATATATTGATTCTGAATTCTCCAATAACTTTGAAATTGGCCATAAACTATGTTACCCTTATCCCTTTCTTCTAAACTGTCTTTCCTCTGTAAAAAAGACGTTCTATAATACAGCTCCTGCTATCCCTTTTAATGTTAAAAACATTTTGGTTTCACCCTTCTCTGTTTGTTTCATTAACCTTCCCCGTCTATTAAAAAACTTTAACATTTTAGTTGCTTTCAAATACGAGTCAACTATAAAAAATATTCTAGTTCGCAATAATTGTAATAATATTAGGGGAGTCTATTCGGTCGAATGTTCTGTTTGTCCAAGTAAATATTTTGGACAGACAGGAAAGCAATTATCTATTCGTATTAATCAGCATAAATACAATGTTAGGAGAGCTGTAAATAATAGTGCGCTTTTTGTGTATATGTCCGAAAATAAACACTTAATTAATTGGAATTCAACAAAATTTATTTTTCGCTCAAATAACTCAATTAAAAGAAACCTTGTTGAATGTTTATGTATAAGCCAATTTAATAACTTTAAGATTTCCCATGGCCTTTTTAAAATTGATGCTGTTATGAAAAAATTCATTCTTAAAGAAATTAGCTTTGACTTATATCCCTAATCTTTTTTATGGGAACCCGATTTGTCAATTTAATTACTGCATTGATTTTGTATTAACATTATTTTATTTCTCTTCATCTCTCCTTGTCTTTCTTCCCTACATATCAGCTTACTTCTCGTGTCTCTCCTAATCTCCCTCTTTAGACTATCGCTTTATCCGTTAATCGTTTTAACACTTTTGGCTCTGTTCCTGACTCTTTCTTGCCTCACGGTTTGACCTTGCTACCTTTGTTATAGCTAAATCTTAATGTGAATTTACTCATCCTTCTTCTTCTTCCTCATTGGTGATTTCTTGTCTTAGAGGAGGTCCTTTATCTTTTACTAGCTTATATATACCCTTATTATATTATTTTCTCTTGTAGTTATCCTTGAGAATGAACTGAATAAAGTTCGAAATTACTTGAAGCACCTTTTCATTTTCTTGCAGGACATTGCATTCATATATATATATATATATATATATATATATATATATATATATATATATATATATATATATATATATATATATATATATTAAGGACGAGATTTCTTTTAACATTTGAATAATAATAGATTTTTTCTCTTAGTTTGGTTATGACCTAGGTATATTTGAAGTCTTAATCCAAGTTCTTTGCAAAAGTTACCTTAGAGTTAAAAAACAAAATGGCGAAGTTAAAAAATATGGTCATCGAATGTTTGGGAATTTTTTAAAACATAAGGAATTACAAATGGTGGCGTTCAGAAAATTTATTAAAATTTAATGGTCGTTTTTTTAATTTTATTTTTTCGTATATACGAAAGTTTTATCAAAGTTATTTCTAGACTAAATTTTCAATATTAATCTTTATCAGGAGGAAATAGGCCCCCCAAAACGAGTAAAGCAAAATAAAATTATTAGAGCAAATTTAGATGAAAAAAAAAATCGTGAGGATGTTTTTTCCGTATTTAAAATGAATTCTGATTAAGTTGTTTTTTTTAAGAAAATAAGCAGCGATGTGAAAAAATAGACCAAGAGTAAATTATTTGGAGATATCTCCTGGAAACATTTTAAATTCTTTAGACCAAAAGGCCGTTGCCAAAGTTGGATAGGCTCACCAGAGACCGAAAGTCTGCCTGCGAAGCTTAAGCTGCTCCCGTAAGGAAGAGTGAGGAAGCCACTCCTCTTGTATATATATATATATATATATATATATATATATATATATATATATATATATATATATATATATATATATATATAAGAGAGAGAGAGAACCAGGGCAGCAGAAAAGAAATGCATTTTTCTTTCTTCATTTAATTTCAACCAACGTTTCGAGGGACAACCTCATCTTCTGGGTACTGGAATTATATTTAATATAAATACAAAGTAATTATAATTGACATTGGATAGGTAACATAAGAGGAATGATCTTACAAGTCACTTTTTTGTATAAGTCATGATACCACAACGATAATTGATGGAATTGCATTACCAATGCAATTCCATATATATATATATATATAAGTAGAGAAAATATAATGACAAGAGTTTACTGAGGTGAGAAACAGTAACAATATTTCAATCTCTTTAAAGATACTAAGTACATTTACAGTTTGTACTGGAACGCGCCTTTTGCTTAAAATCCTTCTCTATCATTCGTAGAATTGGAGATTCTAAATTACAAGGCCTCTCACTGCAATTATTGTCAGAAGATCAGGTTGATTTGATCGCAACGGATTAAATAATATTAGATTGTTAAAATTAATTTCTTTCGGATATCTTAAATGTTTCCTAAGGTTTATAATTAGTGTCAAATTCGTCCTGAAAGTATTCATGGCTGGTAAATTGAAGATATAAAAAGCAACTTTGGTAAAAGAGAGGTTTGAGCAAAAACTGTGAATTTAGACTATTTTTTTTTTAACTTTTCATGTTAAGAGATTAAAATATCGTTACTGTTTCTTACCTGTAAACAATTTCGCCTCATTATTTATACATGGGTATATCTAAATATGTGTTAATGCATATACGTATTTATATATAAATAATGCATGGAGATGTATATATCTTTATACATTTCTTAATAATTATTAACAGCTCACAAAGTAACACGTGAGTCGCAACACCCAACAAGGAAAAAAGGAAAGCAAAGTTCTTTGTGAATAGAGACGAAAGCACTTGGAATCTGCTTTCCTTCACCCCCCCCATATTTTTTAGAGTTTGACATTATTAGTGTGGTAGGTCAGGTTATATTTCCTGACCTCTGCTTGCTTCCTTTGACTCGGAAGGGAACGTGGCAAACCCGCAGGACATTCTGCGATTGGGCTTTGCCATGAATGATGCACTTTAAACGTAGGTTGCACTAAATCTAATAAAAGTGACTATTTTCCTTGGCCGAATTAAATCAATTAACTAGGAGGTTCTGGATATCAAACTGGATAAACCAAAATAATCTTTACTACTGTACAAACACAAAAGTGAAATAATGGATACAACATAGAAATACAAAATAACTAAATGGGCAAAAGGTTTGCACACGTCAGCTCCAGGCGGAAGCCCTGAGATTCGTGCACACAAATGTACACGACTGACAAAAGGGAAACTACCATTCCGGCCGGATCTGCCGCCCGAAGATTTTTGTACCCGAGAGAAAGGCTTGGGGGGAGAGGGGGTACGGACGTCCATCTCGATTGCTTTTCAACCGCACGGTTGGGTTTGCACTTGGCCGATTAGACTCGGCCTGCTTAAAGTTATGAAGGAGAATACAATCTGTTTTCTAACAACCACTGCTAGCTTCGAAAGGAGGGATCGAGGCGAGGGAGTATTTCCCCGCGAAGAAGCGAGTCGAATACAGCAGTGTGAGAGTCTCCTCGTTACTAGTTCTGATATCTTCTTATTAAATTTTCTTTTCTTTGTGCTCTTCGGGTAAGGGAGGCCGAGAGAAAGAATTTCCCTGCGTCGCGTCCTCGTTGGAAAAATACTAATCTTACCCAGGCCTACAATTAACTATTTATACGGGCCCGCCGGAAGTAGATTTTACTTTATCTATACAGAGACGCTGGGAGTGAATTTAGACCTTCACACCATCTCGCGGAACCTCTCGTTGTTATCATTAGGCTCGCTATAGGGCGTCTTATCAAACGGAAGTTACATCAAAAATAAGCCGGTCGCAGGTTTTTTCCGTCCTACCCGTTTCTCTCTCTCTCTCTCTCTCTCTAACCATCTCTGATTTCCATTTCTCTCATCTTTGACAATAAGTAATTAATTTTATCAATAGACTATGTTTCGTATCAACGTCAGCGATAATCATCTGTCTTCTAAAACTAATAACATGTGAATATTTCAACTCTGTATCTAGCTTTCAAATGAGAAGGAAGACACGGTTTTACGGAAAGTTTTTTTATTAAAAAACAAGAGGAACGGCTTCCCTATCCGGTTCTGGTAAAGGGGCTTTAGTATAAACATTTTTAAAAGGTTTCCTGGTCCCTAAAAACGAGTAAAGCAAATTTAGAAGGAGGAGGAAAGGTCGTGAGGATTGTTTTTCCGTTTTTTAAATGAATTCCAATAAAAGTTTATTTTTTTTTGCCTTAGGCCAAGAATAAAAGTATGGATCTAAAAAAACAACATACTAAAAATAAATTATTACGATATATCTACTGGAAACCTTTGAAATTTTATAAAACAAAACGCCGTTTTCAAAGCCGGATAAGCCGTAAGCCACAGACCGAATGTCTGCCTGCAAGGTGAAAGCTCCCCCTTAAACTATGTGGAGAAGCAGTTCCTCTTCTTTATACAACAAGGTCTGCTGACCAAAATGTCACGTGCTCTCAAAACTAACCTTAGGGGACCTTAGTAATCATATCATCCAAAAGGTTTCTACTGGAAACCTTTGAAATTTTATAAAACAAAACGCCGTTTTCAAAGCCGGATAAGCCGTAAGCCACAGACCGAATGTCTGCCTGCAAGGTGAAAGCTCCCCCTTAAAGTATGTGGAGAAGCAGTTCCTCTTCTTTATACAACAAGGTCTGCTGACCAAAATGTCGCGTGCTCTCAAAACTAACCTTAGGGGACCTTAGTAATCATATCATCCAAAAGAGAATGTAAAACAACTTAAGGGTTTCAAATTTCGTTAGAATCGACCGAATAGTTATGAAGTTATTGCCAAATAATTCACGGACTAACCTTGGGAGGACTTTGGCAATTATAGCATTCAAAAGAGAATGTAAAACAACATATGAGTTTCAAATTTCGTAAAAATCAGCTTAATAGTTACAAATGTTATTACAAAAACAAAAACAAAACAAAACGGGGACCAACCAACCGGAATAGTGAGTTGTAGACTCGCACGCGACTAAAAAGTTCCGTTAAACTGCGTCTTCTTTCTCTTCTAAAAACACGTTAACAATTGTCTTTTTCTAAAGACCGCCATTCTTTTCAATGTTTTCCTCCTCCTTCTTCTGTTTATCTCTTGATAATGTTGGAATAAATGAAAGGGTTCTGTATGAACCCTTGCCCCTTTTTTGCCCCGCAAAAAGGGAGGCTTAGAGAGGTCAATCATTCCCAAGTGGAGATGGTATGACCACTACAGAATGTAATCCTGTAGGACCACCCCACTTGAGAGGTTAAGTCGTAATAGAACTTCCCCTTTCTAGCTGTTGTAAGGGCCACTAGCCGAAGGGGGTGCTATAAAATTTCCACAGCATGCATCAGCCTCCCTCCTCTCTAACCTAGTCCCATTGTCTCACAGTGGTAGCGCTGGTGAGGCCTAGAGCACAAGCTGTAGGCTCCAAGGCTTTCTCACTGTATCTCCCACGTTGTCGGGGGGAGCCGAGATTCCAGCTGCTGCCAGGGAGTTATTAACAACAACAACATAATCTGTATGATTATTGTCATCTTCGGTTAATCCACCTCGGAGCCTACACATATCTCCTCTCCAAGGAGCCTGTGTTCCCACTCAGGCTCCATGTGTGGCTTTCCTAGGGAGCTCCCATCACGCAAAAGAGAGGTTTAGGTGTGAAGCAAGTAAGTACATCTAACAGGGTTTAGCCCTCTCTGAGATCCACCTTCACCTTTAATCACCAATCTTTCCACAGCCGCCGATACTTTATTACACATCATCCTCTCCATTCCAGCGTATCAAGCGCAATTACACACCGACAATGTCCTGTCTGCTTATCACTCTCAATTTATGGCTGACTAATTCTCCAATAACCCCTCCTCCCAGACACATACACCTATCCCCTTCCACTCTATCACCTCCTACACACATTTCCATTGTTTACTTTCCTTCTAAACTTTCCCGATGTGTCTGGAGAAGCCCCAAATCCCGTTAATAATTGTTATCTTGTCCAATAACATCATTATCGCATCCAATAACATCATTATCGCATCCGGGTTAAGATATATGGCATTTTCGATACGATACTGGCAGTCGCTCTTTATCGTTTTCCTATCCTTCAAATTTGCCCATCTAATGACTCCATTTAAACCTTTCCCCCTAACCAGAATCTCCGCCCACCTCACTTCACACGCTCAGGACCCCCCACCCACGGGTGATGGGGTGCTCTTTATTGCTGAATAAAGCTGTGGAATGCAATAATTCGCAGCAGCGAGAAATTGACGATGGGGTGCGGTAAGCACCGTCACAGGTGTTCACCCCCTGTTGCCATATTTCCACAGATCAGAACGAAAGACAGAGACAGAAAGTAAGGGGGGGAAACGGGGTTGGAAAGGAGGGCGGGGAAACGGGGTTGGAAAGGAAGGCGGAAAAACGGGGTTGAAAAGGCAGGCGGGCGGTTGATCGGTGGAGATATGGGAACAGTTGAAGGACACCTGTGACAGTGCTTGCCGCACCCTATCGTCCATTTCTCGCTGCGGCGAGTTTAGACCCGCCACAACTTAAATTACAATATCCGATGTTTATTGGGTAGGAATCTGTACTCAAAAATGGTGCACTATCAATATCTTTTAGATTCTTCTGCCCCAGTAATGGGCGCATAGTTATGCTAATTCTATCGCCCGGGCACAAGTCTATGGGGTTTATGGAGTTGGGTTGAAGAATGGCTCGAAACAAAGTTTCTTACCCCATCGAGACACGTAAAGGACCCTTCCCTATTCATTTATTGCTCTAGAAAGTAACGTAGGGTCTTGATTCGGACTCGAACCCACAACTGGGGAGGTCGAGGGTAGGAGTCCCTCTTTGGCTCTTACTAACAGCGGGTCTTTTCCACGAGTGTCTTCCCTCAGAAGCGACCGCGTCTCCAAGGGGAAAAAGACCCAACGTTGACTTTACCGCCCATCGGGAGGAAGAGAGGGCAGCGTTTCTTGCTGGGTGACTAAGAAATTTGTTGACCAACCCCAAGGTAGCGGAAATTCTGAGGAACTTCCAGAATTTCCCCAAATATATAGGAGGGGGTTTAGTACAGTTGCCGTTGGTCCGCACTGAGAAATCGTGGCCGCTCTGCGTGGGAGGATGGCAAGATTGTGGAGGGGGCTAGAATAAGGGGTAAGAAAAGAGGGGGTTTGAATTTGGGGCAAGACGGCGCACATGCTCATGCGTGCACACACTGACGTGCAACCACACACCGATATCAACAAGATTCCGGAGAGTGGGCGGTCGATAAAAGCCTTCAAAGTTCGTAAGCTCCGCATCCGAGACGAATATCACTCTTTTGAATTCTTGGTCGAATCATCATTTTGATCACGTTTGTTCCATCCTTATTTAATATTTTTTCCTGATCTCCGTTTTTCTCAAGTACCTCTGCCCCGGAAGTTGGGCGCGTTCAAAGTTTAATAGATGCGAGCAAACATTTAGAGAATACCTATGATAATCCACAACCCGAAGTATTAAGGTGAGGAACAAATAGGAATAGACTCGATGGAATAGAAGGACATCTGGGAAGAATCGACCAGTAACGCGGGGAAAAGACACGCCGGACCAAAGTAAGAAAGGAACACAGAGACAAAACACTACCAGTATTTAAAAGTTCAATCTCATATTCGGTTACATTTGCTATGCCTCCTCTAATTGATGTTAGTTTTCCCCTCTCATTCGAGAGGAGCGGAATGAGAGGGGTACATTTTGTTTACTTTGCATATGGCCATCAGGACTTCGCGGCGTTAGGTCTTATCTTAATAATCCAGTGGCACGAATCCTGCCATTTTGTACTGCGGCTGTTCTGTGGCATGCAAATACGCTATCCTTCTTTAATTAACAAAATCTGGCCAAATCTCACGGTGGTCTTTTTAAACTTCGACCAACTTCATTATCCTTGCATCACTTTTTCAGTCATTATCATATATATATATATATATATATATATATATATATATATATATATATATATATATATATATACAAGCCATACTTCGTATTCTTTCTTACAGAAAGAACTTGATTCCACAGGCACTCCTTCGGCGTGTGGCCTACGGCCTATTTGCTATTCTAAACAGCTTCTTTTTAATCTCCTTTATTGACTCTTTATTTTAACACCCTGAACACCTTTTTCAACATAGATACCCTGAAACATTATTTTAAAGTTATTTCACCTTTTATTATATTGTCTTTATCCCTTGAAGATATATATATAGTTGAGAATTTTCCAAACCCTTTTTTTAACATGGACACCCTAAAACCTTTTTTAAAGTTATTTCACCCGGTTTGATCTATAGAAAAACCTTCGCCAGATCTCTTTTTTCATCTAAATTTGTTTTATATATGAAATGATAATAAAAAAAGCGCCAAAGTCATAATTTTAATACATTTTTTGAACTTTGTATGTTTTTTCATTCCAAATCATTCGATAATTATATTTATTTTTTCTGAACTCTTAGAAAGAACTTTGATAAAAGCTCGAAACATACAAAAAACAGTCCTGTGAATAAAAGTTTCAAATAAACCTAAACTCAAAAACATGAAAGGATACTTGTCCACTAAGCAAAAAAAATGTTCAAAAACTTCAAAAATTCACAAAGTTAAATAAATTATAGAGTTAAGGATATATATATTTTTTATTTATTTTTTTGCATTATTTAGTATTATATATATATATATATATATATATATATATATATATATATATATATATATATATATATATATATATATATATATATATATATATATATATATATATATATATATATATATAATACTAAGTAATGCAAAAAAATAAATAAAAAAACACTAACACTGAGAATAAAAGGAAATACTGCTGGGTAAAATCATTATGATGCAACATTAAGTTTGATGGTTGTCTGCTCATTATTGAGGGAGGGATTTAGTTTAAATATATAAAGCGATTCGAGAATATTTAGATCCCTCTCACAGCTGACCGTGATGAAATTTAGTTACCTTCAAGGATGGGGGTTCTTACTTGACCTAGTATGTTCCTAAATCATCAATGATCAATCCTGCGTAGAGGAGAGAAACACCCTTTTGCTTTCATAGCATTTGAGGTACTCCACGCATTTCTCTTTTCTTATTTTACCATTTTCTTTGGAAACATTACAAGATTCTACCAAGATGCTCGGGTCGATTTGAGCTTTAAAAAAATACACAACTACTGAAGAAGGCATTTAACCCGTTTCGCTATTGTGTGCATTACTACAATATGGAAGAGAAATGAATTATTGAAGCCTTAGTTCCTATCCGAGCCCATAATCCGTCCCGCGAATAGAGCAGGTATTTATTAAATTGGAAATTCTTCTCTTCGGACATTCTGTGTATTGGCCTCAATAAAATGGGCTCGGTTTTATAGTGGGGTTTGGTCGGTCCTAGCCTCTATCATCACACTGGCTATTAAAGGCGTTATTTTTTTACTACATTCCCGTCTTCCATCGCCAGAAAATGGATGATGCAGCCATGGGAAATAAAACGTGTTTATTATTTTTGGTATTACGAAAAGGCGAACGGTTTTAAAAAGAGGTTAGTAAAGGAGTTTGTTCATGGAGGTTTAGGATATCTAGAATTTAGGGTTGAGGAGTTTGATCCTGGAGTTTTTTTTTTAGTTTTTAACCTTATTTCTGTGGTTTCGATTTATTCGTCTTTATCTCAATGAAAGCAACTTCCCTTTAACAAAGGGAGGGCGCAAAGCGTTGATCCTGGGCTTATAAAACAGGAAATTATTACGTAGGTATAAATTAAATCGATTATATTTACTTATTGCAACCATGAATCTTATGGGAAACCAACGAGGACATAATTTTGTCCAAAATTTTCCTTTTCCAAAGATCTTTTTTTCCCCTTTACATTTCCGTTGACCGATGTGCCGTCTCGCGCCCCAGGGGCAAATCAAACGCCCCCCTGGATATTAATACTGGTGTACGAAAAATGGACCTTCATTCGCCCGCTATCCCACTCACACACGAGTGATGAGCTTATTGCCCCCAAACTCCCTAGGACCCGGGGGGAATGGAGCTTCTCCTCCCCACCTCCGGGTCCTTGCCCGCTGCGAGATTGTCCGAGACACAATTGTGTTTGATCTCGCCTCGCAAACATCTCCCTCCTCAAGATTCCCGACTGGTTCCGTTTCTTCCCTTCAAAGTACGGTCCAATGGTTTTCGATGGTAAGGTCTTAATTCCGAAGCTACTCAAGGTAAGTACACAATTTTCCGGGCGGACGGAACAAGTCCTTCAAACTTTACCTCTTCTCTCCACCGTTTCTTTTAAACTGAACTAACGAGGATTCTCTGAGCTTACATAGCTTAGAGAATCTCCCCTGAAAAGACCATCTTTATCTTTTCAAAAACCTTACTTTCATTTATCGGTTTCTCTTTTCTCTGGCCTCCATCCACTCCCCTTTTTATTTACAACCCTAATACGTTGGTTTTCCGCCTTTCAAGCTAGGCGTTGGGACTAACAATGGGTTTCTTCTCCCAAACAAACCCAAAATAACGAGTACATAGCCTCACACTGCATCGGGCACGGTTGAAGGCCGCTTCCCATCCGAGCAAATGACTGTATCAAATATACCCCTCTAACACCCCTAAAAATAAATGTATCAAGTGGCTATTTTAACCCTCACTTTTGCCGTCACAGTACACGGGATTATTTACACCCACCGGCGTGGGCACGCACTTCGCATAGCATCACCTCGTACGTTGCAGTTTTATTTATTAAAACCAAAACTAAAACAACCAAACAGCCCCCGAAAACAGACTGAAATGTTTGGGCGTCGTTGATTCGCTCTCCATTTTGGTGCTTGCAGAGAGTTTCTCTAATTACCGTCCTTTTATGGGACCCCAAATGTTCTAAAGCTAATTGAATAAAGTGGTTCTCTAAATGGAGAAGATGTGGCTTTTCTCGCAGCTAATTACCCATTTCGTGGTAGGGATTTGAAGTCGCTGAATGGAGGTAAAGATAAGTGAACCATCCGAGGCTGGAAATTGCTAAATATGTAGAAGATTGAAGATCGAATTGTGGATAAGCGAACGCTGATATTGATAACAGGGAGATTCGTAAGACTCATTAATAAATGGTGCGTGGATAAAGAATAGGAAGAGGCTAAAGGATAATTAAGATAAATAATTACCAGGGATTAAACGAGATGCGACAGGAAATTATCTTCATCTTAATTGTGAGGAACAAGAACCAGGACTCAATAAAATGTAATTATGTCGCTGGGAGAGGACGAGGGGAGAAAAAGGACCCAGGGAAAGGACGAGGGGAGAAAACGAACCCAGGGATAGGACGAGGGGAGAAAACGAACCCAGAGATAGGATGGAGATATAACAAGGACTCTGGGCTATGATAAGGGGAGATCAAGGACTATGGGCTAGGATGAGAGGATAACGAAGACTTTGGGATGGGACGAGGGGAGAACAAAGACCCAAGGCTAGGATGAGGATACAACGAAGACTGAGTTAGGACGAGAAGAGAACAAGGGTCATTAGCTAGGAAGAGGGGATAACAAGGACTCTGGACTAGGGTGGGGAAGAACAAGGACTCTTGAATGGGGCGTGGTGGGAGGACAAGGACTCTAGGATAGGACAAGGTAGACAAGGAAAGGAAAATTTGGCTCCCATGTACCCGACATGCCCTCATTAAATGACAAATTCCGTTGCAAGAATTAATGAGTGCCACTCAGCCTTAATTGAGGCTCTATGAAGTAGCCCTAGTCACGTGGTGAACTAGGTTATAAATGGAGGTTTTTCAGGTACCAGGCACAACATTTAATATCTAACAAAGTCTGACATGGGATATATCTGTAAGGCTTTTTACGGTTTACGAGGGACATGCCCATGTTTATGAAATAGAGCCGAATAAGGAGACTTGCACTACCTTCCTCTAAAGCCAGAGGTGGTCTCCTATTTTGGCTAAGCTTCACTTTTCTCTAATTTCCTAATTTCTTCCACGATCTTCATTTTAATTTTTTGTTATACCGTCGATGCCGATGTGGATTTCGTTTTTTAACTAAAAAAAACCCAAATTATTCATATTTGATATAGAAACTTGCTGATCAGTTTTTTAATTTAATATTTAAAATGTTTGGATTATTGTATAAATAATGTCTGTTTGTGAGAGAATGCCCTCGAAGGATTACCATGAGAGGAAGCCCTCGGAGATACCCCTCTATTCTTTCAAGACCATGTGAGCCAGCGTGAGAATTTTAGAAAGTCGAAGAAGAATCCGTCACTCGCTTAATCACCCGTCCCCACCTGTGTTTGTTTTCAGACGCCGATCATCCCCCCCCTCCCCTGCGATAACGCCATGCGCGGCTATATTAACCCTACCCCCATATCGCGAGGCGAGTTTGATCGTCTAGAACGACGCGTTATCATGAATTGTGTTTGCTTAGACTGGCGCCAAGCATCCCTTGGGGACCGCAAGGCCCTGAGGCATCTAGCAGAGCAACCACCCGGGTATTTAACCCGAAGCTCAGACATCTCTCGAGGAGATTGAAAGCCCGCCCTTCACTCCGTCCAGACTGACGTCTGTTTCCCGTGACCCCCCGTAACTCGTCGTCGTACGTCGTCGAAGATCTCGTCAGCAGATCTACCTTCGTTAAGCTTTAGCCCCTATTCAGAAGAAAACTATCGAGCCCCCTTCTTCCTGAAGAGTTGGGTGGCCCTCTCATATTCACCACCCCTTCAAGATTCCCGTCTTTCAAGACTGAGACTCTCTGCCGATCAGCAGAATCGTCTCGAATTGAGATTACGGCTCTCTGGAGTAGAGAAAATCTCATTCTTCATCACGTAGTAATCCAACCCCTTCTTCAAGTCCTCCAAGTCAGAACTCCCCGAAGTATCTTCTTGAAGACCTGCGCCGTTGTCTTCCACCCCCACCCCCCATCCAATTCGCCCGTATTTGAAGGTAAAGCGATCGTGTATGGTCATCCCCAGATTACCTCGTTAATCATCATTTAATTCATTTAACTACCATAAGTAGTTTGTTCCCCCCTTTTGTATATATATATATATATATATATATATATATATATATTATATATATATATATATATATATATATATATATATATATATATATATATATATATATATATATATATATATATATATATATAAATTGCCCCTTTTTTCATATATATTAAAATTATATTTGGGGGTATTGTCTTTATATTTCCTTTGAATTGCAACTTAGCAAGCCATTAATCTAAGCCCGGTCAACCGTAATTCGCACTCTTTATTAATCGCCATTCATAACTCAAGCGGTCTGTGGCCAGCTGTCTGCCCCTACTTGTGTAAGACTCTGAGCGCCGTGCTAGTCTACACATGTATGCGAGTACCTCGACACTCTTCCTTCAATCTTAAAATGGATACATGCGCCTATGGAAGTCATCTTTTCACACAGTGGTCCATTACAGCTATGAATTCTTAACCTGGAATCCATAAACCCATCGGGCTCCCCCTATGGGCTTCATGGGGTCCGTGAAGGTCAAATAAATAGGTTAAACAAAAACAAACTTCTCAATGAAATAAACTTTTGGGCACGATTGCAGTTTCCTTTTGTTTAATTTACACAAGTTGAATATGTTTCATTTTATTCATGGAGTGGGCATTCAGTCATTTTGGGGTAGTGGGGATTACGTTATTTTTATTGGTGTGGGCCTTCATTCATTTTGGGGAGTGGGCATTCATTCATTCTTTGGAGTGGGCATTCATTCATTTTTTGAACTGGGCATTCATTCATTCTTTGGAGTGGGCATTCATTCATTTTTTGAACTGGGCATTCATTCATTCTTTGGAGTGGGCATTCATTCATTTTTGGGTGTAGGAATTCAGTCACTTTTTGAACTGGGTATTCATTCATTTTTTGAAGTGGTCATTAATTAGGCATGTTAAGGCGTGAAAAAGATAATTCTTTCAAATAAAAGTTCTGTTTATGTGCTTCTATCATTTTTTCATAAATAGAAGATACATAGCTTTCACCCGATATTAAAAGGGGTCCGTAGGTGAAAAAAAAGAGATAAAAACCACTGTAATAGATAGTGATTAGCCTGATTTACAGGTACCATTGCCTCTCTTTGCTAATATAATAATCCCTACCCATTTCAATACGAGAATCCACTTCCCATTCACTCGTTTCCTTATTTTTAGCGCAACATTTAACCTACTCCACCCCTCCTTTAAAATCCCTGACTTGACTCCCGTTTCTGACGAATTTGGTGCTCTTTCACACTCTTGAATGTGTCACTCACAACACATGATTTTTCTATTTAAAGCGCAATAACAACGAGGCCATCTCCCGCTGAAAGTTTGAAATGGAATATTTGTAAAGAAAGTGGCGAAGATAAAAAATGTGTGGGAGATTTATAGCTGCAGACCAACTGTGGCCATTGGGGCTGAGAGGGAACGAAATCCTTTAGATTACAGTTGCTGTATGATGGCCCTTGTTACACATAATACTCCCCTGAACTGGAGCCAGCAGGGAGTGTCATTTTTACAGGTTACAGGGGAAATAGGGGCTTCACCCCTGCTGCATCTTCCATAGCCCATGCGGCCTCGCTCCAGATGAGAACAAATTTATTATCATTATATGCCAACTGAAGACACTCGGGAGATTATTGAAGCTGTTGGACGAAATAATGGGAAATGACGAAGATTTTGAGCATTTTATTGGTCTTTGGATCAGAGAAATGGTTCAGTCTGATTAATTCAACTGGACACCTCTTGAACTTCTTCTATTAGCATCCTGAATTCACCTGGACAATTCATGACAGTTTCTATTGGGAACATGAATTCACCTGGACAAATTGAGAAAAAGTTCCATTTGGATCCTGAATTCACCTGGACACCTCTTAAATATCTTCTATTGGCATCCTGAATTCACCTGAAAAATTCATGACAGCTTCTATTGGGAACGTGAGTTCACCTAGACAACTTGAGAACAGGTTCTATTGGGATCTTGAATTCACCTGGACAATTCTTGACAGCTTCTATTGGGAACGTGAATTCACCTGGACAACTTGAGAACAGGTTCTATTGGGATCCTGAATTCACCTGGACAATTCGTGACAGCTTCTATTAGGAACATGAATTCACCTGGACAACTTGAGAAAAAGTTCCATTGGGATCCTGAATTCACCTGGACACCTCTTAAATATCTTCTATTGGCATCCTAAATTCACCTGAACAATTCGTGACAGCTTCTATTGGGAACGTGAATTCACCTGGACAACTTGAGAACAGGTTCTATTGGGATCCTGAATTCACCTGGACAATTCGTGACAGCTTCTATTGGGAACATGAATTCACCTAGACAACTTGAGAACAGGTTCTATTGGGATCCTGAATTCACCTGGACAATTCGTGACAGCTTCTATTGGCAATGTGAATTCACCTGGACAACTTGAGAACAGGTTCTATTGCGATCCTGAATTTACCCGAAAAATTCGTGACAGCTTCTATTGGGAACGTGAATTCACCTGGACAACTTGAGAACAGGGTCTATTGGGATCCTGAATTCACTTGGACAATTCGTGACAGCTTCTATTGGGAACGTGAATTCACCTGGACAACTTGAGAACAGGTTCTATTGGGATCCTGAATTCACCTGGACACCTCTTAAATATCTTCTATCGGCATCGTGAATTCACCCGAAATATTCGTGACAGCTTCTATTGGGAACGTGAATTCACTTAGACAACTTGAGAACAGGTTCTATTGGGATCTTAAATTCACCTGGACAATTCGTGACAGCTTCTATTGGGAACGTGAATTCACCTGAACAACTTGAGAACAGGTTCTATTGCGATCCTGAATTCACCTGGACAATTCGTGACAGCTTCTATTGGGAACGTGAATTCACCTGGACAACTTGAGAACACGTTCTATTGGGATCCTGAATTCACCTGGACAATTCGTGACAGCTTCTATTGGGAACATAAATTCACCTAGACAACTTGAGAACAGGTTCTATTGGGATCCTGAATTCACCTGGACAATTCGTGACAGCTTCTATTGGGAATGTGAATTCACCTGGACAACTTGAGAACAGGTTCTATTGCGATCCTGAATTCACCTGGACAATTCGTGACAGCTTCTATTGGGAACGTGAATTCACCTGGACAACTTGAGAACAGGTTCTATTGCGATCCTGAATTCACCTGGACAATTCGTGACAGCTTCTATTGGGAACGTGAATTCACCTGGACAACTTGAGAACAGGTTCTATTGCGATCCTGAATTCACCTGGACAATTCGTGACAGCTTCTATTGGGAACGTGAATTCACCTGGACAACTTGAGAACACGTTCTATTGGGATCCTGAATTCACCTGGACAATTCGTGACAGCTTCTATTGGGAACATAAATTCACCTAGACAACTTGAGAACAGGTTCTATTGGGATCCTGAATTCACCTGGACACCTCTTAAATATCTTCTATTGGCATCCTAAATTCACCTGAACAATTCGTGACAGCTTCTATTGGGAACGTGAATTCACCTGGACAACTTGAGAACAGGTTTTATTGGGATCCTGAATTCACCTGGACAATTCGTGACAGCTTCTATTGGGAACATGAATTCACCTAGACAACTTGAGAACAGGTTCTATTGGGATCCTGAATTCACCTGGACAATTCGTGACAGCTTCTATTGGCAATGTGAATTCACCTGGACAACTTGAGAACAGGTTCTATTGCGATCCTGAATTTACCCGAAAAATTCGTGACAGCTTCTATTGGGAACGTGAATTCACCTGGACAACTTGAGAACAGGGTCTATTGGGATCCTGAATTCACTTGGACAATTCGTGACAGCTTCTATTGGGAACGTGAATTCACCTGGACAACTTGAGAACAGGTTCTATTGGGATCCTGAATTCACCTGGACACCTCTTAAATATCTTCTATCGGCATCGTGAATTCACCCGAAATATTCGTGACAGCTTCTATTGGGAACGTGAATTCACTTAGACAACTTGAGAACAGGTTCTATTGGGATCTTAAATTCACCTGGACAATTCGTGACAGCTTCTATTGGGAACGTGAATTCACCTGAACAACTTGAGAACAGGTTCTATTGCGATCCTGAATTCACCTGGACAATTCGTGACAGCTTCTATTGGGAACGTGAATTCACCTGGACAACTTGAGAACACGTTCTATTGGGATCCTGAATTCACCTGGACAATTCGTGACAGCTTCTATTGGGAACATAAATTCACCTAGACAACTTGAGAACAGGTTCTATTGGGATCCTGAATTCACCTGGACAATTCGTGACAGCTTCTATTGGGAATGTGAATTCACCTGGACAACTTGAGAACAGGTTCTATTGCGATCCTGAATTCACCTGGACAATTCGTGACAGCTTCTATTGGGAACGTGAATTCACCTGGACAACTTGAGAACAGGTTCTATTGCGATCCTGAATTCACCTGGACAATTCGTGACAGCTTCTATTGGGAACGTGAATTCACCTGGACAACTTGAGAACAGGTTCTATTGCGATCCTGAATTCACCTGGACAATTCGTGACAGCTTCTATTGGGAACGTGAATTCACCTGGACAACTTGAGAACACGTTCTATTGGGATCCTGAATTCACCTGGACAATTCGTGACAGCTTCTATTGGGAACATAAATTCACCTAGACAACTTGAGAACAGGTTCTATTGGGATCCTGAATTCACCTGGACAATTCGTGACAGCTTCTATTGGGAATGTGAATTCACCTGGACAACTTGAGAACAGGTTCTATTGCGATCCTGAATTCACCTGGACAATTCGTGACAGCTTCGATTGGGAACGTGAATTCACCTGGACAACTTGAGAACACGTTCTATTGGGATCCTGAATTCACCTGGACAATTCGTGACAGCTTCTATTGGGAACATAAATTCACCTAGACAACTTGAGAACAGGTTCTATTGGGATCCTGAATTCACCTGGACAATTCGTGACAGCTTCTATTGGGAATGTGAATTCACCTGGACAACTTGAGAACAGGTTCTATTGCGATCCTGAATTCACCTGGACAATTCGTGACAGCTTCTATTGGGAACGTGAATTCACCTGGACAACTTGAGAACACGTTCTATTGGGATCCTGAATTCACCTGGACAATTCGTGACAGCTTCTATTGGGAACATAAATTCACCTAGACAACTTGAGAACAGGTTCTATTGGGATCCTGAATTCACCTGGACAATTCGTGACAGCTTCTATTGGGAACGTGAATTCACTTAGACAACTTGAGAACAGGTTCTATTGGGATCTTAAATTCACCTGGACAATTCGTGACAGCTTCTATTGGGAACGTGAATTCACCTGAACAACTTGAGAACAGGTTCTATTGCGATCCTGAATTCACCTGGACAATTCGTGACAGCTTCTATTGGGAACGTGAATTCACCTGGACAACTTTAGAACAGGTTCTATTGCGATCCTGAATTCACCTGGACAATTCGTGACAGCTTCTATTGGGAACGTGAATTCACCTGGACAACTTGAGAACACGTTCTATTGGGATCCTGAATTCACCTGGACAATTCGTGACAGCTTCTATTGGGAACATAAATTCACCTAGACAACTTGAGAACAGGTTCTATTGGGATCCTGAATTCACCTGGACAATTCGTGACAGCTTCTATTGGGAACGTGAATTCACTTAGACAACTTGAGAACAGGTTCTATTGGGATCTTAAATTCACCTGGACAATTCGTGACAGCTTCTATTGGGAACGTGAATTCACATGAACAACTTGAGAACAGGTTCTATTGCGATCCTGAATTCACCTGGACAATTCGTGACAGCTTCTATTGGGAACGTGAATTCACCTAGACAACTTGAGAACAGGTTCTATTGCGATCCTGAATTCACCTGGACAATTCGTGACAGCTTCTATTGGGAACGTGAATTCACCTGGACAACTTGAGAACACGTTCTATTGGGATCCTGAATTCACCTGGACAATTCGTGACAGCTTCTATTGGGAACATAAATTCACCTAGACAACTTGAGAACAGGTTCTATTGGGATCCTGAATTCACCTGGACAATTCGTGACAGCTTCTATTGGGAACGTGAATTCACTTAGACAACTTGAGAACAGGTTCTATTGGGATCTTAAATTCACCTGGACAATTCGTGACAGCTTCTATTGGGAACGTGAATTCACCTGAACAACTTGAGAACAGGTTCTATTGCGATCCTGAATTCACCTGGACAATTCGTGACAGCTTCTATTGGGAACGTGAATTCACCTGGACAACTTGAGAACAGGTTCTATTGCGATCCTGAATTCACCTGGACAATTCGTGACAGCTTCTATTGGGAACGTGAATTCACCTGGACAACTTGAGAACAGGTTCTATTGGGATCCTGAATTCACCTGGACAATTCGTGACAGCTTCTATTGGGAACATAAATTCACCTAGACAACTTGAGAACAGGTTCTATTGGGATCCTGAATTCACCTGGACAATTCGTGACAGCTTCTATTGGGAATGTGAATTCACCTGGACAACTTGAGAACAGGTTCTATTGCGATCCTGAATTCACCTGGACAATTCGTGACAGCTTCTATTGGGAACGTGAATTCACCTGGACAACTTGAGAACAGGTTCTATTGCGATCCTGAATTCACCTGGACAATTCGTGACAGCTTCTATTGGGAACGTGAATTCACCTGGACAACTTGAAAACAGGTTCTATTGCGATCCTGAATTCACCTGGACAATTTGTGACAGCTTCTATTGGGAACGTGAATTCACCTGGACAACTTGAAAACAGGTTCTATTGCGATCCTGAATTCACCTGGACAATTTGTGACAGCTTCTATTGGGAACGTGAATTCACCTGGACAACTTGAGAACAGGTTCTATTGGGATCCTGAATTCACCTGGACAATTCGTGACAGCTTCTATTGGGAACGTGAATTCACCTGGACAACTTGAGAACAGGTTCTATTGCGATCCTGAATTCACCTGGACAATTCGTGACAGCTTCTATTGGGAACATAAATTCACCTAGACAACTTGAGAACAGGTTCTATTGGGATCCTGAATTCACTTGGACAATTCGTGACAGCTTCTATTGGGAACGTGAATTCACCTGGACAACTTGAGAACAGGTTCTATTGGGATCGTGAATTCACCTGGACAATTCGTGACAGCTTCTATTGGGAACATGAATTCACCTAGACAACTTGAGAACAGGTTCTATTGGGATCCTGAATTCACCTGGACAATTCGTGACAGCTTCTATTGGGAACGTAAATTCACCTGGACAACTTGAGAACAGGTTCTATTGCGATCCTGAATTCACCTGGACAATTCGTGACAGCTTCTATTGGGAACGTGAATTCACCTGGACAACTTGAGAACACGTTCTATTGGGATCCTGAATTCACCTGGACAATTCGTGACATCTTCTATTGGGAACGTGAATTCACCTGGACAACTTGAAAACAGGTTCTATTGGGATCCTGAATTCAACTGGACACCTCTTAAATATCTTCTATTGGCATCCTGAATTCACCCGAAAAATTCGTGATAGCTTCTATTGGGAACGTGAATTCACCTAGACAACTTGAGAACAGGTTTTATTGGGATCCTGAATTTACCCGAAAAATTCGTGACAGCTTCTATTGGGAACGTGAATTCACCTAGACAACTTGAGAACAGGTTCTATTGGGATCCTGAATTCACCTGGACAATTCGTGACAGCTTCTATTGGCAATGTGAATTCACCTGGACAACTTGAGAACAGGTTCTATTGCGATCCTGAATTTACCCGAAAAATTCGTGACAGCTTCTATTGGGAACGTGAATTCACCTGGACAACTTGAGAACAGGTTCTATTGGGATCCTGAATTCACTTGGACAATTCGTGACAGCTTCTATTGGGAACGTGAATTCACCTGGACAACTTGAGAACAGGTTCTATTGGGATCCTGAATTCACCTGGACACCTCTTAAATATCTTCTATCGGCATCGTGAATTCACCCGAAATATTCGTGACAGCTTCTATTGGGAACGTGAATTCACTTAGACAACTTGAGAACAGGTTCTATTGGGATCTTAAATTCACCTGGACAATTCGTGACAGCTTCTATTGGGAACGTGAATTCACCTGAACAACTTGAGAACAGGTTCTATTGCGATCCTGAATTCACCTGGACAATTCGTGACAGCTTCTATTGGGAACGTGAATTCACCTGGACAACTTGAGAACACGTTCTATTGGGATCCTGAATTCACCTGAAAAATTCGTGACAGCTTCTATTGGGAACATAAATTCACCTAGACAACTTGAGAACAGGTTCTATTGGGATCCTGAATTCACCTGGACAATTCGTGACAGCTTCTATTGGGAATGTGAATTCACCTGGACAACTTGAGAACAGGTTCTATTGCGATCCTGAATTCACCTGGACAATTCGTGACAGCTTCTATTGGGAACGTGAATTCACCTGGACAACTTGAGAACAGGTTCTATTGCGATCCTGAATTCACCTGGACAATTCGTGACAGCTTCTATTGGGAACGTGAATTCACCTGGACAACTTGAGAACAGGTTCTATTGCGATCCTGAATTCACCTGGACAATTCGTGACAGCTTCTATTGGGAACGTGAATTCACCTGGACAACTTGAGAACACGTTCTATTGGGATCCTGAATTCACCTGGACAATTCGTGACAGCTTCTATTGGGAACATAAATTCACCTAGACAACTTGAGAACAGGTTCTATTGGGATCCTGAATTCACCTGGACAATTCGTGACAGCTTCTATTGGGAATGTGAATTCACCTGGACAACTTGAGAACAGGTTCTATTGCGATCCTGAATTCACCTGGACAATTCGTGACAGCTTCTATTGGGAACGTGAATTCACCTGGACAACTTGAGAACACGTTCTATTGGGATCCTGAATTCACCTGGACAATTCGTGACAGCTTCTATTGGGAATATAAATTCACCTAGACAACTTGAGAACAGGTTCTATTGGGATCCTGAATTCACCTGGACAATTCGTGCCAGCTTCTATTGGGAATGTGAATTCACCTGGACAACTTGAGAACAGGTTCTATTGCGATCCTGAATTCACCTGGACAATTCGTGACAGCTTCTATTGGGAACGTGAATTCACCTGGACAACTTGAGAACACGTTCTATTGGGATCCTGAATTCACCTGGACAATTCGTGACAGCTTCTATTGGGAACATAAATTCACCTAGACAACTTGACAACAGGTTCTATTGGGATCCTGAATTCACCTGGACAATTCGTGACAGCTTCTATTGGGAACGTGAATTCACTTAGACAACTTGAGAACAGGTTCTATTGGGATCTTAAATTCACCTGGACAATTCGTGACAGCTTCTATTGGGAACGTGAATTCACCTGAACAACTTGAGAACAGGTTCTATTGCGATCCTGAATTCACCTGGACAATTCGTGACAGCTTCTATTGGGAACGTGAATTCACCTGGACAACTTGAGAACAGGTTCTATTGCGATCCTGAATTCACCTGGACAATTCGTGACAGCTTCTATTGGGAACGTGAATTCACCTGGACAACTTGAGAACACGTTCTATTGGGATCCTGAATTCACCTGGACAATTCGTGACAGCTTCTATTGGGAACATAAATTCACCTAGACAACTTGAGAACAGGTTCTATTGGGATCCTGAATTCACCTGGACAATTCGTGACAGCTTCTATTGGGAACGTGAATTCACTTAGACAACTTGAGAACAGGTTCTATTGGGATCTTAAATTCACCTGGACAATTCGTGACAGCTTCTATTGGGAACGTGAATTCACCTGAACAACTTGAGAACAGGTTCTATTGCGATCCTGAATTCACCTGGACAATTCGTGACAGCTTCTATTGGGAACGTGAATTCACCTGGACAACTTGAGAACAGGTTCTATTGCGATCCTGAATTCACCTGGACAATTCGTGACAGCTTCTATTGGGAACGTGAATTCACCTGGACAACTTGAGAACACGTTCTATTGGGATCCTGAATTCACCTGGACAATTCGTGACAGCTTCTATTGGGAACATAAATTCACCTAGACAACTTGAGAACAGGTTCTATTGGGATCCTGAATTCACCTGGACAATTCGTGACAGCTTCTATTGGGAACGTGAATTCACTTAGACAACTTGAGAACAGGTTCTATTGGGATCTTAAATTCACCTGGACAATTCGTGACAGCTTCTATTGGGAACGTGAATTCACCTGAACAACTTGAGAACAGGTTCTATTGCGATCCTGAATTCACCTGGACAATTCGTGACAGCTTCTATTGGGAACGTGAATTCACCTGGACAACTTGAGAACAGGTTCTATTGCGATCCTGAATTCACCTGGACAATTCGTGACAGCTTCTATTGGGAACGTGAATTCACCTGGACAACTTGAAAACAGGTTCTATTGGGATCCTGAATTCACCTGGACAATTCGTGACAGCTTCTATTGGGAACGTGAATTCACCTGGACAACTTGAAAACAGGTTCTATTGCGATCCTGAATTCACCTGGACAATTTGTGACAGCTTCTATTGGGAACGTGAATTCACCTGGACAACTTGAGAACAGGTTCTATTGCGATCCTGAATTCACCTGGACAATTCGTGACAGCTTCTATTGGGAACGTGAATTCACCTGGACAACTTGAAAACAGGTTCTATTGCGATCCTGAATTCACCTGGACAATTTGTGACAGCTTCTATTGGGAACGTGAATTCACCTGGACAACTTGAGAACAGGTTCTATTGCGATCCTGAATTCACCTGGACAATTTGTGACAGCTTCTATTGGGAACGTGAATTCACATGGACAACTTGAGAACAGGTTCTATTGCGATCCTGAATTCACCTGGACAATTTGTGACAGCTTCTATTGGGAACGTGAATTCACCTGGACAACTTGAGAACAGGTTCTATTGGGATCCTGAATTCACCTGGACAATTCGTGACAGCTTCTATTGGGAACGTGAATTCACCTGGACAACTTGAGAACAGGTTCTATTGCGATCCTGAATTCACCTGGACAATTCGTGACAGCTTCTATTGGGAACGTGAATTCACCTGGACAACTTGAAAACAGGTTCTATTGCGATTCTGAATTCACCTGGACAATTTGTGACAGCTTCTATTGGGAACGTGAATTCACCTGGACAACTTGAGAACAGGTTCTATTGCGATCCTGAATTCACCTGGACAATTCGTGACAGCTTCTATTGGGAACATAAATTCACCTAGACAACTTGAGAACAGGTTCTATTGCGATCCTGAATTCACCTGGACAATTCGTGACAGCTTCTATTGGGAACGTGAATTCACCTGGACAACTTGAAAACAGGTTCTATTGGGATCCTGAATTCACCTGGACAATTCGTGACAGCTTCTATTGGGAACGTGAATTCACCTGGACAACTTGAGAACAGGTTCTATTGCGATCCTGAATTCACCTGGACAATTTGTGACAGCTTCTATTGGGAACGTGAATTCACCTGGACAACTTGAGAACAGGTTCTATTGGGATCCTGAATTCACCTGGACAATTCGTGACAGCTTCTATTGGGAACGTGAATTCACCTGGACAACTTGAGAACAGGTTCTATTGGGATCCTGAATTCACCTGGACAATTCGTGACAGCTTCTATTGGGAACGTGAATTCACCTGGACAACTTGAGAACAGGTTCTATTGCGATCCTGAATTCACCTGGACAATTCGTGACAGCTTCTATTGGGAACGTGAATTCACCTGGACAACTTGAGAACAGGTTCTATTGCGATCCTGAATTCACCTGGACAATTCGTGACAGCTTCTATTGGGAACGTGAATTCACCTGGACAACTTGAGAACAGGTTCTATTGGGATCCTGAATTCACCTGGACAATTCGTGACAGCTTCTATTGGGAACATAAATTCACCTAGACAACTTGAGAACAGGTTCTATTGGGATCCTGAATTCACCTGGACAATTCGTGACAGCTTCTATTGGGAATGTGAATTCACCTGGACAACTTGAGAACAGGTTCTATTGCGATCCTGAATTCACCTGGACAATTCGTGACAGCTTCTATTGGGAACGTGAATTCACCTGGACAACTTGAGAACAGGTTCTATTGCGATCCTGAATTCACCTGGACAATTCGTGACAGCTTCTATTGGGAACGTGAATTCACCTGGACAACTTGAAAACAGGTTCTATTGCGATCCTGAATTCACCTGGACAATTTGTGACAGCTTCTATTGGGAACGTGAATTCACCTGGACAACTTGAAAACAGGTTCTATTGCGATCCTGAATTCACCTGGACAATTTGTGACAGCTTCTATTGGGAACGTGAATTCACCTGGACAACTTGAGAACAGGTTCTATTGGGATCCTGAATTCACCTGGACAATTCGTGACAGCTTCTATTGGGAACGTGAATTCACCTGGACAACTTGAGAACAGGTTCTATTGCGATCCTGAATTCACCTGGACAATTCGTGACAGCTTCTATTGGGAACGTGAATTCACCTGGACAACTTGAAAACAGGTTCTATTGCGATCCTGAATTCACCTGGACAATTTGTGACAGCTTCTATTGGGAACGTGAATTCACCTGGACAACTTGAGAACAGGTTCTATTGCGATCCTGAATTCACCTGGACAATTCGTGACAGCTTCTATTGGGAACATAAATTCACCTAGACAACTTGAGAACAGGTTCTATTGCGATCCTGAATTCACCTGGACAATTCGTGACAGCTTCTATTGGGAACGTGAATTCACCTGGACAACTTGAAAACAGGTTCTATTGGGATCCTGAATTCACCTGGACAATTCGTGACAGCTTCTATTGGGAACGTGAATTCACCTGGACAACTTGAAAACAGGTTCTATTGCGATCCTGAATTCACCTGGACAATTTGTGACAGCTTCTATTGGGAACGTGAATTCACCTGGACAACTTGAGAACAGGTTCTATTGCGATCCTGAATTCACCTGGACAATTCGTGACAGCTTCTATTGGGAACGTGAATTCACCTGGACAACTTGAAAACAGGTTCTATTGCGATCCTGAATTCACCTGGACAATTTGTGACAGCTTCTATTGGGAACGTGAATTCACCTGGACAACTTGAGAACAGGTTCTATTGCGATCCTGAATTCACCTGGACAATTCGTGACAGCTTCTATTGGGAACGTGAATTCACATGGACAACTTGAGAACAGGTTCTATTGCGATCCTGAATTCACCTGGACAATTTGTGACAGCTTCTATTGGGAACGTGAATTCACCTGGACAACTTGAGAACAGGTTCTATTGGGATCCTGAATTCACCTGGACAATTCGTGACAGCTTCTATTGGGAACGTGAATTCACCTGGACAACTTGAGAACAGGTTCTATTGCGATCCTGAATTCACCTGGACAATTCGTGACAGCTTCTATTGGGAACGTGAATTCACCTGGACAACTTGAAAACAGGTTCTATTGCGATTCTGAATTCACCTGGACAATTTGTGACAGCTTCTATTGGGAACGTGAATTCACCTGGACAACTTGAGAACAGGTTCTATTGCGATCCTGAATTCACCTGGACAATTCGTGACAGCTTCTATTGGGAACATAAATTCACCTAGACAACTTGAGAACAGGTTCTATTGCGATCCTGAATTCACCTGGACAATTCGTGACAGCTTCTATTGGGAACGTGAATTCACCTGGACAACTTGAAAACAGGTTCTATTGGGATCCTGAATTCACCTGGACAATTCGTGACAGCTTCTATTGGGAACGTGAATTCACCTGGACAACTTGAGAACAGGTTCTATTGCGATCCTGAATTCACCTGGACAATTTGTGACAGCTTCTATTGGGAACGTGAATTCACCTGGACAACTTGAGAACAGGTTCTATTGGGATCCTGAATTCACCTGGACAATTCGTGACAGCTTCTATTGGGAACGTGAATTCACCTGGACAACTTGAGAACAGGTTCTATTGGGATCCTGAATTCACCTGGACAATTCGTGACAGCTTCTATTGGGAACGTGAATTCACCTGGACAACTTGAGAACAGGTTCTATTGCGATCCTGAATTCACCTGGACAATTCGTGACAGCTTCTATTGGGAACGTGAATTCACCTGGACAACTTGAAAACAGGTTCTATTGCGATTCTGAATTCACCTGGACAATTTGTGACAGCTTCTATTGGGAACGTGAATTCACCTGGACAACTTGAGAACAGGTTCTATTGGGATCCTGAATTCACCTGGACAATTCGTGACAGCTTCTATTGGGAACGTGAATTCACCTGGACAACTTGAAAACAGGTTCTATTGGGATCCTGAATTCACCTGGACAATTCGTGACAGCTTCTATTGGGAACGTGAATTCACCTGGACAACTTGAGAACAGGTTCTATTGGGATCCTGAATTCACCTGGACAATTCGTGACAGCTTCTATTGGGAACGTGAATTCACCTGGACAACTTGAGAACAGGTTCTATTGGGATCCTGAATTCACCTGGACAATTCGTGACAGCTTCTATTGCGATCCTGAATTCACCTGGACAACTTGAGAACAGGTTCTATTGTGATCCTGAATTCACCTGGACAATTTGTGACAGCTTCTATTGGGAACGTGAATTCACCTGGACAACTTGAGAACAGGTTCTATTGGGATCCTGAATTCACCTGGACAATTCGTGACAGCTTCTATTGGGAACGTGAATTCACCTGGACAACTTGAGAACAGGTTCTATTGGGATCCTGAATTCACCTGGACAATTCGTGACAGCTTCTATTGGGAACGTGAATTCACCTGGACAACTTGAGAACAGGTTCTATTGGGATCCTGAATTCACCTGGACAATTCGTGACAGCTTCTATTGGGAACGTGAATTCACCTGGACAACTTGAGAACAGGTTCTATTGCGATCCTGAATTCACCTGGACAATTCGTGACAGCTTCTATTGGGAACGTGAATTCACCTGGACAACTTGAAAACAGGTTCTATTGCGATTCTGAATTCACCTGGACAATTTGTGACAGCTTCTATTGGGAACGTGAATTCACCTGGACAACTTGAGAACAGGTTCTATTGGGATCCTGAATTCACCTGGACAATTCGTGACAGCTTCTATTGCGATCCTGAATTCACCTGGACAACTTGAGAACAGGTTCTATTGGGATCCTGAATTCACCTGGACAATTCGTGACAGCTTCTATTGGGAACGTAAATTCACCTGGACAACTTGAGAACAGGTTCTATTGGGATCCTGAATTCACCTGGACAATTCGTGACAGCTTCTATTGCGATCCTGAATTCACCTGGACAACTTGAGAACAGGTTCTATTGGGATCCTGAATTCACCTGGACAATTCGTGACAGCTTCTATTGGGAACGTAAATTCACCTGGACAACTTGAGAACAGGTTCTATTGGGATCCTGAATTCACCTGGACAATTCGTGACAGCTTCTATTGCGATCCTGAATTCACCTGGACAACTTGAGAACAGGTTCTATTGGGATCCTGAATTCACCTGGACAGCTCGTGAATAGTTTCACCATACTTTTCGTCATTGCCTTATTTTCATTATTCCTGTGCTTTGGATTTATAAATCCCTTTGCTTCATTTGTTATACCACTATGAAAATTCTCTCATTGATTTCATTTTTTTATTAAAAAAAATCCCCAATTTATGAACTGCCATTTAGGGCGACCCTATCCTAACCTTCGCAATGCAAGGTTACCTAATCTTTCCATTAGTTTGCTCGATCGAACTAGTAATCAATGTATAATTAATTAATTGAATCTAAATCAAAATGGGATGTGTGAAAAGCTAAATTTTCATCAATTCCTCTAAAAATATATTATTTTTAATTGCTATAGAAAGAAATCCTTTCACTTTTCTATGAGAAATTCTCGTTAAACGAGCTAAGTTCTTGCTTCATTTTCTGTGGTCGATGTCCCCTTAAACGCTCTCTCTCTTTAATACGACTAACCTTGGCGAGCGATAAAGGATCGGTCCTAAAGTGAAGCCCTCCGCCGCTCAATTTAAATGTCGAATTGAGTCTATAAAAAAGGAACGAGAAAACAGGAGCATAGAAAAAAATGAAAGTTGTGTATTGTGCTATCGTATGTATAAGAGTATTTTAGTAACGATTTATGATTGCGTTTATTTCTCTTTAAACTAAATGGGTTGAAGTGGGATGAGAGTATAAAATACACTTTACAAAGTACCTTTAATCACGTGCCACAAAGAAAGGTTTAGTTTGTGGAACAATCGTGGAATAGATTTAAATTCATTCACATCTTCATTGGGGCCGGGATGCGCAGAAACGGTGCACAGCGAGAGAAGAAAAGCAAAGCTAGGGATTCGCTACTCCATAACGACAAACACTATTGCAATATCCTCGCTATCAAACCTGAATAGCACAAAAATTAACGGCAAATTACACTGGAAGCCATGATGAAATCCATGAATAGACTATTAATGAGGAGGCAGAGATATCGGTTTGTGACGCCATAACTTCAGTTGTTTTGATTTGGTGATGAGCGGCCGTCGGGCGAATCTCGAATCACACTCGGCGACGTCCGCAAATGTCATTTCATTGCGCATCGCGCCCCCGACATTCGTGGGTGTGGGCGACGAATTGCGACCCATCCCAATTAGAAACGAGATATGCTGATTCGCGATCAATTCCATCGTTCTTTAAACAATATATAACTATAGGTCGATCCTGGGAAATAGGACTTAAAAGAAACCCCAGTAACTCTTCAACTACAGGAAGGGACAGAGAGGACGGACGTTTTTGAAGTAATAGACATTTCAAAAACGTCCGTCCTCTCTGCCCCACCCTGTATAAGTTCGTTTACAAAATCTTAAACATCATTCGAAAGAAGATTGTTAAAGTTTGTCTTCATAATTAAATTAAAATTGAAGGCCGTCCTCACCAATGAGATACAGGCCATAAAACCACATTCTCTCGATAAAATGATGGCTGGACTGTAATGCGAGTACACTGGAATCCTTAGGGAATGATGGAATACATTTGAAAGGAGCCATTAAAAAATAAATATTTGATAATATAGGAAATAAAAGTGGATTTCGGGTTTCACACTTATTTTTAAAGTTCCTGATAAAAAAATCCCAAGTTAGGATTTTTAAAAAAATAGGGTAACGAGGAGTAACTTTTTTAAAATTAAATAAAACTGACTTGCATTCATGTTTAGCAAGAAAATGAGAGCACAAAGTAGTGAAGATACAGCAGGAATTAAAGTGAAAACACATCAAGTGTTAATGAACAAATCGAAAATAACTGTTCGAAAATGTTCTCATGGTGCAGATTGTTAGTGGTATTAAAACAACTCCGTCATTATTTTGTGCCTTGAACACACAAAAAAAATACCCAAACGGAGCTCAATTAAAAAAGTATTTAAAAACGCAACATATTCTCGTGTAGCACATGTGCACTTGTATATTCTCAGAGCTTTTGTTAAGTTATTTTGCACGTTTGAACGTGGGAATGTACGGGGCAGGTGTTCCCACGGGTTTCATTGTTCTAATCAAAGCCCCGAGCGAAAGAACATATGGGATATTTCTAAATAATGGCAGTGATCCCCATTGTCATCCAAGAATACGAGATTTTAGAATACGAGATTTAGTGGTAACGCTGATACGTGATCTCATCGAAAACGGATTCGAACCCAGGCCTCTATTTTTGAAATCATGCGGTGTGTGTGAGGAGGGGGGGGGGTCGAAAGGGAGATACAGTTCTTTTAAGTATCGATATTCCAAGGTTGATTTTTTAAAGGAACTTATTCTCGTTACAACGAGGGGAGGGGGGTTAGCAGTTTAGAGTACCTATGCTCTTTATAGAACTTTCTCATGGAGGATTATAATTTGCCCTTCTGACCCCTATATTCATTGTTTCCGATGTTTGTTATGGCAGCCTTCGTCGTCTTTAACCCCTTTCACTATTTTTTTATTTCTCACTCCACCTATTTATTATCCCAGATTTCTACGTCAACCTCCTTAATTTAACTTTTCTCTCGTATGCTGTAGAGTAATGGTTTTCAACCGGGGTGCCGCGAGAGCCAACTAAGGGTGTCGAAGGAACGACACAAAAATAATTTTTAAAATACCTTAATTGACAAAAATATGTATTTCAAACATTTATAAAAAATCTAACGACACTTGAAAGTATTTTGAAACTAGCTTGTCTGCATTGTGCGACACAAAAACAACGAATAGAGAAAGATTGCAGAGAGTGAATGAAGAAATGATCTACATTGTCAACTCTACGTTCCAATATTGAAGAATTAAGTTATAATCATCAAGCTCAGAGCTCCCATTAAACTTTTAAAGGGAAAATTCATTTATTTTAAAATATTTATGTTTTATTTCGATTAAATTAGCTTAAATGTCATTCGTGGTTAATTTTTAAGTGCTTACACTTAATTATGTATTTATAAGTAAATTATATTATATTGGGGGAGCCGCGGCTGCTTCTAGATAGCAATTAGGGTGCTACGATCATAAAAAAAGGTTGAAAACCACTGCTGTAGAGAGAGGTGAGAGGCGGCTTAATAGGGAGGTTCCAGGACATTTACTCGCGAAATTTTAAAATAATCCTCGGTCTGAGTTCGAACCCACTTCAGATGGAGTCGCTTTTCATTGCGTTACCACTAAATCGTATAGTCCCCGAATAGGCATGAAGACATGGAGAACTAGGTACATTGACTACTAAAGCGTTTTCGCATCGCAACGCCTAGAAATAGAACACAAGAGGCTCGCGTTCACCAAACAAAGCCTAGTGACATTCGAGGGCGGCAAGAGGCACTAAAGAGGACAATAAAAAGCAACGCTAAAACGGCAGTTACGCCTTTAAAAAGAGTGAGATTGTTCCGGTCTCTCAGGAGGTCTCTGAGGATGCGGAAGTTATGAACGCGGCCTCAAATTATTGGGAACATTTCAGGTCAAGATGGCGTTGATGAACAAAGGGTCCGACGACCCGGAGGAAAAATTCCGCGAAGCGCTTGAAAGGTTTATTCAAGCGAAGAGGAAAGAAACCTTAATATCTCACGACTAGGGCACCGTAAGGATTAATGGAGATGGGGAGGCTGGTGTCACGATACGAAGAAATACCCGAATGTGAACGATCGCAGATTCGAAGAGGCAAGGACGGCAACAATGCCCAAGTCTCGGACGCATTCGAACATCATACCGAATAGACATATCTATCAGAGCTCACCATTACGTCCCTGATGTTTTTTTTTCGACTAAAAGATGGTATGTCAGAGTGAGTCCTTTTTAGGTCTTACTCATTTATTAAATCAAATAGTTAAGAGATTTTATACTACCAGCTCTTCAGGTTTCTCGTTTTCGAGATGAACCAGAAACCCTAATTTTCACCTACTTCTCACCTTTCAAATTGAATTTCATATCTATTAAGTATTTTTACTATTATGTGTGGCTAAAGGTAGGTCAATTTAAGCTTGTAATAAGTGAGTCAGGTGAGTGTTTAGTTTATTATTTTGGTGTAGTGTCTCCAATATGGTCAAATATTCCAAAGATTGCAGGTAACTTTTTTTTTGCTCTCGCAACAAACTCTTAAAGACTTCAAATCCACTTGAAACTGCAAATCAAATAGCCTTATCAAATATTATTTTTATACTCCTTCTCTTCTTAATTGCAAACTTTCAAACGAGAGATTTTGCGACATGAAGCAATCCTTAATTTAAACGCGGCAACTTGCAATCTGACGCAAGTTGCCATCATTAAACATTTACCAACTCTATTTTAAAAAGTTCAAGTTTATTCAAATCTCTCTTTAAATCTTCGATTCTCTTATTTTAAACTTTCAAAGAATTAAAATAAATCCTTTTATAACCCTCTTGACTAACGAGAGAATTTGGGACTTGATTAGTCTCAAAATATCACTGAAGAAGGCATTTAAACTTTCTCTATGTGTTGGTTCTATTTTCTCGAAGGGGCGAACACAATGCAATAGAGAAAACCTTATGTGGAATAGGTGAAAAATAGGTTGATTTATTTTAAAGGTTTAAATGCTTTCTCGAGAGAGACTTTGAGACGGTTGATTCCATAATTTATTCATTAGATAGAAGGTAGTTATAGAGATAAGGAGTTTGATTCTTTGAACGTTTGAAATAAGGGAATCGAAAAATTTGAGATATTTGAACAAGCTTTAATGTTTGAGGAGAGTTTTGTTTCAAACCTAAAGTCTGTCTTTTGAAAGCTTAAAATTAAGGAAAAGAGAACGAGTTTGATAATATTTGATAAATGTATTTGATTTAAAAAAGATCAGCCATTTGCAGTTTGAACTGAATTTAAAGGATTTGAAAGTTTGTCACAGGAACGAGCAAATAGTTATCTGCAAATTTTGAACTATTTGAAGATATTGGAGACACCACGAAAAAAAAAATTAAAACTCACTTTGTTTGCTTAATACAAGCTTAAATTGACTTACCTATAACACACATAATAGTAAAATACACTTTAAGAATGGAAAACTAATATGAACTATGAAACTAAGAAGTTAAAGCGGTATATGAAACAAGAATTCTTGACAAGAAAGAACAGGAAAGTATACTTCCTTTGAAACTTCGAACAAGTAGCTATCTGATTCAAAGATGCATAACGTTTTGAAAACTTCCATTACTCCCCCACATCCACCAAAGAGGAGAGGAAAGCCCAAAGATCGAGGGAGGACCCCTTCCCTGGTCTTATGTACCCATTCACTCCAAAGATCCAAGATCACGCCGAGAAAAAAGGGTCTACTAAAGGGTTGTAACGACCACCGACGCAAAACCAACCACTGTCAGATCCAAACTCCAAAACAACCCACTAAAAACGGTCAATCAGCGAAAGGGAAAAAAATAGACCTGCTCTCTACAGATGAGTGACCTGATAGATGGGAGACCTGGGTGGTTGGTGGCACTCATAAAAACGTGTCTGACAAGGAGCGGATGGCATTAAATCCCGAGCTGAGCCACAGTCCCACAGCCCCTAATCCTGTTTGAAGACCCGCGAGGCACTCGTGTCGTTTAGGCTCTTAAGTATCCTCGAGTGAGGGAGAGGAATTTGATACTTATTTCCCTCGCCCATAAGATCGAAATTCAGGGTGACACAGAGAGGAGCTAAAGGTGGCACTCTGTGATCCATGCCACTGTGGCACTCCTACTTCAAACGCGGCGCCATTCCGTCCAGGTTGGATTTCGAGTCTTAGTTTTTAATAACTGACTTGAGGCGTAGGTGCCTTAGTAAAGTCTAAATTAGGTAGAATTATAACTGGAAGCTCCACACACCAAAAGTTGAAACAGTCTGAAGACTTTTTTTAATCGCGTGCTCTCAATTATTCTGACTTGTGACCTTACGACCTTCAAAACTTTGCAACAAGTAGGGCAATATGACCCATAGTTCGTATTCTTTTAATAATTCGCGGACTAACCTTGGAAGGACCTTGGTAATTATATCACTCGAAAGAGAATGTAAAACAACATAAGGATTTCAAATTTCGTTAGAATCGGCCGAATAGTTACAATTTCATTGTCAAATAATTCTTGGACTAACCTTGGAGTGACTTTGGCCACTATATCATTCGAAAGAGAATGTAAAACAACAAAGGGGTTTCAAATTTCGTTAGAATCGGCCGAATAGTTATGATGTTCTTGCCAAATAATTCCAGTCACGATGTTTTGCCAAAAAACTCATTGAAAAGCAAAATGGTTACCATCCGACCGACGACCTACAGAGCGACATAGTGACCTATAGAGTCGGGTGCGCACGCGACTAAAACACCAATATCTTAGAAACTTATATCAGTTTGCACCTTATTCTAAGGTTCTCCAGTGACAGCAAATCAAGCACCTGCAACCTTATTAATATGATCTCTGTCGCAATCCGGGAACCATCTTATTAATGCAGAGCGGCGCCCTTTCAAGTATTTGTGTACGTTTTTGAAGTGCAGGACACTAGAGTTGCACCGCATATTCCAAGTGCGGCCTCGCGATGGGAAGAGTGGAAGAACGAGTTATTTCGACTATAGGAAAAAACACTATTGATAAAAACTAAAATTTTGTTGGTCTTTTTACGCGCCTACATGTATTGTTTTAAAAATTTTGTCTTCGTTGATGGACACTCCTAAATCAATTTTTAGTGGGTATATCACACAGGGATATTTATGTATTGAGTGCTAGTATAGACCTCCCCCGATGTAAGAAGGGGTGGTCTTTACTAGTTTTGAATGGGCTCTTCAGTAGGGGATATTCGGAATGATTGTTTTGGAAAAGTTAAATGCCTTCTCCTGAGATACTTTAAGACGAGTTGAGTCGCAAGTTTTCTCGTTAGTTGGTAGGCAATTGTAGAAAGGGATGAATTTGACTGAATATTTGAAAATAATAGTATTAAATGTTTGAAAAAGGCGGCTTGTCTCAGTCTGCAACTTCTGTTTTTGAAAGAGAGGTTGCTGCGGGTCGCAAAGCCTCTCGGTTGAAAGCTTGAATCAGTCGGGGATGAGGAGTTTGATAATTAGCTTCGATAAAGCTAAAGGAATTGAAAAGAGTCTGGAAGGAATTCGGAGAATTTGAAAGTATGTACAAGAGAATCAAAGTTTCCTGCAACGTAAAAATATTTGACAATATTGAAGACAGCAGGAAAAAATAAAAAAATTGAACACCTACTTCCCCAAATCAATACGAGCTTAAAATAACTTATCGTTAACACACACAATATTAAAAAAATACTTAATAGATAGGAACCTCAATTGGAAGGGAGAAGGGAGAAAGCTTAAGAAGATGAAGGGTAGTTTGAATGCGACGTTGATCCTTTTCTTCTCCGTGCCTAAAAGGATGCATCCCGTAAACGAAAGTGGGGACCAATATAATATCTTAACTACATTATTTTGAAATATTCAAAGTCTAAAAAGTCCCCATACACGTCCACCAGACTGGGGAGATTCAAGATCAAGAGACCTTATCCCCTAGTCCCATGTTTCACAATGTGCACCCACTTAATCTCATCGCCTACGCCCACCCTCCAGGTAGGGGGAGGGGGGGGGTGTCGGGAGTAAAATTAATATTCTCAAAGTTATAAAATGGTCAGCTAGCGAAATTATTAGACCCGTCAACGATAGAACGATCTGGTAGACGACGAAAAAAGGGTAGTAGATACACGAAAACAGGGTAGGTAGACAAAGGAGGGAAAGGGAAAAATACAAAGGCTGAAAATATTTTTCTTACATGAGGCCCATCTGCCATTTAATTGGCCACTACACGATTTTGTTGTGATATTTGAATGTAACAAGATTTTCACCTAGTTTTATATCACCAGCAAATTTCGAGATTATGCACAAAAGCTTATCATCAATATCATTAATATATATATATAAAAAAGAATTGGTAACAATATAGATCCTAATGGACTCTACTAAATACTACCCTCCAAGGCGATTTAATTGCGTTAATTATTGTTCTGTTTTGACCATGTGAGTAAGGCTTCACGAAGTTTTTAATTAATGGCCGATGTTGAACTTTATCAAAGGTTTTTGAAAATCCAAGTAGAGTATAGTGCTCTGTTTTATCATATTCTTGACCTTTTTTCTATAAAAACTCCAATGGGTTTTTTGTGTTTTTTTTAAAGGAAACGGTGTTGTACGTCTTAAATTAGTCGATGGTTTTCAAGATGTACCAGTAACGATTGATTCAAGTACTCTGATAATTAAGAAAGACTAATTGGCCTGTAGTTTGTAGGGCAGTGACGATCGCTTTTTGTCGAAAAATTGGGAGTTACATTGGCTAATTTGAATATTTATGGAACGACCCCATTCTTTTAGTGATCGATTCAATATTTTTTTGGTCTAATATTGACCTTTTAGTAATTTAAAGTGGCGAGGATAAATCATATTTATCCCAGCTGCTTTGGTATATTTAATTTTGTCGTTGTAAAAAACAAACTTCTTCATTGACTAATATGCTATTTAGTATTGAACTCTGGTCGAATGTCATCCGTGGCTCCACAACTGGAATCTCGGGAAAGCCATTTCAAGTATTATTATATAAATATGAACGGCATTAAGTCGACTTACTAGTCGTCTCAGTCAGCTCCCAATCATTTATATCATTAACATATATAAAAAATAGAATTGGTTCCAATATAGATCCTATGGAACTGCAGCTTCGCAGAAATGGAACATTGAAGGTGTGGGAGTCGGAAACACTTACTGTGACCAACTTAGTTGAATAGATCTCAAATTTGAGCCCTCACTGAATAGAAAGAAGGTTTCTACACCAGAAGGAGTTCAACCTCGAATCCGTTCAAGGGGCTTTGCGTCCTCCATGAACTTTTAACGACCTGAGAGAGCCAATTAAAGGTTCTCTGGCATTCCCGGTGCCAATCGAAGCGTGCCAAAGAGTCAATGCATCGGAAAGGAATCCATTCCCATCAGAGGGAGGCATTCGAAAGGACGGAATGCCGCTTTGCATACCAATGGGACAACATTCGATTGCGTGGTTGTGTGAGATCACAGATACTTTTCTCTTTTCCCCCCGAGGGTAAAATGAAATATCTTTCGGTAAGGTAGCACTTGCCCTTGTTCTATGGCCTTATTTTTGAAAAGGTTGGGCGGTGTAAGCCATATATAACCCTACGTTGAGACTTTATAACACCCTCCCTACGTAATATGAGAGAAAGTATAGAGGGAGAGAATTTTCTTTTCATTTTCCGGCGGTGAAGTATAAACACGTACTTCTGGACACCTTTTCTACTTCTTTCTCTACTTTTCTCCAGAAGGAAAGAGACGTAGGAGAGTTGCGCGACCCCCACTCCCCACTTTCCCTTCCCCTAACTTCACCACTTTACGAATTTCTAAAATATTCCTGACGAAGATACTCCCCTACCCCCACCACATCCCCCATTCGAAATTCCCTTACTGGTTGTACCAGTTCCCTTTTCCTGACACAAACTCCTTTCGACTACCTCCTATACCCCATCAACCCGAGGGAAGGGGCAACATGCCCCCACCCTTTACCCTCCTAAGGTCATCCGTTCCGCGTGACCTTGATCAAGAAGCTTCGTACTCAGATTCCTTGCTTTCCCCACTTCTATGGGGTCCACCAGCGATCATGGGGGCGGGGGGAATTTGGTAAACCCTCCCACTTCATGACTTTAGTCGTGGGCGCTAATCTTAGATTCGAGAAGTGTATGGAATGTGGGGTTTGAAGGGGGAAGGGCACGGGAGAAGACAAAACGAATTGTGCTCCTTATGAAAGCGAAGCTTGCTATGGACGCCTATTAGATATTTGTGCAGAAATGTACACAGGAGTACAAAATAAAATCCCGGGGTGGGTATGAGTAAACGAGTTCCAGTTGTACTCGGGTATTGGAATGATTATGCCTACCATAGATGGGTAGTCCGTATTGGCGCGATCCGCTCGGGAGTCGGAATACCACCATAAGATCCCGCGAGCTCGTTAGCCCTGATCTAACTGACCACTGCCCGTCTGATTTCTCTCACTTACTGAACTACTCTTCCACGTCTTAATCCTAAAAGGCGAGTACAAGTTTGTGCTCCTGCGATTTTGTACTCTTGGTGTTCTCCCATTACTGGCCTTTAAATGAGTTTCCTCGGTATCCTTCTATGGCTGCAATCTTATGATCTGTATTAAGGTTTCTGTCACGATTATTTCGTACATTCTTTTCGCTCACGAACCTTCGAGGCGTCCATAAACAAGCATGAATTAACATATCTTCCACCTGCAAGACCCCTAAAATGATCAATGGAGCCCGCATTAACAGCGTGACCTGATTTCTTTTTACTTTTTGACCTTTTACTCGTTGTTTAGTGCCAATTGTCTTCCCCCCCCACCATCGGGCTAAAATATTTCATGTGTTGCGTTGTTAACGATTTTTTAATATAACTCGCTTTGGCACTATGAGGCACTTTAGAAGTCACGTCCCAGTGCCAATCTTGGCAGAATTTGTCTCTGAAAAAAAAAATAATATATATATATATATATATATATATATATATATATATATATATATATATATATATATATATATATATATATATATATATATATATATATATATATATATATATATATATACAAGTCAATCGTGGCTTTTATCACGAGCCTTGTATTCATGGTTGGTGTTTAGCACTTGCTTGTTCATTAGATTCCCTCTTCTCCAAAGATTTCTTAGTTGGCACTGATGACGGACGAATAGAGACACTAGATAGGCACCTCTTCAGAATTATGATACAGAGTTAAGTTCATATTCACGGGGCCAAGTACTCTTAATTACGGATCAATTACGAGCCTAATTATTATGATTTTCACCTCCCCTGCTCCCCTACTCCAGCAAGAGAGCCTACCCGGTTTATTAGTTAAGGGTGATGGAGCTTGATTCTAGTCTCCTTTCATTTATCATCATTCCTTTTCATCTGTCTGTCGCTCTTTTTATCTTTCTCCCTCATTGAGTGAAAGCTCCTTCGTTGGCTTACCCATTTAAAAAAAATAATCGTCTAATCTCAAAAGCGGGTAATAAAATAACGTAGCCATCGTTGAGGGAAATTTGTGTTCGCCCTTCGGGGTTTCTTTACCCTTTTATACGAACTGTAGGGTTGGAATGTATTCTCCCGGGCCCACTCCCTCGCCGCAAGTGTGTACTCAGTGTAAGCTGTTGTTACCCTTGGTACCTAGTGGAGAGGAATGCCCACTCGGTCCTAGTGCCCCGGGTAGTCTCAAACTAGATTGAGATCACCTGGGCTTTATTGCTTCTAGACATTTCTATTTTACCCCTTTTCGCCTCTTTTCTCTACCAGCGGCGAATATCGCAGGCTGGTCGTTGACCAGCTTTCGTCCATTCATTTTTTTTATTGGCATGGAAGGGAGGGTTGCTCACCCCCTCTTGACTCCCATTGGGGTGGTGGGTTTTAACATACATACGTGCATTCTTCCCAACCCTTTCTTTTTCTGCTGCCCCCACCCCTGTGCTTCTTTTTCATATATATCCTCTAACACCCCCACAAGGGGAGATCATGTGTAGCATGCCAACTTTGCTGCGGGTAATATCTATAGGAATGCGTGCTCTCCCGTCTACAACATCGGCAATTTGCCCTTCTGGCCCCAATGCCTACAAGAGGATCTACGGCTATGTATCTTCCACACATTTCCATTCCCTCCAACTTCACCACTTTCTAGATATCTTCTTACAGACGTTCTGCGTGATACAGCCTCGTTGCTATTGCGCTTTAAATTCTATAGGGGGGAGGGGAATCTACCCGCCCAACCATTTAGAATTGCCTAACTCTATGTACCTTTGAATTTTTAACCTGAGCTCCTCTATCCTGGGTAAACATGACCCCGTGGGATAACCCAGGACTTTTTGTAAGTCCAGGATTCACTCCCCACGGATTCTTAAACGTCCACTGCCCCCACTTCAGGGACAGCGACCCTAGCAGGACCCCAGGTACCAAGTAGGACCCAGAGCAGCTAGGGGTACCCTAACCGCATAGCGGCAAGGACGAGAACGAGGACGTCTGACAATGTCCTCCATCGTCCTTGTGGGGCAGATAACAGACGGAAGCAGAAAGAGGAATAAACAAGCTTATCCGGGTGGGGTGGGAGGTAACCCCCAAACCACAATGGACAAAGAGGACATGTATCTACGAGTTATGTCCAAAGTGGGGGCAGGGGGCTCCAATTAATCCATCCGATGGGGGGAATCAGGCGACCAAGGATTCGGTTCTGCGTGGGTGACCGACGCGTGTGGGGACGAGCTGGGTGTGGAATGTAGCTGGAGAGGTTCACAGTATGAGTGGGGGATCCCGACCTGAGGGGCGGTGGCCCCCGACTAGGTAGAGGTAATCCCAGGTTAGGGGGCAGCGGTATACCATGATGTAGGGGCAGCGAACTCTTCAAGTATTTTTTGAGGTTGGTAAAAAAAGACAACTTTTTATAAAGGGACGTAACACCATCTTTCACCCTTAGTTGGGTCTGTAAGAAATACAAGGGAATTCACGTAGAGACCTCAGGGATGCAAGAAAGGGGTGGGGTGTGTGTGGGGGGGGGGGTCACATAACAATTTTGGGACGGCACTAATACTCTTGAGACAGCAAGGAGTGCTCTTAAGACGGTATGGGGTGCTCTTGAGATGGTAGGGGGAACTCTGAGGCGGCTAGAGTGCTCTTGAAACGGTAGATGGTGCTTTTCAGACGGTAGGGTGTGCCCTTAAGATGGTAGTAGTACTCTTGAGGTGGTAAAGGTGCTCTTGAGACGACAGGGGTGCTCTTATGGGGGTAGGAGTACTTTAAAATGGTAGAGGTGCTCTTGAGACGGCTGGGGTGCTCTTAAGATGGTATGAGTACTCTTAAGATGGTATAGGTGCTCTTGAGACAACAGTGGTGCTCTTGGGATGGCGATGGTGCTTTTAAGACTGTAGGAGTACTCTTGAGCTGGTAGAGGTGCCTTTGAGATGTATGAATACTCTTAAGATGGTGTGAGTTCTCTTGAGACGGTAGTAGCACTCTTGAGACGTCAGGGGGTGCTTTTAAGACGGTGGAAGTAGTCTTGAGATGGTAGAGGTGCTCTTGAGACGGCAGTGGTACTCTTATGAGGGTATGAGTACTCTTTAGATGGTAGAGGTGCTCTTGAGCCGACATGATGAGCTCTTGAGCCGGCTGAAGTGTTCTTGAAACGGCGCTCTTGAGACGAGAGGGGTGCTCTTATGAGGGTAAGAGTACTATAACATGGTAGAAGTGCTCTTGAGACGGCTGGGGTGCTCTTAAGATGGTAGGAGTACTCTTGAGATAGTATAGGTGCTTTTGAGACAACAGGGGTGCTCTTGGGATGGCGATGGTGCTCTTAAGACTGTAGGAGTACTCTTGAGATGGTAGAGGTGCTCTTGAGACGGCAGATGGTGCTCTTGAAACGTATGAATACTCTTAAGATGGTATGGGTGCTCTTGAGACGGTAGTAGCACTCTTGAGACGTCAGAGGGTGCTCTTAAGACGGTAGAAGTAGTCTTGAGATGGTAGAGGTGTTCTTGAGACGGCAATGGTAATCTTATGAGGGTAGGAGTACTCTTTAGATAGTAGAGATGCTCTTAAGCTGGCTAAAGTGCTCTTGAAACGGTAGATGGTGCTTTTAAAACGATAGGGTATGCCCTTAAGACGGTAGTAGTACTCTTGAGATGGTACAAGTGCTCTTATGAGGGTAGAAGTACTCTTGAGATGGTAGAGGTGCTATTAAGACAGTAGGGGTGCTCTTAAGACGGTGGGAGTACTCTTGAAATGGTATAGGTGCTCTTTAGACGACATAAGTGCTCTTGAGACGGTAGGGTGTGCTCTTAAGACGGTAGGAGTACTCTTGAGACGGTAAGGGGTCTCTTGAATAACGGCCTTTATACTTCGCCAAGGTCGAATGCCAATCCCCCATTAGTGGGTGCCAATATTTTTTTCCGTTCAGAAGAAAGAACAGCCCCCCCTCCTCCGCCTCCGCATTTAAATTTGTTTCATTTACCACCTGCGAGAAAAGGGAAGAAACACAAGAGGCCAACAGCAAAATAACGGGCCAAAGCGTACCTCGGTTGCAGCCAATAAATTACAAATGGCCAACTTGTGACATCAGCGACTTTGCTGGCCTGACCTTGACCCTCCGCCTTGTTACTGCGTGTGTGTGTGTGAAGGAGGGGGGGGGGAGTAATGCTCGCGTGTTCGTGTATGGATCGCATGCGTGTGTGCGTCAAATTTTTCTATCGGCTTCACTTTATCACTTTTAATTAACTGAAGTTTTCACTTTGACATTTTAATATGGGTATATATTTGCCCCTTGGTCTTTGTGTGTTAATACATATGTGTGTGTTTGTGTTATGAACATGTGTGTTTGTATGTTAATAAACATTTGTGTGTGTTTGTGTGTTAATACACATGTGTTTGTGTGTTATGCAAATGTATGTTTGTGTGTTAATACACATATGTGTGTTTGTGTTATGCACATGTGTTTGTGAGTTAATACACATGTATGTGTGTTATGTGCATGTGTGTTAATACATATGTATGTTTGTGTGTTATGCACATGTGTCTTTATGTGTTAATACACATGTGTGTGTGTTAATACAAATGTGTTTTGTGTGTTATGTACGTGTTTTAATACACATGTGTGTGTTAGTGCGCATGTGTGCTCGCGTATTTGTGCACATGTGGGTTTGCGTGTTAGTGTTCATGAGTGTGGTCGCATGTTGGTACACATGTGTGTTCGTGTATTAGTGGATAAGTGTTTTTGTGTGTTAATACAAATGTGTGTGCTCGTGGGTTAGTGCACATATATGTTCGAGGGTGAGTACATATGCGTTCGCGTGTTAGTACACATACGTGTTCGTGTATTAGTAGACACGTGTTTTTATGTTAGCACACACGTGTGTTCGTGTTTAGTACACACGTGTGTGTACGTGGGTATTTACACATGTATGTCCGTGTGTTACTGTGAATGTGTGTGTTCGTGTATTAGTAAACATGTGTTCGTATATTAGTGCATATGTGTGTGTTCGTGGGTTAGGACACAAGTGTGTGTGTGTGTGTGTGTGTGTTAAACGGGAGGGGTCCCTAGCTACGGGGTGGGGATGGAGGGCTATTAAGCGTTAGGGAGTCTCTAAAAAAAAACTCATCACTCGAAGGGGTTTGACGCCCCCACGAACAAGTTGGTAAAAAAAGCTCAATGACAAGTACCACTCTGCCATTGGTGGGAAGAAGCTACTACTATCAAGGTCCCGGAGTTGAGAACAAATCCGGGTCATCGGTTTCCCCGCTCTTACCCAAATGAGACAAATACCCTAGTTACTGATGCCATATAGAGTTGCCATAGATTTATGCCCTAATTCTTAAATTATGGCACCTGACGACGAATTCCGTATATAAGATGGGGAGAACAGGGGCATTCATATAGACCAGGGGTAACCAAACTTTTTTCACAGTGTGCCAGATAACTGAGAGGATGACAAGCGCGGGCCGCATAACCATTTTGTTCAATGCAATATATTGAATACACAAAAAATAAAGACGACTAACATATTTATTTACCAATACACAAAAAAATAAGACAACAAACATATTTATTTACCAAAAGGTTACCAAAGAAGGCGTCGTTAGCAATAAGAGAGTATTATCCGAGTCTCACAAACTAAGCAGCCAAAAAGGTTAGTGAGATTTGTGAACCTGGCATTTAGCTTTTAAGGTACCATCAATATTTGCTTTGTAATTGCTGCGTCCACACTGTAGCGGCGGGCCGGATGAACTGACTTAGCGGGCCGGATCTGGCCCGCGGGCCGTAGTTTGGAGACTCCTGATATAGAAGCAGCCCCTGTGGATTAGTTTTGTCAACCCGGTAAAGAAGAGTACTACACATCTGCAAACTGCTCCCTCCTGGTCTTTTTCCCCTTTACTTCGAAAATTCTAACAAAACAAAGACTTGGATTTAAAATTTTACCATATGAGACAAATGTGAAGGACTCTCAAAGATTTGTACCAAATAATGAGAAATAAATGAAGAATTTCTAAATTACAATAAATTTCTTCAGGGAACCAGGATATCCTGGGTAAAAGGTCTAAACCTAAATCACCCCACTCCTGGGTAAAAGATTAAGCCAATGTTTGATCACACGAAATCGCTTGTATACCATCTTTCCTTATTTTGTCTGGGGTTCTTCAGGGAACTAAGATATTGGATTAAAAGTTTCAAACCTCACAAGGAGAATCCAAAATCCCTAACCTTGTACAATGCGGTGAACCGAATACATCTTATCGAGCTCTCAGCTTAACCACTGACGCAGGATTAAACGATATCTCCATCAAGGAGAATGACTCCGTGAACCCTCCCTTCTCACTGGTCACCAGCAAAGGGGGAGCTAGGTTCTCCCTCCTATTTTTTACCCTTGAATTTCCAACATTCCAAGTATCTCGTCCTAACCATTACATAAAATATAGGATACTATGAGATCGAACCCTTTACAGAACAAAGAAAGTTCTTACTAGCCGAGTGGATACGGTGTTGGTCTGCAAACATCGCGATACCGGGTTCGATCCCGGCATGAGCGGACACAAACGTAGAGATCAGGTTACCAAATGGGTGGACGCGCTGCGCTCAGCCCTGTATTCGGGTGGGTAGATCTTAAACTTCTCATCACACACATGGCCAATTACAACCCTGCTTTCTTTCCTTTCCCGTCTTCGCAGCACAACACAAACACTCACTCTATTCTAAGGAATCCTGCCGATGGATATCTATATCCACATACCTCTGACGCGGAACAGGTCCCTCTGACCCGGGGCGAAGAATGTTCCACCTGAACGCTGTTTGGTGTCAAAACATAATACTTCCTGGCACCTCTCCCCAAAGAGGACCGGCCCCTGGTGCTCTCAGGATTACCAGCGATTGTCATACTGATCCTTATGTCAATTTCACTATCCAGCCGGGATCCGCCTGGATAAAGGCAGGTTGGTGAACTACTACAATTACTAATACAGAACAAAGATTACTGAAGGGGGTTTAGAGCCTTTACCAGCTCTGTAATAGGAAGAGTCTTCCGAACATTCAGCCATTGTATCAAGTTTGGCAGCAATTAATTCTTGGCTAACAAAGATACACGGCTCCTCATACAAACTACACACCAATAACTTCCCTTGAAAGGAATAATAATAACAAAGAGCAAAGCCCTTTGAGTATATCCTAAAGAGTATAGTGCTAAAGACCACTAACCGAACGGAGTTCCAAACTACCCGGAGAAGGATCATCATCATCATCATCACTAACTCTATAATTTAAGAAGAGGATTTTTTTGAGTATTTGAATAATAATTTCATCTTAGTTTGGTTATGACTTATGTTTTTTATCAAAGTTATTTCTAATAATTCTTTTATAATATCAAAAAACAAATTGGTGAAGTTCAGAAATAAATATAAGTATCGAATTTTTGTGAATTTTTTAAAACCCAAAGAATTACAAATGGTGAAGTTCGGAAAATTTATTTTTATATATCTTCTATAACTATATTTTAGCAACGTGATATTTTGAAAGGGGCGAAATTTAGTTTAGAGTTCCTTTTTAAAATTATTATAATTGGCGAAGTTCAGAAAATTTATAAAAATTTAACCATGGCTGTTTTTTTTCTAGCTTTTAAATTTTAATCTTAGTAGCGAAGCCATTCCCTGGTTTGTGAATGTTTGTGAGCCACGAGAGACAGGGTGAAGAATATTTGTCATTCTGGGGTAACTTTCGAACACTAAGTTGTCAAGGCAACTGGGAAAAGTGGCCTATGTCGACCGTTTCGAGATTTTCAGCCATAAGGAATGGTGGCGTACGGGTGAAATGTGCCCCATAGAACCCCGATCTGCCTCCAGAGAGAGGGATGGGTAAGGAACCGCCAAGCAAAACCACCTGGGAGAAAGTTCAGAACTTTTACCTGAAAACATGGACCTGTGTAGGCCTATTTATCTTGGAATTATGAACTTTCTTTTTTTAATCCCACTAAACCTTACCATTCATTTTTATTTTATTTATGCCTCTTTTCTTTTTGATGCTTTTGTATTTTTTAGAAAGATAATTTAGTTGTTTATACATAGGCAATTAAAGATGGAGAATTTTGACTGGATGGAGGAGAGGCAACAAACTGAAGTTACTACATTACGGATTAGTGCTGATGGAGTCGACCTGGAATCCTAATTTAGCGTTTGACCCCCCGCAGACTCTAAGGGTCCCCCGTCATACGCTTTGCATCCCCCGTTCCTCTTCCACGGAGAAAGTTGGGCTCTATAAACAGACGGATGGCGGTAATGCAAACACTAAAGGTCAAGGTCTCTAGGTCTCTCACTCTCTCTCACACACACACGCGCGCGCACACACATACACACACACACACACATATATATATATATATATATATATATATATATATATATATATATATATATATAGATAGATAGATATATAGATAGATATGAGAAACTCACAAAGTAGCGCGTGAGTAGAACAATAAATGCAAACAAACCCACAGGAAAATGAAAAAAATGAAAGGCGGATTCCAAGTACTTTCGAACTTGTTCAGTTCATTATCAAAAAACTGAACAAGTTCGAAAATACTTGGAATCCGCCTTTCATTTTCCTTTGGGATATTTTTTGCATATATATATATATATATATATATATATATATATATATATATATATATATATATATATATATATATATAGATAGATAGATATATGGTAAATAACACCAAAAAGGAAAATGGAAAAACGATTCCGAGCGCTTTCATCTTTATTCTAAAATACGAAAGCGCTCAGAATCGTTTTTCCATTTTCCCTGACCTTTAGTGTTTGCGTTACCGCCATCCGTCTGTTTATGACCGCTAATATATATATATATATATATATATATATATATATATATATATATATATATATATATATATATATATATATATATATATATATATATATATATATATATATATATATATATATATATATATATATATATATATATATATATATATATATATATATATATATATATATATATATATATATATATATAGTAGCGGTCATAAAGATTCGGACACTTAGGTTTCCATCCCAAAACTTACAGGAGCTTCAAACCAAATAATGGTAACTAATGCATGATAAATTACAGATATAAAATAAGAATGGCTATAAGTTGTACATGTACATTGTACATGTTAGGATGGATGAAACTGCAAGTTACGTTCAAAAGAGTATTTTTATTTCCCCCAAATGGTGGTCCAAACGACACGGACAGCGTAATTATATTATTTCTATCATAGAGACAACCAAATAATTTAGGGTAGTAACATACTACCATGAATTCTTAGGACTTTCAGTAATTAACTTGTCAGGTTTCGAGCAGCAAACATTCCTAGGAAACTCCCTACACCTATCTTTATCCAGGAGCTAACTGTTAAGCTACGATAAGTGGGTCATCTCTCCATCAGAGCCATAGCTGAAAGGGATAAAGGCCCCGAAAGTGTCGTACATAATATTATACCACGCAACGATACCAACGATACCACAGGCGCATGTATCGGACCTTTTACCATCCTTGGGAATGGTTGCGCAGTGAACTTTTATGGGTCTCTTCGTAAAGTGTGAATTTTAAGTGATTTTTTTTATGTTAATTAGTTAGCTTAGCTGATTAATGTTCTATACTTAAATAAATCCAATTTAGCATAGCCCAGACTAATTAACAGGTAAGACACAAACAGTTAAAAATCCTAATACGCTGAGAGAACCATAAAGGTAGGCTGGTGGGCTTGACGCATATCAACAACACCTCATTGTGATGCGGAGGTGCTGAGGATGACTGTTTTTCGGTTCAATGTCCGTAAACCCATTGGGAATATTCACACTAACGATGAGTTTGTTTGTTTTTCGGTTCAATGTCCGTGAACTCATCGGGCATATTCACACTAACGATGAGTTTGTTTGTTTTTCGGTTCAATGTCCGTGAACCCATCGGGCATATTCACACTAACGATGAGTTTGTTTGTTTTTCGGTTCAATGTCCGTGAACCCATCGGGCATATTCAAATTAACGATGAGTTTGTTTGTTTTTCGGTTCAATGTCCGTGAACCCATCGGGCATATTCACACTAACGATGAGTTTGTTTGTTTTTCGGTTCAATGTCCGTGAACCCATCGGGCATATTCACACTAACGATGAGTTTGTTTGTTTTTCGGTTCAATGTCCATGAACCCATCGGGCATATTCACACTAACGATGAGTTTGTTTGTTTTTCGGTTCAATGTCCGTGAACCCATCGGGCATATTCACACTAACGATGAGTTTGTTTGTTTTTCGGTTCAATGTCCGTGAACCCATCGGGCATATTCACACTAACGATGAGTTTGTTTGTTTTTCGGTTCAATGTCCGTGAACCCATCGGGCATATTCACACTAACGATGAGTTTGTTTGTTTTTCGGTTCAATGTCCGTGAACCCATCGGGCATATTCACACTAACGATGACTTTTTTTGTTTTTGAGTTCAATATACGTAAACCCATAGGATCATATTCACACTAACAATGACTATTTCTTTGTTTTTCTGTTCAATGACCGTGAACCCATAGTGTCATATTCACACTAACGCTAAATGTTTGTTTGTTTTTCTGTTCAATTCCCGTGAACCCATAGGGTCAAATTCACACTAACGATGACTGTTTCTTTGTTTTACTGTTCAATGTCCGTGAACCCATAGGATCATATTCACACTAATGATGACTGTTTATTTGTTTTTCATTTTGATATCCGTGAACCCATAGGTCATATTCACATGAACGATGACTGTTTGTTTGTTTTTCTGTTCAATGCCAGTGAACCCATTGGGTCATATTCACACTAACGGTGACTTTTTTCTGTTCAATCTCCGTGAACCCATTGGTTTATACGCACATTCATGATCACTGTTTGTTTGTTTTTTCTGTCCAATGTCCATGAAGCCCTAGGGATACACGCATACTTACGATACCTGTTCATTTGTTCTTCTGTTCATGTTCGTAAAAATATAGGGTTATACGCACATTAACGATGACTGTTTGTTTGTTTTTCTGTTCATGTCCATGAACCCATTTGGTCATGTTCACACTGACGATGACTATTTCTTTGTTTTTCAGTTCAAAGTCCGTGAACCCATAAGGTCATATTCACACTAACGATGACTGTTTGTTAGTTTTCTGTTCATATTCGTGAACCAATAGGGTTATACGCATATTAACGATGACTGTTCTTTGTTTTTCAGTTCAATGTCCGTGAACGCATAGGGTCATATTCACACTAAAGATGACTGTTTGTTTGTTTTTCAGTTCAATATACGTGAACCCATTGGATCATATTCACACTAACAATGACTATTTCTTTGTTTTTCAGTTCAATCTCCGTGAACCCATAGCTTTATACGCACACTAACGATCACTGTTTATTTGTTTCTCTTTAAAATGTCCGTGAAACCTTAGGGATAAACGCACACTAACTGTTTGCTTGTTTTTCTGTTCAATGACCGTGAACCCATAGGCTCATATTCACAATACCTGTTTGTTTTTCTTTCCAATATCTGTGAACCCATAAGGTCATATTCACACTAACGATGACTGTTTGTTTGTTTTTCAGTTTAATGTCCGTCAACCCATAGGGTCATATCTACACTAATGATGACTGTTTGTTTGTTTCTCTGTTAAATGTCCGTGAAGCCATAGGGTTATACGCACACTAACGATGACTGTTTGTTTGTATTTCTGTTCAATGTCTGTGAACCAATAGGATCATATTCACACTAACGATGACTGTTTGTTAGTTTGTTTTCTGTTCAATGTCTGTGAACCCATAGGGTTATACGATCATTAACGATGACTGTTTGTTTGTTTTTCAGTTCAATGTCCGTGAACCCATAGGATCATATTCATACTAACGATGACTGTTTGTTTGTTTTTCTGTTCATGTCCGTGAACCCATAGGGTTATTCGTACACTAATGATGATTATTTGTTTGTTTTTCTTTCAATGTTCGTGAACCCTTAGGATCATATTAACACTAACGATGACTGTTCATTTGTTTTTCTCTTCATGTCCGTGAACCCATAGGGTTATACGCACATTAATGCATGTTTTTTTGTTTTTTCTGTTGAACGCCAGTAAACCAATAGGATTTTATTCACACTAACGATGACTGTTTGTTTGCTTTTCTGTTAAATGTCCGTGAACCCATAGGGTTATACGCACACTAACGATGACTGTTTGTTTTTCTGTTCAATGTCCGTGAACCCATAGGATCATAACACCAACGATGACTGTTTTTTTTGTTTGTTTTCTGTTCAATGTTCGTGAACCAATAGGGTTATACGCACATTAATGATGACTGTTTGTTTGTATTTCTGTTCAATGCCCGTGAACACATAGGGTCATCTTCACACTAACGATAACATTGTTTGTTTTTCTGCTCATGTCCGTTAACCCATAGGTTTATACGCACACCATCCTTCACTGTTTGTTTGTTTTTCTATTCAATGTGTGTGAACCCATCGGGTCATAGTCACACTAACGTTGACTATCGATCACAATTTTAATGTTGCCATGAAAACGTCTTCCTCAAAGCATCGTAACTTGATCTTCTGTTCAAAGGGAAAAAAACTTTCACGTTGAAGGATCTTCATTAGTAAATGTGGATTTTTTCCTAAATTTATACTGTAAAACTCTGTTATAATGAAGTTACAATGCCTTGTCTTGTTCAGCGAATAATTCTTACCCATTTAGCAAACAAAGTGGGAACTTTCTTCCAAAAATATATAATTTAACTGGTATATCGACGAATAAAATACTTTATAATTTCCAAAATGGATTCACTTAATAAAGATAAATTTTCGAAAAATATTTTTGGAGATCGGTCTCCAGATGGGTCAAATCACATTTGTAGTCTCTCTCTAACAATGCGATCTTAAAAGGTTAGTGTTTACTTGAAATTTAAAGGTGTCTTTTACATTCAAATTGCCCAATTTTATGCTTCAATTTTCTACCGTGTACATTTACGTAAATGTCAGTAAGTTTAGTTCTACTCCCTTTGTTTGGTATCAGTCCCTATCCTTCATTTCTAGATTATTAAATAACAACTCGAAGTAAAACAGAGATCATGCAGTACACATCTAGTAAGAAAAACTATAAAAAACCCATATATCACTAAAACATGTAACAAAACCTATCATTTGGCAAACAGCAAATGGCAAAGTTAAAGGATAAACCGGGAAACAGAACAACAGAGAAATTGAAGAATTTTATAAGAAACTAAATTTTGAATGCACTTAAGAGCATTAAAAATGGTAAGGCGCCTGGGGAGGAATGGATTACAATTAACCTATTAAAAGCAGGGGGGGGGGAGGTATTGTCGAGCTAATAACTGGAGTATAAGTGTTGCTGACCTATTGGCTGGGGGTGAAGGAGAGGCTGACCTAGCTGCGAAAAGTAAAATACCAACAGTATGGTTAAACACTTCTGTTGTATTTATTTCTGTTGCGATAAAATTAACGTATTCGAATATCAACTGTAGTGAAGGAATTTAAAATTTAGATCTCCCAATTACAAAGATACTCGAAAAGGAGTTAAAAAAATGTTTCCCATGTAACGTTTCTTTACTTAAATTCATAGCTAGATGTAGTTACATATTTACAGGAAGCAAGCAAGGACTACTTAGTCCACTCAAAGGCCAGTATGCACAGATTATGTAGGTACGTGCATATTAATATATATATATATATATATATATATATATATATATATATATATATATATATATATATATATATATGTACTTGTATTATTAATATTAAGTTTACCAATATAACATTATTTTTGTAACAAGCTATCGTTACTCATTTATTGATTTATTTATAAATCAAACAACGCGTCAGCCATTGTCAGATGAATTTAGTAAGACGTCAGCGATTGTCTTTTGAGACTACTCCATTGTTTGTCATGGTTCCATCTCAGCCTCTTCCTGTTCGTCCCTTGGAGATGTTGAAATAAACGAAAGGACTCGGAACCTATTTGTTATCTTTTAATCTTCATTGGCTTATATATATATATATATATATATATATATATATATATATATATATCTTGTCAATTCCCAATCCCAGCACGTAACACTGTAGCCTTAATGCTCCCCACCCCAATTTTGGGGGCGGGGAAGAAACCCCCGCTGGAACAAACCTTAACTTGTTCCTTCACCTTTAAAAATAAAAGGATTAAAACATAAAAAGCTGATCTGAACATTGCAATGTCGAGCTTGAATTATATTTATAGACGTGCAATTCACACCGCACGCGCACACACAGAATCATACATGACCACCTATGGTCCCTAGGAATACAAGTTACAACACACGCACACACAAAGACTAATTTTGAAGTTCCCGGCCTCTTTTTTTCAGATGGGATATTCATTTTTTGAATATGTCGACTCCGCAAGTGAGTATATATTTCGAGTTCTGACCCCAACGGGATCAGTGTACATTATCTCGTCGTTATTCTGCTTATAACCCAATTACTGGGCGCTAGTTACTTAATACGAATCTCATTACTTCCTGCCAGAGACGAGATGAACGCTTCGGAATGTCATAAATGACGCAAACCTAAAAGGAAAAAAGGATATGGAAGCGAACTAAGGGGAAATAACACCAAAGGAAGATGGAAGGAAATTTGTAATGTAACGGGCGTTAAGGAGAAATACACCTTGTTCTAACCACCGGTACTGGTAAACAGTGATTATTGATCATACCTGTATAATCCAACGAAGGCACGTTCACTAACTGGAAAAAGAAGCGTGGTTAGAAGATGGAACGAATAAAAACCATAAGAACAAGAAAAATCGAGGGATGAATCCAACCACTCCAATACGACAAGGTGCAAATTTATACAAAGGAACGGTCACTTTATTGCGAAATCAAGGCCTCGCGGTGTAGCAAGCGGTGAAAAGAGTAAAAGACTTCAAGTGGGGTGGTGGGGAGGGTGAGAGAGGAAGTGGAGTGGGGTAAAGAACCCCACTACCTCCCAAATTATGTTACAAAGACGTTTCTTGGATCACAAGACACTTTCATAACAGCTAATTTGACAGATACGAGACGAAAAATGTGCAATTCATGCATTCGGACTTGAGTACAACTAAGGTGGTGTCTAGTAATTGAGGATGTGAGGGAGATTACCACACATGCATAGCGGGAATGTGGAGGTTGCGAGAGACGGTGGAAGTACCTGCGAGAGACGACTTAAGGCACGAAGCTGCATCCCTCCAGCAGAGACACACCAGCGAAGAGGTTAAGCAGGAGATGTCCGGCCGGTCGCCCGCTCCCTCTTGCTTCCTCATCTCCTTCCCCCGCTCCAGCACTGGCGGGGGTGGTGATTACACACCGTGCAAGCAACCACCTCACGCACATACGCCGAAGACACCCAGCGCCGCCCGTCACCAAACTCCACCGCGAATATTCTACGTCCCACGCACCCGCATTCGTGGGGGTGAAGTGGATCGGAGCGCGGAGATGAGAAGGGAATGGGGCCGACAGGGTAGAAGCAGTGGTGTGTTGTGGTGGAGGACGACTCAAGGCAGCTGGTCGCTGTTGCTTTCCTGTTCAAAGGAAGGAAGTTGACAAGCGTTGGGGAGGAGTAAAGAAACTACAAACTTTTCTTGTCGAGATCTGCAAAAGATGTCGAAACAAACTTTCAACTACTTCACTTACCCCCATTATATATATATATATATATATATATATATATATATATATATATATATTATATATATAATGAAAAAACTCACAAAGTGGCACGTGAGGAAACAATAATATGAAAATTAACCCACATAAAAATGAAAAGATGAATCCAAGCACTTTCGAACTATATTTGCAAGTTCATTTTCAAGGAATAGCATGAAAATGGAGAAGCCAACCTTATATAGGGTACAAAGATATGAAGGAAACGCCCATAACATAGTACAAACCAATGGAAAGAACACAAAAACAACAAAAAAATACCAAAAAAAAGAACAATAAGCAACTAATAACAGACATATGCATCCCTAAAACGATATACACACAACAACGCCATATATATGAATGGAATATGGTGGGTGAAGCAAAAAAAAAAAAAAATAATTAAAGGATTATTATTAGAGCGAAAACATTTCGGGCTAAGAGTTAATCCACAGTCACAAGAGAGACATGTGGTGGGGGAGGCAATGCGAATGATACGAGGGGCGGTCAATAAGTTTTACGAATCGGTAAGGCAAAACATAGGAAGGGGGAGGGCTGTTTGTAGGGGTGTTAGGACAAGTTATGACAAGCCAGGACCTGTAGCCGCACGCTCCTGCCTCGTCTATTTAAGAAACAATAGCTGATCGCAGATCGTCAGTCACAAATTTTTCAACAATGGAGAAGGTTGAGCACCGCGCAGTGATCAAATTTTTGACCAAGGAAGGCAATAATGCAAAAGAGATCCATGAAGGCATGGTTGCAGTGTAGACCGACACCGCCCCTTCCTGTGCAACCATTGCTCGCTGGAATAGGGAATTCCGCCATGGTCGTGAGTCCCTTGAAGATGACCCGTGTCCAGGACGCCCGTCAGACGTGACCAACAAGGACAATGTGACCACGGTGGAGAGGATGATCCTAGAAAATAGACGGTTAAAGGTCGAAGAAATCGAGCAAGAACTTGGAATATCACATGGGAGTGTTATGAACATCATCCACGACAATTTGGCCATGACCAAGGTCTCTGCCCGTCGGGTCCCTAGAAACCTGACGCTGCATGATCGACTTCAACATCGTCAAAGTTGAGAGGAGCTGCTGCTCCTGTACAACGAAGATCGGGCGGGATTCTAGTCACGCATAGTGACAGGTGATGAAACGTGGGTCCATCACTGGGATCCCAAGACCAAGCTAGAAAGCATGGCTTGGAAGCAAAGGGGCTCTCCGACCCCCATCAAGTTCCGAACCCAACCCTCAGCCGGGAAGATCTTGACCACCATCTTCTGGGATTCTGAGGGAGTGTTGATGGTGGACTATGCGCCTCATGGAAGGACCATCACAGGCTAATATTACGCCGAGGAACTGGCTGGGTTGAAGAAGTGCATCCGTCAGAAGCGGCGCGGAAGTTGACGCACGGTGTCCTGCTCCTCCACGACAATGCCCCTGTCCACAAGGCCAGAGTTGCACAAGCTGCCCTGCGTAAGTGCGGATTCGAGGAGCTCAACCATTACCCCATCAGTCCAGATCTGGCCCCTAGCCACTAGATTTTATTCCGCCAGCTCAAGGCTGCACTGCGTGAACGCCGGTTTGGGGACGATGAAGATGTCCAGCTCGCCGTCCAGGAGTGGATTGAACAGCAGTTGGGAGATTTCTGGTTGTCGGGAATTCGAAGCCTCAGGGACAAGTGGTGCAAGTGCATTGAAGTCGAGGGTAGTTATATTGAAAAATAATATAACACGTTTCCTTATATCTCGTTTCCTTATATCCAAATTGCAAAACTTATTAACCGCTCCTCGTATTACACTAATAAAGAGTGACAACAGGCTGCATTATGAAGTTATTTCATTTAGTACAAGTATTTTTTAAAACAGGGTTAAGTTTAAATAAGCAGGGGGAAATGTTTATCTTGGGTAAGATGCCAATTAAGGAACACTCGACAATATTTCCTTTTGTGAAATCATTCAGCTGAAATATTTTTTTTTGTTTTACCCACCATATTCCATTCATATGCATGGCTTTGTTGTGTGTATATTGTTTTAGGGATGCATATGTCTGTTATTAATTGCCTATTGTTCTTTTTCTTGGTATTCTTCTGTGTTGTCTTTGTGTCTTTTCCATTGGTTTGTCCTATGTGATAGGCTTTCCCTTCGTATCTTTGTACCCTATATAAGGTTGTCTTCTCCATTTTCATGCTATTCCTTAAAAATGAACTTTGCAAATATAGTTCGAAAGTGCTTGGATTCATCTTTTCATTTTTCTGTGGCTTAATTTTCATATATATATATATATATATATATATATATATATATATATATCCCGGCATTGTCATTTCTATATACGGTTCTTGTAGTTTTGTTATTCATTTTCCGAACTGTGATTTATTTTATAACACGTCAGGATTGTTATTTGTTTGAATATCACGTTTAACGATTGTTTTTTTATGAAACCTCGAATTTTCTTTCAATATTATTCATTCTCCCGTTGCCGTTGTTCGTCCTTTGAAGATGATGCAATAAACGGAACCAATCGGGATCAAGCTGTTTACTATAATTTTCCGAGAATATATATATATATATATATTTATATATAAGGCGAGTTATGGTATATGATAGTGAGACCACTGTATAGGAGCCAAAAGTTTAATTTACGAAACTAGTTTCAGTATGTAGTTTATCATACCCTCTTCAGTCGTATATCCAGAATGCAATTGTTACAAAAGTCTATAAATATCGTACAGATCAGAAAAAAACAAAAAGAAGAAAACACAAAGAAACACAAAACGGGGAAAAAAGGTCATTCATTAATCAGGGGGTGTAAGACTTACACCCCCTGATTAATGACCTTTTCCCCCCGTTTTGTAACAATTGCACGCTGGTTATACGACTGAAGAGGGTGTGATAAACTACATACTGAAACTAGTTTCGTAAATTAAACTTTTGGCTCCTATACAGTGGTCTCACTATCATATACCATAACTCGCCTTATATATAAATATATATATATATATATATATATATATATATATATATATATATATATATATATATATATATATATATATATATATATATATATATATAAGTGAAAGGTGAGACTGAAAAACCAACCCAACCATCACATTTGGATTCCAACCCTCAAGTAGTTATATGAAAAAGGCGAAAACCAACGGGTGCATCCTAACTAGAAAGCTATTGAAGAGGAACCTAGAGAGAACAATACTTTGGAGTTCTAGGAACAGGGTGATCGCACAGCTCTCCTGAACCTATTACAGTTCTGGGATAAATATAGCCCCCTCTTCCCGCAGGTCAGACGAACAAGGAAAACAGGTATTCTCGCGACCACTGAACCTGGAAACTGAAACCAGGGTTTCGCATAATCCCTTTGCGGCTCACCACCTCGTCTCTGGTAACCCCCTCTTCCCAGGGGAGGCTGAGGTGGGGTAGGGGTGGGGGTGAGTGACTCGGTGGCCACATGGAACTGGCATCAAGGTCTTTCGTTAGAGTGGTCCCTAGTAAGCTCTCAATCTACTCCCAAACTAGTTATTCTTGTCCTATTGGGGTTGTGGGGGAGGGAGTACCGAAATTAGTGGGGAACCTTGGTGTTAACATTGATCTGATTTAGTGTACACAGATGCACTTGCGTTTACAAGTTACGCACATGAACACGAGCCATTAAGACCATGGAAGAGGAATATTTTAGGCGAGGCCATTGGACGAGTACAAATGTAATTATTGGTTGGTAGTCAACTAGGCAGAGTACTAGGGGGCTCGAAGAACCACCCACCTTCCCAAACAAGTCCTTATTCCGTGAGGAAGATTAAAGAGCACAATTATGAAAATGAAGGTCTAAACCCTCGACACAAACAGAGATATATTAAATTTTTACGAACAAAATCCAACTAAGGAAAGGATGCAAATGAACGAACACGAATCACTAGATTGGGCAGTTATTGAAGAATAATATAATAATAATAATGATGATAATAATAATAGGTATTTATAATGCGCCCTTCATGGCTGTTAGCCCTCTAAGAGCGCAGGTTGTGTAGCGGATGTAGAGAAAGTTTAAAGGGGAGAGAAGGCAATTCTGAAGAGATGAGTCTTCAGGAGACGTTTAAAAGTAGCAAGGGAGGGAGAGGTTTGGACTTCGGCAGGAAGGGCATTCCAGAGTCTAGGAGCACAAACTGAGAAGGAACGGTCACCCATCGAGCAGAGGACAGAACGAGGAGTGTTCAGGGTGGGAGCGAGGTTAGACGAACACGAATCCGTGGATGGATCAGATACTAAAGAAAAGATTCACACGGACGAACATGAATCTCAGGATGGATCAGTTATTAAAGAAGAAAAGAAAAAACACCAATCTCAGGATGTTACTGAAGAAGAAAAGAATCACAAGAACAAACAAGAATCTCTGAGTGGATCAGTTACGGAAGAAGAAAAGAAACACAAGAACGGACACAAATATTTGAAGAGATCAGTTAGTGAAGAAGAAAAACCCCACAAGAACGAGCATGAATCTCTAGATGGTCATTTTTTTTAATGGGCTATCTGGCGACTGCCCACTTAGGCATAAGTCGCCGTAAACAAACAGCCTAGTTCTAAGCTACTTTAAAAAAAAAATTGAACAGGAAACAACAATAAAAAGAAATAACAATAACAATAACAAAACAATAACAAAAGCAACAACGAAATCTAGTTAAATGAAAGGGAGAAGGCCGGACTCCCCCAAATAGTCAACAAGTCCACCAGTCAATGTGCACGCACTCGTCCCGAGTACAAAGGACAGGCGGTAGCAACCCCGCCCATCCCAGTACCGGGGCAGGTAACGTGCGCGAAGATCACCCAGACTGGGACATTCGACAAGAATGTGCCGACCAGTCTGAGGGACGACGCAGTCGTCGCAATAGGGCGCAGGCGAGCACTCCATCAAATAGCGATGCATCACACGAGTGTGTCCGATTTGGAGACGACAGAAAGCGACCGGAAGCCGTTGCGGCATTGAAGTAGGGGTCCATGGGAACAGTCGCGGCGCAATGGCACGCAACTTTAAGTTCCCTTCGACCGTCTCCCATCTTCTTTGCCAAGCAGTCCGAAGAGCTGCCTGTATTCCTGCCATGTAGTCGGTGTGAGGAAGAGCGAAACGCTGGTCCAGTCGCAGAGTCCTCGCGGACTCTTTGGCGCCCTCATCGGCGCGCTCATTCCCCGCAATTCCTACATGTCCAGGCACCCAGCAGAAAATAATCTCGACATCGGCTCGGCTCGCCATAACCGTGGCGTCACGGATATCGCGAACCAGGGAAGGCGGAGATTCCAATGCCCCGAGAGCACTCAGGGTGCTTTGTGAGTCGCTATAGATCACAATCCGGTCTCCGAACCGGGCACGTCGCGTAATCTCCCGTACCGAGTGGTGTATTGCCATCAGCTCGGCCGTGAAGACAGACGCAGTGCCTGGCAGAGCCCCGCTGACTTCAAACAGAGGGGATACAGCGTGGAAACCGACCCTCTCTTGGGACTTGGAGCCATCCGTATACACTGGCACGGTTCCAGCGTGACACGATGTGTGCTCCAAAAACGTCGAACGCAATACTCCCGGTGCCGTACAAGCTTTGGGAGCAGAGACGTGGCGACAAATAGCCAAATGTGGTACCCTCCAGGGTGGCGTTCTGGGCAGAACCAGGGGCGCCACCGGGCCGAGAGCTAGACCTAGCTCTCGAAGGAGTTTTTTGGCCCTAAACCCAAAGAGCTTAGGGTATGACTGGCGTCTTTCGGCGGCATAGGCACCATCGAGATCAGCTGCGAATGCTGTGAGAGCTGTTGGTGACTGAGGGAGGCGCCAGGCTCACGCGTACAGGCGAGTGATGCACTGCACGCGGCGCAGAGCGAGTGGCATCTCCCCAGCATCAACCAACAGGCTCTCAATGGGGGAAGTGCGGAAGGCACCGGTCGCAAGGCGAAGACCGGTGTGGTGGATCGAATCCATCTTCCGCAATAAACGCTCGGCTGCGGATGCATAAAACTCGCATCCGTAGTCGAGCTTCGAACGAACAAAGGATCGATAAAAAAGTAGGGCAGTAGCCCTATCAGCGCCCCAAGCGCTGAACGTCACGGAACGGAGAATGTCCCTGGCGCGGGTACAAGAGACCCTAAGGCTGCAAATATCAGCCTCCCAGGTGAGGCGTCGGTCGAATACAAGACCAAGGAAACGGTGCGATTCCACCACATCCAGGCGCACCCCATTAAGTAACAAACCTGGGTCGGGGTAAAGCCGTGGATGGCGGCAGAAGTGCACCACCTTAGTCTTGGCCAAAGAAAACCGAAACATGTGGCTTCGGCATAGCGAGAGACGCGGTTCAATGCCTGTTGGAGTCGACGCTCCAGAGTTGGCATCTGGGCCCCGCCAAAAGAGATCGAAAGGTCATCCACGTAGATCGTAGCGAGAACATCATTCGGCAGCACCGAGGTGATGCTGTTGATGCTCAGGGCAAAGAGTGTGACACTGAGGACACTTCTCTGCGGGACACCCTCTTCCTACTCCTTTGGGCCAGAGAGGGCTCCCCCCACCCGTACGCGGAATCGAAGATCTCGCAAAAATTCAGATATAAACATTGGGAGGCGTACCCTCGCTCCCATCGTGTGGAGAGTCTCCATGATACCGTATCGCCACGAGGTATCATAGGCCTTTTCCAGATCGAAAAACACCGTGGCGTAGTGCTGTCTACGAAGGAAAGCCTCGCAGACGGCATTTTCCAGTCGGAGCAGAGCATCCGACGTGGAGTGGCACTTGCGGAAGCCGCACTGTGCAGAAGACAGATGGCCTCCGCTGTCCAGGAAAAAGGCTAATCTAACATTTATCAATTTCTCCATCAACTTGCACACGCAAGAGGTTAGAGAGATTGGGCGGAAACCGGTCAGAGTAGAGTGATCTCTTCCCGGTTTGCGAAAGGCGACTACAGTAGCGATTCACCAGGAGCCTGGAGAAGACCCTCCACCCAGATCCTGTTGAAAAAATCTAACAGAAAGGCCATGCCTCGCTCACCCAGGTGTCGAAGCATGGCGTACGGGACATCGTCCGGACCATGGGCGGTGTCCGCGCACGAAGCGAGAGCGGAGCGCAACTCACTCGCAGTAAACTTATAGTTGAAGGGTTCTCCGCCTCTGGAGGTAAAGTCAAGCCCGCGGCCTTCCGCGATATCACGACGTGCATTGAATGCTGGCGGAGCAGCATCCCGGCTAGAGAATGCGCAGAAAGCGGTCGCTAAGGATTCCGCCACGGACGCGGGGTCCGAGATTGCGGTCCCATTCTCCTGAAGAACGGGAGGGGGGTCCTGCGAGAACTTGCCCCGAATCCTTTTGACTCGCTTCCACACCTCTGCTAGAGGGGTCTTCCCGTTAAGTGAAGACACGTATGCCCACCAAGAAGAGCAGCGGGCGTGCTTCGAAATATACCGGAACCTAGCCCTAGCTCGACGAAATTCAGCGACAGTGAAATCGTTCGGACGGCGCTTATAGCGCATGTAGGCATAACGCTTCTGTTTGAGGGCCGTCTCACACTCAGCCAACCACCATGGAAGTGGTCGGCGTGCAAAACGGCCAGACGTCATAGGAATAGTAGTCAGGCCCACGGCGATGAGGTTGCCGGAGAAGAACTCAACGGCTTTATCTACCGACCTAAACTCCTCGACTGAGATAGAGAATTCAGTCATTTCCTGAAATGTAGGCCACCGCGCCCGCGCCAAGCACCACCGAGGTGGGCTCTCAGGCGGCAGTTGCCCTTAAAATGATATTTGAATGGTAAAGTGATCACTACCATGGAGGTCATCGACCACCCCCCAATCAAAATCAGGCTGTGCATCCGAAGAGCACAAAGATAGATCAAGGCAAGAAAATGAAGCGGTTCTCGGACAGTGATGCGTAAACTCTTTGACGTTTAGGACACCTATCTCAAGCTCTTCGATCAGATCGGCAAGAACTTGTCCCCTGGGATTTATTGAGTAATCTTCCCTGGGAGGATGCCTGCCGTTCAGGACTCCAAGCAAGAGATAGGGCCTCGGCAACCGTGCCACGACGCTGCGGAAGTCCCCCGCGTCGAAGTCAGCTGACAGGGGAATGTACGCAGAAATGATAGTATACCTCCAATCCAGGTGCAGCTGCACAGCCACTGCCTGGAAGGAGGTATCTAAAGAGAAAGGAAGAACGGAGACATCATGCCGGGTGTAGACCGCGCATCCCCCAGCCCGGCCATACCGCGGTAGTGGGGTCGCAAGACATTTATACACCGGAAGGGCGGGCAGGGGGCACGTTCCTAGCATGGTCTCTTGCAAAAAGATAGCTAACGGAGAACGGGACGAGACGAGCCTCCGCAGCTCCTCCCAGGTGGCACGAAGTCCACGACAATTCCATTGAAGGAATATGCCCTCCAGGCCTAGCTCGGAGGAGACGCGGGGGCCCTCCTGAAACAGAAGACTCTCACGGGAATGGCCGTACGCTTGCCAGGGGCAGAACCCCGGGCAATGTTGGCTGGACAAAGCGCTGAAGGCGCTGTCGCCTTCGAGGACTTATTGGGGGGTGGTTTGGCTCACCATGCGAGTCTTTTCCTCCCTCCGCCTCGAAACCTTAGGCGGGCGTTGCGGCTTGGGAGGCGGGGGGGCCCTCTTTTCGAGGAACCACCGTCTCCGAGCCACTCGCTCCACCTCGGGGCGTGGGCGAAGCGGCCGAAGCTCCTTTGTTGCTGTCCTCCTTTCGGGGAACAGCTTTAGGAACCCCGGAAGATGGCCTAGCGACCATCTTCAGGGATGTTGCCTTCTGTGAATCTAACGACTCGGTGGAGGCGCGTGGCCGTTTCGCCTTACGGAAAACGGTCACGCTGGGGAAAGAGGGGGGAGCCCTGGTTTTAGCCGGGGCTGGGTGTGAACCCTTTTTGCGTCCAGCTTTACCGGGGGAACGCCCGGGTTGAGTAGAACCCGCAGAAGGGTTCCGAATGGGCGCGGAAACAACCGTGCTCGTTGGCCTGGATGGGCCAGGAGCAGAGGGTGCCTGTCTAACTATTGAGGCATATGACGTCCCAGGCAGAGGTTGTGTGCCAGGAACAAGTCCTTATCCTCGCGGAATGAGAGTCGATCCTGGGCCTGAACGGCCAGGATTTCTTTCTCGAGGAGATATGCACCACATTGCTTCGAAGAAGCGGGGTGTAGCTCTCCTTAATTGACACACTTGGTCACACACGATTTGGATTTATCGTGTGCGGCCTTGGAGCAATTTACACAAACTTCGGGTGACCCCGACTTTGCACGTCTACAAGAACGATTCGTATGGCCAAAGTGGTGACAGTAATAGCACCGCCGCGGCAGTGGCACGAATGCCTTCACGCGGTAGCGGTACCAACCATCACTCACCGACTCAGGGAACTTGTCACAGTCGAACGTTTCGAAGAGTGTAGGGGTGGGTCTCGAGGCCCCTCCACGTTTTCTCATCACACGTTTGACCTTTACCGCCCCATGGTCAACCAGCTCTAAGGTGATTTCCTCTATGGAGTAGTCAACGAGTTCCCTCGCATAAACTACTCCTTTCACAAAATTCATGGTAGAGTGCGGCGTCACACTCACCGGGGTGCCATGGAGTGTCCGAAGAGCACTTATCTTGGCCGCCTCGGCGGGATTCGCCGCATTCGCCAGAAGACTCCCGTCCGAGAAACGGGTCACCTTCGGCTCTCTACCAATTACACTAGCTAATCCTCTCCTCTGATGGATCATGTTACCCTTGGCCAGCATGCTGCCATCAGTGGAGCGAATGGCGAGGAAGCGTTTGAAGCCAGCGGGCTTGAAAACACCAGGTAACCTCTGAATCAGGGGCCCCGATGTCATCAAGGCTCCGCCCTGTGCGCTTTTGGTCTTAGTCAGGGGCTCCGCAACCAGGGGGGGGGGCAGAGGGGCCGGATGTGGCGATCTTGGCTTGGTCACTTGCCAGAGTGGCAGCAGACCCATCCGTCCCCGCAGCCCCCGCGGATGGAGAGGAGCCCCGAGTCTTCTTTGTCTTTTTGGTCTTAGTCTTTTTCTTTTTTGGAGAGGAGGGCGGGGAATCAACACGCTTCTCACCTCCACCGACAGAAGCCCCCAGGCCAGATGGACCGGCCTCAGCCAGGTCCTTCTCCGAAATGGAGAAGGTCCTGGTGGTCGCAGGGGCACCGTTCGGAGGAGATCCCTCCCCTCCTTGTACTGCCTCAGAAACCCTAACCGTTTGAGGAAGACCTTGCATAGGGGCGGATTTGGGTTCGGTGTTTGGCGCCGAGCACAAATTCCTCCCCATGGAAGGCCCTACCCTCTGAGGCTGGGTTTCCTCAAGGATCATGTCCATCACAGGAGGGGCCTCCAGTTGGCCATCCCCTCCCAGGATATCGTAGGTCTCCTTGGCAGTGTCGCCAGTCTTGTGTGGGGAGGCACAGGCCTTGACCCCGGCAAGGTTTAAAATTCTTGCCAGCAGGTCTTTTGAGGGAAGCGACCGAAGGGGCCTGGCTTCCCTCTTCCCCCTAAGGGGGTTTGCCCTACCGAGCCGCTTACACGAGGGGCGGTCAGCAATGGGCTGCCTGCTAGCTTTCTTGACAGTCCCCTTAGAAAGAAAAGGAGGGACTGCCGCTGGAAATAGGGAGGTGCCCGAAAGCACCTCCAGAGAAGGGGGTGAGGGGGAGTCCCCTTCACCCGTAGGCGAAGGAGAGGAGTAAGCCTCTCTCCGGTTAAAGAAGTATGGAGGGTCCCCTGCGCAAGCACAAGGGGGGGGGGACCTCCATTTTTTCGGTGGAGCTGCCCGAGGGTGTCTCCGTTGATGAGGAAGGGGAATTGGCGAGAGATTTGGGTTTTTGATGATCATACATGGTCATGGTGACCCTCTTTTTTACACGGGATGCAATCGCGCATCACCTCTAGCAGGAGCCCGCACTGCAAGAGGTGCTTACAGGCCCGGCAGTGCCAGGCGCCGCTATTTGGGACCACCCCTCGTGCCTAGTGGCCTGGCAGTCCATCGACATGGCGGCTCCACCTTAGACACGGCGTAAAATCAAGGATAGACAGTGAATTGAGAAGGAAAAGGGATATGAGGAAGGTATGGGTGGGGATTAAGCAGGTTGTTAAAAAAACCCCATCCCGAACCGGAGCTCAGGGGTTAGGGAACATTGTCCCCCCCCCCTTAGCCCCAATCCGGGGCGGTTGGCTTGAGAAGAAGGTCAGCATCTACCCTGTGAAATTAGAGGCTGACCAGAGAAAGTTGGGGGAGAGGTTGTATGAAAAGTGACGAGGTAGGGGAGAAATACAGGCTATCTGAAGGAAGGAAGAGAGGCTAAGCTGGGGCCGGACGGGGCGCTGGATGCCGTCAGCACGGCGACCAGGGTGGCAAATCGCCGCGCTCTTACGGGGCTCTAGATGGTCAGTTAGTGAAGAAGAAAAGAACCACAAGAACCAGCACGAATTTCTGGAAAGGTCAGTTACTGAATTTTCGGATAACACCAGCAGAACGTACACACAATTAATGGTGTTTTTTTTTTCCACTGAGACGAATTTGCGGGTTGACCACAAAAATGAGCATGGTCTTACGGATTACCTGAACATAACGTTCGTCTGATTAAAAGGCAGCAAAGACTGGCGATAGTTCCCATAAATGCTTTTATATGCGAGAGACTTTAAAATTTCGAGAAAAACAAACATTTAAATAATAATAAATTTCAAAGTTAATAAGACTATTAAATTGCTCAATTTCCCCACCTCCAAGGGTGTCTACTAAATACATGACCACAAAGAGAATTTATTAATCTATAAAGAGTTAATTGAACAGAAAAACAAACAAATATTTATCAATAGAAAGAGGAAATTTTTCGGAGCGACATGATTTATGTTTATGGTACATGAGAAAACCACCTTGTACTCGGGACGTGTTTGTGCTCTCCAGCTAGTGGCTTATTTAACTTTTTGGAGGAGGTTGGTCATATCCATTTTATTTAATTTTCTGGGTATTGGGTCCATACTTGGCTGCCGGAGAGGGGGTTAGACTCCCCCCGACACTGAAACATGCATTTTCTTTTTTTCTTAGCTGTTTTGGCGGGCATTTTTTTCTGTAGATTTTCTGTTTTTATTTGGGTGTTGTTGTTTTTTAAATATAGCCTAATTACTAGGCTGTTTTTTTACGGCGATTTATGCCCATGCATCAGGCACTAGGGAGGGCTCCATTAAAAAAATACATGAGAAACTCGGTAGAGTATTTATTCCAGAAGTGATGGAGGTCATTTAAAAGATATATATTTTCCTCTCGTATTAAGTCTTTACAAAGTATTGAATTTTCTTTTGGACCTGGTATTTACTAGACACCCTGTAGTTCTTCGTACCACTACGCATTGTTTACTCGCTTAACCAATCGAACAATACAGTGTGGAAGTATTTCTTGGTGACCATAAAATAGGAGTCTGTCAGTAAAGTTTTCATCCGCGAGTTGATTTGTGACCTATCTTCAATTGTGACCTCATCTTCAATTGCAACCTTATCTTCAATTGTGACCTTATCTTCAATCGTGACCTTATCTTCAGTTGTGACCTTATCTTTAATGTTCCCTGGACGAGACGGATAATGAAATTCTCATAAAGATAAGAATGCCAATCGCTGGTGTGCCCGAGGTCACCAGGGACAGGCACTTACAGGGGAGGAGTATGAAGTGTAGTATTGTGTTTTTTGTCACCAACTAGCGATTAAAGGACCCTTTGGGAATAAAGGGGAGGGGGCAACCGTTCCACGTCAGGTGTGTGGTTAATTAATACCCCTTCAATATGTTCCGTTAAGCAAGAGGGATCGGGTACGATGCCTTGTGAAGGCTTGGGGAGGAAAGACAGCCTTGTTGGAATTGGTTATAGGTGTGATGATGCGTGAAAGGAGCTACCCGCTTCCACAGGGGTGGCTCATCGCATCCACCAGTAAGCGGCCAGTCCCTGACAAACGCTGAAGTTTTGTGCCCGTCCTCGTTGGAATTGGACCTGATACCTAGGCGTTAGAAATTCAACGCTTTATTCACTAGGTTAACCAGAGATCCTCGGTTAGAGGTGTGGTGTTATTCTACTTTAGTTCAGAAGGTGGAATAGGAGTTTCTCTTTTGTCACTTTTGACGCTTGCAGATGACCTTGCCTCATGGTGCTTGTCGATAAAGTGAGCATATATATATATATATATATATATATATATATATATATATATATATATATATATATAAGCCATGGCTTCGCCACTCCCCCTTCCCCTATGGGGGGAGCTTGCGTTTGGCTTCGCTCGGTACCAGCCCTTCGGGCTGTTGGCCTTCGGCCTATTTGATCTTTCAAATTGATTGTGATCATCTCTACCCCCCTCACCTCCATTTTCCCCTACCCTCTCATCTCCCTCTTCCTCTACCCCTATCACATCACCTACTCCTATATGGTTATATATATATATATATATATATATATATATATATATATATATATATATATATATATAAGAAAGAGAAAGGTAAATTTGACGTGAATGAGCACATGAGACAAAAAACAGGAGTTTTTCAATGCGAGAGAAAGAGACATTGAAAGACACAAAGAGCAAGAAGAGCAAAGAACGGCACAATGAAGCCGGGTTAAAGATAAGGTATAAAGATCCTTTGGAGATTCCTAGTCGTCATTCTGACTACTGCTCAATGTTCTATTAATACTGTAAAAGCTGTATGACTTAAGATGGGCAGTTGTAACGGGGAGTACGGAGCCGTGGCCAGCATAAAGGAACACCACACATTCTGAGTTCATTTGCGCGCCAGAATACATGCAGAAACCTTAGGACATGGTGATGGAAGACACGAGCAAGAGAATTCGGGCTTTTGTGAGAGAGATGGATGTTGAAATCACTACCATGAAGCTGGCCCTGAAAGAGGACCTTTGTCACCACTTGGCAGACAAGGCCAAGGAGAACCGCTTGAGGAAGCCAAAGAAGCTCATGAACAAGCTGAAGCATCCTGTTGAACCGGGGACGATCTTGTTCTTCACAGATGAAAAGAAATTCTGCCATGACAAGTTACACAGTGCCCAGGACAACAGTTGGATTGCTAATAATCTATGCGACGTTCTGCGTATTATGAAGAGCAGGTTCCACCAAACTATGAGAGTCTGCACGTGTTTCTCCAGGGAAGGTAACGCCCTGCCACCCCCCATCCATCTTTGATCACGGGCTTAGGCTAAATTCAGAGCGCTATTTGAAGATGCTGAAGAAGGTGGCTGCAGGAAGGTCATACCTCTGGATAGAGTCAGAAGTATTTGTCAGAGAATTTCTACGACTTCACCAGACCAACTTTCTGGCCTCCTAGATCCCCAGATTGTAATCCCATGGAGTGTGTGGAGTACGGTTGAGAAAGACACCAACCGCTCTGTCTGCAACTTCAAGGCCGAACTGTTGGCCAAGATAAAGGAGGTGTTCGAAGATCTGCCTGGAGACATCGTGAGGAACGCATACGCCAAGATTCGGAGCTGTCTTGGGGATGCAGTAGAAGTTGAGGGTCGTCCTTATTTAAAAGAATTTTCATTTTCATAGGTCTGACCCCGCCAAATTGTTCATTTTGGTTGAAAAACACCATATGCAAAATTTCATTGAGATATATTAACATTTATAAATGGCTCAATGGATCCGAAGTTCCTCTCAGATGAGGTATACGATATACATACCAATACACCTCAGGAGCCCGTATACTGAGTATAGTTGGTAAAACTGTCCGCAGTTTGGGACAAGAAATCCAGACACTAGCCCTGAAGAGATCCAGCATCGGATGGCAATGACATCAGCATCATAAATCCACCTAAAAAAAATCAAAGATAAGTTCGACCCACAGTTGCCACACAGTTTGCACTGAGATGGGAAGCTTATCCCAGATCTCATCGACACTGGGAAGGTGGACAGATTGACGGTGCTACTGACAGGTAATGGCCAATCACAGCTTCTTGCAGTCCAAAAGCTACCGTCGAGGAGAGGAGAAGCGCAACCTAAGGTCTTCTTTTAGTTCTAAAAGACTGGAATTTAGAGGAAAAGGTCCAGTAAATGTGCTTATACATAACCAGCTCTAATACTGGAGAGTACAAAGGCAGGTGCATTCTTTTGGAGCAGCTTCTTGGTCATGAACTTCTGCACATTGTTGTCGACATCATGTCTTGGAGTTCATTGCTGGAGCAGCCTTTTCTGAAGTCGTTTCTGATGTTCTCTCGTTCAAGCGCTTCAGAACAAGATAGCAATATATTGACAAGACCACATATGAACACTCAACTGATGATTACACGGCCAACGCTGTAGCTGTCTTTAAAGATGAAATGGTGCAGATATATGAGACGGCCGTTAAAGTCACTCAGCCCAGAGATGACTACAGAGAGCTCCTGAAGCTGGGTATCATCTTTCTTTGAGTTGTCCCTCCTTGAGGCATCCACTTTGCAGTTACAGGAGCTATAAATCAAGCCCAATAGGTGGCAAAAGTGATCTACACCTTCAAAGTCTGGATGTTTCGCTCGCAGTTTAAGCTGACAGCACGCGAGCATCAAGGATTACGAGAAATCTGCATCTTCTTTTCACCTATTGACGTTGAAGCGTGGGTAACAGCCAGTATTACTGTGAATGGCCGGAGAAATGACCTGAAGTTGCTGAAGCAATGTCAGATGTATCACACGATTAACATCGACATATCCAACGCCACAGAGAAGAAGATGACAGGCTAACTGTGGTACCTTTCTGAGGAGTTGGTTGTTTTGGCATTGTTTGATGGTGATTTGGACAATAGCAACAAGAAAAAAGATAGTTATAGCTAAGAAAAAGAAATAAGGGGAGGAAAAGCCGCTGAAGCTTGCAACTATCGACGTGAAACGAATTCAAGAGAAGACTTTAGTTGACTTTACGACCAAGAAATCAAGACTTCTTTTCAAGAACTTACGTCTTCCATATGATTTCCTTGAATATCCGGAAGCTCAGTGGAAGCATCAGCCTAGCTTCAGTGCTGCCAAAAGTTTCATCAGCACATTGGCTGTCACCACCAATCACGCTAAATGTACCGTTGCCTTGGTCGAGGATTTCTCTGGCCGTCTCACAAAGGATGAGGAACAATTACAGTTTGTTCCGTGTGTTGTTGCTAAACACCGCATAAAGTTCCCTAACACTCGCAAGCGGACCTTACTGAGCAACACTAAGTGATATTGATTATCACGACACTCTTGCCAATTAGCAGCTAATACCCACTGTAAAAGATCCAGTTGGGTGATCCAGGCTTGTGAATGTTGTGAAGAAACCAATCTAGTGAAATGACTGCGTTCTATACCTCATCTGAAGGAACACTGGATCCATTGAGCCCCCTTTAAATATTAATACATATCAATGAAACTTTGCAGTGGGTGTTTTTCAACCAAAAGGAACACTTTGGCGGGGTCAGAGCAGTGGGAGTGATTTTTTTTTTAAAATAAGGACCACCCTAAAATATATATATATATATATATATATATATATATATATATATATATATATATATATATGGATAGATATTTTATCCATCCATCCCCTTTTGATGGCGAAAATGAGGGTGTTATCTCTGCACTCTGGGCTCCGGTTGTGGATAGGATTGTTTTTAACACTCCGAAATTATTCATTCCTCCTTCCTCCTGTACTGTCATTTCTTTGATATTATTTTAACTTGCAAGTCCTCTACCGGGACAATCGCCTTTTAAGAGGTTGTCCCTAGTGGTGCCAAATTGGTCCAAACGGCACCCAATGCGTCCGCTCCGGATCAGAATCCAAGGCCGGGCGTTAATAGTTTGCAACCTGAGTTGTAAAATTGGCCTCCAAGCCCATAATGGTGAAGATCAAAAGATTAAAACCAAGGGATTGATGGTGAAGGCTTTGCCACCTTCCCTATCTTTTCCGGTGAAGGGGGGTTCCTTATTTAATGCCGAAGCGCCCTCCTTCCCCTATGCTATATCAGGAAAGTAGCATATGATCATGCCACGGCGGAGTTGACCTCAAAATTTGTCGCCACTCATGGGCAGGGACCTCCCTAGGGGCTTCAGTCTATAAAATGAAGAAAAAAGTAAGGAAGGAGTGACCTGCCTTCGGACACGGACCCGTCTAGCTTCAAAATCCTGTCGGTTGGAGAGAGGTAAAGAAGGAAAACTGCGCCCTCCACCCTAAAAGACGATAAATGTATTGGAACCTCGAAGGCATCTGGACGCTCATTCAGAGGTTGCCCGGCGTCTTCCTGCCAACTGGCTTTAAACGCTTTCTGGTTATCCACTCGACTGAATGAACAATGTTACTAGATGGACCCACATTGCGCCAGCGTGAGAGTTTAGCTTCTTTTATGGCTTAGATAACAGAATTAATCTTGTTTTTAGAACTGGAGACTTCAGGGTAATGCGACTAATCCTATCCAAAGTGCCAAACTAATTGATTTTCGGACATTCAATGGCACACTTGTGCTGGTGATTTCACACACTACGTAAAACTTTGTTAAAAGAGTGGTCTGCGCAATTAAACTGATGGACTTTACTTCGTTGAGGACAACCTCGGGGCAGTCAGGGTTGAATGTGTGGTAGGTAAAAGGGAGGGGTCTCTAGAATAACCCAGACACTCTTCGTCACGTTTGACCTGGATAAGTTTACAGTCTTTGAGCTGACTGGTATCGCTATCATGGGAATGCATTCGTACCATTATCGCGGATGTGTTTTTAAAGCCACAACTTTGTTCATAAGAGTTAATCCAAATTTGCTTACTCTTTGTCAAGACCGTGCATAATAAATCTGTTTCGTGCACAGGCAAGTATGTCTAGTGTAGCGGATCGCATTCGTATATGTTTGAAAAGGGGGTCCTGGCGGTCGATTTATTTCGTATCATGACCAGGAAGCTCATACGCCTTGCATTAAAATTAAAAAAAAACACCCTCCGCATCCAATGAGAGCCTTTCTTTTGTCCAACCTCTCTTGGATGCCAAACCGGTCAGGCTGACATTATTAAAGACCTGAGTCCTGCTCCAGCCAAAACCGGAGCTTCTCTTTCCAACCACGTCGCCGGTCCGTGCAACACCAAGCAGACACCCACCTCCACAGAGTTGTTTGACTTCGAGGAGGTAAAACATAGTAAAAGAGTAATAGACATACACCTAGGCAATTTTAAAGCTGCCCCAAGGAAGGTGGGTAGCCCGATGCTGGTCGTTGCGCAGTTAGCGGCTGGCCCCATCCAAAAGACGAGGGAGAGCCCCACCAACCATGGGGCTCGAGGCATTAGAAAGTGAAGATTCGCAGACTGAGCCAAACCCTAATTTAGTAAGACCCAAAGACAACATGGCATTTGGTGTGATCTGCGACCAATAACTGTCAAACCGCTGCATTTAAGGGTCTAGGGAAAGCAATGTGACGGTCAAGTAGACCTGGAAGAGAATTATCCTCCAGTGGAATTACAGTGAACACCAAACTAGTTGGGAGGAAGTCTCTTCTTGTTCAAATCTAGTTATCGAACTTCAGGAAACTATGTTAGGCCCATCCCTGCTGCCTACTGTCGTAGGGTACATAAGTTTCACAACCCTCCCACCAAGGGATAGGGGGCGGGCTATGGGGTGCGCAATTTATATCCGATGTGATTTCTGTGTTGTTTCGCCCTTCATCTCTCTTCAGTCCCTCGCAGTCCAGTTCTACCGGGATAGGAATTTCGCAGGGTCGTAAGGAGGTTGATGAGGTGCCTTCTCATTCTCGTGGGCCTGAAGGGTAGATAACCCCTTTGGGTAAAATACATAATCAGTCCCAAGGGCCAGGTCCGAGTGGGAATATTGATCGGGAACGTTAATGTAGAAGAATTCGCGCATTTATGCTCTAGAACTGCATCGTTTTCCTTTCTGGAGGTATCCCTGTGTCATCCCGATACACAAGTGGATGGCCTCCATAGAAGCGATCACTTCCATATTCAAATATGGAACGCTAAAGAAGGACAACTCGGTGGGGCTTGGATCGAGAAGGGTGGTTCGCATTCGAGGAAATGACTTACATCTCTAACTCAGTCAAGGAGTTTAATAATAATAATAATTAACGGTTTATTCCAGAAGCTAGCAGCCATTTGGCTGAAAATATACATTTAAAGTAACAGCAAAACATATAAATATAGAGCACCAAAACTGAAAAACACATACATAGTGAAATATGAAAATAGCCAGATATATCAGATGTTAATGATTATTGTTAATTTTAGTTAGTGTGGGAACTGCACTGTTCTTGTAGCGCTATGTGCGGCTCTGATTGGGACGAGCTTGTTGTAGGCACGAAGGGCAATGCTGGGATGTGGAGCGTCAGGAAAAAGTATGTCGCGATGACGAGGGTTGTTCATCAGTCTATGGCCAAACTGTTTGAGACTGGTAGATGAGGCCATTATTTTTTTTTAGGCATCCGCATCGCCGCGGACCTTGCTTATATTCCTCGAACTACTGGTCATTTTGCAGGACATGACTATAAGCGCCGTCCGTACGATTTCATCTTGTGTGAATTTCACCGGGAAACGGCTATACGTGTCTTTCTTTAATGAGAGGACCTAACTTCTTTGAAAAGGTGTTGAAGCGAGTCAAAATGATTCGTGGTAAGTTCATCCAGGACCATTTTCCAAGTCTCTAGGAAAGTGGGACTACAATTTCGAAAACTGTGTCCTTGGCCGAGCCCTTGCCAGTACTTTCTCAAACACAGGAGCTGCCCCACTATGAATTTAAGCGAGTTGCATGGTCGGTAGGGCCGTGACTGGGCTTGATCACCAGAGGCTGGAACCATTCAATGCCCTGTTATCGCAGATCAAGCTTCATTCCACTCTTATTTCTTGCGTAGACACATACTGTAGGTGGGCGAATCTAGCAAGGCCTTTATGTTAGCTTTGTTCAATAGGATATGGTTGGAGAGTTACTTTTACGGTCTCTTGGCGAATAGCTATTGTGTTTGCTTTTCGCAAGCCAGCAAGAGATAATTTCACTCCGACTGGTTTTCGCTCAATTTTCTAAACTTATAGCATGTGCAAGATGAGGGAGGAATAGTTAAATGATAGGGTAGCTATTTCTTGGACAACAGCGATCATCTGTTTTCCTCACAGCGTGCCATCCTAAAGTTCCCTCCACATGATGCTCTATTCTGGCTGAAGAATGCTATTAGGGAGCCTTTCCTTTCACAAACAGTATTTCGCCACGGTATTTTTCTATTTGGAGAATGACTATTGCAACGCGTAGTAATTATATTTTTAGGAGAAACCTCGTTCTATGCGGGCCAGGGAACGCTTTCGCCTTTTGCTGTGTTAGTTCTGATGACATCTATGATTTTGAGTACTTGTTGAGGAGAACTCTCTCTGAGCTGGTATAGTAAAAGGGTGTTTGGCAGAGACGTGGTGGAGTCGCACCAATTCCTTACTCATGTATTTGACCAGCTCCTCACCTGGGAGGCGCACATTTGTAGCCGTGCAAAGGACATTCTACGCTCTTTAGCTTTCAGGACGTAAATTGGTTGGTGATAGACATACCATGATCCTCTTTTACCGCTCCTTTGTTCGCTCAAAACTTGAATACTCCTTTGAACTTTTGTTGCCACACTTCTGATACCAAAGCTTTCCCCCAAAACTGGAATATTGCATTTGTATTTCTTGGGTATATTTGGTGTCATACTGGAGCATGCTGGTGCACACATCTGGCTCCGATTCTAAAGATGGAGTTGATTTCTATGCTACTGCCTCCTTGTTTGAAGCAAGCGAGGATCTTCCAAGAGCTACGTATGTAATCACGGCCGAACAGGTTGCAATGTTGGCTTGGTAGCGGATATTGCACATTGTGCCCGGCTTGGAGACCGTTTTGAGATCCATGGCGACTCACAGAGTGCATTAAGTGATCTTGAAGCAGTTGAATCTCAACATCTCGTTGTTCCTGGATGTGTAAGGGGTGTTGAAACGAGCGCGCTTATAAGGGGGTTAGGTTGTCTGCATAGGCTGAGAGACCAGACCGGCGTTTCACTTTTTACCACCCTGATTACATACCAGAGATCAGGTCAGACCTTAGGACTGCATCTCAAATAAGATGTAAGACGGCATATGGGCATTTAAAGTTGCGTACCATTGCGCCCTGACTTTTTACCAGGGCCTATTCCTTACTGCTTCGACGGTATCAAATCATTTTATGTGGCTTAAGATTAGGACACAATTGCGGGACGCAGTGTCCTTGGACGGAGCGCTCTTCTTAACGTTTTATGAATATTTCTTAACAACAACTCTCCCCCCATATTGTGGAGGAACTTCGTGTGCTGTACTTGTCGATGGTGGTGTGATTTTTTTTTTGTTTTTTTTTGGACGCTTAGTGTCCAGAGGTGGTTGGGCCTCTTCAGATGCATCAGAGCGTACTGTGCCTTTTGCTTTTATGCTCTGTTAAATTTTTAATGGGATTAGGTTAGGATCATATAAGAGGTGAAGGTGTAGGAGAAAGAAATGTAGAGATATTGTGTGGTGAGGTTTATCTTTTTAAGTTAGCATGAAGATAGGCTTTTCTGTGTACTATTGGTTTTTGCCCTAGCCTGAGGTCGCCAGAATGACTAACTAAAATAAGCAAAAATATATATGGTATCGGAAAGTGATGTGCATCTTCAAGTTTAGACTTTAGAATCCTGGTAGACACAGGTTAGTAGGTGCAAAGGTCGAAGAGGATTTTCGTCATAACATCCAAGGACTTTGCAGTAACTCAATACCCCTTGGTCCATTCAGGAAGAGCTCAAGGAAATTGGACAGGTGTAGCCCTCTGGCCATTCCTACGAGTATAATAAAATCCTCCTGGAAAACTTAAATATATATATTATGTATAAAATTAAAATCATTCATTTATTTTACTTAACTTTTGTCAATTAAATCATTCATGTAATATTTTATAGGAATGCCAGAGGGCATTGCTATAAAGGGAGAATTTAGCTGAATCCGCTTAACAATTTGCAATATTTTGCTAATCATGAATGCAAAAAAATTCCATGGCAAATTAGACATTTGAAAAAACATTCAAAAGGGGCTGGAGATTTTAAAACAGCGTCCAAATGCTTAGAGATTTTAAAGAACCAAATATTTTTACGAGTAAACGAGTAAATAGAAAACTTATTTGACGATTGGGGAAATAATATTGCTAATGACGACATTATGACCTTTTTTTAATGAAATAGAATATTTCACGGAAAAGATATTATTTCAAGGTACATCTTAAACTCAGGTGTGCACCGCTATGCCTGGAGATGGGGAGGGGGGGGGGCACTTTTGATCCACGCCCAAAATGGGAATGTATTCATAGACCAATCTTACAGCTCTACAAAGAACTGTATCAATTGGGCATTTTAGGAGTCACTCTAGCCGTTAGAGGAGACGGGCTAGTATTCACCTATCAGTGGGGACACGTTATAGAGATTTTAATTTATACTGCAATGAAGCAGTTATAAAATAAGTTGAATTTAAAAATATATGTATAGCGTGGCCCCAAGGATTGGATAAAAGCGATCCTGTTTCCACTGGTGGCAGAAATCAAGGTTGAAATAGTCAATTGATACAGTTCTTTTGGGGGCTGTTAGTTTAGTCTATTGGGTACAGACACTCGCTTGGCGTAGGTGAGGAGCTACCCTACGGCGTGCTCATGAAGTTTCGAGGGGGTAAGTCATTGGTATTTTAACCGCATTATGTAGTTGCGTCATTGCAGTTATATATATATATATATATATATATATATATATATATATATATATATATATATATATATATATATATGGACTTATTTGCAATTGCGCAATCATAATTATGCTGTTAAGAAAAGAAGGCCATGTTGTAGCTAACTTAGCTCTTCATCAAGCTCTCGGAAGGAGCTCTTTTCACAGTCACGTTATCTTCTCGTGACTGTGTGAAGAGCTTAGTTAGATACAACATTGCCTTCTTAAAGGCATAATTATGATTAATTGCCCATTTTAATTGGGGCAATTAATTGCTAAAAATAGCCTTTTAACCGCAAAATTAATTGTGTTACTGCAATAATTTTTCTCAATTTATGAGGCGTGGCAAAAATGGAGAAAAACCAATTTGCCATTCTCTTCGATAAGCAGTGGTGACATTTGAAAAGGCCAATCGAAAGATAGTTTTTTTTTGGTTATCCGAAAAAACGCTTATTTTAAGTGTTACCTTCTCGTGTATGTGAGAAGAGCTCCTTCCGATGGCTTTGAGGAAGACTGCGTTTGCCAAAAAATAGCCTTTTTACTGCATATATATATATATATATATATATATATATATATATATATATATATATATATATATATATATATATATATATATATATATATATATATGGAGCGGAGCTCGGCCGTGAAGCCTGCATTTAATATTGAAGATAAATCCCAGAGTCACCAGAAACGGATGCAACATCTTTTAATTTCTTACTACGTTTCGAAAACTACAAGTTTTCATCTTGAGGCTAGAATAAGTTTACTAAAGTTAATACATTTGAAAAAGCCATGAAAAGGCCAACAAGACATTGAATTATTTTATAGGGTGGCCAATTCTAAAATATCAATAAAATGTACTATAAGTTAAAATTTTCATGGTTTCTTCAAATGTATTAACTTTAGTAGACTTATTCTAGCCTGAAGATAAAAACTTGTAGTTTTCGAAACGTAGTAAGAAATTAAAAGATGTTGTATCCGTTTCTGGTGGCTCTGGGATTTATCCTCATTATATATATATATATATATATATATATATATGTGTGTGTGTGTGTGTGTGTGTGTGTGAAAACCAAGTTTCGACGGAGACATTTGTCATCTTCAGTCACTGGCAAACTAAAGAGTAGAGAAAGGACACACAAATTTACAAGTCAGAGCTTAATCAGGGGCCTGTGAGGAAAGACATTTTTGAGGAGAGGTCGGATGAGTCTTCTGCTTATCAATTGAAGTTGGAATTTCCTTTGTAAGATCTTATTTTATCAGGTCTCATGTAAATAATTGTGGGAATGATAAATTATTTTGGCATTATCAATGTCAATTGCATGCTATTCACCAGAAATATATAAGAACAGGCCAGAAGATAGGCTTTCACGGCGTGGGTCGCATTTGTATTCCTTTATTCAATTGGAGAATCTACTGCTTTCGCCAATGTATATTTGATTGGAAACTTTGCATGTGCTACAATAAACGCCCTGGATCTATTTTGGGACTATTTCGTATCGTGTTTTCGTATTGAAAGCAACATTAATGTTGTTGGCTCCTGTCAGCTTTTTAAAATTAATTAAGTGGGGCAGATATCGAAATATATAATTATTATTACATACTTTTTCCTTAAGATTAAATGGTGAATAAAATTTGGTTCTGGCTTTATAATGACACTTTACTATGAACCATAGAGGATACTGCTGCTCATTGAATGTTTGGGTGATTGTGTTATATTCCTCTTGCATGAAATGAGGATCACATATGCAATACACTCTCAGGAAAAGGAAAGAAAATACAGACCTTTTATCAGATTTGTCTTGGCAAGATAAATAATGAATATCGCCATTAGAGTTGGTTGGTTTTCGGTAAACAGTACAATTTTCTTTGTTGTTTACTTTACATATTTTGACATCAATAAAGAGGAGTGAGTTGTTTAGTTCTCATTTAACTTTAAATGTAATGGTAGGGTGAATGTTGTTTAATTGTTAAAAAAAAATCAAATGTGTTATCATTAATAGGCCAGGTGGCACATACATACATCATCAACATAGCAGAACCATGCTATGGGAAGGTAAGATAAGGGGAAGGAGGTGTTTCTCAAAGATTTCCATTAAAAGATTACATAAAATTGGGGAAAGGAGATTACCCATACTCAGGCTATATTCTGTTTGTAAAAACAAGTTTCGACTTTAACCAACTTGTTTGTAATACACAAACGAATCAATTTTACAATTTTGTTACAGGAAAAGGGCAATGTTAGGTTAGACAAAGGAAAGTTTTTAACTCAACAGGAACTTTAGTGAAAAGGCTATTATCGTCGAAACGTAGCAACTACTTATTGGACAAGTCAATATCTTTAATTTTATTAACAAAATCACCAGATTAATAATGTGAGAATCAGAGACATTGATAATGGTAAAATAATTTATAATTCCTTCAATTATATACATAGAGGCCTAATTGAATCAGTTCATACAGGAAATTCCCAACTTCAATTCATCCGATGGTCAGTTGAACACTAATTTCTTGATAAGCAGAAGACTCATCCAACCTCTGCTGAAGAATTCTTCAAGCACAGCGCTCTGATGATTAAATTCTGACTTGTAAATTTGTATGTCCTTAGATTGAGCATTTTCCTGTATTCATTAGTTTGCCAACGACTGATGATATCGGATATCTCCGTCGAAACCCGGTTTTACAATTGGTCCAAAATACTGTGGTTTCTTTCCTGCATATATATATATATATATATATATATATATATATATATATATATATATATATATATATATATATATATATATATATATATATATAGTCATATGAGTTGCTGCTGACCAGTCTAATCTTCAATTTCACGGTGGATGTAAGGACACATAGGAGGCTAAGGTACATGTGATTTATTTATGGAACAACGTTTCGGGCGTATCACCCATCTTCAGGTTCTAAAATCATAAATTAATCTAATACAGTTAAAGAATATTAAAAATAATCAGGTTAAGACTATGTAGGTAAATTAAAAATTAAAAAATAACTCAGGAATTTAAAAGGCAAGTGAATCAAATTATCAATCTAATATAACACTATTGAAACGGAAAAAACAAAAGTAAATAATTACAGTATAATATTGCTTACCGATAACTCAGGAATTTAAAAGGCAAGAGAATCAAATTATTAATCTAATGTAATCACTATTGACACGAAAAAAAAAAGCAAAAACACAAAAGTAAAAAATTACAGTATAATATTGCTTACCGATGAAGTTCAGGAAAAATCACAAAGTGAAGAAATTATAAAGGATGTGGCTTAAAGAAGGATAGGAATTTGATTGGTTGGTTGTTAAATAAGAGAAGGTTGGTTGGTTGTTGAATGAAGTAATTAAAATTAAGAAATAAGAAGGGGAACAGCGGTATTATCTATGTTGAGTGTAGGAGATTTTGTACGTATTAGTAGGGATTCCAAAATTCTTAGAATATATTCATTGTTATTGTGACCAATTATTTTGAAGTTATCTATGGAACATTCTGTCTTGCATTGTAAATATGATTTCTAATTACAGAAGCTTCCTTCTTACGCAAAATTTTTTCCAGTGCGATGGCTTATTCCCATGTGAGAACAAAACCTCTCTTTCAATGAGCGAACCGTACTACCAATATAGGTTTCTTGCAAACAACAAGGACAAGTAAAAGCATAAACAACACGGCTGCTCATTTCTAGAGGAAGTTTGTCTTTTGACGAGAAGAAACTTCCTATGGAAAGTGGGTTAACAAAAGTGATGTTGAAGTTGGTATGAAAGAAATATTTTTTGAGTAATTTGTTGCATTTTCTAGTGAATAATTTATTGTAAGGTCCCATTTCTGGTACTACGAAAAAAATTAAATTTTGGGGAACATTATATGAGAGAAAGGATGGAGAGTAAATTTTGGTAAGGAAATTATTGATTAGTTTGTCAACCAAAGGTGTAGGGATTTTATTGCACTGAGTTTGTGTGACAAGTCACAATGGCTGAATTTTTTCAGCCATTGTGACTTGTCACACAAACTCAGTGCAATTAAATCTCTAATATATAGAAGTTACCATCTCTCCTCCAATTATTCCTTAAGACACAATGAATTCCAGACTCTAAAGTCTTATTTTAAAAATAATTGTTACCCCCCACCTTTGGTTGACAAACTAATCAATAATTTTCTTACCAAAATTTACTCTCCATCCTTTCTCTCATATAATGTTCCTAAAAATGAATTTTTTTTCGTAGTACCTGAAATGGGACCTTACAATAAATTATTCACTAGAAAATGCAACAAATTACTCAAAAAATATTTCTTTCATACCAACTTCAACATCACTTTTGTTAACCCACTTTCCATAGGAAGTTTCTTCTCGTCAAAAGACAAACTTCCTCTAGAAATGAGCAGCCGTGTTGTTTATGCTTTTACTTGTCCTTGTTGTTTGCAAGGAACCTATATTGGTAGTACGGTTCGCTCATTGAAAGAGAGGTTTTGTTCTCACATGGAAATAAGCCATCGCACTGGAAAAAAAATTGTCTAAGAAGGAAGCTTCTGTAATTAGAAATCATAGTATACAATGCAAGACAGAATGTTCCATAGATAACTTCCAAATAATTGGTCACAATAACAATGAATATAGTCTAAGAATTTTGGAATCCCTACTAATACGTACAAAATCTCCTACACTCAACATAGATAATACCGCTGTTCCCCTTCTTATTTCTTAATTTTAATTACTTCATTCAACAACCAACCGACCTTCTCTTATTTAACAACCAACCAATCAAATTCCTATTCTTCTTTAAGCCACATCCTTTATAATTTCTTTACTTTGTGATTTCTCTTGAACTTCATCGGTAAGCAATATTATACTGTAATTTTTTACTTTTGTGTTTTTGCTTCTTTTTTTTCGTGTCAATAGCGATTACATTAGATTAATAATTTGATTCTCTTGCCTTTTAAATTCCTGAGCTATCGGTAAGCAATATTATACTGTAATTATTTACTTTTGTTTTTTTCGTTTCAATAGTGTTATATTAGATTGATAATTTGATTCTCTTGCCTTTTAAATTCCTGAGTTATTTTCTAATTTTTGATTTACCTACATAGTCTTAACCTGATTATTTTTAATATTCTTTAACTGTATTAGATTAATTTATGTTTTAGAACCTGAAGATGGGTGATACGCCCGAAACGTTGTTCCATAAATAAATCACATGTACCTTAGCCTCCTATGTGTCCTTACATTCACCGTGAAATTTTTTATATATATATATATATATATATATATATATATATATATATATATATATATATATATATATATATACCCTCGCTCCAAGTTGACATTTTTCAACTTGTCATATCTCAAGTGAACCTATGTTAACTCCCTATGACCCAAATTATTTTTTAGAAATAACCGTTATTGGGCAACTGGTGAAAAGGCGCCTGAATGAAATATTTCACAAATTATTGTTCAGATAAAGTTTCTTAGCTACATATTTACTATCTAATTTCACGCAGTTATTGAACAAAACATTATGAATAAACTAATTAAGCTCTATGAAATCTAATGTCCCTGAGGAACGCCAATGGGTCATAGAGGGTTAAAGACATTTTAAATCAATTTTCAACAAACCCATATCTACTAATGTTCGAAAAATTAAAAACTCCTTTATACTTTATTCTCGGTGATGCTTTGATATCCATTGCCAGAGAAGCGAACAAACTGTTGACACCTTCCCGCAGTAGTATTGCTCCATTCATCTGAAAGAATTTTGTAGAGTCCTTGAACTCTGTTTGAACGCCTCACTTTAGATCTCTCTCCGACTCTCCGGAGTAGCCGCGTTAGGCTATAGCTGGCGTAGCCTAGCCTAGGCTTAATCTTAGTTTTAAACAATATGCGTACATATCTACTTTTCTCAGTCTTTCAATAGCAAAACTGATGTTGTCAGAAGAAGACGGTGATCTCATTAAAGCTTGCTAAATTGACAAATATTGGAAGAGGGGAAGATCATTACGAGAGTTCCTCGGCAGAGGTTGGAAGAGACGTAGACTAGAAAATGTGCTAAAACGATTCGCGACTCACGAACACCCATCAGGAAAGCACAAAATGGCAGGGTGAAATCAGCAACAATTCCCGAAAACGTAAATTACATAAATGATCAAATCTATTATCAGGCAAATCAACCAGGTAATCATTCATTGCATGGAAAATTGACAAATTTTTGAATATTGGTAGTTCTGTGCAACATGTAAAATCACAGGATTTAAAAGCATTAAAAATGATTCCCACATTAAGAAAAGGCGAGCGACAATGTGAAGGATAAAAGAAAAAAAAGCAGCAGTCTTTCATTTGATGGTGTAAAGAAGATAGTTTTCACGGATGAGAAGCATTTTACACTAGAAATTCCACAAAATCGTTAAAATAGGTCTACGGACGTGTCTAAAAAAAAATGTGATATTCTAGTTAATTGGTCGTATGATGAGACAAGATTTTTAAAAGTTATGATATCTGCAGGAGTTTCTTGGAATGATAAAAGTGACGTTTTTTATCAAAACTGAAACGATAAATGTGACGAGCAAATTAAATGGAACTTTTAAGAACAAAGTTGTTGCCAAACTGTCATCCACACTACCAAGGAAAATAAGAGAAGGATTTTCTTTTATTAAAATATTTTCAAAAATATAAATAAGTAAATAAATGAATTTCAATGGAAAATAAAGGCTTGAATTTAATATATTTGATGAAGATTTCATATGATACATTCGTATATTCAAGAAATTATACTTAATAAACTAACAAAATAAACTATTAACACGTGTAAAAATACGAGAACGGTTATTCACAGAATTGCTTACCAAGCAAATAAATTGGAAACAAAGCAAGATTTGACAACGATGAAACTAAAACAATATGAGGGGTTGAAGTCTTTGTTTTCTATTACTTCAGCGCAATGGCAACCAAAGGACCTCACCAGTTTCTTGCAAAATTCTGGTGTTATTCTATTCTAGCTCACTTTTGCGTCTTTAAATTCGTCATAGCTGAACGTTGCTGGTTTCGAACTTTATCTCCATTGATCTTACAGAGGTTCTTAATTGAGTTCAGGTCCAATATCTTCTTGTTCAAAATAGCATTTTACTCACTTTGGAGTATGGCATGGCACGTTGTCGCATTTAACGTTCCAATTATTCGCATTCACACTAAAACATCCCCCATACCGTGACGCTGCCTCCTCCATGTTTAGAAGACATTTTAACACATTTAGAGTTAAGTCTGTCACCTCCAGCGCTTTTAACAAAGCGTCTGCCATCAGATCTAACTAAATTAAATTTACTTTTGTCGCTGAAATGAATTCTCTCCCAATCTTTGTCCCTCCAGTCAACATAAGCTTTAGCATAGTCGATTCTCGCCTTCTTGTTCGTCTTACTGATGATCGGTTTGGTTGCCAGAGAACGAGCGTTTAAACCAAAAGCATTGAAGCGACGGGACTATATGAAACAGCTCACTTCTTTGACACTATTGGTTTTAAAATTTCGAGAAATTCCTCTTACAGTATCGAAGGGATCCTTCATAGAGAATCACCTAATACCTCTGTCTTCTCGGACGGCGGTATGCGAGGTCAAACGACTTTTGTAGGAGATTTATAGGGTTTGTTTTCATTGTTTAATTTCAGAACGCGAGAAATCACACTCTTGGAGCTTCCTACCTCTTTTGAAATCGCACAAAAGTGTCCTCCCCGAAGTCTTCAAGTGAACAATTCAGACTGAGCTCAGGAGTTACTTTCACGTGTGGTGGCATCTCTGAAGAGTGAGTACGACAGCAATGGCGGTTGTACAGTTCTTACCTACTGAACAAAATGTCAAATGATTTAAAAAAAACTACATTTTATTTTGTTAATTGATTTAGTATAATTTCTTGAATATATA